>CM067270.1:4079164-5284996 GCA_033220335.2 Troides aeacus
TCGTTACAGACGTCAAAGTTTAAGCAATTATATAAAATTATTAGTAAGGACGTCATGTTCGTGTCGAGAGTAAATTTTAAACTGAATATCATGAATCTGATAATCGTGAAAGTCAAGGTAGGTCATAGTGACAGTTTACAGACAGAATATACATATTGATAATCAATAAAGAATAGGTATAGGATTAGAAGTTGTTTAATAATATAAATATGAATTAAAACCGCTTTCTAAACACTGTAGGTACTTTAAACAATGTTAACATGAATAGGCATTCACTACTTTTGTAGCCTATTTCATCCAACGCGAACTTCTTTCTTTTAATATGTTTTATGTCAACCGTGTATATGCACTAGTATCGTTATAATTGTATAAAATATAGCTTATTATAGCCTCAATTTCGGATTATAATAAACGAAATGTGTAGGTAGATAGTAAACAATGCTGGTACAATTCTTTACAACGAATCGATCAAACGTAGCAATATTTGCAGTAATATATTTTCTTTATATACCAGGCTTTATGATAAAAAGTTTTAATTCTTAACTGATGATATAGTTTAATGCTTATTGAATAAATACATTTAGGTCTGCACTGTAATTAAAGCTGTGGGTAGTTATTATTACAATAAGTTAATATACATACCACGAGGTACAGTAATTTTGCAATTGCTATATTAACAAACACGTTTGCCTGCTATTTTAATATGAACAGTTAATACATATTTATCTTATGATACACATTAGTAAAGAATTTTTAATACCTACCTTTTAAATTGTTTAGTGATAATTAACTCCTAATGTAACACAGTCGTGTAGGCACAATACATCACATGCACTTTAGCAATAAGTTTCGAGTCACTGAATAATGATGCTTCCGCACAGGGAATTTATTCGATGGATCGTTCGGGAATCATGGTTGTTCGAGCTGGTTGGGATCAAGGGATGTAGCGATCGGTCGGTGTTGTTTCGGTAAAGGCTCGGGCCGGACTGAGCGCTTTATTATTATATGGAGGGAAGGAGCGCGGCTGTACTCAAGGTTTCGACGGCCGCGGCGGCTCACGTACCGAGGCTTATCTGCCGTCGCCTTTGTCGTTCACTACTAGCTTCACTCGTTCGCCTCGTCTCAACTTTACTAAAAAAAAAAATTTTAGGACGCACTTCTAGTTTTGTGATAAGACGAAGCGTTTTAGTTTAGTAGAAAGGAAAAAACCGTTTCTCATATGATTGACCATGCCGTGTGTATTTAATTACTAACATTGATGTCTTGATATTATTTTTGTATCAAATTATATTTGTTTCTTTACACAAGATAGGATCAATTCCGAATAGAATAAATATTTCTTTTGAAAACGTAAAACCTTTTCTCAAACAAGTCTATTGAAATTTGTTTGATTCGTAAGAAAATGTTAATGTTACATGGGAACGAAGTCCTACGTTTGTTATCGTTTCCAATAGTAGTCGTAGTGTTATTTTCGGATTGTTTACAATATGTGTTACATTGTATTAGCTCGTATACAATGATTGTAAGTTTTCGATGTCCAATTTCAACATTAATGTTATGTGTATGAAACGATATGTTTTTAAACACTGTAAGTGACGTCACAGCCGTGTTAGGTCCGCCGCCGCGTGCGGGAAGACACGAATCACACATGAATGACGCACGCGCACAAGTCATTTCATCGTGATGAAATTTTAAATTGTGCTTAGCATGAATAACAAATTAAATATTATGTAGCTTTACTCTTTAGTTCTATGATTAAAAATACAATTAATCACCCAATAATACTACTGCTGTATATGCATATACAATATTCTGTGTGATTAATATCATCTAAGTTGTTTATTACACTTGCTTTATACGTATATCGAAGAGGAAGAAAGGATAATAAAAGCTTCTAAAACAGTATGATGCTGTGGAATGATCTGTGCTAATTTGGTTATGATTGAAAAAGCTATATGAAATTTACAATCTACTTAATTGAACAGATATGCGATATAAAAAAAGCGAACTTGAAAAAATATCTACACAAAACAAGCGAATAGATTTATTACTAGGTGTAAAACTTTTGGTAACTATTAGTTACGAATACAAATGAACATAGACTTTGTTTTTATAATTTAATAAACACAATAACATATGTAAATAGTAAAAAATAAATAACTAAATCTATATACAGGTTTAGTTTTTTAGTTCAAACTTGCTGACATTTTACTACCTGTGCTTGAAAGCTGAATCGATGTTTATTAGTAATCTAGTAGTATTATTTTATGAACATAAATTAGGTACAGTTAAAATCAGCCTAGCCATTGTGAACATTACCGGAAACAATGAGACAGACAAATTGGTTGGAAATTATTGGTTTTCGTATTAGTATATTTTATTAGTATTCGTATTTTTGTTTTCATGTAAAGAATTTCGTTAATGTAATCAAAGCATTTTACACAGGATGTTATTGTCATTCGACATGATGTCTTCAGGTATTTACTGAATACAGGCCTCCTGCAAAGATCTCCATGCCAATTGGTCAACCGGATTTGTACTAATAACATCCAATAAATAAAATCTTAAATTCTATTATGTTTTTATAATGGTACAAAGTAAACATTAGCGTCAATGCATTTGATGGAAAACCACAGCCGGATGTACAGGTAACAAAAAAACCAAGAGGTTTTGTGTAATAAATAAGTGTTACACAAGGATGTGACAATTGTTGGGTTTTCTTGTATTATTTTTTGTTTCATTAGGACCCTTGTTTAAAGCATTCAGTTAAATTAATCTAAAGCATTAAGCGTTGTTAAACCCTCAACGTAGTATAGAAATTTTTTAATGTCCGGCTATTCCAAGGGTGCATTTATTTATTAACTCACGTTATTCATATTACGTTTATTTAAATGACTTGTAATAGTCTTATGTTTATTATTTTAATCGTGTAAATATTCTAAACGTCCTTAGCATTTGAATTATTATTCAAATTGAAATTTTTATCAAGAGATGCAACATTTTTATACATATGTAAATAGTGTCTGGCACCTTGCGATAATTGTTTATACGTATTATAATGATTATGTTGATCTTAGCCCATAATTTTGTAAAAAAAAATGTAGATTTCTTATAATATATATATATAATATTGATTGCTTACTTTCAATATTTAAATATTTTTCTGCAATATTTCATATACCTGAATCCTAACCATACATATTTATATA
The DNA here is from genome assembly GCA_033220335.2 of Troides aeacus. Lineage (NCBI taxonomy): Eukaryota > Metazoa > Arthropoda > Insecta > Lepidoptera > Papilionidae > Troides > Troides aeacus. Next base: position 4,082,374 of record CM067270.1, read on the forward strand.
ATATATAAATTTACATAATTTATAGCACGATTCGAGAATCGATTATCATGCATCTCTATTCATATTTTGACTCTATTACTGAAAAGAAATACTAGAAATTAATAAATAAAATGTTGTTGTGGTACTGAACGTCAAGACCACTTCGACCTTCAAAAAAATGGTCAATGCCAAGGCACTTTTACGGTTTATTTTTGTATACATAATATAATTACGACGGAAACTTGGCAATTATCATAATGATATTTATATCTTGTTAAATGAATTTAAATTTTATAAATTCGTTAGTATTTCCGTTTAAAGATAAGTTATATCAATTTGTAACATAAATAACAGGGCTAAGTTATTTGGCATTGAATACTTACAAAATCCATAACTCATTTATCACTTTATATAAACTAATTTGAGAATCGTAACAAATAATCTAAGGAAGAAATAATTCAGTTTATTATGAACCTTTATTATTTTTGTGCAGCTTTAAGTTTTTCCTATGAAATAATATTTAAATTGTTATAACGTTAAACAACTATTAAGAAAACGTTTTCATAAGTTTCAGCGACAATAACTATTTAGTATTAAACTATTAACGAAATGTTGGTTTAATTAAGCCACAAATAACATATACATATGTATGTGGCGGAAGTTCCGCGTATCACGATGACCTTTCTATTTAATGTTGTTGCATTCAAGACAGTGCTGAGCGTGAAACATTAATCCATAGACACTTCCTTCTATGTAGAAGGCCGCTGTGAGTTCGTCGTTGGAGACGTCGTAGAAACGATCACACAGATATTCTCGCTGTACGAGATTTGGTATTTGTAGATAGGAATCTTGTTCAAGGTGCAGCAACTATATTAATTAGTATAATTTTGTATGGCTAACTGAATTGAGAAATTACCTTATATGAATTATTATTTTAAACTAATATAGTATATATATATTTTAATTACAATATTTCGTTTTCACGCATTTTATAAATCACAACAATTTTGTTATGGTGTTAATCTAGTGGTTTGCTATTGATGGTATCAGTATATGATTTTTTTTTTCTTTTTGTGATTTAAAAACTGTATAATAGCGAAATCGTGTAATCTGAGTACCGTGCAAATTGAGGTATATATATATAATAATTTAATCTTTAAAGTCAAGAGATCTAAGATTAAATTAAACATTGACTGTGCGATATGTGTAAGACGCGATTCTATCTCAATCGTTGCAAGTTTATCGGTAGATTTCTGTGATAGTTTAAGTATATGTCATAACTTATAAGTAACAAAGCTTTCAACATTTATGTAGAGGTAATTACTTAATTTAAACCATCGCTAAAAGTTAGCCGTAAGCGTTACATCAGGGCGGGGATAAACGTCAATCAATAACTCTAACATGATGATTACGTTTGAAAGAATAGAAGTTTGAAACTGATTGTCAGTTAAAATGCATTTTTTTTTATAATATAGCTTCATACAATATATAAATTTTGCAATATTGGTGTATATAGAAAAACGATTAAACGGTTTTGATGAAAGAAAATCATTCTGTACGTAACATAAAATAAACCTGCCAATATTAAATGATATTAGTATTAGATCCATCCAATACCTGTAAGAAAAAGGAATTAAATAAGTAAAATATTTTTTTGGGTTCAAATAATACGTAAAAAAACATATCACGTATTTTATCCAAATCCGCATTGGGCCCGCGTGGTGACTATGGCCCATCGCCCTCATATTGAGTGTAGACCTATACCCCAACAGTGGGGACGTAAATTGGCTGTTATGATGAAGATGTATTTCATTAAATTAATCTTGGTTTGTAATTAGTCAAACGAACAATATTTTTCAACTTACATTAATGCAAAATTTATCAATTTCAATACTTAAACTACCTTTCAGTACATTATTTAAGTTGTTCCTTATGAAAACGATTTAGTAATCACTACAAAAAGAAAATTATAACATTGCTATTGCGTGCGTGCTTTAGAAAGTAAATAACAGGAACACTTATAAAAGAACGAAAGCATAAATATCACTTGCAGTAATATTATACATAAGTATATATAAATGGTATTAACACAATATTGTGGATAATTTTAAAATGTCGGTATTTGTAACTTAGTGGCACATTAGAATAAAATAGTTAATGTTCTACAATTTTATATCACAATACAGTGTTATTTATATTATTATTGAAATCTAGATTAGACTTCCTAATAGTTATTGAAAGACATATACAAAATTCCAAAAGAATGTTTTTTTTTTTTTTTTTTTTTTTTTTTATATTGTCACGCCTTTTTCCCAGTAGGGGTAGGCAGAGGTGAATAAACACCCACGTTTCGCCAGATGTGGTCAGATTAGGTCCCATGTAACAGGGGGCGAGCCTGTTGCCACTTTATTGGGACCACCACACACACACACACAAAGATGATATCAGTGTGCGGGTTTCCTCACGATGTTTTCCTTCACCGTTTTGTATCTCGCTGTTGTAACTAAAGTTCACAAAATGTACATAACTTAAATATTAAGTCATTGGTACATGCCGAGGTTTGAACTCGTGACCTTCAGAATGAAAGCCGCACGCTCTAACCATTAGGCCAGCGAGCCAAAAGAATGTAATATTTATTATTATATCAATATATATTATTATTATATTATACTGAAAATATTTATCTATATAACAAGTAGATACGATTTTAAGTTAAGGACAGAATCATCGTTATCTATTTGTTCAAACTTTTTGCATAGTTAATAGAAAAGAAAACTTATACCAGATAATACGATAAACAAAATGGCGAACATAATGCCACGAGGCGTCCTCTTCCGGTCAACTTTGGGTAGTAGAGTACAAAAATTTTTTCAATGATAGATCATATATCTACTTGTATGATGCATAATAAGTGCATATGATTGTTTGAACGGAATTTAGGAATTAAAATATGATGACATCTGTCAAATCGCAGTAGGAATGACGTGTATAGTAAATTGTGCATAATTAGTAGGAGGAATATATTGCCATGGCCATAGTGGCCTTTCGCGACCACTTGTAGCAGATATTTAACAAAACAATATTATCACTGGCATCCAGCATTATATTTATTTAATATGACCCTGACTGCATTTGGCGGTGATGCATTCATATTGATTGATGATGAAAACATTTAAATAAATTCTTCGTTAATATTACATGGTAGTCAAACTAAAAATTTTAAAGTTTCTAAAGCGGCACCGGTGGAAAATCAAATTTTCAATACAGTTATTTTTTATATTTCCTAATTAATTAACGACTTTGCAAGAATAATATTTGTTATTTTCCTATATTTTTAAAAGAGTTATATAGCTCAGGCTCTTGACATATTTTGGATTCATCTAACATATTAGATAAATTTTGTGCGAAAAAAAAAAATATTTTACTCTACATGAAAAGACAGATGTAACATTGTCAGGTCGATGTACCAACGGTTGTGTTTTTCCACTGGGTAATATTTCGGAGAATACCGCCGTGATGGAGATCTGACACGGTAACGCCTCTCAAAGTGTTTGGTTTTTACTTGCGGTTGATTCAAATGGATTATTTGCTGACAGACGCTCTGAGTAGATTACTTTATATTAGTAGTAAGAATAATATGTAAATAGCAAAGTTATGTATGTGTAAGTTATGTAGATATTACTAAATTGAGATGAAACCATATTTAGCCATGTTATGAAGCTAATAATTATACTTTCAATTTGAACAGTAAAAGCACTTACAGAGTTTGGTCATCAATTTAATTCTGATAGAAATAACTAACAAGTAAAACTGTTATAATTTTATTATTTAATGTGACGATAACTGCAATCTTGTACTCAAACAAAAAAAACGTGTATGTACAGTACAGTGAAGTTATATAAAATACTATATAAAAAATCTACATTTTTTGTCTATTTATTATAGAGTAATGTTAAAAATAGATCGATAGCCACTTTCACAGTCATTTAGTTTATATTGAATGTTGTATCTATAGCTTCTTCTATAAATAATCTATTATTTACATCAAAATTAATTTATTATTACACTGACGACTACAAAAATGACATATATATAAATATATATTTTTATGGAGAAAGTTTTTTTGTAGCCTTCGCCCTTTTAAAGTGCTATCAGACAATTCCGTAGTTTATGAACTTCTGTATCTTACACGAATATTGCATGATGGTAGTATGTACTCGTGTATATATCTATTTATGGATATAATATAAACATTGGTAGGATAATGTCTGCAAAAAGCGGCTAGCAGTTAAATTAAGCAAGTCATTAGTTTTTCGCATGTGGCTGTATACTGTATAATGTGTAAATTCCCTATTCATATACCAGATTTATACAGATTTACGTTAAACGTTTTCTTTGTTAATAATATAAATATAATGATAATATGAAATAATATTTCTTGTATAAACCGCATAATCTCATTTTGTGATATATGTTATAAAACATCATATGTATATAACCAGTAAATAAAGAATACTGAATTGTTTGAAGCCTTGTACTTATTTCAGTCGACACTGAATTGCATATGTCATTGTGTGAAGGTAAGCAATAAAATTTTCAGTTAATTACTAATTTTATCTTTATACTTAAAATTTCAATTAACCTACGTTTTAATGAGAAATGAACGCTTGAAATAATTAAAAAATATCTGTTCAGAAGAAGTATTTTGTAAAAGTAGTAGGGCTCGTCCCTATAACTTTACTTGTAAGGAATAGATCATCTATTATATCGTTATATATCATAGTAGAGGAAGAATATTTAGAAAAAATTGCTTAACGTATTGTAAAATAACGTAAACGTATTGTAAAATAATTCCTCCTTGAGGTAGTTAAGCTTTTGTTAAAGCTCTTTGTGTGCAATTTAAATAAAAAAATTACTTCCTAATACAAAAAAGTTTGTATACTGTTAACCTACCAACTGTCTGTTATCAGAAACCGTCTAGGTAGGTACCACAGCGGATACTATTTCTGCCGCCAAACTAATCCACAAACATTACTGTGTTCCGGTTTGAAAGGCGATGTATCTAGTGTACTGGTGAACCGAGACTCAATATCTATACCATCCTAACTAGCGCCACGTCGTTATGGGCAGGCGTATCACTTACCATCATCATCGTACCGTTCATCTCGTCGCTTAATGGAATAAAAAAAAACACATATTTGTGGGCACTTTACGACTAAGGTAAAATCAATAAATAGTTAAATACTAAGGCAAAAAGATGCTCATCTTTAAGTATTTTTATATTATGGGGTCAAAAATAAATGATTAGAGTTCTTATTGTTTAATAACATCTCTAGAGTGTTAGAGATGGTAAAAAATGTAGGACTTAATAGAATAACAAAAACAGGTACATATTAATTTATAAGTGAAGAAGAAAATATAATTTTTTCCTTCTGGTTTTTACAGTGATGTTTAAAAGTATTAGACATTTTCAACCGGGGTCAAACAAATGCCTTTACAATACAAATGTGCTCACAAATTCACCTTGTGTTTGAAGTACTATTGAAGTTTATGTTACGTTTATAAAGTCAAATGTTTATTAAACTATTAAATAATTACAGGGCAGCTCGAAGGTTGTTACGTTCTAATGATGTCATATAGAACCAGGAACATTGTAATATATCATTTACAATATTATTAATGAAATATTTATATTATCATCATTATTTGTCTATTAATTTTCATTGTTTAACATAGGCTTCTATATAATAGGGTATATGCTTTAGTCGCCACTCTTGGCATGTTGGTTGGCGAGCTATGTAAGCTGGCAAATTTTACTGGGATAGCTTTTACTGTCCCTTGGGACGTTTTCCAAGAACTGACTCGCTATTTTTTTCACGTATAAGACAGGATTATCCCGACTCGTTTCTTACACGAGGAATGAAATATTAATGCGATATAGAAATTACATTTCATATTAGCAGGTAACCATTCTAAACATGTCACATGATGATAAACATTTATTGTATGTTTTCTAAATTGTTTTAATACAAACAAATGTTTTGTATTCATTGTTTTTAATATTGAGTAAGAATAATACAACAATTGCAAGAATTAATGTAATTTTAAACTAATTAGATCAAGGGTACAGAATTATAACACTTTAATAAACGTTCAATAACATGATCAAAAGTAATACTGATCAAGTTTTTTAAAACTTGTCTGAATTTTTAAAACCTGTTCTGTTTCCACGCTGGTTTCTTTTAAAGGAACTTGACCTGATTTTATTACAGTTATAATAATTGAGTCGTGTCTATAATAAATAAGAAAAACCCTTTTTTTTAACATCGGTGGTATTCGCTAGAGATAAATCAGCCCTTTGTAGTTTTCGTTAAGTTATATAAAAAGAGAACGTGTTGTAACTTAAATATAACTATCAAAATAATCGTATACGTAATTCTGATCTGTATTAGGCCTTAAATATAATTTGGACTTTTGAATTTTAGATGTGTAGATAAACTTCACACACACTGGTATTCAAATTTATTAGAACTTACAATTATAAGGAGTTTTAACTGTTAATAGTTCAATAAACTCAACTATTTCCTTTTAATGTAAGTACTATACCTATTTTCTTGTAATTCTACAATGGGACGAGACTAGCGGAAGGTCGATATGATGTTAAGTGATACGCTTGCCGATAACAACGTGGATCACATAATGCTCGTCATGTGGAGACAAGATTTTAAGTCTCGTTACCCCAGTAATTTCGTTAGTAACAAAACCGGAACATAGTAATGTGTGCACACTACTGTTTGGCGGCAGTAATAGGTGCTGCGGTGGTATCTATTAGACGGTCTACGGTAAGAGAGATCTACCACCAGTAAGTGCAGTTGTAAGAATACAAAGTAACAAGAGTTTTAAAAAGCCCTCACGGCCGGCTATTGCTCTCGTATCATAAAAATGTTTAACCTCAATAATATGGAACGTTTTGTAATTACTTATAACAATTCATGTAGTTTTTTTTTTAATCTTAAAGAGATCACGGTCGACGGTACAGATACCTCGTAAACACAAACGTCGTTGGAATGTCTAATGGCAGTCATTTCCTTTCTGTATTAGTAATTACGAGTACATGAACAATGTCATAGATCGGAACAGGCAACTGTCATTAGGTGGTCCTAAGGTTCGCCTTGAAGCACTCACTACCGGAGCTGACCTCACAATGGCCTCAGCACGCCATCATAATGGACAGGTAAATCAGACGCTTCCGCACACTTAGTTTATTTAGAACTAATCTAGTTGTGTGTTTTGGGAAGTAATTTCCAAACACATACCAGAATTATTTTGTACTTATTAGTTGAATATGGTATAGATAAAATAATGTTTTTTTTTCTCTTGAAACTAATAAAAATTGAATAAACATAATAAATGAAAGAATCGTTTCTTGAAGTATTAATATACACTGATGTTAAGACGAATGTTTATAACATCTATATATTTCATTATATCTTCTCTATTCTGTACACCATTTTGACATTTATTGTAAGTGGTAGTAGGTCTTTATTGCCGGAGACGATCTAGGTAGGAAGCACCGCAGCTCCATTTGTTCCGGTTTAAAGGGTATTGTATTGGTGAAATTACTGGACTAACGAGACTTAACGTCTTATGTCTCAAGGCGGCAAGCAAAATGTGGTATAGTGTATATAATTCTAACTAGCGTCACTTTGTTATGAGCAGGCGTATCACGTACTATCAGGAGAACTTCTCACTCCTCTCGTAGATTTAATAAAAAAAAAACAAAATATTTAGTATTATTTATACCGCATAGAATCTCAAGGCATTCGGCCTAAAAATAATGGTGAAGTGACTATTTTCACATAAAGATTTATCAACTAACATATAGATTATTTCCATGGTAACGCCGCATGGAAAATGTTAAATTTAATGTGCAACCGTGCGATGTAGAGTATACTTTGTATATCCATAGTAACAGGTGATTATGGGTTTTTTTAAATGACTAATGGTACGACGGCTGTTGATGGTGTCGAGATGGGTTCCGTCGCTGTGGTGTCAGTCACGCGCGGTGACGTCACTATGACACGACTTACCACTTAAGTGCGTCGCGGCATTTTCCTAACTTATTTTTATTCTTGTACGTAACCACAGTCTAATTCAAGTTAATATTATTTGTAAACAATGACAAAATGGTTAATAAGTTACTTTTTTTATTTGGTTGGTTTTTTTACTTGACGAGCCGTGGATGAAGATCACCCAATGGTAAGTCATACGACCGCCCTAAACAATGTGACGCTGGTAATGATAGATACAGCACCCCATTGTAATATTTGTTTTAGGAAATAAGATGTTATGTTTCGTTACTATAGTAATTTCACCAGCTACCCTTCAAACAAAACAGTAATGTTAGCACTTTACTATTTGGCGAAAGAATTGGCGGCTGTCTCTAGTATGTATACAGAATAGACTCTTGTAGTAAAAACCTATTACCGTCAAAATTTGCAATACAATGGCGCGAATACGTAACTTTCGTACGTAAAATTGTTTATATTTTAAAATAACATTACTGAAAATCATTTCTGTCTAGCTTAAAGTGTGTGCAGGATGTATGGACAATAAACCTTCAGTTCCTCAAGTCAACCTGAATTATTAAGGACAAAGTAACGTTTTTAAAACTCATGTAGACAATTATACTGTTCCTTTATATTATTATTTACGGACGGGTTTTTATACTACAAAGAAACTTGGAATAATGTGAGATCTGAGATAAGCGATATATTTTTTAAACAAAATGTTCCGTCTACCACTTCATGGAATGCCTTTTGTTTGTTATGATGATAATACTTTTATATATGCCTGTAGTAAAATATATTCTGAAACAAGGACACAAAACTGTAATAGTATATGATGGTTAGTTAAATAGCACTAAACGACAAAGCGCCTACTTGTCAAGGTTTAGTCATGCGTCTAACCAAAGAAAGTGCAAGCAACAATCGCATGTGCGAAGGCGATGTTACGCAAGGCAAAGTTTCTCCCTGTACGCATATTGCCGAAATGTGGATACGGATGTCTCGGCATACTGAATATATCTTTTAAATACACAATTACCGTATTTGAAATACAAAAATTATATTACGGTGCAATTGATGTATCAACTCGTTCTTTTATCTGTACTCATCCTTATATTACATATAAAAGATATAAGTTCAAGTTACTCACAAAGTAGTGGTGTGACATACATATGTGTTAGTTTTAATTGTTAAAACTTAAACGAATATATTTCTGATAGTTTCCCTTCCAAGTAAAATATAAACGTTATTTTTATTAAGTAAAAGATAGTCATAATAAAAACATTTAATTTAATTTTTTTTGTGCTGAGATATTGTTGCATGAGAATTTTAAAACATTAGCATATGTTGTCTTTGCTGGTGAAGCTTATGTTCATATTATTCAAAATGATAATACAAGGTCGTATATTGTGTCTGTGTGACTAATTAAAATTACTTCCGCCAGTGACCTCTACGACGAAAAAGTGTGTGTCAATGACTGCATCAGAGGCGGAGGGAGATTAGAACGATAAATCAAACCGTAATCGCTACTTTTTGTTCTACGTATCGCCGCGAGACTAGTACATTATCATTTTTAGGAACATTGTTCTTTTTGAATCGTGTAATGCGTCAATTATGTGATTGGCCTTTAAATTGTGTAACAATGGTTGCTGTAAACACTTAAACATTTTTGTCGTTTGTGGACTTTAAATAATATCTAAAATTTACAACACGAAAGCAGGCATTGTTTATTTGATCAGTAAAGTCGTAATGATTACGCACCTATCAAATATATATTTGTGCAACGTAAAACAATTATATAAATGAAAATATTGTATAATTTGTTTCGCGCTATTAATCAAATAGGCAAAAGAAATAAAGCAATCGATTTGTGGAAATTGGTTTTGTTTTTAAAGATTGCGAATCACTACCGCAATGTGCTATGTCCTCGCGGATGAGGTCCAAATATTATTTCTTGAGTGCTTAAACATTTTTGGACAAGCTCGAGTTTCTTAATGTTCTTCTATCATCATCATCATCAGTCGATAAAGTTAGCGTCAGTTCTTAGTGTTGTTCTATGCTTTACTTCAATTACAAACAACCAAAACTCTGTTTATGTCTGCATTATACTGGATACCGATAACGTGTGAGGTTTTTTTTGTATTTGTATTAATATTTAGAGTATTAAATAATTTCCCTACATTTTACTGATTTTTATGGGTTAAAACATTGCGTTTATAAAATTGACTGCTAACACAAGGTACCCCTGATTCGCTTTCGAAGTTACTGGACGTTGAGTTTGATTCGTGGGGATGGATTTTTTGGAACTTGTCTTGCTAGTTACAATCCCTATATTATAAATTACCTGACAAAAAAATTGCTGTTCCAGTGGTCAGCATATGAGAGCGAGATTATCCTGTGAGAGCACGGTTCACCATGACGGTCTTATTAACATATATTATATTACATGAAATGAAGACAAACAAATGTTAGACCGTAACTTGTAATTCTTATTATGATGTATTTTTTTTTAATTAATTAGAAAGTATTATAAACTGTTAATGATAAATTGCGTGTTTCACATAATTATTTATTGTATGGTGTATCGGCGATTAATGGTATTGTATTAGGCAACGACCGCTAACGGCGAATGCTGGTGTAATCTGTTGGAACTGTATTCGCAACAGTATGTCATATTGTTATGCGCCCGCATTGATGACGCGTTGACACGGCTTTCTTTAAAAAAAAAAACATATTTACTATTGTGTAACTTTACAACGCAGTCACTCGTATAAGCATTTTACAAGCTATTAACTGTATTTGCAACCTTTGCTTTTTATTGTAATATCAATATGGTGCTAGATCTCTGTTGGCGGAGACCGCGGAGGTAGGTACCACCGCAGCACCTATTTCTGCCGACAAACTTTACTGTGTTCCGGATTGAAGGGAGTTGTAGCTAGTAAAATTAGTAGGGTAACGAGACTTAATATCTTGTTTCAAGGCTAAGAGCGCGATGTGGTGTTGTGTCATTATCATCATCAACCGATAGACACCCACTACTGGTCATAGGCCTCCCCAAAGACATCCACGTCGATCGGTTTCGCGTTACTCGTAGTGGGTAATCCAGTGTACTCCTGTGATTCACACCCGATCGTCGGTTCGCCTTGTGGGAGGCCTCCCAACATTACGTCTACCGGTACGCGGATACCACTCGAGAGACCTTACTACCCCATCGGACGTTAGTCGTTCGAGCGATGTGCCCTGTCCTCACCACTTAAGTCTAGCAATCTTTTGAACTATGTCAGTTACGTTTTTTTTTTATTATTTTATTTTTACTAATATCTTCCGACTCGGGTCAGAATTCTTTTCTACACGTACATAATTATTGCTTTAATGAATTTACACGCTTATTTAAAATCACTTATTTCTCTTTACAGTTCTCTGTGCGACGTATTTACAGTATTCTAGAAACTTGTTCCTAATTTCCTTTTTGCTAATTAGGATAACACAATTTTCTTACATCTATTTTTGTGTTTAACTCTATTTCTAAGTCAGTTCGCTTTCTTCCGTACACCGGGCACTCCACAATCAGGTGTACGTTCGTTTCCTCTTGTTCGCAGAGACATGCCGGACTATTTTTGCACTTGAAGCGAAACAAGTACTCCGAAAATCCACCATGACGCGTGAGCACCTGCGTGAGCAATTTGTCCATTTCCATTTGCTTCATGAGTCCATATGTCTCAATGGCATCCAGAAGAAAGCGCTTGGTGATACTACCTGTTTTACTTTCTTTATAGCGCCGGTTCCATTCGTTCATCGTGTCTGTACGGATTTGAGGATTGACGAATGAAATCGGGCACAAGTCGTATTTTGGCTTAGTTTTTAATTTTTGCGCTGCCTCTTTAGCAAGACAACCAGCTCTTTCGTTACCTGTTAAACCTGCGTGAGCTTTAACCCAGAACAGAGAAGTCTCCTTGTTTTGGAGTTTACTAGCTTTAATATTTGTTCGCGACTGTATAGCTAAGAGATGCGTTCTCGGTTACGTTAGTTCTTTTGCGGATCTCCACATTTCTGACTCTATTGCGCAGAGAAACTCCGAGCATAGCCCTCTCCATTACCTTTTGGGTGACATTTGTGGTGCTGTGTATACCATCCTAATTAACGCCCTTTTGTTATGGTGGGGGTGTATCACTTATTATCAGGTGAAAGTCCCGCTCGTCCCGTCACTTCATTATATAAAAAAAAATATTATTACTTTATTGTTTGGTTACTACAGAAAAAGTCGTCAAAAATGTAACAAAAAATTAATAGATTCATGAGATCATTATAAAGTACAGAGCTAAATTAACATTATTTGCTTATCAGCATATATTTAGAAGTGGTAGGTTCATAGTCGTAGGTTCTCCGCATTTCCTATTCTTGCCGCCAAACAGTAGTGTGGAAACGTTATAGTGTTCCGGTTTAAAGGGCGTTTTAGGTAGTGAATTTCTGAGGTAATGAGGCATAATCTTATGTTTCAAAGCAACGAGCTAATGTGATGTTGTTTACATTATTTTAACTAGCGCTTTTTTTTATTTTAGCATAACCTACATAAATCCAAGCTGTTGTTACGCATAATGCGTACAACGATCCTAGAGTACAGGTAATTGAATGCCTGTAAACTACACGAGAGAGGGCAAGCACGGGTGCTCATTTAGGTGATGGAGGTGATCCGTGGAAAGCGGTCGGGGCCAAAGCAGCAGCTACACCAAGGATGCTGTTTTATGATATATAGGTTGTTAGAATGTACTTTTGAGTGAATGAATTATTTTAAAAGGAAGCATTACTGTAATTAGTTAGAATTGACCTTCTTAATCTGATCGCTAAGCTTCAGTTTCAAGATGGCACCCAATGATAATGATAATGATTATTGTAATCAAAATGCTTTCTTGCCGACTAAACATTAGATTTAAATCTTAATAATCAAAATAATCTCTCTTTCTCCGGTCAAATATAAATCTCACGTTAATATTTTTTATGACTATAGTAAAGGCTAGGCCACGATACGACCGGATGGCGATTGGCGATAAATTTTACAATAGACCACTACACAACACTGATGTCATTAGGATATCTACTGGCAGTAGTATTGTTAGCTTTCTAGATATGTACTACCGCATCGCCTATTTCTGCCGCGAAGCAATAGTGTGGAAATATTACTGTGTACCGGTTTGAAGCTAGTAAAATTATTGAGGTAACGAGAGGTTTCAACTTATGTCTTAAGGCGACAAGCACAATGTGGTGTTGTGTCTACAATCCTATCTAACGCTATGTTGTTATAGGCAGGCGCATCACTTACCATCAGGCGAATGTTCCGATCGTCTTGTCGAAAAAAAAATTTTCAATCCTTCCTTGTTCGTTTTATGAAGGCAGAAGAGAAACGCTATGTCTTTGTTTGCGGAATGACTGCCGTATGTCTATATATCTGATGGTAAAGATATATATCGAGTTTAAACTGTGAATGTATTTATTCAGCATAAACACGAAACTTTTCTGTATTACTATAATATGATCTTAAAGACGAACGTTCGAGAAGCTCTAACGGTCCGACGTTATAAAAAAGCAAGACTCAATTTCCATAAACCTTGACGCTAGCTAGAATCTACTTAATCATTATCAGCATAGATTACGATTTTAGCCGATACGTAGCGAAAAATATGAATATTTTCAACTTAAAGAAGAATAATTGCATACGTGCCGGAGTCTGGTACTCGTGTACTTTGTAGAAAGTTAACTTTCTTCAACACTCTGACGCAAGGACATGATATACGTGCAAAGGGCGCGCCGACGAATGACTGGGTTTTTTTTAAATGTCAAATTATAATACGGATGCTTTACCGCCGTGATATTTCTTAATCGGACATTCCAGCAACCCACCTTATAGGATGCTTAACTGAATGCCGTTTGCGACAGGCTTCATATATAATAAGATAATTCGTTTCAAACAATCCATCAGTATCTGTTGATTCTTCATTACGTCAAGCAAATATAATAATTTCGATATGTTATTTGAATCGTTCATTAGTGAAAGAAAAAAATTAAGTTGTGATGCTGTTAAGAATTTTATAGTTATAGATTAAAGTAAAATGTTGGCAAAAATATAGTACTATGCTTTATTTATAAGTAAAAGAGAATTGAGTGTATATTTGAGATATGCGTAAAGTATGCAATATATGATAAAAACAATTAAAAAAAAAATTGTTATAATCGAAATGAAATCATATAGGAAGATCTGATATATCAGGCACACCTTAGGGCATAGTAAATTTTTCACTCTGACTTGATTATAAATATGGCATTTCTAAGAGTATGTAATAAGTTTTACAAATAAGTATTACAATCATAACTACGATGATTTGTTTCGGCACAAATATGGAGGATATAATAGAAATATCACGTTATTGTGCGTGCATAGTGTCTCTGTCAAGACTTTCTCTGCCCTGTGTTGCTTACCGAACTTTACGTCACATCATACCATCGTAATGAAGGCATTACGACGGTATGGTCACCGGTAAGTGGGACAATAGCCCAACGATCGCCAAATTAGGCACAGTTTTTATGCTCACGGGTCAATCTTTTTTCAGGCATTTTATAGAATGTATAAATGAATTATTTATTGAAACCGAGTTGTTCGATACGATTTAACCGCAAGGAAACTATACGGAACGTTCGTCATGACCTTGTAAATATTTTAGATATTATTAACGACAGCAAACGAATAAAGCAAATGTTTATAAACAAACAAAAGTATTTGGCACATATGTACGTGCAGTCATTATTCGTACTGTAAAAGCAGTTTTGTGTATGAAATATGACGTTTGTAAATATCGTTGTATAGGTGGTTTAAAAGGTGTTTCTATCTTTGCGATATCCATCATTGCTCTACTGTTATTATCTAAGTAAAATCCGTTGTTATTTCAATGTCTGTATTCGCGCTTATTTAACGAAGCGACTCCCACATGTCTATTGCGACGCTGAAGTTTTTTATCAGGTACAAAACAGTAGTTTATGCAGTTCCCTTTCATGGTACCTAGTACGTTTGCGGAAATTGATTATGTTATTCATTGTTAGAACCTTTTTTTTTCATAGTAATTGTAACAAATTGGTGTTTTAAATTAACATTCCTGAGTGAAAATTACAATGTCGGTAAAAATCACTCAAAAATGTGGCCTAGACAAGTGTTTGATGATTTTTATATTTCCTTATTATCAAAATAGAGAATTATTGGTGAAAATAAACTATAGTTATTAAGTAACTATGTGCGATTCATGTTTCATGTTTGGTTTTCGGTAAACCTGTTATACCGCTACAACTATCGAAGCATAAATTTTTTTCTTATATAAACCTGAAATGTTTTTCGTTGATAATGTTAGTTTGTATAGGACCGCTTAACGATACGTTTACCACAGCTCTTACTTTATTTTCTACAAGTAAAAATAAAATCAAAAATGACAGAGGACATTAAAATAATCGTTGGGAGTCACTGGATTCAAACATCGCAAGACCGTGTTTTGTGGAACATATTACAAGAGGACCATGTCCAACAGTGGAAGTCAACCAGTTGAAATTATGATGATGATGTAAAATAGAATTAACTCTTACCGGATTTTTGCGGTGTTCTTGTACTTTTCTCTTTTCATTTCCACGTGTTTAGTCAGAGCAGATAATTTTCACTGTTCATCTCACCACGCACACACTCTTTGCCTGTATATTGTTAGTATGCTAGTTTTAATCAATTTGTAAATTCACTGTCTCCTTCCGGGTCTGGAACACAGCAGTCTGCAACAAGAGAGAAACAAGATATTTTTAAGTACGTTATATACAAATGTCTTTAATTTTATAATCGGGGAAGAAATAATTTAAGTGTAGTCAATTTTATGAATGTCTTATTTTGTCTTAAAGGTAGAAGAAACTCAAAAGAATGATATGTGCTCTTAATATTTATTTAAAAAAAAACAAAAATCAGTACTTGACAGATATTTTTAAAATATTGTTATTATAAGTTTTGCAAACATTACTAAGTCGGTAAAAAATTTCAACCAAGTTTTATGGTTCTCCATAAACGAACCGCGGATGCAAAGTTTGCAATATAAATTTGCAAACTATAGGCGTAAACCACGAGACTATAGGCGTTTCAAAATCTTGAAAGTTTTCATTTAGTTGAAATATGTACTCTTTTGGTTGATGATGATGTACTTTTAAAGTGCATATTCTGTACTTTGAAATTCGTGTAATTATGTGTAATTTTTTTCACTTTATACCAGACAAAATGTTTCACTACTTGTAATATGTCACCGATTACGTATTCACGTAAATTTGTTTATTGCCAAACCACAATTGTTTGTCAAGACAGCAGATACGAAGTATGTGGGGGAGGAATGAAGGAAATATTTATTTTTTTAAATTCAACGCAATGACAATACTTCGTATGTTAGTCGTAAGTTTCGTTACCCCTATAATTTCACTAGCTAAAGCACCTTTCAAACCAGAACACAGTAATGTTTGCACTTACCTAGTCGGTCTCCGGCGACAGAGAACAACCACTAGGAAAGTAATAGTGGTAGTAAGGTAATGTAGTTTAATAATTTGTACAGTAAATAGTATATCTCTCTATATCCATATTGTTTGCCGAGTTGATGTACTAAATAGCATTTTAAAATGCAAATAAATGCAGAAACAATTATGCAATTTAAAATGAAAGTATTCCAACAACTCTCGTTTGGTTTTTATGTATACTTTTTGCAATAAATTACAATAAGTACTGTGCAAATTAAGCTACAAACTTTAAAATGCGTTAAACGATTTCAAAAACTTATTAGCGTTTATTTGGTGGTTGCGTTAATTTATCTTAGTCATCTTTAAATACCGTAGTATAATATATTCATAACAGTATATTCATAATTTACAGTTTTTACAACTCTACCACTACTATGCCGGGTAGTTGTATTAGAATTGTTTAAACTTTCTTTTATTCTTTAATTATTTAATATTTAAAAGTTTCTAATTATTATTCGTTAGTCAAAAAGGTTTTGTTGCGATATAAACTTATGTAGGCGACTGGATAATAAGGTTTCATTTCAAGATAAAAAAAAAATAAGATATTTAAAAAAAATCAAATTAAGTAGTCCATAAAGAGAACTTTTTTCAAGCTAATAAAGCTTATTTTCGCACGGTGTTAAGTGATAACGGGACCCTAGGCGTTAAGTCGTGGCAGATTTCTAATATAAGGATAGTAGTTAGCCAGGCGGGTACGAAGAAAATGTTACTACCAAACGAACTCCACATGTGGCCATGGAATCGAATTAAGGATCTCCATGTTATAAGGCAGGCGCTTACTCGCTGCGCCACTGAGACAGTTAAATCTTCATAGGATTTTTTCTAACTAGAACTATAAAAGAAATATGATTTTCATTATTTTCTTTTATTAATTGAAAGTTATTGTATTAGACTGTTCTCCAGTTTGACAAATAATAGACGGTTAAGATTTTACTTATAACTTTAAATCAATGAACTCACAGTGAAATATGTATAATTCTCTTGAAACCATTTAATATCAATTATCCTCGTTTTCCCATAGCTAACCCTCTGATGCCTCCCGACAGACCGCCGCCATTACGTCCGCGCGTCCCTTCCGTCTTATCATGTGTTTAAATGTTGCCAACTTATAATAAAAAAAAGTAATGATAACGATATAATATGCAATATATTTTTTATTTTTTTAAATAACGCTAACAATTGATATAATCTTTTTAAAGCGAGTGGAGGATCATACACGTGCACATTTTGGTTTACATTGTGAACGCAGTCCAAGTTCTGTGGTAAGCGTTCAATCGAGCTAGACAGCTTTTATCCAGCAATGTTGTAACATTAAGCTTTTCGTAACCAAAACCGATAAGTAGCTTAAGAAACTGATAGCTTCGGCGATTAGTAAATTACTGTGATAAATGATAGATAACTGTTTATTTTATGTCATAGTAAATTTGTTGTTTGCTGTATAGAAATAATTTAATAAGATTTTGTAAAATTCATAATCTTTGTTATTACTTGAGCCCTAATAGTTGAATTAATATTAGAATATAGTATTTATTTTTATTATATTTTAAATAGTGTGGACTTGTGTATTTCGTCATGAAGCAAGCTGATGTCGTGGAATATTCTAGAAGCACTTTAATATCCGTTGGTCGTGTTGTCGTGCGGAGTCGTGAGAAGTTGCGAATGTGTTGCAGCTCGCAAGAGTTGCTACGTGTATCCAATACGAAGGTATCAACCGCTCTTTGCATTTTGGACGCCTTTAGAATGTAATGATATTACGAAGTACGGCACAACGTAAAAGTATTAAAAACTCTCGATATTTTCTCCCGGATTTTTATTTTCAATATGACGAAAGTAAACAACATGTACCTTAAGGCTTACCATAAGGCTTAATAAAATAATAATTTAAAAACTTATGCATAAGCGGAAATTAAACATAGTAATAACTAAGAAAAGTCATAAAGATATAAAAAAAATAATGTATCGGTAGTGACTACTGACGGTAAGTGATTCGTTTGCTCATAACAACGTGGCGCTAGTTCAGATGATACTTACTCCATCTCGTTGTGATCGTCGCTTTGGGACATAAGATTTAAATCTCTTTATCCCAGTTAGTATACTAGCTACACCGCCCTTTAAACCAGGATACAGTAATGTTTGTACTTTGTTGTTTGTTTTGTTACCTCTTTGGGGGCAGAAATAGGAGCTGTGGTATTACTATCAAGACGGTTTCCGCCAACAGACGCCTACCACCAGTAAAATATCGTTACTGGTGTAGTTTTTTTTTTAATAATGTAGTTCGTAATATTAAGGTTCAAAATTTTGTTTGTTACGAGAACTTAATAATGTTAAGACATATCAACACAATATACTCAAATCTTATATTCAATTATCTCATAGTTCAATATATTCGATAATTTGTTCATGTGTACACATAAATAATAGATTTTTCTTAATATTTAATTATTTTTAACGATTATTTGTAGTAAATATTACTCTAATAGATCATCATTAATATTTCAACCCTTAAACACACACAGTTGAACATAAAGGAAATTCGTCACGCTGGCATTTGACTTGTCCAGTAAAAGATTCATACCTGCTTCGGTTCCAGGGCCACCACATGTTTTGGAATTTAGGTTTTTTAAGCCTTGGCTAGCAACCATCACCCATTTGTGAAGTTGATGTCATGTGTTAATCCACTGTAGGAAAAAAAGACGTCTAACAAGTGTGTAACAACAGTTCGAATGATCGTGTGTTTACTGTTGAATAACGTATGGTGATAGATATAAGCAGTCATATAAAAACAAGTCTCTCTTAACATCATTAACTTAGAGCTTATGTTGGCGATAGGTCTCTGATGCCAGAGACCATCTAGGAAGGTAACACCGCTACTCCTATTTCTGCCGCCGAACAGTAATGTTCAAACATTACCGTGTTTCGATTTGAAGGGCGTTACAGCAAGTAAAATTACTGGTGTAACGAATCTCTTGTCTCAAAGCGTCGATCGCAATGTGGTGCAGTGTATATCATGAACTACCTCTAACCCAACTAGCGCTACATTATTTTATGCATACGTATCACTTACCATCAACTGAATCTCCTGCTTGTTTCGTTGCTTTGAAGCATAATAAAAAAAGCTTATTTAAAAAAAGAGTACCATAGTGTTCAGTTTTATAAATTGGTTCTTTCTGTATTTATTCTTATATTAAAGTGATTTATACTAAATTTTAATGCTAAATATTATATAAAAGTATCCTTTCATTATGCAGTTGCGTGAATAACTAGTAATAGATAAAACTGTCTGGATATGTAAACACCCGGTTTCTTAGTACAATCACGTTTAAAGTTAAGACTGCACATCACTATTCTAAAAGACACTTGAACACTAAAAGCGATCTGCGAGACACTACTTCGTTGGCAGTAACTTGAATTTATTATCCTTTACAAAGTAGCCATGTTTCTGCCTGCAACATCGGGATTGATTCTTTATTTGTACAAAATTAGGCTATCAAAGAGGTATTAAGTCATGTAAATAATGGAGGTTCGATGCCTGGGGTCAATTTTCAATTATAAAACGGCCTTCATCTTTAGATCGAACAGGACCTAAGGCGACTGTTCGAGCCAAATGCGCAATCACCTGATCGGTAACCACTGGGATTAGTTTTAATGTTAACGACTTGACGTTGGTAAAATGAGTGCCTTTATAAAGAGATAATTTTTTTTATATAATTATAATACGACTATATCACGGTATGAATCATACATATGCATACGTATGAATCATACATTACACTTTAAACTTCTACTGAGGTAGTTTATAGTAGATGTTTAAAAATACGAGTGATGTATTATGGCAAAAAATTACTTCGCCCCTAGTGTCAAATGGTAGTCTGTGGTAATATTTAAACATTATTATGTTTATTATAAACTTCTTATGGGTAACATACATATATGTATATTAATATTACGTAAAGATAAAACTATATATCCTTATAAATGACGAGAACCCAAGACTGAGCAGAAATCCCATAGTTAATGTCTAAGAAAAGTAATAATGCAGAAAAATTTAATTAATGCGTAATAAATTCTTGTGCCCTAACATTATATTCATTGTTTAATTTTACAGGTAATAACAATTAAATCTTTTAAAAACATTGTTAACACTGAGATTGATTCCTATGGTAGACTATCCTATAATAACTTTGTCGTGATGTTAGTATTTATATGTATCAAATAATAAAAACAATTATATTATTTCTGTTGCTATTGTCTTCCGGTAATTTTGGTTATTTTTATTTAGTAATTAAATTTCTCAGTCAAACTAAAACAAATATTCTTTTGATTATAATTTTGAATGTTTTAACTTGTGCAGCTAGCGAGGAAGACTGACGTCAGTGTTAACACGCGTTAATTGTAAATATAAGGAAAATCATAAAGCAAACGGACGCCATGGCGACGTCTACAGCGAGTCTCAGTAACAACGTAGTACGCGAACGAGCATTTTGCGCAAGATTCGGACAAACATCGATCACTGGCGGCCTTGCCCGAAATTCCTCTCCTGACTACCGATATTACCAACATTAGTACAGTCTTCATTGACACCACGAATGCCGGACAAATAGTCATATGGAGAAGTAAATATTACTTTAAATTTTAATTTTTTAAGATCCATACATTACCTTCAGTATCCTTGTGGACCTTTTATATTTTGTAAAAAAGTAACGCAATCTCATTTTGAAATTATTTTCGAAAACTTACGATGTGAATTATCGACGACAGAGACAAATAAATAAATTTTCATGTAAGTTTACCAATACAACTCAGGTATTAGGCCTTTGTCTAAGAACATTCAAATGGCAACAACTAACGAAAATTGTTCACTAAGAATTTATAGTGTCTACGTATGGAATGTAGACTTAGGCTCTGGCCTGCGAAATTAAATTTTTGCTTACGTATTATTATAAAACTTAGTTATTGAAGCCCATGTCAAATTTTGGATAAATACATCTATGATTTATTCTGTCTTAGCAAAAATAACTTTAACACATGTTAATGGTTTTTGTAATTTATATATAACAATTTATAGTTAGTGTGAATTAATTGACAAATGTACGGAGATCTTTGTAGATTTGATACGAGTTTGGTCTTTAGGTTGGATTCTTCAACTACGACATTACAGGTACGTGGGAGAAACGGTTACACATTGTGTGCTTGAAGTCTTCTATGTGGGTTAGTAAGAACATATTGCACGGATATACAGTACAAACTCATGAATTTAATCACAAACAATAGGGTGAATAAAATTAATTAAGATTCGCAATCGAAACAAGCCTGTTGTGTGTTGATTAATCTGTGTGATTATAACGAAACTTCCTTTGTTTATTGGTTTTTGTACGTCGTGTAATAGCGTTATGAAATGCGATGGCGTTTCTATTCTTATTGTAGACATTATGTTTAAAATTATATAATGTAGCATGGGCGAAATCGAAATTAATATCATTATAAGATTTAATTTTAACTCTTTGATATATTGAAAATCTTATATATTCTCAGTTTTAATAAAATTTTAATATCCGTTTGTAAAAAGTATTTCACGTAGTCACACACCGCGTCTTTCGAGTCCACGTGTATATCATTAAATTGAAGTGGTGTATAAATAACTTTTTTTTGAACAATGCGATAGCTGTTAACAGAGATGCACTAGGTGCATAGAGAGAAAATCAGATAATTTAAGTAAGATTAACGATAAGGAGTAGGTAGGTCATTTTATGCAAATGTCAAGACCGCAGGCGCAGCTGTGGCGGTGTTGCAATGCTAACCACAGGGCCAGTTAGAATTTAAAACAATGTTTCTGAATTTATTGCTAAACGGTAGCGAAAAGGGAATTTCGAAACTATTACATTTTACTAAGCTATGGTACAGTTTAAACATATCAACGATTACGTTTAAATTTATTACTGTCATATTAGAGTGAGAAAACTGAGACTTAACCTCTGATAGTTTGTAGTTGAAATTTAAGTAGCAGTTTTTATAATTAACAAAATACGCGTTTTTTAGTTTCAATGAGAGTAAATCTGATATTTAAGTATACACATTTTGCTATTTGTGAAAATGTTAGCAAATTGTAGTGGAAAACATACTCTTTGTTAACGATTTCTATGGGAAGAACTTGTAATAATATTTAGTGGTAAGTACTTATAAGCTTTATCCGGTTTTTTATTAGAAAGGATTGTAAGAATTATACCTACATATTTAATGGAGTTTTTAATACTCGTAAGATATAAGCATTTTTGTACACTAATACAATAACATTTTATGCGTAGCGTATTTCCAGAATATCAGAACCTTACGTCAATCAACTTTCTTTGCTATTGTGTGTTACAGAAGAGTCTATTATACTTTAATACGTGTATGATGATCCTACATTACTACAATCATATTATTTCCTGTCGTATTCAATGTTTCCTAAACAATTTGAGTTAGTATTGTATGAGTAGATATAGTGTACGAGTATGTGATACTTGTTATTGGTTATACGTAAATATTTCTCTTAAACAATCCTTCTTTTCTATTTCGTATATTTTGCAGTTCTTAAGTTATATGAAGAATTCTTATTAGGTATTTATATTTTCCAATTCACCTAAGCTTCGAGCCTAGCAGGACGGTAACTTAGGCAAGTGAGCACATCCGTTTTTGATGTTGTTAATCCGATAAAACATCGGCTTTAACGGATTTTCTCTGTGAATTTTAAGACCATATGCACATACCTCAAGAACAAGTTTAATTTGCATTGGTGAGCAAATTACATCACCAATAACTGCCTTCTATTCCGATACTCACTATAGGCCGCTTTCATAATCCGATATATGCTGTGCCATCAGCATAACTGAAATTCTTGATGGAAGTTCTATAGACGCCAGTTTTCTCTGAATGAATTTGTAGCAGGTAAGAATAAAAGAGTTATGAGGATCATTATGTATTATTCTCCGACTTCTGTTTTAATTGTTTCCTACTCTCTATCATACCTTAAACTTTGAAAATCGATTATTGACATCAATAAAGAGTCTTAGTTAATCTGTAATCTTATCTCTCGTATCTCTAACCCAATTCATTACTTCCAAAAACATTTATAATTTTTTGATTTTGAATATGGAAATAAGTAACATTTGAATTTATTGTAACTACCTGACAGTAACTTGTCTTACCGTAACACAGGTTACTGTGCGGTATAAATAAGGGAAATCATATAAATTTATAAGAATTACTGCAAGTAAACGATGTTAGTGTAGATTATGCAGCAGTTATATCAGGGTACTGACATCCGTAAAATGAGATGTCGGATTGAGAAATGTTATTGCATTTCTAAACTATTTATAATACGATAAAATACTTTAAATCATCTGTAACTTGTCGTTCACGGTTGAAATTGGTCTTGCGAATTGATCGGTACATTAGTGACAGTTGCGAAGGATTTCTTTTGTAACTCTATTGCTGTAAAGCGTTCAAGATGATGTCAAACAAAAAGTAGCATGTCGACGTCTCTGTCGTGTGTAATACTTATAACAGTATACTTATTAGTACTGTTAAGTATCTATTGTGAGATTAAAATATATTTACTGTTCCATATTGTTTCGTGGAGAAATATAAATAAAATGATCGATTACAACTAACAAAATGTGATATTGAATTGTCGATTAGTTTATAATAATCTCTAAATAGTTTTATTACACCAGGATTGTTTTAACTATGAAACTACTTTATTACATATAAATCACTGTACTTCTAATTTTTTTTTATACATAGAACGTTTGACAAACTAAGCTAAAAATACATGTAACGGCTGATTCAGTTATGATATTTTTTTCGCCTTAAAAGTGAGAACCAAGAGTGAGGTCTTCTTAAATTTTAGTAAGTTAAAGAAAAAAGGGACTGATTTTATTGCATTACATACATTACGTTTTCTGATACTATACATAGAAGATAATATTCAAATATATCAGGTATCGTTTATAACCATCCTTTTTGACGCACTGGTTTAATTGTGAACTCTAGTAATAAAAAACAATGATTAGAAATATAGTTTCTAAGCAATAAAAATACAGTCTCGTTATGTTACGTAGCGTGATGTCATAGGTGCCGACAATACGCATTTACGAAGTTAAATGTTACGTATACACATATATTGGAAGTTAGAAGTAACTACAATTAACTTAGTATGTAAGTGTCATTATATACTTAGCTGTAGATGTCTATCATTCATTATAGTATATGTAAAATATGTTCATTTTCCTCATTTCATACACTACCCATCGAATTGTCTACATGATCTTTTAACGAATAATAAAATCATAAAATTTAAACCATTTGCTTATTACATAGATAATTTTAGATTCTGTTAAACCTAAAATAACTATTCACCTACGTTATAGTTAATGTATAAACAAAATAGTTAGCAATAAAGTTCAAACCTTTTTCGTTACGGAAGCTGAGTTTGGTTAAAACTATTCACCTCCAGAGATTGTTAATGAAGCCCTTGACTTCAACGTAGGACCAATAGAATGAACAACACAACACAATCACAAGGAAACGCTATTACGAAACACTTGAAGTTGCCGGCAGAGAGCGCCGCGGTCGCGCGTTTACTGCAAACTAACCTCGTTCAACTTGCAACGCACTCTGAACCTCGTCGGAACGAAAGCGTGCGAGAAAGGGACGACCAGTCATTTCTTTCTTTCACTCGTGAGGCGAAAACAGCTTTCTTGTCAATCAACCGCAAGTATAGTTTTTTATTTAAATGAATTGCGGCTGCAACAGTTCTATCTGATTGGGTCTATTAAGCCGACTTAAATGTTTAACAATTATGAATTATTAAAATTAACAACTTTCTTAATTAATTTAATCATAATAAAAACGTGCAGTATTTTATTTTCTTGAAAGATTTGACGAAAAATAAAAACGAAATTAAATATTGTTAAATTTTTTACAGGAACGATTAAACGAGCTGAACCTTCGAATGATAATAATGCTCGGTCATAATAATAGTGCGTTAACTAGATATACTTACTAAAATGTACTTTGAAAAATTTTTTTTTGTTTTTTTTTTTTAAAAATAGTCCCTCCTGCGTGTTGTGAGCCTTTATTTGCAGGTTATAGTTTTACAATATTTAATCACTTATCAACACATGATATTAGTTGTCGGTAGTCCAGTAATTTTCCTATCTAGAACACTATTGAAAGTGGAAAGTCATAAATAAGGTTTCACGTTTTGAGGTGATATCTCTCTAAACATTAAAAAAAATTACTTCGTTATCATATAATAAAATAATCAAGTTAGATTAATGTTTTGATGATAATGTTTAATTTTTTGTGGAAATAATTTTTTTATTGAATTAATCAATTACCTGAAAGTCACAGACGTCGTCCTTTCGCGTACATATGGTGGACTTCGGTAGTATTTGATCTCTATGTATCAAATTTATTGAAAAGTAATGGCCAAAAAAGGTATATGGTATAACGGTATAAAAAATAAAGGTACTTCCTCTTTAATCGATCCGATATATTAAACGTGTAAATTAAATTATTGCTAGGAAATAAATTTTGCGTCATCATCTCAACCTATGGAATTTCGCAAACCAATACTGCTCTTAGTGTATATATGTTTGAAGTAGTTAGCTTAAACTTAAATGGAGATAGTAATATACAGTTAAAATTATTAAATTGAATGATGTACTAATTTTTTTACCAGTAGGAACTGCTTAACTAATAAAAAGCGATTAAATAATTTCAAACAATTTCTCCATCAACGGCTCCGACCGTGTAATCATATTCAGGAAGTGAGGTCGATGAGCACCGCGGCCACCAGTACGGAACATTGCGTTATTTTTTAGTACTTTCTTTTAAAACAAATTCGCTTAGTACAGTTAACGATATAAAAAAAAAAATATTTTTGTCTACTTACATAAATCAAGTTATAATAATTAGTTATTCCTGTTATCAAAATATACTTGCGGAATTATTACATTTTATTCCTTTGCATCCCCTCAATGCGTCGTAAAAAGTGACTATGTAGGAATAATATCAAAGGCTAAGATTTTTTTGGAAAAAGAATTGATATTACATAAAGCTAAAATAGTTTTTTCTTTTCTTTCTAATACGATAGCTATTAAAAGCTTGATTGCTATATTTTAAATAAACGGAAGAATAGTTATATTAATAACGACACAGTGAAAGGTATGCAGGAAAATAAAATAATAAAAATTCGCGGTCAGCTGTCTACGGAGTCGCAATTGTTCCCATTCTCACACAATTGCACAGCGGACGGATTTACTGACTACAATGAGTTTTGAATGTTAGTAACAGGGGAGACGTAGATCATTGAGGAAGTTGATTTAAAGTCTCACGTAGTTTCATGCTGTTCGCTCCAAAATTTCTGAATTGATGTACATTTATGTAATCTATCATTTTATTGTAACAGAGACTGTGGGTACGATCGTCTACATGCGGCTTACCAGTTAGAATTGCAAGTATAATACATATTCCGCGATTAAACATTTTCTAGTGGTTTATTATATTTAGTACTTTTCATAAATTAACTTTTATAATTTTCAATGTGTTTGTAAGGTTTTAAGGAATAATTAGAATATTAAGGAATATAAAGGAAGATTCTACATAACGTACTACTTAGATTGAACCTTTTTGATAATGATATAACAATAGTAAAATTCTCATACATCGCAATAATTTTATTCTTGCTTGTATTACATGGATACACAACAATCGTCAAGTCAAGGACTTTAAACTGCGACCTCAAATTTCTCGCCATGAATTTCAAGCCATAGGCTAGAGGTTCAATTTGCTTATTAAAAGTATAGTGATCAATACGATTTGTAATAAAGTGTTAAAACTTTGTGATAAAACACTTGCCGTGAGTAAATTATTATGAACCAGATAAGATGTTTGAATAACAATCGCAGTAGACTTGGCTCATGTTTATTAATACTCTACTTTTTAGAGGAAATAGTTCTCACTTGGTTATTCGGCTGTTTTGCAGCAATGTGCAAAGGATATGTGCACTGATTTTGTGTTCTGGTGAAAGTTGTGCAAATATGATTTATATATAAGCTTATTGTCTAAGATTGACCTCGTTTCGAAGTAACATGAGCGATTAGTTCCGAGATAATGTTAATGTCTAGCAACATTAGACTTCATAGAGTCTGGGTAATAGAAGCGGGATTTCCGTTCTCTGCTTCTAATACTCTAGAACATTCAATGTTGTAACTTGTTTTATAAATATATTACACCGAAACATTTAGTAAAATCGAATAAATGTACTTTTGAGTTTTTACGTAGGTGGAAATCTCTTATAAATATTAAATACGTACATTGACTGGACGTTACTGGAGAGTTAAAAGTAAACAGACATGGAGTTTGTTGGCACCTGTTCTTAAGTTATATCCAAAATGAAAGATGATAAGAATTTAATGTCTGACATATTTAAAAATTGAGGATGTAGTTTTTTTTTTATTACTGCATGAAATAAACAATCAAGCGGATTATGTAACCTGCTACAAACAGAGCGTTAAATTTTATAATGTTCCACGGAACGTTGATGATTTAAATTATGGTCTTAAATCCTCTTTAACATGCTAATGATTAAGTCAGAATGGCAAAAGTGACGTAAATTATTTTGTAGACATGGCAATTAAAAACTGAAAGTAAGTTTTCTACGAAGTTTATTGGACTAGAATTAAATTTTAAGAAAAACGTTTGAGGATAGATAAATTGTTATCCATTTTCAAACTACGAAATATACTTAAATGTTTAAGCAACCTTAAACATTGAAGGTTTTTTAAAAAAAAACTTTAAATAGATTAGTTTCATGTACTAATATTTAATATTAGCTTCTTTCAATTATAAAAAGTTTACTAATACTAGGAATGGTAACGATTCAAAATATTCATTCCAATTAGAATGTTTTTTGGTCAATCAATTTAATTATAATACAAATATGATTCATTATGCTATAGACACATACATTTCAGTTCCGTTCTCGTTACATAAAAATAAAAATCAAACAAAAGTACTTTCTAATGGAGAACATAGTACCGATTTATCTAAACAAGTTCTATGCATAAACTTAGCTGCTGCTTAATGCGAAATGATCTGATTTTCTAATGTCACTAGGTGACAATGTTACCAGTATCGCCTACATACGCCTAAGTTAACGGTGTCACCTAGACTCGCGAAGATGTCGTATGAAAACTTTCATATTCGTTATGTACGCATTCCCTGGAGGTTTCGTCACCTTTATTGTAACCATCATACTTCAATACAGATACTGCTAGCTCCGTTCTTTGTATTCCTTTTAAAAAATCATTCACTTACTAGCTTTGTTAAACTTTCAACAAAAATACCGGAAGCTGACATTGAGCGAAGAAGCGAAAGAACTGTTGAAACACTACATCACTAAGAAATGTATAATTCTTTCCTTTTCCTTGTCAGCTATCATTAATAATGTTTATATTTATGTTATAGTGTATATATATATATATATATATATATATACATATATCTGTAAATGTATATATAACATCTATATATATATATAATGAAAATAGATTTTATTTGTTCGCCAATCACATGAAAACTAGTGAACGTATCGACACAGAAACATGATCACTCGACGTGGAGTGATTTATAGATTTAGTTATAGGCTAATTGTTTTTTCAATTTTATAGATCCTTCATCATTTTATTTTTAACTTTTATAAACATTTTCATTTGGTATTATTTATTCGGTTGCTACAGTAACAGTTACTATGAGAAATTATTTGCAATTGCGGTAGCTCTTTGCTTCAGACACATTTGAAGTCATATTCTATATTATGGTCAACAAAGCAGACGGGGAACAGGTAGTACTAATGTATACAATAATGTAAGTGAACTGCTTGTTTTCTTACTTTTTTCAGCGCTTCATTTTATCGTACTCCGAGGAGACTCCTTAGACGTTGAGTCCACGTTTTTATACATATACACAAAGTTTTAAAAAAATCGTATTAGACAAATTAACAATTGAAAAAGCTTTACAAAATATAAATTGCTAACACCAAATCTAAATAAGTTTAAGTTGACATATATAGAGTTTTAAATCTTCAGGTACACAAAAAACAACAGCAAGTTTATTTAGAGTTGAACGAGTGGTATGATATAGCCAATGAAGTTGATTTGAATTAAATTTCTACCAAGACAATGGAGTCCAAACAAACTTTATTGTGTTAGTACGTTATAGGTCAAGATTTAAAGAAGAATTAAAACATGTATTGCGTGTTTCTTCAGACGTGTCATAAACTACTTATAAAATGTATTGTATTTTGGTCTATATCATTGGTGGCAGATCTTTATCGGCGGTGACTGTTTAGGTCATCGCGGTGCCTATATCTTATGCCAAACAGCTGTGTGCAAACATTATTATGTTCCGTATTGAAAGGCACTATAGCAAGTGAATTTACTAAGGTAACTAGACTTTTCATTTTGTCTCAAGGCGACTAGCGCAAACTAGTATACAAAATTCTAAATAGTGGCACATTATTATGTACAGACATCATCAAGTGTTTGTTAACTAAAAAATAAAATTTTTAAAGTTTTAACTTTATGAGTATATAGTATTCCTTTAAATGCTTTAGTTAGTTGCACGAGTCAGGAGAATAAGACAATTTGTTGTGAACGTGTTACGAAATACAAACATGTTCATTTTATACATTTCTAAACACATATGAGCTGATTTTTTTTGTTAAAACCGTGCCATTAAATTTAGAGAACTTATTTTAGACAATTATGTTGACCACATCTATACGATTATTTTAGATTTGTAAAATGGTATTAACTGACCGCCAACCTCCGATAATCAAAGAAGGCACCATAAGAAGAAGAAGAAATTGATATTTAGAAATACTCAAGTGTGCCTTCGTTGCTTAAAGTCAACATCGAACTATTTATGTCTTAAAAGATTTAAATACTCATTCATCGCGAACTCTGTAACCTCTTCGATGAACATAGGAAAGGTAGTAATAAAAGTAGTTTCATAATAACAAGTAGGACAAGTATTGGGAACTCTCTTAAGCTAAAATATAATATAGAGAGGTAAATAGAAGGCCAGAGCTCGCGTCCTACAGTAATGTGTTGCAAGACTGAGTGCAAAACGAGATCAGCGATTTATTGGTAAGTGCAGTATGATAACATTAAATGCAGTTTGCGTTGTCTGCGGCCTTAATTATTAGACGAACGATTCGGTGATCACGCTCACCGCATCGTTCTCGGACACTCAGTCACGACATTACAGCGATGTTTCATAAAATCGTATTATACGTTTCTGTATAATAAAGTACCTAAATAATAAAAATCCTAAAGAAGACGATGACCGGGATACAGCGAATATGGCAAGATGTGTAAGAAGAGTAAGTGATAAATAAAAAAGTAACTTGTTTTGAAGAATTATATTAACCAGGATGTTAATGATGTTAAGCTGCTTCAAAAACAATAACTAAGTAATAAATCACTTTCATAGACAACTATATTTACCAAAACCTTAACACAAAAACTAATACCTTGCTCGTAAATCATTTTGATTGCACGTAAGAAGTAAACAAAGATACTTATTACGTTAGTTAAACTTCTTAACGGTGTGTACATGGTTAAGTTAAAGCAAGGCTAATTGCGGCCTCTTACTTTAAATTACGCGCTGGTCTTAAATCACCGACCATTCATAATTCAAGTATGAATATGAAGGTTTTGGGAACAATTGTATATGTTTATTATCGTCATTCTTCTCCTCGTCATGAAGAAGCATGCTTCTTCCTGTTATTATTTCTACTACGTCCGAGAATAAGAGTTAAATAATATTTCTCTAACATACTTTTAATTTTTTTGTCTTCTGAAAAATAGTTTAGATATAAGACGTTATGAATACAACTTTATGTAGCGAGAAAGTAACGTTTGCACAGCCAGATTGTGGAGATTTTGTTGTTATAGTTATTCTTTAATACTTCGTTTCAATTCGTTTATACCATCAAGTTCTAGGTTAATAAGGTAATAAATAAACTATCTTGTTATACAATCTTATTTGTTCATACGAGTAGATTGAATGCGGTATTGTATATACTTAAATATGAAAAGTAACTATAGGTAAATGCTCCGGTGGTCAGAGGCAGTGGTGTTCCATTCAGCTGTCCTTATCTACGATGTTAGATGGATTGGAGGAATCTCTAGCATTTTTATCCATTGTCTTATATGTTTTAAAACACTAGATCATACAAATAAATACAATAAAAATACGTGTGCACAGGAAACAAAATATATTTCAAGAACGTCTATTTACATATTATCTAGTGTTTAAAAATTTGTTTCTTCCATTAATAGACAATTGATTATTTTTAATACAAAATATACATATAAAATGATTTATTCATTTAGCGCTTAAACTCATGTTTCAAATCTAAAGGTGCGACCAACCATGTTTTGAATTCAATGAAAGTTTCTTTTTGTACACTAAAATTAATAAACTTCCAATTTGTACTAAAATAAACGACTTCTTTTAAAAAGATAAACATTTGAAATCTAATAAATAAATTAACTAATTAGTGATAGCAAAAACTTAACTACTGTATGTGGATGTAAAAAATAAATTACTAACATTTGCAGAAAAATAGTTTGACTTAGCTTAGGTATAAGAAATATTAGATATTTGTCAATTTTACTTGTGAATGTGCAGAAATTTAACTAATTACATCTCTTGGCCTTTAAAATTAATTGTTAGTTATTCAATTTTACATTAGTTTGTATTTTACGTTGATAATCTAACATATTCTAATATAACTAATTGTATTTTTCAGTTTGTGTCTGACAGTAGACGCTGTAACTCATCAGAAATGCATTATCCAAAGTTTTCGAAATGATGTATGAAGTATGGCAGGCGACGCGTCCGGTTGACCTGCTCGCACGCCGACATAACGGATTTTGTGAGCGGCCGTGGACCGCACGAGAACACTCCGATTTTAGAAACCTGAACAGAAAAAACAAATACAAACCCTATTCATTGAAAAAAAATTGCTTCTGAAACAATTTTATGATATTTAATATAGCGCAGAAGCTGTCGGTTCGGCTGATGAAGCAAATTGTTATTCATCATGACAAAACCTGATCTGAAAACATGAACTGTTTTTGAAAAATAATAAAGAAGACTAATACTATTTCTGATATAGAAAATTATTGATGTCTTAAAGCAAGTAGGGATGAAAGCATCACGTTACTAACATAGCTATGTTTCTTCTGAACAAATTTGAGGAACGAAGACATGTCGGGCCGGCCGAAGTGATTCACTGCCTTCAATCCCGTGAACATTGAGGTTCGGGACAAACGCTGGAAGTGGTTCTCGCAGATGTACTATAACAAATTATTTAATAATTGTAAACTTTTTGCTTCTTTAGCTTTTCTTTTAATCAGTTTAATCAATCAATTTAAAATCAGTACAATTATTGAGTGATAGATTGCTAGATTCAAGTGGCAGTGGGCAGGGCACATTGATCGAAGGACCGACGGCCGATCTGGCAGTAAGATCCTCGAGTGGCACCCGCGTACTGGTAGACTTAGTGTTGGGAGTTTTCCCTTAAGGTGAACCGACGATTTAGTGAGAATCGCGGGAACCCACTGGAGGAGAGCAACGCAGGAGCGATCAATTTTTAGGAGAGGCCTATTATATCCAACAGTGGACGTCTATCGGCTGATAATGATAATGATGATTGAGTGATAGTGTATCTTTGTAGCATAAGATCCTAAAGATTTTTTTATTTTTGATTATTATAAAATTTTACGCGGAGCTTACGGTAAACTTACTGTTTGATGAATTTATCGAATTACACGGTCAATAAGGATTAATCAAAAAGCTTATTATTGATTAACGGTTACTATACCAGCATAGTCGTCCTCAGATCGAACTTATGAAAGAATTGCGTGATGAATATGTGTATTTCGAGCACATTGGTGACGTCTTTCCGTTCAACATCCCGCAGCACGTCAATGAACCACTCGAAGTGTTTATGTGATGGGCAAATCCACAAGAAGTACACCTAAGAAAAATAACAAACTTTCAATTGCGGCACAATTAAATGTATAAAAAATTGTATGAAACATTCTCACATTTAGAATAAATGATATTGCATCACAAATCTATTAATAAAACTAAAATTAAGACTACGCACCTTCTTGCAGGCAACTCCCGAGTATCTATTAGTAGAAGTTCCGAAGACGAGGTCGTTAAGAATGGAGGCGTAAGGAGTGACACCAATGCCTCCTCCAACCATAACCGCTACTTCGAACTTATACCAATCTTGATTGCCACCTCCAAAAGGACCTTGAATTCTAGTAATATTAACATAATAATTATCAGTCGCTAATTTATATTATATTTCAAACAAGTTTTTTTTTAAATGTATGTGCTACTAATACAGCATGGCTATGTTATACACTGAAGTGTAAATACTACACGACTTACCTAATTTTTGGCTGGGTTTCAGGGTTGTAGTTACAAGGATCGAAAAAGTTTCTAAGTTTCCAGGTCCAAGGCCCCTGAGCTTTGATATGACACGACAAGAAGTTCTCGTGAGGTGCAGAAGTTAACGTAAAGGAGTGATATTCCTCTTTTTTAAATGCTGTGCAAGAGAGTCGTACCCATTGACCTACAAAAAAAGAAAAAAAAAATTCTATATAAACCAATTATTGTTTAAGAAAATATAAAAAATTGTGCAGAAGTTTTATGTATTTATTACCCATGAGGTTCTCTCCTCTCTTTTTATGAGAGAAGGACAGGAGTCCCAACTGTGGCAAATTAAAAGGCTGTTAAAATTTTTTAGTACATTCAAAGAAATTACCTGACAAATATTTAAGATTTGGCGGTCTGTAGAACTTTATTTTGATAACATCTGATGGTAACATTTCAGTTTCTAAGACGTCTAATGCTAAATATTCTGTGCGTAGTGAAACAACCTGTAAAAATTTATTTGATTAAACTTTTTACTGCAACTAAATTTCAGTAAAATGAAAAATTAGACATGTATGAAAACTATTTAATGTTGTATGTAAGTACCGTGATTTTACAATTTAATATTAATAAAAGTGTAAAATTAATTTTAAATAAGTATTTTTGACTGATAATTAAATATTAATTATAATGATAATTTCACATTGTTATGTGTACCTTGTCCAAAGTGTAGATAATGGCAGGACCAAGGAAGAAAATCCAGAACCTTGGAGCCCCAGTGAGGCGCGCGAGGCCATGCACCAAACATAGTGCGTATAGCGCCACGTACAGGGAGTGCGCGCGCCAGAACCAAGGGTACGCCCTCTTGCGGATCACCGGATGTGCGAATACGAATATTATGCACATTATTACAAATAGAAGGACGCCTGTCGTACCTAAAATTGTAAATTCATTTAGTATTTTTTTTCTTAACTGTAATGACCGCACTTGAAAGAGTTCAAATGTTGACTGAAACAGAAATGTTGTCATGATTCATTCACGAAGTCATGATTTGAGGGGTACCTTTAGAGACAAGCTAACCGAGTTTCGCATTAAACCTGTAACCACCCTAACTTCATCACACATGACGTCAAATTGAACTATTAACTTTAATTTTATAAAGAAAATGAAGTATTGCGATAATAATAAAAATTATAAATGAAGAAAATAAAGTATTACTAACCTGTAATTGTTTGGAAGACCCAGTAAGTGATTCCAGGTCGAAAATCAGATGTGAAATGCACTTCTTTGGTCAGACATTTGAGGTTCTCTATGGGTTGAGTTGAAACATGATAAAAGTTTACCATATGTCCAGCTGTGTGAAGAAGAGAGAAGAACAAAGCGGTACATGCCACAATTTTATGAAATTGAATACTCGAGTCGAGTGGAATATATTGTTGTATAGTAAATTCCTAAAACAACAAACAATAAAGATTAAGAGCCATAAATATGTAGAAAAAATTAAGCATCACATAATATTATCAATATAAATGGAATACCTTGAGTTTAGTTAAGAGATTTCTAGACATGGTTAAGAGTAGAAGACTGTAACAGAAAGATAACGATGCTGCTGATCCTCTTGTTATTGCTATGCCAACTCCCATGATATGTCTCAAATCTAAATGCTCCGACATGAATGAATAATGGGCGAATCTTTCTACGAATAAACCAATTGTAACAACATAGAATATGAATAGATAGAAAATGTTCTGTCGGTTCTCTTCTAAGAATGTAGTTAGGTAATCCCATTTCAGAAGAAGACAATGCCTGAAAATTAACACTAATATTAATAACACCCTATACAAACAGAAGCAATGTTATAAATCCTAATAAGTTGCGTAAAAAAAAATTAAATTCAACAAACGGTTTAGGGTTCTCTGTGATTAGTTTACCTTGATTGTTCCATGGACGGCTCGATGTGGAAACTAGTCATTCTCGCGACATTTGTAGAAGTATCTAAAAAGTTTTGTTTAGCTCCTTTACAGTCCAGTCCTATCGCTACAAACTCTCCCTTGTATTCCTTCATCATCAACTTGAAATCCGAATAGGTAAGGTGATCTTTATGTTGTAGGCCAGCATCCTGAAATAAATAATACATCCCTAATATAAACATGAAAGAAATTATCAGTACGTATTAAGCAACTAAATATGAATAAAAATATTAATGTAGGTACTTGTTATTGCCATTAGTATAATCTATTAATAAATATGAGCAAATACTACATTATTGAAGTGATGAGAGAGTATTTAAAAAGTTTCAATAGTTTGCAATGATATCGCACGAAACCGCAATATTAAATATCTAGTATTATCCGTATTATAGCTAATAATATAAGTTATTTAAATGAAATCTTGAATTGAACATAAAAGTCGTAACAAATTAGTAAAGAGACTGAATTGGTGAGAAAAAGAAACTAGTTTAATACATAGTAATAACTGTAGGAGTAGATGAATATCAACTCATTTTACAAGATTTTTTTGCGATCGTGTCTATTGTGTAAAAAGATAATAAGGTGTATAGTTACGGAAAACATTCCGTCGATGAGTTCTGTGACGTGTTCGTCCCGTAACGATGTGGTTCTTGCTATCTCCACCAGGGATCGCAACATCTCGCTGAGTTCGCCTTTGTCTATCACACCGTTGCGATCGTTGTCACACATATCAAAAATGATTCTTAATTTGTCTTCTGTTGCTCCTCTCGAAAATAATACTACGGTATCCAAAAATTCCTGTAAATATATTAAACTGAATAATATAAGTTTTCATGTAAACTCATATTGAAAATCTGCCGATATAACGGAATTCCAATTTTCAACACATGAGAGCGAAAGTATTCTGGTCAGCCATGGTTCACTACCTAGGTCTTCATTGTTACATAACATCATGTGAAATTAAATTTGGTTAAGCTTATAGTAAATAAAAAAGAGTATACCTGGAATGAAATTCGCCCATCACCATCTTTATCGACAATATTAAACATTTTCTTAACAAAAACTGCATCCGCTTTCATGCCAAGAGCGCTTGCAAATTCACTTTTCGATAACGAAGTCCTCATTACAATAGACTAAAACAATAATAAAAAGTTGAATAGTCTTTGTACACTGTTCTAGATAAATACACATTCATTTCAGACGAAAAGATTCACACGAAAATATGTGGAAATATTACTTCAGGGTCGGCGTCTTCCGATCGTCGCCTCTTTTCTCCTGGCGCTAAACCAAAAGTAATAGCATAGGCTTCTCTGAAGAAATGTTCTAGTTTACGTTGCCTTCTCTCCCTAGTTTCAGCGGACGCTAATATTTGATCTCTATGGCCCTGTAAATGAAACGTAAGACTGAAGTTACTGTATGAATAATAAATGTTATAATAGCCGAGTGTTGTAATACTACTTTTTATTATACAGCAATAATCGACTCGATAGATTGGCAATAACCTAAATTGATTTAGAATTAAATAATAAACCACAAATTAATGTGTATGTTTCAATGATACAACGTATATTTACCTGCGTCAGATTCATGCCTTTCTTATGTTGCGCAAGAAACGTGTCCAGTTTAACGAGGAACTTCCGCCGGGATGACGCGGAGTCCATTTCCAATACGAGGTCGTGTTCACGCGGAGCTCGGATGAGAACCAAGGGGCGCTTATTGTTACGGGTTTCCTGAAAATAATCGTATTTAATATATAGGTTTTGCTCTTTTTTCAATCTCAAATTCCGAGGTAGATTATCTATCAACTATTACTCTATATCGGCTGGTTGCTATCTTTTGCCTGAATTTCACAATA
This sequence comes from Troides aeacus, assembly GCA_033220335.2. Taxonomy (NCBI): domain Eukaryota; kingdom Metazoa; phylum Arthropoda; class Insecta; order Lepidoptera; family Papilionidae; genus Troides; species Troides aeacus. Next base: position 4,120,326 of record CM067270.1, read on the forward strand.
CGTTGCTCTACAGAAGCCGATACTAACTGGACGAGCAATACTTGATCAATTTTCTAATCTTAAACTGCCAAAGTTTTTTATAACTTTATATCCGGAATTATAGTAAATTATAAAAAGCTTACAAATTTCCGTTGGAATATTTTCCACAAACCTCTACACATAGATAATTTTTCTTGTGTTCGGATAAAACAACACGTCTGATTTATCCTCTACTCCTTCGATACATCAATATATCGATTCGATAGATTCTTTTCCTTCTACCTTTTTTAAATAAATTAATTAAATTTTATTAAAGTCATGATGCTTCTCGTATCTTCACATTCCATATAACTATAGAGTTAATAATTTGTAACTCAAATAGAAGTATATGCTAAAGCATTTTAGTCGTCAACACGAAAACAACAACAGAACCCTTAGCTTCTTATTATTATTCTTCTTATTATTCATCATTTAATTCTTATTATTCATAGAGAATTCCCCCAATAGAATATTATTTTAATATTATACAAACCTGACTTTCAAGGACGGTAAGTTGATCAGTGTTCTCCAATGGAACTGTACGTAACTTGTCGCCTTTACGGTCAGTAACGTTTATAGCAGGTTCGGGGCCGAGTCGCAACTTAACTAGTCGTTTGTGCGACGCGTGCATCCATTCACGACAAACCATTTTGTCCGCTGAACCTGAAAAGAAAATTTGTAATTGTTGTTATAAATAACGAAAAAAAAGTATCATTACAGAGCCAACAGTTTCTTTAATTAACGAAATCAGTAGTTATATTATATTTTTTGACTATAGAAATCATTTATTGAAAATATTGTAAGGACACAATGATTATAATGTTATTCTATTTTTAGTAAGAAAGAGACAAAACGATTTATTTAAGGATAATACATATTTGTCGATCGTAAACATTCAATAAAGTTTCATAGAAATATTGATATCATTACTCGTAATTCGCATCAGTTGTCTGCTGGCGATATAGTTTAAATAAAAAAATAATAACTTTGTAGTAAATTAATTAAATAGGATAATAACTAATAGAAACCTTTGTACTGAGTATTCTTGAGATGTTCTTGTTGTATTTTAAGGCGTCTCCGTCGACTATTTTGCAGTTTTACCACTCCGTACCCTGCGCCGGCGCATAGAATTGGCACAAATGCCAGCGCGAGGCAGGTATAGATGTAAGCGAACTCGTTGCCCTAATAATTTAATACAACATGACTCACTAATAGTTCTCCGTATACCTTTAAAAGTTAACCGTTAATGTGCAATATATAGGCAGGTCAGCTTTATTTACACCTACATAAGGTATTTTTAATAATGCAAGCGTATTAGAAGTAGAAAATTTAAATTATTACGAAGGCAAACATTTATAAAGCGCTTAGTTAACACAGATTTCACCAAGTTTTTTATGCTTTAGTTCCAAATTGATTAAAACATTAGTTATCTTTCATATGAATTTATTTCTATTACTCGTTAATATTGTTTTTTCTGAGTTATTCATTTATAACTTATATTGTGTTGTTTATGGTTTAATGGCTAAAGATATCTGTACAGAGATTTATAAAAACTTTAATAAGAAACGTGAAATCTTTATAAATCAGGTTTAATTATCGTAGGGATCATCATTACCAGCCGACTTACGTCCACCGCTGGACTTAGGCCTATAGATATCGTAGAAATATTTTGAATAAATTTAAAAGATGTTTCTTCTAGTCATAATTAGAACGGTTACAAAAATCTGACGGTGTTATAAAAACATAGTTTTTGCATGTGATGTACCTCGAAATAATCATATCCTTTTAAATATTTGCATGGCGGTAGTTTAGAGGCATTGAGCTGATAGGGTTGTGGACAAGGGTCGCCCTTGTTCCAATGAAACACATCGCGTTGGATGTCATTGGGACCAACTGCCGTACTGTTTACTATGACGTCCCATAATGTAATTCGCCGGAGCTCTTCTATTTCCTCACTAGTAAAAATTCTTCAAAACAAAACAAATTTATAAATGAAACGTTTTTTTAATCAAGAATTGAGTTTTTTCATGTCCTCTAATTTCTTTCATATGTGAAAATTTAAATAATTTCATAGAATTCGTTATTAAAGATTCATTGTATATATATATATAAATAAAAATATCTATATATATTATTAATCATATTACATTATTTAAATGGTATAGACATTATAATCTATAAGACGTGAACGGTAATGTAAATATACTCATACCCATTTTTGTCATTTTCAAACCAAAATCTGTCACCATCTCTTATTCTTGTGAACTGATCAATTATTATTGCCCTGAATAGATCTCCGGGATGACCGGTCGACTCGAGCATTCCACCTGTAGTTAATATAAATAATACTAAACTAATTTTATCGCATAGTTACTATAGAAAGAAATTAAGCGACCGATATACCTAGGATTGTGTATTACAGTAATCCTTGATTTTATTTAAATCACATCAAAAATTAATTATTTCAATACAAATATTAAGGACACAACACAAATGTTTTGTATGTAATATTTACGTTTTGGGGTTATTTCTATATATTGATGTAAAACTATAACACCATAGTAAAATATTACTTTATTTATAAAATAAACTAAACATACAGAAAAAGTTAAGTGACATAATTCTTAAGAATTAATAATTATTAAAAGATCTTGTGTTATTAAATTAAAGTACTAACCAATATATACATCAATGTTATCAAGCCTGCCATCATAAGCTTGCACTAACCGTTGAAGTAATTCCGGATTTTTTTCAAATAGATCCGGATTAATCTCATTAAAAGTTTTTACTTTCGACAAACCAAAATATGTCCTAAAAAAAATTAATAATTTTAGTTTTAAACTATAATATTTTCAAGTGAATCTTAAAAACATGAAACGAATTGAAATACCTTGCAGTGTTATAATCAGGGAGTCCATTGTCCCTTCCCCTCATAATGTTTAAAGCTCCGAGATCACGCCGTGAAAATTCCATAGGGCCGAAGAGATTATCTCTTACGTCTGAACATAGTAGTGCATCCTCACGCTCAGATAACTGTGAAGCCATGCCCATAAGTACTTCTTCTATGGGCACTTGCGACATCACATCCTAAAACAATTTTCCATTATCTATTTAGGTCAGCGATAAAGTAAAACTTTAAGATTTTTATCACGATGCTGTTTTACCAGAAGCTATTTATAGTAAATTGGTTATGTTATTAAAAAACAATGTATGCATTTACTTATTCGTCTCGGTAATGAAAGAACTATTCATAGTTAAACATAAATAAATGTTATTACCAAAAGTTTGTTAATATTTTAGAACTTATTGCGATTCTAAATAAACTTTTAAGTTGTCTAACCCAGGATAATATTTGAAGCTCTTTTTGAAACCGTTCAATTATGAACTTACATACATTAGTATATACTTCTTTTATAGTTACCTTGACAAGACCTAAAAAGCTTTTTTTATAAACGCTGAACTAATAATATATCAATTATTTTTGGCATTAAATGATGATAAGGCAGAAAAGAATGAAGTGCCCCCTTAATTCTGGTCGCTGTATATTGATAGCCGGAAAATATAAATACGGGTATGGTGACGTGTTTATAACATGCAGGAACTATCCAAACTCTACTACATGTTGCCAATAAATCGAACTAGACACATCCATATTTCAAGAAATGTTGCTAAGCCATAGAGGCAATTATTAGTTATGATTATTTTATAACTTAACGGTCCATCGAACATGTACTCAAATACGTAACAACTTATTCAAATTTTAACTGGTACGTAACTGCGAAAGAGATATGAATATGAAGTTCCTGTGGAAAGCAATGATATGTTAAATTATGTCTTACTGTATCGACTATTAAATGATTATGCTTACATTTCCATCCCACCAAGTTTGGCATAGTCTTACGGCGTCATGGCCTCCAGGCGCCCGGCCGTATCTGCAGTTCCTGTCGCGCAACAAAATGGCGGGTGGGACCAAGGTGTGTCCGAAGCGGAAGGCAGCGACCGCAAAAACATGAGTTACACCAGGAGCTATCTCTGCTCGGTAACCCTCATAAGGTGGAAGGGGAACACCGAGAAATGCTGGCACGTATTCGTATAGAATGATGTTCTGGAGATTGGAGCAAATATTATAATTTTAGGTGAATGAAAATAAAACAAAACGTTCATGACATAAAAATATAAACAGCATAACAAATTGTTTAACATTAGAGTAGTATTAGTCTCGTTAGTTCAGTGATTTCATTGTCTACTTCACCTTTAAAACTGGAAGACAGTAATACATACACTATTGCTTAGGAGTGGTAACAGAAAATTCAAAACTATTGCCGAGTAATCTAAACCTGGTTATCGGTAGCGTACAAAGATTTTTGTGAACGCAAATGTTTGAGGTATATGAATGATGTAGATTATTTTTGTAAAAAAATTGTTCCGGTAATATTACACTTTATAGTGTAATATTTTTAGTTGTAAAATACCTGTAAGCTAGCGATGACAATCCGTCGAGCTCTTTGAAATAGCTGCTCGTCGTCCCAATCAGGATGCTGGCGGTGGACGCGCGCTGCTACAACGTTATGCCATCGCAGCAAGAGTATACCGAAGGTCACCAATGCCGGATTTTGATTGGTCCGTGGATCTCCTAACACTATTAATTGTAAATTAATAAAATTATTGTAGTTTACATTAGCTAAATAATTTCGAGATAACCTTTGATATGACTAGAATACTGATTCATACTTTCTTTTATATGGCCTGGTGTATATATATAACGCATAAGATGTATGATAGTAAACCATTCATCATTCTGACATGAAAGTATGCAAAAGTGTAAAATATGAAGAATTAAATATTCTAATAATATTGTTACATACAATAATTACAAAAAAAGTTTCATCTTTATTAATATTTTTTCTTTCTAAAAGTAGGCTTTATACATTGTAATTCAATTCTCAAGATATGCAAATATACCTATAGACATTACAATGGGCGGACATTTACAAAAGATTCAGATAATTTATGTGCAGTGGCATATGACACACGAATTTAACGTTTCTACATATAAATATTTTGTCGAAAGTATTATTTCTGGTAAGAAAACGTATGTAAAACTTAATTATTTACTTTAACCTAAATTGTTTTCTGAACTTGTTATGTTAACAGTGATAAGTTTGAATACGACAAACACATATCACTAAGCCTATAAAAATCAAATAGATTTCAAGGTCCTAACGAAGTCAATGATGTCTAGATCCACGAAATTAAAAATCATAAGTCATATAAATAGATAAATCTTTAAGCAAATAGATTAATTGATTTGATGTAGATATTTGATAATCGACCAAACGGTATAAAATTGCTCTGAAAACGTGTCTCTGTGTTATTTCCTTCTCCTCTATATTTGATGTAAAGGATATAATTACTTAGTAAATTGAAAGAAATAGAAATACGTACTTTATTTACCTGGTTGTTAAATGTATGTATTTGTGTCTAGGTTTTAATCGTTTCTTTTATTACTCTTTCACACATGTATCTACTTTGTCTCGTTGAAGAGAAAAATACAGATTTGTTATTGAATTCAATCAGTTCAATTTCAAAGTAACGTATTAGTATTCAATAAATGTTAATAATAGCCGGTATTTTTTTGGTTATTTGATTTATAATTATATCTTTTGTTCGAAATATATATCTAATACGATAATTCATAGTTGTATTAAACAAGGTCTAGTTGTTTCAATGTTATCACATTATTTGAAATGTATTTGATTTTTAAACAAATTCACGTTCATGCACATATTATCTTTTATTACTTCGCTTACATATTTAAGTATATAGGTATATAAAAAATAATTATTTATTAACTTACAAAAAAGTCTTTCAGGGCTAAGCATCCGCATGTAATGAGGTACAGGATTATTAAAGAGCGGAACTCTCTTAGTGTTGCGCAGTGGCATCCCGGCTTCGCTCGCTAAACTTCCGTTCTGTAACCGTAATTTTATTCATTTAACAACATAATAAACTTACATACATGCCGAGATAAACAGTTTTGATCTATTAATTAAAATTGTATATAAAAAAAACAATATATCCAACACTACAAACTATAATATAACCAACAGATACGATTCTCACGTTTTGCAATTCGTAAGGCTCACGACTAAATTGACAATCACATTTCATAACATTCGTAAGACTAAACAAAAAGAAAGTCAAATGATTATTGTATCACTGTATAAGATACGTATACGTATAGAAATGTACATAAAGAGGCAGGCGTGGCTGCTAGGTGGCACCTGAAATGACCTCATTGCATTCACCCAGGCCTCGCTGGTGCTGTAGACAAAACTTCCGTCGATCCATGACGTTATCTGATTTATCTGAAACAAAAAAAAATATTCTTAACATATATTATAAGAATTTTGACGATATTTCTTAATCAAAAATACTTTAACAATATTAACTTCTTTTTCAGATATTTCCAAGTGAATCTTGATAGAAACGATCCAGTTGATAAGGACTATGAATACAATTGTAAAATAGTTTTGGTACTAAAAATGTTCAAGTATACATAAGGTAAATAACAATTTTATATGTTAATACAACTGCGGTAATTTCAACGCAGCACCTTTATAAGAATTAGCGGTTTTTGCTAAGTAAATAATTAAGGTTTTTATGCAGTGCTTACTTACAGCTCGACATTAACATTCTGTGACACTTAGATTAACGCATTTGCCACCTAACTTAAGCCAACCATATATGCGATTCTTTAATATATATATCTTTTTTATAGTGTAGATTTCTCTTAATAAGCGCACAGTTATAATATAAACATATTTTCTGTAATATGTTACATAATGAAAGCTAAAATGCTGGTCGAAGACGTAATTTATGAGAAAGGTTATCTTTACCTTTCTAATTGAGCGATGGATTTGAACATTAATCTTTCCTTAATTAACTTTAAAAAATTTCTTTTGCGTTTGTATTAATAAGATAAAATAATGTATTCCATATGATATTCAATAACGTGTAACTGAAAGCGATTTACTTGTTCCCGAGGGCTGTTCGGGCTTTGTCCTGTTTCCCGGTCGTATGCTGCTCTTAAGAATGGCATGTGCTTTGCACCTTCACATTCCGGGTCGTACATATGATCGCATTGGTCGACGGGTATGCGATGGTGTTCGATCGGACATCCGGATTCTGAAGCCATTACTATTTCACCGGTAACTACTTGACCTATGGGTAGAAAAAGAATAACAGTAATTGAATTTTATAACACTTTTTAAGCGTATAATATTTAGAAATGTTTTATGGGCATACATTAATAAATATTACTTTTGTCTATACTTACCGAAAAAGGCTAATAGAGCCGTTCTATTAGAAAGAGAGGGTAATCCATCTTGACCACGCATGAATAGTTTGGAAAGCGTTCGGGCCCCAGGCCTGTCTACACCAGCCATCATATACACTCCATCAGCGTAGGAAGCTGGTGTCTTTCGCGTAAGCCTGCTGTCTACAAAGAATAATAAATTATAGGGAAATATTATGATGAATCATAATCATCATGAGGCTTCATCAAACATTGATGAAAATCCAACAATAAAATACTTAAATATTTAAAAGATTATCATTAATTGGTTTGGAAGTGTTTAGGGTAGGTAACTTACATTATTAATTTAAAAACATCTCATGAAAAGTATAAATCATATTTGAAATTAATCTCATTGAAATTTATGAACTTATCTTCTAGTTAATCAATTAAGTGGCATTCATATTTCGCCTTAGGCAATCATAATCGTAAGTAACTTGCTAATCATATAATTTGTACCGAATAAATTATTGTTATTAAACACGTATTACCAATACACTATTTAGAGTAGCTCGCTGGCCTATTGGTTAGAGCGTGCGGCTTTCGTTCCGAAGGTCGCGGGTTCGAATCTCGGCATGTACCAATGATTTTAATATTTAAGTTATGTACATTTGTGGACTTTAGTTACAACAGCGAGATACAAACGGTGAAGGAAAACATCGTGAGGAAACCCGCACATGACTTAGAATTTATTCTAAGGTATGTGTGAAGTCACCAACCCTCATTGGGCCAGCGTGGTGACTATGGCCCAATCGCCCTCATATTGCGGGTAGGCCTGTGCCCCAGCAGTGGGGACGTAAATGGGCTGTTATTACCTTTATTCAGATTAAGAAATTTATTCATCACAATATATTCGACTCGCTCCAATATGATTCATATTCGTAAATGTTTTATTGGATAAAGAAAGTTGTGATCGCCTATATGTTTATAATGATTATAGTTGTATCAATATATGGAAATCTGAATATTATTTACGTAAGTCAATATTTATAATATTGCGCGTATTAACCTTGCTTATATTGAATATAATTTGATAGGCTCTAGGAGAAAATGATCGGATTGTTAATGCGAGAAAGTTTACCTCGTGTAAATGTTTTTAGAGAATTGAAAATTAGAACAAAGGTATAATATTACATGACTATATTAAAATCAACAACAACCACAACAACAACTGTATGCGAGCAAGGCAGGATCTTTGGGAGAGGTCTATGTCCAGCAGTGGACGTCTATCAGCTGATGATGATGATGATTAAAATCAGAATTCCACTTTAAATATTAAGTATTGCAATAAATTCAATAAAATACTTTCAGGAGTAGTGCGTGTGAATGTGACCTGCATAATATACGTATTAGTGACATATTACATTCACATAACCTAAGTTGTTACTTGAAATAATAAGATAACAAATATGTTAATAAAACTATAGAACAAAGCGTAGTAAGACTAGAAAAACTAAATCCAGGGCTGTTATATTTTACATTTGATTATTTAAAACGTTTGTAATAAAACATTCTATTACATATAGACCATAGGTTTTAATCATTTAAGTGCAATCGATGGTGAAAAGTATGCTTTAATTTTATTGAAGAACATGTGGTACAGGTGTGATTTCAATATTAATAGTTTTTCGATGCAATAAGTATCGAAATAATTCATAATACATTGCTTCTAACAAATGTATATTAATGAAAAAGAAATACAATTAACAACATAATTTCTAAAAAAAATTACAGATTACACAATCTAGTCTATACTTTAACATGTTTAAGATTCATATTAAAAAAATATTATGCATGAACTAGCTTTAAATAGTTTTGCGTTGCCTAGCTTATACCAGTATAGACACTATAATTCTTTAACATCAATGATATGACATTTCTTACATTCCTTTCATGACAGCCTTTTAAATATTTTTTTTATATCTTTATTCTTCATAGTAAATATTTATATTTATTAGGTTTCTACAAATATTTGAAATTCATGTTATAGCACCGCTTCCAAACGGACGTTCGAATATTACTTGAATATTGTATGTAAAAGGAATATATTAAATATCTGAAGACTTAGAACTGACGTTGGGTATTTGCTTCATGACCTCTGTCTGAATCTGATATGTTATCTACGTGGATCTGATTTTACGCAACGCAACACATTTATTACAATTATCATGCACCGTTACAAACTATAAATTAGTAGGCACCAATTGTACTTGCAAAGTTTGACACCATAGCACCCAGATACAGGTTTCTTTAGGAGTACAAACCTGGTGCCACAATATTTCAAAGTATTTTCAATACTCGATAGAAAACTAAAATAAAATATAAGATTATATTCGAATATTGTAAAAAATCAAGCGTAGAAAACTAAATTACTTCTTTGAACCTGTACATAGATATCGGTTTTCTTTGAAGTAAAGGGTGTCTGGCGGCAGATTTATATTTTAAAAAACGAATATCTCAATAAGTTATAAACAGTGCGGGGCGAAGGTGAAGTCATTAGAATCTCCGATCGTGCGGATTTCTTAGTCACGATGTCGCAATGGTCGGGTGAGCATCGCGCGTTCGCTATTGAAGCATTTTTCAAGAGTAACGATTCTTACGTACTCGCTCGCCGACAGTTTTGTTCACATTTCAATATTCGACGGATAGGCGATGGGCCGAGTGTGAATTTAATTCGTTCGTGGGTGGAGAGGTTCCGCGCAACTGCTTCGGCTATGAACACACCACGGCCAGGACCTAGTCGATCGTCAAGGACCCCCGAAAACATTGAACTGGTTGAACGCAGTTTACGTGAAAATGCACGACTTTCGATACGGAAAAGGGCAGCTTCACTGGGACTTCCAAGAGCAATTGTGTATGAAATTTTGAAAAAAGATATGAACTTTTAAAATTCAAATAATTCAAGAATTGAAAAAAAATGTCTTTACATCACGCAAATTTTTTTGTGAAACCATGTTGAAGCGTTTTCGCACTGTGAATTCCATTTTTTGGAGCTTCGAGGCTCATTTTCATTTAAACGGACACGTAAACAAGCAAAATTGCCGTTACTGGACTCTAAGAACTCGCAATCCTCGACTGAAGTACCAAAAACCATTACATTGCCCAAGGGTAACTGTTTGGTGCGCTTTATCCACGAATGGGATAATCGGACCATTTTTTTTTGAAAATGCACGGGGCCAAGCGACGAATGTCAATGGTGAGAATTATCGGCTCATGATTACGGATTTCTTTTTGCCGAACCTGCGAGCTCATTCATCATTCTCATCACACACGTGGTTTCAACAGGATGGTGCGACCGCACACACGGCCAGAGCTTCGATGGATTTGTTGCGAGAAAATCTCCCTCAAAAACTGATTAGTTGCTTTGGGGACATCCCGTGGCCACCGAGGTCACCTGACCTAACTCCAATGGATTTTTTTTTGTGGGGCTACCTCAAAAACAGAGTTTACGCCAACAATCCGCGAACTGTTGTGGACTTAAAAGAAAATATTCGGCGAGAGATCAGCGCAATTGAACCAAGTTTACTGCAGCGTGTGGCACGGAATACGAGGCTCCGTTTCGAACAGTGTGTGTAACAGGATGGAAGACATTTGGATAACATTATCTTTAAAAAATAAAATCCGCATTTGTACACTATCTTTTAATACTTTTAGTAAAATTATATGTCAAACATATTATTTTTTATTTAAATTTGAAAACATAAATCTGCCACCAGACACCCTGTATATATGTAAATTCTTTTGTTGTAAAACGTGTTTTTTATTAAGGGCAATGATATTGTAAAATACTATAAAATCTATAAAGTTTACGCCATGGTACTAGTGCCCATGTATAGACGAAAACTCCTAGTTTTGAACCTTGGTCTCTTAAATACGGTCTATATATCAGTAGTAAGGAGATATTCTAATGGATAATGGAGAACAACGATATTTGATAATGATGATCATTATATCATTATATATTTATCCAATAGATATGCATATTGTGTGTTTAATGATTTGTATTATAAGGTGAGGTTGTTTACATTAATTAAATCGGAAAACTATCCGAAAATTATGTCTTACGCAATATGAGTGCAACTTGCACTGCGTTGACTATTCATGTTATATTTGAAAAAGGCCGATGACCCCGTCTTTACCAAATAATACATAGGAAATTATAATTGACACAAATAAAATGTATTATGTCATACAACATAACAAATGCAGAAAATTTAAACGAATGTATGCATAATTAAATTTTTTAACATAAAACTGATATCGCTTCATGACTTAAAATTTGGATTTAAATTATTTTACATAATATTTATATGTGTAATAAAAATTTTCTGCCCCTATATACTTAGAGCGTCTAAGGTTTTCAGGATAATTAATTATTCCAATTTTTTTTAAATATCATAACTATTCTGTAGAGATGTCTAATACAACCTTATCAAGACGTCTAGTTGGATTCTGATACCACTAAGGTTTTTTTTAACCCGCCTTTCTAGTTACTATACTCATATTGAAAATGTGTCATCGTAACAGCATTTGCGGCTGTCAACATAAATGGCTCTGAGTATTCTCATTGTACTCGAGCACATCATTCAAGACTTCATTTTCTAATACCATATGAAATTAAGGTCAAATGTTAAGTCAAGTCAGATAAAAAAAATATATTAGGTTACTATTTATATACGAATGCTGTTATAGTAAAATTGGCACAAAATTTATTTGTCTTCCACTAACGTATAATCAAATATAATTTTTTTTCAGACAATGTTGTCTTGGACTATAAATTTTCAATAATGGATGCCAAGCGAACTAAACGTGACTATATATCTCTCTGCAATCAATGGTTTACACGAACACATTCATTACTTTTTGTTCGCTCGTCTCTTGGCTATTTATTGTAAAGCCTTTGTACAGAAAATACCAATGCGTCTATGTAGATAGCAATCAGTTAGACAAGACTAATGACAAATTAAATTTGCCTATATCCGCAGACATTAAATTCATTATCGACTGCGACATAACGTTCGACCGATCAACGTGACTTTCCAATAGATTAACAGTACCGATTTGTTTTTGTGAGACGTTTGATTACACGTATAAAATTAGGGTCACAAACCTATGTAATTAATCAAATTTAGTAATCAATGTGTATTATCAATATATTAATATTTTTTTTGCTACTTTGCTTGCATTTAATTTCAATCGTTATACAGTTGTTGTGAAGTGTTTTAAAAATAACAAATATTGATTTCTACGTAAGTTGTTTTTAAAGGGAAAAATTTATTAACAAAGAGAAAAATTCTGTTGACTAGGGGTCAATATATTCCTTTATGTGTGTATGTGTATTTAATATTAAACCCAAAAATGTATTGTGAGGAATTTTTAGATACAACTCTTCATGGTTAAATTTAGTTTATTTCGCAGAATATTTTTATCTTCATTTGTTTATGACATCGTATGGATTTAGCGCGTTGAAATCTTTTACTTCTTACTTATCATAACTTGTAAAAGCTTACAAATCGTTGGGTTCATAGTAATGTAACTTATCTTCTTATTATACACATCGAAGTCTATTGGCTAATGATGATGAAGATACATAGAAATTGAAGCTAACAATTTTTTTTAAAAAAATATAAAGTTATTCTATGCATCACATCAGTTTGTATAATATTAAAAGGTTATAAATAATCTTATTTGAATTCTTGGGTGTGTTGAAGTAGCTCATAAACTTGTTTATTTATGTGATGATGAATCTCATTAACACATTCCTCCAGCGCTTCCTTAGAAACCAATGTAAATAATATATACGTACTGTAGTGGATTTATATATCCAATACATATTAATATAATACAATATAGTTTTATTTATCAATATATTATCAGTAGCTCGCTGGCCTAATGGTTAGAGCATGCGGCTTTCATTCTGAAGGTCGCGGGTTCAAACCTCGGCATGTACCGATGACTTAATATTTAAGTTATGTACATTTGTAAACTTTAGTTACAACAGCGAGATACAAAAACGGTGAAGGAAAACATCGTGAGGAAACCCGCACACTGATATCATCTTTGTGTGTGTGTGTGTGGTGGTCCCAATAAAGTGGCAACAGGCTCGCCCCCTGTTACATGGGATCTAATCTGACCACATCTGGCGAAATGTGGGTAGTTTATTCACCTCTGCCTACCCCTACTGGGAAAAAGGCGTGACTATATAAAAAAAAAAAAAAAAATATAAAAAAAAAAAAAATTATTTATCAATGTGCAATAAAAAAATATAAATTAAGTACATATTTTCAAATTATTTTAACAAAGTAGGTAACTGTTTTAAATGAAATAAAAGGTATAAATATTAATTCAGTTCTTATAATCCTAAATAAAATCTTATTTAACCATTTTTTTGTATTTTATATACGACTTTTAAGCAAACTTTCAGCAAGATTGCATATCTATAACTTTTCAATATTCCGTTTCTTCTGTGACGCTAACAGTGCCCTTGTAATACAGAGGTCTCTGGATCAATATCTGCGCTACAAGTTGAGGAATTAAATGGTGATACAATCATTTGGAACCTAGCTAGCTACCAGCCTCAAGTAGTAAACCTGCCGTTATATTAGGGGGACCGGAAAGTAATGTCGTTTTCTTACGCTAAATACAAACACATACATTTTTAACGAGTCTTTATTTTTAATCAATGATGTATTCCCCATCATTGTCAATAACCTTTTGCCATCTAGTGAGTAAATTTTCAATCCCTGATCGATAAAAATTAATTGGTTTTTCGGCAAAATATCTAGAGATGGCATTTTGGATATCATCCAAATTTGCAAATGTTTTGCCACTTAAAAAGTGTTGCAGCGCTCGGAATAAGTGGAAATCCGATGGTGCAACATCGGGCGAATATGGTGGATGAGGCAGCACCTCCCACCCCAATTCATTAATTTTTTCTAGAGTTCGCCTTGCGCAGTGCGGTCTTGCATTGTCATGTTGGAGAATGACGCCTTTTCGGTTGACAATCGCTGGCCACTTTTCAATTAAAGATTGATTGACTCGCTGCAATTGTTCGCTGTAGAGGTCTGCAGTAACAGTTTCTCCAGGTTTCAGTAATTCAAAATGAACAATGCCGCGAATACTCCACCAAACACACAAAAGCGCTTTTTTGGGGTGTAAACCTGGCTTAGCAGTACTCCGAGGGATTTCATTTGGAGAGAGCCACTGCCTTTTGCGTTTTGGGTTATCATACAGGACCCATTTCTCATCTCCTGTGATCAAGCGATCAAAAAACGCTTCTGTGTTGTGTCGTTGAAGCAATAAGTTGCATGTGATTGATCGGTTAGCCTTATTCTGTTCGGACAGATTATGCGGGACCCAAACACCTGCTCTGCTTACTTTTCCAATCTGCTTCAAATGTTCTTGGATGGTCGACCAAGGTTTGTTGAGACTGTTTGACAATTCCTCGATCGTCTGACACGGATTTGCTTCCACTTCCGCCCTTAACACGTCGTTGTCTAACGCTGATGGTCTTCCTGATCGATACGAGTCGGAAAGATCAAAATTACCCGATTTGAACTTGGAAAACCACCTTTGGCATTTACGAATGTCCAGTGCATTTGGATAAACATCGCAAATGTTTTTGGTAGCAACTGTTGCGTTATTTCCCTTGCGAAACTCAAAGAGCATGCAATGCCGGATGTGTACCTCTTCTGGTATTTGGCTGGCCATTTTACCCAAAATTACAAAAAAAAATTGTAATTCAATTGTCTATAAGTAAAGAAATCACTATAACCTCACAATGTCTTTGGTACGCCTCTGAACAAAACAATGAGCTGACAAATGACAATCAAGTATTGGCATGCGCAGAAACGACATTACTTTCCGGTCCCCCTATTAATACCACTGCTGTGTTCCAACTGTCAATATATGAGAGCAAGAGGGTATTTTGGGCATACATGTTTCACAATATAGATGTTCCACAATATTATGCCTTATGGTTACTTAATACCACGCGTAATTGTTATTAAGTGTCATTCGATGTAAATAAAACTATCATTGGATAATCTAAGCCATAAGTTGAAAACATGGCTAGCTATTTTGTAAATTTAAATGTATTTCTTTGACAGTAAAAAGTGGGCACCTGTGTACCACTTGTATCAACTTAGCTAAGTTCTTATAGTGAGGTCACACAGATAAATCAAATTCTTTACTATGATCGAACCTGAATACCAGCAGCACAGACAATGGTCTTAAGTGGCATTGTTATTTATCGATCTGTTGCAATCATACGCGCCTTTAACCACGATTTATTATTGCGTTTATATATATTTAGTTATAATACATGAAAAGTCTTATAATCTAATAAAAAAAATAATTGGATCTGAAACTAATGAAAAAACTGTAAAATTATGCATTTTTTTAAAGTAAAATTTATGAGTAATTCGAAAAATAAACTAGACCAAAAATATATGGTTTAACTGTGCTTATATATAAAATCGCCCGCTCTACAAGCCGTAACACCCCCATAGCTCCCTTTGGAAAAAGAATTTCGTAAAATCTTAGTTGACCTATATTCGGTAAAAACAATATTCATACCAAATTTCTTTATGATTCTAGAGATATCGTGATGAGTTTCTACATAGGTAAAAACCTCTTATATATGTAGTATATATAATTACTTACCTACGGATCCCCAATCGGGATATGCTCTGTTGTTGTACCAACCATCGTACCGCTGTTTCTCGTAGTATATTTCTGTAACAACAAATATTATTTTTAGTCATAACATATAAACTTATATTGTAATGCAAAAAAACCATTTAGAAGCATCATTGTTTCTTGTGTATGTCCTTTTTTTATGGTGACATTTTCGGATTACAAGAAAAACACTTCAGTTTGTTGGTCCTTTGTTCATTGTGTATTACATTTCATTAAATAATACAAACTTGAAATAAATAACTGAAGTTTTGCATAATCCGAAGATCCGTATATAGGGAACTGTAAAATTACAAGTAGTTGTTCAACATTATGATATATTGTGCCATTAATTAAGTCCAGAAAGTAGTATTTCGTATTAGAAGTTGATAATGAAATATATATTACAAGAGACCTATATCCAGCGGTGGACATCCACCGGTTGAAATTATGATAATTAATGAAATAAAATTTTTTAAGTTGATTCCAAACAACTTTTAGATTATGTTAATTAAAACTAAATTTCGGATATTTTATCGCTTTTGTTTAATCACTTTTTGACTCGATGTTTTAAGCGATTTGAATAAGATGACAGATTTCTTGATGCCATAGTCATCACGGGTTTTTGTTTACAATCCGATACACAGAATGAGCTCACTGTGTCTTGAAATATTGTATTGGATTTAATTTTATTAAAAATACGGTCCCTAGTCCGTGGTGTTCTTCAACTATCGTAAATTTTTGCTTTATTTTGACATTTGATTATTTTAAAGGTTTACTAAATTAGAAGTAATGAGTATTTAGCATGTCTTCAGAACTTACACTTTGAACAATACATTTTCGAATACACTAGAACAACATTCTTGAACGTTTACAATTAACGTATTACGTGAGATGCAAACGAATCAAGGTGTATTGTAGCGAGTGGCTTTTGGAATGAGAGTGCAGTTCATCCAGACGACTTGCATTCATAATAAAATGGTCATTCAGTGTCGAATAGTTACGAAATTTACATTTTATCTGGCTGAGTTTATAAACATTTGGATATATTTTTTGGTTTTTAAAAACCTACAAAAGACAAATATTAGATCATCATGAATTACTGAAATTCCTGATGTGAATAATTTTAGCTTGTTTTATGTTTGAACGAAATACCTTTCATCACCTCATATCATATTTATACAAACAACCCTCTTGTTATTACCACTACTGATAGAAAGGGTCTTCTCTCAATATAAGAAAGTCAAAGGTAGTAATCAAGTAAAGGCATAGATCTTTATTGCAGGCCATAAAAACACAAATAAATTGTAAAAGTACAACTACGCATATGCTGTACTAAGGGGCAGTCTTTCTTCACAGATTTCCCTGAACTTGGGTCTAAAAATACTATAATCGTCAATAAAGAAAATTAATATTGTAGGAACTAATATTTCGCAATACAAGCTGATGTTCTTCCCCATCTTATGGTGCCTCTTAGCTACTGGAGGTAGACTGTCAGATTTGCGAATTTAAAAGATGTTAAAAGCTGTTGTTTGCGTTCTAAATTTTGTTCACTTACATTGTTTCTATAATTTAATAATATAGCATATAACTTGTAAGTTATTGACCTACATCCATTGTATATAATAATTATTTGTGTCAATATTAAATATAGCCTGTAAAATATTTACAAGGCAATAATTATCAAAGAAAAACGTGCAGTTATGATTGAAATTGACTTGCGATATGTTGGCTTGCAGCGAGTGCCACCTGCAGCCATTGCTGCATTATGCATGTTACATGAGCAATTATTATACAAACGCCTTCACTTATATACACGTATTAAATATCGAAGAAAATCGCTACAAGTTTTTGCTTGACGATATCTTTTTCTTTAGTTTATAACCAAACCATTATAAAGTTCACTACACGAATTGGCAACAATAATTGGAAAACTGTTAATAAACAGCATTATATATTTGTTTAAGGAGAAGCCGACATAATATGTACATAAAAATACAATGATAATAGGTTTATAATAAAACAATAGTTACTACGCATCATATTTAATAAAATAAACAATCAACAAGTTTCAACACATGAAGTGAAAATGTGATCGCTTTAAGGCTAAAAAAGTCTTTCTTTTCTGCTTTATTTAGTACTTGAAACAAATCATTAAATATACTAGATCAACTAATTTCGACTGTTTTTTATATTATTTTGAAATTCTGTTCATGGTAAGATTGTCCTGTATTTCGACCACCATGTAACAAGTAACCAGAGGCAGCCTAATTTTATTTTTAATCTTATTCCTGATAGTAAATGGAGTTATACTTGTAATATTTAGCAATAAACTCATGTAATTCATTATTTTTTGCAGCAGCGAAGGTATATCAAAATTTTAAAATATTGCAAAATACTTTAGTAATATACAGTAGGAGTGTATATTAAATAAAAATTCTTAATTGAAAGCCGATATGGAAATGTAGTATAACTTTAGTTGTCCTCTAGGACATATTATTATTAGTATTTTTGTTTAAATTTTATTTTATTTAATTAAGTGACGAAACGAGCGGTACGTTCACCTGATGATAAGTGACGCGCCCGCCCATAACAATGTAGCGCTAGTTAGGATGATATATACTGCACCATATTGCGCTCGTCGTCTGGGAAATAACTCATTGCCTAGTTACAATAGTGCTGTTAAGGACAGGCGTTACAGCCCAGTAATGTAAGTGTAGTTACAATCCACTGACCACATCTGGCGAAATGTGGGTAGTTTATTCACCTCTGCCTACCCCTACTGGGAAAAAGGCGTGACAATATAAAAAATAAGTTACAATCCAGTAATTACTGTATTACACTAGCTACAGCGCCTTATAAACCAGAACACGGTAATGTTTGCATACTACTGTTTGGCGACAGAAATAGGATTTATAACGCATTTCGTTAAATCTCTTACACTTGTATTAATATTAGCAGATGTCTTTCTATTGAATTCCTCGTTTTTATAGATTCTCGGTTTTAAATGACGTGCCATTAGACTAATAGCTTTTGACTGTTACCGACGAAATAATAAACTTAAAACGTACGATCCAATTTTGAACATAAATTTTGATTTGTAAGAATCCCTAAATTTTGTTAGCAATTATCTTAAATATTTATTTAAATTTTCTTATTTTATTTAACTTGAACGCAATATAGATACAACTAATATTTTTTCTAATCCTGAGGGTAGTTAAATTGCTATAATAAAATCAATATTACCAATAAACAAGTCAACTTTACATCCCTTACCTACCGGTTACTCAAATGTTATTTCAGTTTATGACATATTTTTAGTAGTTTTATATTTATATAATTATTATTAATATTTATTAGAATATTTACTGTTTGTCAGTGTTCACCTATTGTAATAGTGTTTGTTTTTAAATGATACTGGGAAGCAATAAAAAAATTGTCGTTCAACCTTTCGACGTGCGATCAAGATATCGATTTATATAATTTATAAAGTAGAGGCTGATAATATTATAAGCGAAGCTGTCAGTAGTTCATTGACTGATAGACAGTAGGTGTGGCAGCGACAGGCACCAACATTGTACATCCGACCCGCTCCACTTTCGCAACTGACAAACGATATTCTGACTTCCACACTTATCGATTAATTTATCGATTATAATTGATGGACTTGAAAGCATCGACGATTAATTTTCATATTATCTGTGCTTGAGAAAACAGAAAAAAAAACCAATAAGCATGAACTTATTGCAGTTATGTAAAGAAATTTTTGATATTTGTAAAGAAAAAGAAGGCGAGTACAATAATAAAAAGGGGTTCATGTGTGGAAGATATTTGTTCGGAGTACGTACAAGTACCCTTTTATTATTCATATAAAGTAACAAATTCAGGATTGATAGGCGTTCTATCTAGTGTGATTATTGTAGTAACGAGACTCAACATCTGTTTCAAAGCGACGAGCACAATGTGGTGCAGTATATAACATCCTAACTAGCACAACATGTTTACGTATGCTTCGTCAAATAAAAAAATGGCTTATTACATATTTCATAAATAATTATTACCATTAATTTGTTTCCTAAAGATGTGTTCAGCATAATTTTTACATACAAATAATAGTCGCCTTAAGCAGTTAAACTCTACTTTATATAATGATGAATACGATTATACTTTGTCTGTTACATCCTAAGTAAAAGATTTAACCCGAATATATAAACATACTGCATACGTATTAATTGTAAATCTCATAGTTTTTTTTACTACCGTTTTATGATTTTTTTCATTTAAAGAAAAAGTTTAAAAACATCTGACTTAAGATTTGTTCTTTATCGTTTGTTCAACGTAAGTAAATGTAAGTTTGTATGTAGGTGTACAGTTAAGACTAAGAGATAGTACATTTAAGACATCGATTCTGCGTTTGCTTTAAGGTTCATTTGCTATCTGTACTTTGCCTTTTAAGTAGGTTAAAGCATTTTAAATTAATAGATACTGTTTGCTTCAAGTTGTGTGCACTGAATGATGACATTGGCACTGATAAATATATTTAGATTTCTTTTATTTATCTGCAATAGGATAACACTTGTGCCTAATTTAATGTCGTCTCCCAATACTCATATTGTACATTTTTTCAGCTGGAATACCATTACATCGCATTTATATAAGGCTCCAGAGTCAAACCAGGTATCTTCGTGCTTGTGTAAGGCAAGCGGTTAGTAACTGTGCCACAGAAACAGTTCTATAAAGCCAAAACAGTTCTACAAAGTTCTATGAGACAATAGCTTATGTTTACTACTTGTCTTTTTAATTTACTGTACACTCCTTGTTTATTTTTAACTTTACGTTTTTATTAAACTGCAGCTTTAAAAAAATGTTAAGGTATTTGAGAAAAAAATGTTCTTTACGTAGCTCAAAGGATAAGCAAACAAGACGCGTGATATGCAAATCACTGTAATCACTCACAAAGTAGCGCTAATTGTAACACATTACTACACAAAAAGGTAATTAGGTTCTTTTTTATTGAGTTCAATCGGAATTGACGCAAGCTTTAAAAGGATGAGAGGCAAAAACCGTATCGTATCCGCATGTAAAATAAAAATCCGGTACATTCAGCGGGGTTATTCAATTATGAAGAATTAGAAAAAAACTTTTATGTTATAATATAATAAAAGCTCTTGTGGCAAATGAGATCATGACTAGAAAAAAATTGGCATATGCTTAATTGGATGAGGCCACTTTTTGTGTGGGATACTTTGCTTTATTTCTCTGCAGTTGACTTTGAAAAATCTAATACTGTGAACACAAGATAAATAAGTCTTTTTATGGGTCTAATCGTATTATACCTTGTAGGAGTAAAATATACGTAAAAACAATGTCGCTTATAAACTACGCTTTGACGACTTCTACTGATTTTCTCTCTTAAGAGAATAATGTTTTTTCAAAAAAAATAAAATATTATCTACAGTATGTTTGTGTAAAACTGAAAAATGATACCAAAAGACATTTATTAATAAGCTAAGTTTAAACTAATGTTACGATAATAATAAACTATTTTAGGATTTAGTGATGTTGTTTATAATTTTACAACGTATTAAAGCAATTTGACACTTAATTGCAAATTATACGTACCTCCGTGCCAATAAATAGTTATTTATAGGGATATCTTGTCATGGTCAACGGTGATGGATGCGACGGTATCAAATACTCTAACATGTATATTCAGTATCACAACAAATGCAAAACATTTCTTGTAACGCAACCAGGAAATACAAATCCGTTTACTCCCACATCTTCATTAGATTATGTACACAGAAGTACCAAGCTCCGTCACGTTTTAATCATTTATAAGAAACATATTACGTTAAAGCTTGTGATGATCAACGTAAACCCTAATTAATATTTAGAAAATTTTAAAGCGGTATTTGAAAGAACTTGGGATACATATTTCAAAAATTCCAAACAATGGTATATTCAAATATCAAAGACTATGTTCATACATCACTTCTCTAACCTTCAAAATAGATTATAAATGGTACTAAGTTATTAACATTGTTTATAAATGATGTAAGGATCATTTAATAAGTAAATTTTTGATTTAGTCTCTGGAAATACATACTGCATATATACCTTTTAATGGTTGAAATATGTATATATATATTTTATAATCATAAGTTTCTTATCCGTTATTTTAAGTTTGAATGCAATGCGTCAAAACAAAACCAGTTTTGACTTAAGTGAAAATTAAAAAGGTGTTGGACCACATCCGAACCACAGTTAAAAAATTAACTTTAATACATACATACATACATATATATCACGCCTCGTTCCCAGCGGGGTAGGCAGAGACTTTAATTGATGTTATAAAAATACTTCTAAAGAAAGGCTTTATTCAGATTTTCGTATATACTTCATCAGAGTTACATCAGATTAATATACATTTGTCACTGTACTTTATATTGTTTAAATGGTTAAGACACTCATGTGAACCATATGTCATGAAGAGGAGTCATCGTCTAAATATCTACGCGGTTTGTGAGGGCGATATATGTATTATGGAGGCGACCTTCGTCGGCTTTCTCCAGCGAGGCGAGTGAACGTACGCAGCTATACAAATACGGATTTATGTTAGCCATTACCGGTAGCAAGTTTAGAGAAACGTAGTTTATGAGGCCTAAAGAAAGGAACCCACAAATTTCTTTTAATAAGAGTTACAATACATTAGCAAATTGAATATTAAACTTATAATAATCGCACTTATGGCGAAAAGTACAAAAACCCTTTCAATGTTTCTAAAGTTATACCTCTGATTACAAAAAATATTTTAACCCATACAAACGTTGTTACACGTTATGTTCATCTATTACTAAGCTTACGTACTGCTAAAATATTTGGAACAGCTGCTAATTTTTATTATCTTAAATGTAAAGCAGTTGTATTAATATTACGTTAATATCTTTATTACATATATTAATCAATGTTATTAGTATGCCAAAGCAACATTTCTCATACTAACCAATGTTCAGCTACAGTACAGTATTTTATTAAATTGAGGAAGTATTTATCGCAAGCTTCGATGTCAGGAAGTTAGTTGGTGATCGAACAACACTACCAAATGACATTTAAATGTCAAAAATGTTCCGGATGCCCGCCGAGTGAACGTTAGTTCAAGAATATAACAATATACATTGCTGTGTTAATAATCAACATATTGAAAACTGAGAAAATTTAACTAGGTAACATAATACATAAATTAAGCGCTGATATTTTTTTCAACAAAAGGACGTTCAGTCAAGTTAATGATAACTTATATGAGGATGTTAAAAGTAACAATTGTCAGAATAAATAAAATTAAAAAGTCAAGATGCTTTAAGTACTTGAATATCAATGGACTTCATGTTTCTAGTTGTAAAAGTCTTAACAATACCTTCGAAGACATTTAGCATTACATATAAGATAAACATCCACCTCTAATCCTGTACTGCGAGTAACTTCATAAAGCAAGAATTAATGAACTTAAAAGTTTTTTAGACTTGTGGATAGGTATCTGAATTACCAACCCTAACATACTAAAGACAGATGTTATTATTATATCTTTTTACCTTACTTTATTGGTTGTAATACATGAAATAGTAAATATATAATAGTTGGCATTTAATTGGGATATTTGTCAATTTTTCTCAATTACAACTTATCCATAATATTTTAGATTAATCTAATCCTGTCTGCTTTCAAACGAATCGATAGTCCAATGCAATGAAATTAGTTCCTTTTAGATCTCGTCGATATTTGGCCTTCTATAATATTGCATTAACGTTTGCAGGTAATGCAATTTGTTTCAAATTATTAACTGATGAGTATTAAATTCATCAGAACATATAATCATCCATTGCAGAAAAAAATAATTACTTCCTTAAAAATATTATACTAGTCCTTCATTCAAAAATGAATTACATGGATTGAATTTCAATTAAAATGTTCTCGACGAAGATGCGAATAATGTTTTAGCATAAGTATGTAGTTAAGTACGTAGAAATAATAATGTACTTAGTGTACTTCTCGTGTAACAGTAATTTGATTTTAATACATGATAATTTACAAAATAGTCTTACATACATGGAAATACTGAAGTTGTTAATCTTCTACTCGATCAAATAGGATCTTCCGTTTGTAAAATGTTTAAAAACAATTGTATTAGGATCATTGTAACAATGAAAGTCAGTAATTGTTACAATAGGAAATCCAGTGTACTCCTAAATGTTCAATAATGCACACGCTATTTTTTTTAATTCAACGAAGCGACGAGACGAACAATATATTCACTATATACTATATATATATATGTAACTCATAACAACGCGGCTCTAGTTACGATGATAGATCTTGGACCACATTGCGCTTACCGCTTTGGTCTCGTTGCCCCAACTAGCTGCTGCACTAGCTACAGCAATTATAATATATGAACAATATTATTTGCAACAAATGAAAAAACTGTATTGCTTCTTAAGTTTAAATTGAATAATACTTCTTCGACCTTGAACTACCGGAAGCGGAAATGGCTCGTAGGTCGTGAAGAAATGTACCATTTCGTGACTCTGTTACTCTGCGCACGCGACAATAATGTCAAGATCTTAACGTCACGTCAGCGAGTTCAAGTGTTAATGCACGAGACATTCGTATGTGCTAGTTGATATCGTACTACAGTATTAACATAAATAACAGATAAATCAGAACTGCATTGAAGACAATAGTTTGGATTATTTTTATTCAAGGAAGCGACGAAACGAGTCAGCCATTCACCTGATGGTAAATGCCCATATGAACGTAGCGTTAGTTGATATACAAAACACCATTTTGTGCTAGTCACCTTGGGAAAAAGGTGTTAGGTCTCCTTACCCCAGTTATTACAGTAGCTACATCCAAACCCTGTCATACTAGAACACAGTAATGTTTGGACATTATTATTTGACAGCAGAAATATGAGCTGCGAGGATACCAACCCAGATGATCTCCATCATTTACAAACAGTAAGCAAGTACAGAAGATACTTCTTAATCGATTTTTATTCTGATGGTACTTGTAAAACCTCACCTTCCGGAGGTTCTGGTTCGTTTCCAGGGTTACATGTTGAAGAATCAGTTTGATGGTAAAGTATTTTCGGATCCGTCTGGCTAATTAGAACTCTCTTATTATAAATTATCGCCTTTACACCGTTGCTATCTTCCGGCGGTCAACATATGTGAGCCAGTGTTATAGGCGAGCATGTTTTTCCCTAAACGACCTTAATGTCACTTAACGTCGTATGAAACTGAGGTCAAATGTTTATTGATAAAATAAATAAATAACATATGTTTGACTCTGTATTGAATCCTCTATTGAAGGCGTTATGCGTAACTAAAACTGTGTACCATACTTAGGTGACAAAGAGATGCTTCCTCGAACAATCAAAATCCTTGTCAATATTAACTTGCATACACATCAGAATATCCGTGTGGCTTATTTCATTTCTTTAGTAGTATTAAAATCGTTCCTGTAAGTCTAATCGAATATTTTATTGAATTTACACGAGATACAGTTCTTTAAAACTTCATTTCTTGTAATTTGTAAATCTTTGTATTTGTGGTAAAACTGTTTTCTTTAAATTAGACTTTCAAATTTATCTTTCTTAGTGAGCTTTTAAAAGAGAAAGCTTTTACAGATAACGGATTTTTCAACGCTAAATGAAAATAAATATATACAGGCACACAATTTTTATAACGTAATGAGTACAATCTCGTTAAATATTGTTGTTCTCAATTACACACAGTAAACTTGAATATCTCGATAGTAGCTTTTAATGTCGAAGACCTTCACTTACGGATAAAATCTAGGTCCGTTTAAATTTGCACGAATTGTGTCATCCTTGTCAATTACGTTTAGGAATAACTGTATATGATTTAAATTGTAATTCAAATGCTTTTTATGATATATCAAAACGTACTTTACAAATGCTTTTGATATATCATGTACAACTTATTACTTTTTGTGTCAATCTAAAGTTCTTATCGTGCATCATACAAAATGAAATCTACAGAAAAGAAACAAAGAAAACTATGTTATTAATTTCAACCATTTAACTATAAATCAAAGAAACAATTCCTAATTTTTTTTATGTTTAACTCCGCAGTTTAATAACATATACTTATATTACTTTATTCGTGACTAGTAAATTAAAATATGTATAGACGATTACTTGAAGCTGGTGTTCAAGTGTGGTGTCAAAGTGATGAAGCAAAAATGTTGGTATGAATTTTTAGTAGCTAAAATTAGTTTGATTTTAGTTGTTAGTTTAAACAAATGTACACGTTTACCTGGATCACAGGAGCACAAACTACCGGCGAGGAGGACTGTTATAATACGCAAGTTAAACGAACAGCCCCATGTTCGATCGTTGATCATCTTGATTTTCGTTGAACCTGCAACAAAGGAATGAACTGTAATTATTACTTCGTTATAGACTCCTACTAAAAATATATTTAATATAAAATATACCATTGACGTTTTTTTATGAAATCGTTTAATAGTTCAAATCGCTGTATATCGTATGATAGTAAAAAGTAATCAATTTTTACTATTACACAGTGATACAAAATATAGGTTTAAAGTAGCTGATAGATGCGGGCAGTTAAATGTACTTTCTTTCAAAATAACATTGTGAAACAAATTGTATAGTCTCATACACTCTGGTGTCATAAGAAAGCAACAATTTTTACACACACACTAACATAAAAACAAACCTGCCTTTACTTTACATAGATGTTTAAGTCACCGTTGCTCTAAGCGGCGTTTTCCTATAAGAAGTCATCATATTTATTCTTTGATTCATTTCCTGTATAGAAAGGAAATGCAAATGAAATTTGAAATCTACATGATGAAATATAGATATGATAAATTACATATTTTATATATTTAATAGAAAGAATTCATCAAAATTCTCATGCTAATATTTCTTACAATTATTAAAGTTACTGATCATGGTAGTCTTAAACATAGGGCTATGATCATAAAATATGCGATTCAGTTACGAAGTTTTATTAATATAAAGTTGATTTTCTAAGAAAATCGCTAGAGACCGGTAATATTGTGTTCAACAGTTACATTCTAAATGTTAAACTGATATATATATATTAGACTTAGTATAAAACACCTTGCGAATAAGCAAAGTATCAATAACATATTCCGACATCGGACTAAGAGATCGTGCCATATCCGTCGAAGCGAGCCTTACGCGAATTATGTCAACTTGTAAATATCTAGACCTTCAGTACCTACGAGTGTTTGAGGTTACTCGCGTTTATTTTACAATCGACGCTTCGATTGCTACAAAGTTTCGTAGGGCCGTGACTTTTGGTATATACAGTGTTAAATAAATCACACTTGTTGCACTTTCCTTTTCTATACTTCTGATGTATTAAACTAGCTGTTACCCGCTCGCTATGCTGGTCGTAATACCCCTGTAACTTCCTTTTAGAGTATGAATTTTGTAAAATCCATTCTCAGCTGACTTCTAAATGGCTAAAGTAATATCTTTACTAGAATTTGAGTCTTTGCGTCTAATAGTATCGTGGATTTTGTGATTTCACAATGAATTTCTGAATAGCTCCTATGTGTATATATAGGTAACTACAGTAAGGAAATTAATAATGTAATATATAATCTAGTTATTTAGAAAATTTATAACTACTTTTGTATATTAGATAATGTTAGCAAGCTATCGTCTAGTAGTACGGTTTACGTGTAATAGATCAGACGTGGAAAAGTCAAGCGCTAATGTTTTTCTGGGACTAACTGATTTCTTGTATCAATTAAAACTTAGTTATATTATATTTTGTAACAAGTGGAGCATACTTCATAAACATGTACAATTACAAAAAAAATAATGCTGACTTCGTTATGTTTGAAACAGCATTGTAATACCAAGAAGTTGGTTATTGCGAAAATGTGCAGCAAAAATACAAATTGCTTATATGAATAAAACATTTCGCTGTGGAAGAATTATTTCAATGTAAGAAATAAACGAATGTCTGTTACAGGCATGAACAAAAAGATTCCTCGACATCCATTTAAATATTTTTATAACAAGAATAATTATTTCTAATATCCATACGTCATTGCACACAATCTCTATTAAGCACATAGGTATATAAAATATTCATTGATTTCATATTTAGCTTATATATCTTTATTAGAACTTCTGAAACATTTCTTAATCTAGTTTAAGTTTAGTATTTTAGAACATAAAAACGATTTTCGAAAACGTTAACATTATAAATATCAATGAACATATGAAACTGATTATATATTTAAAGCTGCTTTTTTTGTTTTTTTTTTTTTTATATAAGATGTTTATTGTACAACATTGCAAGCTTATAAACTAAATAATCTATCTTACATAGGTCAAGAAGTAAAGTGAATATAAATTTCCATAATGAATCATATAGACTTGAATTGATTTTAATCTTTTGATTTAAATAGTGAAGCATAATAAATTTCGATTGTACGTATCTGTATTGGAATATATCCACGTAAAAGTAGGTCGCAGTGTACATATGAGGCACTATAAAATTCGTTTTATAGATACATTTTAAATGTTACTTTATTAGTGCATATTGCATATGTATGTATTTAATGTTAAAAGGAATAAATTGTTGCTGCTTTTAAGACTAAATTGCTTAACACTCTATATTTCTATTTCTGTAGTTAAACGATATTTCTGCATATTATTTCCTTATAAATTGCAATTCGGTTATCATTGATCTATATCTCGTATCAAAGTTCTTAAATGTATATATAGTTATCGATTTTACTAAAAATTAAATAAAAACCTGTAATCGTTTCTTTTATTTATAATATTAGTATATTAAAATATACCTACATGTATTTTATTTTGTAATTTAACGATCAAGGATGTTAAATTGACGGAAAGATGCTCCATCGAAACTCTTGGCCCACATATCCAACGTTGTGCAATACAATACTCGCAAGCACCCAACTTGCACGCAATCTTCATTGTATATATGCTGAGAGGTTAAGTTTTTTTTTTAAAAAATGAAAATAGAAAAAAAAAGATAACATTACTCAAAATGTTGTAGTTATCAATTTTAAATATAACAATTATAAGGATAAAACACTAAAACACAACATTACCTCGAAGTCAACGCATAGAGTTGTGAGTTATAATGTATAGAAAAAAAAAATTTAAATACGCCTCAGAATACACTTTAACTATTATAAATTAACAATATCGTTAATACAGTATAATATTTGATTAATATATGTAAAGTAATAATTTTAATACATAAGAAAAATCTAATACTTCTAATAAATTATGTAGTTTTAAATACTCATAAGCTATATGCATTTAAATAAATATTTACACGCGTCAACACAAGCTTGGTGTGTGAATTACATGGTAAGTATTATATAAGTGCAGTAAGCGAAGTATATTACTACAAAGAACCAGGCCGCAAGTGATTGTTATAACCTGAGAATTAAGACATTGAGTTGAACATGAAAAAATATAAATAACGCAAACAGGGCATAGCGAAACCGCTCATTTACTTTAATGGACATATGAAGTACCAAGTAAAACCAAAGATATCCTTACTGAGTAGATTGGGAGAAATGACACAAACATATATTTAAAATACCCTATGTTATAGTGACTCTTCTTCGTCTTCTTATAGTGACTATATTTTTTAAATCTAAATGACAATGTTTAAGATTAGCTTAAGACAATTTTGTGACACAATAAGAATATGCAAATGATAAAATTACCACATAGAAATTTGTTTGAAATATATCCTCTGATGGTCGAATCTATCGAGGGTTAAAAGGATTGTATTACAGAATATACTGTTTATAAGTGTTTTTAATATTGAAACGTTTGTACATAAAGCACTTGAATCTGTTCTAGTCATTCGTTATTTATGCTTTCAAGAAACGGTTCATAAAATTTCTCATGATGTAACCGATAACCGCCGAAATCAAAGATAAACTAATGACCGGTAATATATAATTGCACTCAGTAAGAGGTGCGTGCTTGTGACCCATAAAGCAAGCAGACAAGGTCTTCTTGCCAAACTGTTGTCTTCGGCAGACACTAACAAGTTAAAGCCGTAACAATACGATGAGCATGAGTACTGGTCTATGAACAGCTATCGGCTTTAAGATTAATTGTCTTATGTTCTTTGATCTGTAAACAGCTTAATGCCAATGCAGCTAATGGATATATGTAACTGTTGGCTAGATTCTATATTTTAATTTCAATGTACTGTGTGCACTTAAGTCTAACATTTAACATTAACTATGTATAAGTATTTTCAGATCAAAAACTAGTTAATACAGAACGTTATTGACAAATATACAATGATGAATTTTATTTTAAAACAGATATAAAAATGATGCATTCAAAGTTCTATGTAAGTAGTTATAGTAGTATAAAAGAAACATTGTATGTATAACTTTTGTTACTTAATACATTAAATTACTTCTGATTAAATAGATAAAAAACAGAAACAGCTGTAATT
This sequence comes from Troides aeacus, assembly GCA_033220335.2. NCBI lineage: Eukaryota > Metazoa > Arthropoda > Insecta > Lepidoptera > Papilionidae > Troides > Troides aeacus. Next base: position 4,150,935 of record CM067270.1, read on the forward strand.
GAGATTTTATCGCTTATTGATATAGTTTTCCCTATATATTTTTTTTTTTATATAGTCACGCCTTTTTCCCCCTGTTACATGAGGACCTAATCTGACCACATCTGGCGAAACGTGGGTGGTTTATTCACCTCTGCCTATATATTTAATAGAATATATTTCAAATTTGTATATTTATGACTACAATCTAAACTTTTGTAACTTAGCACCCATCGTCTACTTAAAATTTGTTTGACCTTCGTTTCTTATTATTTTCAGTGCGATTCACACCTACCTTAGTTTGTACAAACATGCTCAAGGGGTCAGCAACATAACTTGATAACTGATGATAAAGCAATTTAAAATAAGTACATTCAATGTTGCAACTAGTAATAAAACATTTCGGACTTTAATAAGCTATATTTAATTGTTTATTACTTACTGTAAACTTTGAAACTAGGTTGTAAGTGACGAACGTGTTTATGTTGCACCCTCGCCTTGTTAGTTATATTTGGATGTTTTGTAACAGAAATAATATGATACTTTTATATAAAACAAACAATTTTAAAAGTTAAAAGTAAAGCAAATTATCCAATTTGTTAACAAGCTCTGCTAAGCATAGCATCTTATTTTAAGACTTATTCGAATCTTGTCATGATTATAGTAATAACAGCCCATTTAGGTCCCCACTGCTGGGGCACAGACCTACCCTCAATATGAGGGCGATTGGGCCATAGTCACCACGCTGGCCCAATGCGGGTTGGTGACTTCACACATACCTTAGAACAAATTCTAAGTCATGTGCGGGTTTCCTCACGATGTTTTCCTTCACCGTTTGTATCTCGCTGTTGTAACTAAAGTCCACAAATGTACATAACTTAAATATTAAAGTCATTGGTACATGCCGAGATTCGAACCCGCGACCTTCGGAATGAAAGCCGCACGCTCTAACCATTAGGCCAGCGAGCTACTATAGGCATAAGTAGTAGCATGATTATATCATAATCGAATTCCAACAAGGTGTGGTGAGACCGTCGCCGATAGAGTCATGTTCGGGTTGCAACATCAAGGAACCCAATGAAAAACAAACCCTGCCGTCACTAGAAACTATAGCACATATATTTATTTAAAATACTATTAAACTTAGTGACAAATTTGGGGTGATTTTATATTGTATTGATAATTACTTGTATTTAAAAATTGAGGTTATAATAACAAATTTCCTTTAGTTAGAAGTTTATTGTTCCAATATACAAATGGCGGATAAATATACTTACTGATAAGTTTTCATTACTATTATATACTTAAATGTTTAAGTATCAAAAACGCTCGTCTAACGTCGTATATAATTAACTTGTTAACAATATTTGTGAGGATACATACATGTATCAATTTAAGATGTACATAAATAAACGGTACAAAACATACGTAGAGTTGTTTGAACTGTATTGGCTATAAAACTATAGCCGCAGGGCAGTGTATATGCCAAAGTGCATTATAATGATTCTTTTTATGATATCAGCAAGAATATAATACGGTGTGTACAGTATAACGGTTCCGTGAGCTATATGACGCGTAAGACTGTCTTACAATGCGACGGCATTGTAATAGGTCATTGGCAGGATGTCAACGAAGATCCTCAATGAATCATGAGTTTTCCCGTCAGATGTAACTCAGGCGACAAGTAGTTCTTTGTCTTATGTTAAGACTATGTAGGAAACGTGGGCTGGTAGTTATCGCATCCTACGCAATCACATAACTAACATTAAACAGAATTAGTAGCTAAGTTCGGATAAATATTTCTATGATATCTTTGAATTATAAAATATAAGAATTCGTGATTACTGTAGTGATTTAGTATGAAGCCGGGATAGCTTAGTTAGTAAGACGATAAGGCAGATTGAGTCTGGCCTTCCTGAGCTAGAACTTTTCGTTAGCAGAAATCGTAAGGAAACCATGTTACAAGTACAACCAACTTTCGTGGATGTAAAATCCATCAACAAGCACTTGCCCATCATACTTATTAAATGGCCTTGATTCTCTTCTTAAAAAATAAGGCACCAGATCCCAGAAGTGGGAATAATAATACGCCGGTTAGTTATATGCATTTTTTCTTTGATATATTTGATTAATAAAAGATCCCTTGATTATTCTACTGGTGAATATTTCAAGTTGATTTGTTATGTAAATAGCAATTTATTTGAATATTTAAGTGAAACATTGGAAAGTGTTTGTTGGTTACTCTTAAAGAAGCATTGTGGGTTTTAAATATTTTTTTTTAACTATCAAAACGACGTACATTGTACAGTTCGTTCAGCTGCGGTTTTACACTTAAACAATATACCACCGTTGGGAGATTCGTCTCGTATAAGCAGTTTACAGTATACCACTTATCGATAGAATTAGGCATCGAAGTGATGTACACGTCAAGTGATATTCACATTATACTAGCAGACAAAAAAATCATATTGTATTTTCAATTAACGTGTTACATATATAAATTTTTAAAGATTGCCGCTTTCATTCATTGCATATAATAAGGGAGATCTAAAAGTCAGAGTAAAGCCTTATTAGTAGTTAATTTTCAGGAAATCTAGTAAACGAAATCTCTGGTTAAGAAATTAGCTTTGGAATCAAACAACGACCTCATAATTAAATTCTACCTGCTATAAATTATACGAAGTATTTAACTGTCTGGTTTATGTGGTGGTGTCATGTTAATAATTTTAGAGAGTTATGATAAACAGACAATTATAAACTTGACACCTTTTCAAATATACCAGTTATTAAAAAAAATCTATTTAGCTATGCTACAGCTTACATTGGGGAAAAAATCGTGTGTTGCGATAAAAGGGAGTCGTCCAAAGGTTTTCCAAAAAAGAGTGGTTAAGAAATTACCCGCACTGATTGTAGACAGAGTTTACCTATGATCTTTTACAAGATATATAATACCTACAATTAGATAATTTGTATATTATTTCACAAAGCTAAAAGAGCATTATTTTGGTGTACGAATGTTTCAAAATTGATTGATAATTTATTACTTTTTTATATTAAAACAGGTCCCTGTTTATTTCACTTGGATTTAAGAACAAATATTATGTACATTGTAACTTGCAAGCTGAATAGATTTTAAATATATGTCCTAAAATAAAAGTTTTCTCCTTCTACTACTATAGAAAAGTCGATAGACAACGAAAATATACTTTTATTCCAGGAGTTCCCGTAACTTGCATGAAAATTTAAGTTTTCTCCATTATACATTATTGAGCTTACGAAGTTAAAAGATACGTCTCAACACAAGAGAAAATTGATGTCTAGATGTTTTATTGTCTGTTGTCTTTGTCTTGTAACTTGTGAATAGAAATAACTTAATTTTTAAGAATTATCCGATACCTGGACAGTGCTCGTCCATTATTTACGACTGCATGGTTATAGTCGTCCTTGCGTTCACCAGAACAATTCGCTCACCTTATCATAGAATGTCATCACACAGATCGGGAAGTAGAAAGGTGATCTTTTACATACCTTAAATTTTTAATAAGTCATCATTCAGGCGGCTGACGGCACACGCACAAATTAATTAATGGGAGGATGTTGAATTTGTATGTTTGAAAACACGAGACGTCCGCTTGTGTATGCGGAGCGAAAGCGGGGTTAATTTGTACGCGGAAGTATCACAATTTACGGTTTAATTGTCGTTGAATGCGATCGACTCGCGCGCGTTTTCGTTCGCGACTCGATGATCGTTTCTCTAGCGCGGAGGAGAAAGTCTCGGCCGTGGTGCGCCCGCGCAGGTCGCCCGACCAGCAAGTAGGGGGGGCCGTGACGTCGTATGCAAAACTAACACATGTCAGAGCATCCTCGCGATTTTGGACACCGGTCACTATCAGTTATATATCCTCTTGTCCGTGTAGACTACTATTTAACTATGCCACAACATTGCAAACTTAGGTAGACATATTAGAATTAATTTAATTATGGTAGAACCTATGAACACAACTCCCTTACTGTGTATAAACGTATATAATAATTCCGCATACCTTAAAATACATTAATAAAAATGTATTATGCCCATTTAAGTTAAAAACGATTAGTTATCAACGGTTTCTTTTAAAAAATAATGAATATGATATCAGCAGGCGAAATGATAAAATTAAGTATTTCATTTATTTAAAGACCAATAAACTTTGAAACAGGAAACAAGTTTTAATAATATAATAGTATCGATGATACTATATACAGATAGAATATATATTACATATGTTTAACGTCGCGTACTGGTATAGTTAAACAAATATAAACATCGCTGTCCCTCGTAATGTTTTTTCGTGCGAAACCTCGTTAAGATTGTAAACGAACACAAATGTCTACGGGTTGGAAGTGTCGGCCGTATAATTTAACCAATTAAACCATGTTCCCACGAATTACATCCCTAGAGAGGCGAATGGCATTTAACTTTTACATATTATCATCTACGTAAAAAATAACTATATATTAAGTTTATATAATTTAATACGTAATTACACGATGTTAATTTATTGAACCAAAAATTCTTTCGTCAAAGATATATTGTTCATTAAACTAGGGGTATTATTGATAAAATATTACCTCTTTAAGGCTTTTTGTATTAGTAAATAAAACCAAGAGAACTCCTTTTAAAATAAAAAAGGATAACACTTTCTTTTGTTATCAGAATAATCGAAGAGAATAATGAAAACATAGTAAATGATACAGAGAATATATTCTGTTGAACATATAATAAATAAAAATAAAGAAAGTTAACTGTTATTGTTGTAAAGTTTTATTTATGTATTTAAAAACTTCTACGTCAAGGGTGAAAAGATGAAACAAAACAATTCATAGTTAATTGTTTTAACAGTATAAGCCGGTTCTTTTAAACTGATTCCATCATAATGTCCATCTGTTAAGATCTGATCTGTTCTGTAGAAATTTGTGAGTCAAGTCGTTGTGAAATCATTGAGGTAGTTAAAAATATTTATTGTCGCAGTTAGCTTAAGCTAACAGAGACAGGGCACGGGGGCACGGGGGAGCAATCCGCGTTTTACATTCTCGATGACAACTTAGTCATTCGCCATAACAGAGACGAATTCCGGTTGCAAACTAAACATGCTTCCGTTATAACTCATAAATTTGTATATGACATAATATAAACCCAAATTTAATAATCCTATTATTTCGTTTATTTTAATAATAATATTCGGTTACAAAACCCATGTTTGTAGACTTGAATATATTCGTATGATAACATTTGTAATTATTTAGTTTAATTAAATATTAAACATAGTCGTAAATAGCGGAAACCATAAGACAGCAAAATTTCGTGGGATAATATATATTTTCCTTATATATTAAGTATGACACAATAATACGTACAATATAATAACTAATTTAACAATGTTTTAATGACGAAAGGCAATAAAAATAACAGTAAAATGAAACGGGTTAAATATGATAAGAATTTCCCTCGCTGTATTTGGTAAAAAAATTATCACGTGAAAAACAGAACTTATATGAAAAAAAAAAATTATTTGTGTAATGAAATATTTGGTTACGTTTTCTTACATGTTATTCTTAAGAAAGTCTATGTAGCTATTGTCGCAGTGTCAATTTCTATAAGCAAGTAGCAGTGTGCAAATATTGCTATTATACGGTTTGAATACAAGAATTGAGTACATTTGATGGAATTACTAAGATGAGGTGATTAGTACGATTTGGTGTTGTACGGGTATAATATTTTAACTAATACCTTATTATGGATAGGAATACTTACTATTAATTCAGCATCCAGCTCATTTCAGTGCTTTGAAAATGTTTAATTTAACAAGTTTTTTTAATTGACTTTACTAAATACGTACCCAGATGAGGATGAGCGGGAGCGGGAGCTGGAGCCATCTGTTTATACAATTATCGGTTAAGAGCCGAGTCTGTGGCTCGCGCTGTTCTTCCTAAATGACTCCTTCATGAGCGTTATCCATTGGGACACTTATTAGTGGACCCACAACACGCACTTGGTTTAGTACGCGTCTAACTTCCTCGCTGACAGTTGCGTTATTATTAAATTACAGAAAATACACACATAATAATATCAATGGATAATTTTTTTAACTGTCAGTATAACGAAGACGGCTGGGATCGAAATATAGTACATACGGTTGCTTTTTCTAATACAGCCGAAACAGTGACGAATACTAAGCAAAGGTGTCAAGCAAATGCTCGCGAACGGGACCGGACGCAAAAGTTAGTAAATATTATTTTTATGTGTGCAGTCATAAGTATTAAGAAAATTAAAAAATAAGTAGAAGATATCATTGTCGTAATAACGACACGATCTTGTTTTTTCAGTGAAAATTTGTATGAATTGATTATTGTAATTCATACCTTTATTATTCTAAAATTTAATCGAATATTCTTCCAAATCCTTCATGATTTCATAGAGAGATGTGGGTATTGTAAAACTGGTCTACATGTAACACATGTGCCGGTACAGGAATAAATAATTTTCTGTTGTACTTCTCTTTATGATTATTTTTCCTTTCTGTTCAAAAATCAATCAATCACCAGCCGATAAACTTCCACTGTTGGATATAGGGTTCCCCCAAAGATCTGCACATTGATTGGTCCCGCGGCGTCTGCTTCCAACGGCGTCGCACGTCTTTCACCAGATCGTTGTTTGTAGGGGCTCACATGAAGGGAATTGGGCCATCTCTCACCACGCTGAACCAATGTGGATTGGCGGGAGCCAGAGCCTCGTTTGTTAATTAGCAGGGTGCACCAGGTGTAGGTGAGGTTGGCTTGTGTCCTGTGAGTTGTTGTGCGGTCCATTGAACCCCGGTCCCTTTCTGTTACTGACCCTAATTTTTTTTAGCAGTAGGAGTATTTCAATATTTTCTCTTTGTTATTATTTATTTAATGTTATCAAAATATCCGTATCCGGTTTCCAAGCAGCGTCAACATGGCGTTTAACGCACTGCGGCTGCTGATCCCGACGGAGCCACCTGATCGCAAGCTCAGCAAGATTGAGATCCTTTGCCTTGCGGGCAGTTACATCACGCACCTTGATAACCAACTATATACAGGTAGTTGTAAAATTGTAATTATGATGAAAATATGTATAGAGATAATTATCATTCAAGAGAGACAATTCATATGTCTTTAGCCAGAGACCGTACAGAAAGGAACCACTGACTGAAGCAATCATGTCTGCCGTCAAGAACCCCTTGTGTGTGAAATTACTTACTTAATGATAAGAGAACTTAACTTATTATGTTTCTAAGCAACAAGCAAAATATCAACTAATCATCCATTCAAAGTTAGGTTAGGTCTTTGAGTATTATAAAAATAATTTACTACAAGTACTTCGCTTTTTATTTTGTCGAACAAAAGTTTTATATAAATGTTTTATACTTTAATATCTTGTTCTTATATTGTAAAAGATGATAGATATATATGACTTCTAACAATATGTTAATAAAATTTACCCCTAAATTGAAATAATATATGATTTACATAATTTCTTATAGAATATTGAAAAAATTATAATCGCCAATTTATTGAGGGATGCTGATCTAAGTTTGTATGTGTTCATTTTGTTATTATATATATGCAAGGTTTTAATAAATGATTTATTATTACAGGTGAAATGGAACAACCTTGTCTCCTAAAGAATGAATATAATTGTAAAAACACATCCTTGTGTACCTTTTGTTGGTCAACAGTAAAAAAAGAGGTGACTGTGCTTAATGTAATACCTATGTTTATTTCAAATTAAAAATATTGCTAGAACTTGGCGGTAAACATCTTAGCCAATATAAGCATCCCTACTCCCAGACGTCGACGTTTGGATATATGCTTCCCCCAAAGATATTTTTTTTTTTTACTTAAGCCTTGACTTGATATAAAAATTTTCTTTTTTTCGTTATTCCATTTAATGTAAATAAATAAGGTCTAAATCTAATTTTAGGGCATATATGAACATTATAATAATTAAATATTTAATTTAGAACTGGATATCATTTCATCTCAATTTTCAATCATGTTAAGTGACAATTAGGAAAATAGTACGATACCTTTACCTTTGAATACATGGGTCAAAAAAATTTAGCAGCCGGAAGGAAGCAATACTCTTTAGTAGTTTAGTCCCAGTATTAAGTATTTAGCCCCAGTAGGCCAATTTAGCTTTAGTAGCAAGCGCGCTTTCCAGTGTTGGTGATATTTATAAATTGTCATATCGTTATAGTCCCAATATATAGTAGTTGTTGTAGTATACATTTGTTCTTTATTGTATGTATTGCCTTAATATTAAAATATATATTTTCAGAAGCAGAATACATCGTTAAACAGCTATAGTGCTAGCAAGCCGTATTGAAGAGATTTTCAACGGGATACCTATACTCTGCTAGTCCGTGTAAAGCTTTACTTATATTTCATAGACATAAGTAGATTAAAGAGTTTGCATATTTTCTAAGATAAATATATAAATATTCATATTAATTATGATATTATAAAAATCTGTATTTATTACGCATAAGTATAGAAAACGCTAACTTTGGTAAAAAATCCTTTACACATTAAAGGTATAATAATATATTATATGAACTTTGTAATACCTTTTAAATAATTTAAAATCTAGAATTGTTTATGTACAATCTTATTAAATTATAACTGATGTTGAAGGAAAATACAATTTCGTTTTACTTTAATTTTTTTATGAGAGATTTGGTGTTCCGCGTAAAATAAAGATAAGATCCAATGTTAATAATAACACGAACATCCGTAACGGAAACGCGATCATGAAACAAATATCCGCCACGTTTTAAATTATTCTTCCTTCGTGAAACTATTTTGACGTTTATATTTATAAATACTGCATTTTAGGACTCAAGATGATGCAAAAAGATGTCTTTTTTTTTCGTTACCTTAGATTTCAAATTATGTTCTCCTAATTGTTAATGAAAACTATATTTAAGTATTTATTGTACTCAGGACATTTATAACATCAATAATTATATATAATAGTTTTCTTGGGTACAAGAGCAATGCATAATAAAAACGGTTAATACGTCTGACTGTTCATACAGAGTTTTATAAATGAAACAAATAAATAAATGGCACCTTTTTTATTATTTTCATAAACTGATTGTACGCTGAAGGTACAAAGTACTGTCGATATATTGTAAAAGAGAACTAGTCACAACCAGTTTCATAAATAGTTGGTCAAATTCAAATTTCTAAGTACATAATCTAAATATGTTAATCGAATAGTGACAATGATTATATTAAAGTCATGTATATGGAAGCCATATGTGTAACGTCATCAACAAAGATTATTTTAGTACAAAACCTTAAGTAATCTCAACTATTATATTTACATTCCTTACAATATATTTCTACACTACAACCATACTGTTAAGAGTTGAAAGTTAAGTAGATTTTTATATGATGTGCGTTTTTCTCCGATGTATATTGTGTAAAACTAAAGTGTTTCTTAAGTACACAAGAAGAGAGAAGATCACGTTTCTAAGTAGTTAAAATTGTCGTTTATAAACTTCATTTGTATCATTAAAATTAATAAAGACAAAAAATAAATTGTGACCAAAGTATTTTCACATGGACGCCACTAAAAATAAATCTAATACGAAAGTATAACAATTCTTTGACTAGTAAATAAATCTAGTCATATTTAATTGTACGATTATAAATACTACATCATAAATAATATTAAAGGCAAGTATTTATTTACAGAAGGATACATATATTCATTGTGAATATATAAATAAATTTCTCATTACCATCTAAAGAAATGCAGTTGCAGTAAAACAATAGTTTTTAAGGTCCGTTCAAACATCAACAAAACAACACCAGCGTCTCTAAACAAACTTTAAACAAACACGCATTTTTCCTCTACGAAGACATCACAGTCAAATGATATTTATAAATAACTTACATACATTTCGTATATAAATAGAGACAACGTTGTATACGTTTAATTTAATATGTACACTGTTTAGCGAAACAATTGTACTTATACTTTAGTTACACAATCGGACTTGAAAGTTCCAAAAGTTATTCCACCGGCTATCGGATGTTGTTTCTATCCCGCCCTATGAACGGACTGGATTCGTGGTTGTTTTTCTCAAGGTTACCAGATAGCGTAGGGTCCGGTCTACTTCGTTTAAAGAAACCTAATTTCCACAGGGCAATTATTAATAGAATGAGAACTATGAGACCCACGATCACGGACACTATGATAACCCATAGAGGCACTTCCGAAGGTTCACTTATCTTCAGATCAGGATACGCTACTGTCTCGACCTGAAATATATACAAGATTTGTTATAGTTATGTCGTGTGGGAAGTCTTTCAATTATACGTCGCTCATATCTTTACTGTATATTATATACTCATATAAGTAAAGGAATTATTACCGTTGCAATGTCGTCGTGGTGCTTGCTTTGATGTATATTGTAATTATCAGGTATGCGGATAGCTGCCGTAGAGGCAATGTTGACGTGGCTCACGCGCGGATAGTCCTCCACCAAAGTGGCGTTCCACAGCCGAGCCCTGACTGTAATGGTGCTCGCCTGCATCCGACGCAGTCCGTATATGATGCAGTGGAATTGGATGCATTTGGCTGTTTTCTTCTGGCAGCTCTGAAAATTAATCCGAATGCTTATTAATTACAGCGCCATCTTTCGGAAGACCTTATAAATGAATTGTCTTTTAGTAGCTCATATAAATAATATATTAGTTTATAAAATATATGATTTGCGAACTATGAAGAATATCATTAGCGTATTTTGGTAGTCAGATAGACTGCTAATTTGCCATTATCACAAACACCCGTTCTCGTTAAAGGTGATATTAAGCTGCTGATGTAAATCAATATAGAATCAAATCAGTAACTATCTATAAAATCAGTAATGAATTCGATAATGCATTACACCATTTTACATAGAATAGATTAACAATCATTAGTTCTCTATAGCAGTCTCCATTTTCATAATTCTACACAGTTTCCGTACAGTAGGTATATAATAATTCTTACCATGTTAACAACATGCTTCCTCTGACCATCCTTATCCGTGTACGCTTCCGCCTTCACCACATCGTTATCTCTTTTTCTTCTGACTTTGTTTTCAGCAGCCGTTGAATATTCGGTAATCTTCCTAGTCTTATTTGAAGTTTTTTCACGGGAGCTGACGCTAAGCTTTCCCGTTGTAAGGAATGGATCCATTTCCAAATTCTCTAATAATGGCTCCATGACACCCGGGCGCATCGTCAATTTCAGTGGATTTATTTCTGCATCGGACAGGAAACATTCTCCATTATTCTGATCTGAAAATCATATTGTAATTTTAATGATTAATACGCGAAGATCCAGATTTCATGATAGAAGGAATATTATGACACTTGAGAAGGTTATGACGTTATTATAGATATAAATGCAATATGTTATAATTGGATGCGGGTGGCCCAGGACCGGTCTAAGTGGAAATCTTTGGGGGAGGCCTTTGTCCAGCAGTGGACGTCTTCCGGCTGATTGGATTGATTGATTGATGTTATAATTTAATAAAATAGTACAAAAACTATATATTGTAAACACTGGAAACTTTACTTACCGGCCTCTCCATCAACAGTTGGTAAATCTTCAGGGTATAATAACCATTTACCCTGCTGACTATCCGAGGCCACTTGATGAGGCCACGAAATTACTACTTGTAGAGAAGATACTCTCAATGGACCCTCGTTAAATATCTGCAAAAAATTTAAAAACAAATCTCCTCAATTACTATAACTTTAATCACAAAAGGGTACGAATAGAAAAATATCATCAAATCAGTGAACATTTTTAAACGTTATGAAAATTTTTTTTGTAACCAGTAGCCAAGAGAAATGTTAAATGATTAAATTATAAGATAATTATTTAGATGTATAACTTATTTCATCTTTTTAAGTAAGTATAGTTAAATAAGTTATATTATCAAAATTAAAGGCGTCAAGTAAAAGGTCTAAATAAAATATTTTTATGTAAATTTCTATGTTTTGGTAGTCTTTTGATAAAGGTATTGTTCACTACGCAACCTCGGAGATAAAACAAAAAAGCATGGTATTGTTATAAAACAATGCTATTTTGCGGGTTTTTGGTGTTTATGAGAAAATGTATTTTCTAAAAATCGATTGTAAATTTTAAATTATTTCGTAGTTGTGCCAATTGAATTATACCTGATATGTGTGCACCACGCGAGTACCAATGTCGTCAAAGTAAGTCATGGCAGATTCTCCCTTCACTTCGCCACCGTAAAACACCTGCTCCGGCCTTGCAGCGCTACAAACACGAATACATTGATTGATCCGAGGTGATCATTACCTTATAACTATCATTAGTATTCAAATTAATGATTAGTAATAAAAACAATAAACGTAAGAGATTGTTTATAACTTCACAATCTATACATACACTTTAGACTTCTTAAAATTAAAGACTCTATCTTTCAAGACATTTAAAAAAAAGTAGATTTTGACAGATTGAAACGTATAAACAAGCTTAAAATATAACACTTCTTTTTTCCGTAGGGGGGTAAAATATATTTATATTTTTTTAATTTTAAAACAGACAAAATATAAAATTGAAAATAAAACTTACCCCTTGATGAGAAGTTCCGCGTTCTTTATAATCAACGCTTCAACTTTTACGGGCTTTTTTCCCGGATATCGTTCTTTGGATGTTGAGTTGGCCCACACCGTGAACATTACAGATACTTCGTTGTCTTCTAAGGTCCTCGCATCGAATCTCATGACAATAGGCGTGGCGGTATCCGGCTGCTTCTTGAATGGATTCTCGAGCAAACACGACACTATCGTCTTGTTTACACTTGAACATATCATATGCTTATCCTGAAATAAAATTATAAATTATTTTCTCATTCAAATTACAAAGTGAAAGAATCAAAATATATGAACAAGAAAAACCATTTAAATCAGTCGGCAACTTAATTACAAAAATTTGCTGGTTTAGATTCTAGGTCTCTGATGCCCAGACCAAGAATTTAGTTATTAATATTATTCGTATTGATATAGTAATTTATTATTATTAGCTATATTGCAGAATACAAATTTAAACCTTATATTACACCTGTATATCCATCTATCACATGTGATAATAAAGGAAACTTTTTGCTCAAAACTAATTGGTGATAGTTATGGCACAAAATCTACTTTGGTTTATTTAACTATATATCAAAGGCTGTGTGAAATTAGTTTCGAATGTATTTTATTATAATATCTACCAAATACTTTTTTGTTTAGACTGCAGCATATTAAATTAAAGAAAATATGTGTTAAAAGACTCACACTGATGTTTGCTGCTATGTAATGCAAATTTGGATGGTGTTGCACGAATAGTTGCCCTTCGTACGCAGACTCTCCCAAGTTGTCTACGGATATAGACAGTTTTATTTCTTCCTCCTGGCCTAACGTTAAGGTGTAAGATTTACCATCTTCCGCTGGAATAATAAGTAAAAATAAAACTTTAAAATTATTCTCATATTACAAAATATCTCTGAAAATGTGTTGTATTCTAAGTTGTAATGAAATTTTATTTACCTAACTTAGACCCGACCTTTACAAAGATAAAGGTGAGATACAAACTACGATTATAGTTTGATTTTCATTTGTAAAATGAATTGGCATTTTTAAAAAACACATTAAACCGTTTTGTCGGCTTGAGGCATAGGCGATAGGTCTCGTTATTCCAGTTATTTCAATAGCGAGACTTGAAGGCAAACATGTACGCTATTGTGTTAGTTACAAACCAATCTTTGGCGGCATATATTTTTAATATTAACAAAGAATAGCACTTACTTTTAGGCAAAAGAAGCACAGGTTCAACACGCAACTCACTGACGCACACGCCATCAGTGCCGCAATCATTTAGGAAGTTGGCACTGAAAGCTGTGACCGCGGTCGCGTTCAGTACGGGGAAGTCGTCTATGTTCGCCAGCGGCTTCACCGTCGAGTACTCGGGTTCCACGTTCACTAGCTTATATGTTACCAGAAACTGTCGAAAATCATAAATAAAATGTTTAATATATTAATTATATCATTAATGTAATCATTAATAATCTTTCGTTTGTCGTTATTTTTACAATGAATAAATAATATTGAGCAATAAAGTGGAACTGTGTCCATTTGAAAACAGATATTTGATGACATATTTAAACTAGTTTAAAATTATGTGGGACAAAAAATCTATTTCAAGTAAGACATACATTTAAAAACTTATCATAATAAATATTTAATAAACATTTACTACTTAATAATATACATAAATACAACAAATTAAGTTACGGTTTAGATTGAAATTGAAGAAAATCACATTGGAGTACACGATCAACATAGTACAATCCAAGTTTTTATAACTTTTCATATTTTTTTAATTCATCGTAGCAACGAGTGTATTCATAGCACCATATTACGCTTGTTGCCTTGAAGCATAAGATGTTATCTCATTACTTCATTATTTTAACTAATTGGTGTCCTGTTTGGCGGCAGATATAGACGCTTCGGTGGCACCATCCTAGACGGATTCCGGCAACGGAGAATTAACACCAATAAACATATTTTAACACACCTAAAAGACTTAGTTTTTAAATTTTAGATAGCTTACACTAGCGATTAACTAGACTTAAATCGTCACCAAAACTAATATATTCATGTAATGATGTTTAATTTGTTTACCTTAATAGGCGTTTGAATGTCTCTTGTGTTATTCTTTAAGTAAACTATGTGTTGTCTGCACACTTCGACGTCTTTGCCTAAGCGTAACGTCTTATTTACAATGTTAGTTCTCTCCGAGTCCAACAGCACTCTTGAATATTTCCGCCCGCCGGGGAAAGTTTCCGCTTCAATCACATAACTCAGCTCGTGTCTGTTCGTTTGTGTTGATTTTACCAAAGATTTGATAATGCAACACGCTTCGAAATGGAAACAGGTATAGTTGGAAGTTGGATCCCTCGTGCAACCCTGTTTCGATGGATCGACATTTATGATTGTATTGGATGGTTTTATGGACGTTTTGATGTCGATGATTGGTCTCGTTCGAAGTAACGCGACGCTGCTCTGTAATGATTTTATTAATATTAAAACGATTATTCATATAGAGCTATTTTAATAAATTGTTAATGCTTTATTTCACATATCTAACTAAGGCTATATCTGTTACAATAAACATTCAAACTGTTATCAATATCACTTATTCTTATTAATGAATTAGTTTTAGTGTATGTATTATATAACATACAAAAGTTATAAGGAAAAATGATGTTATAAATATTATTACTAATAATAGTAAGAGTTGTTAAAACTATATTCGAAGTATATAATGGTTACCACATTTTATCATGGTTATATAATTTTTTGGAGAGATTTAGAAATTTTTGTAACTAACATTTTCATAAGCGCCGACAAGTAAATCAGGATAACCATTTGCATCTAAGTCCATGCCGCCAGAGAGTGAATAGCCGAATGTCTTGATAACCCTTGGAAGTGATTCAGCTTGTATTACTTGATCGGGCTTCGCTTGTAAACCTTTCCTTCTGTCACCCAAGTGAATGTAAACAACACCGTTGCCTTCGTACGGACTGCCAATGGCAACATCTTCGCAGCCATCTTTGTTCAAATCGCCGGCATTAGCTATCGCGATACCGAATTGGGACTCCGATTTTCCTGTTAATTTTACATCAAACTCCTGTCGCAGAGTATTCTTGATGTTCAAGTATAAATATACAGCTCCGCCGGCGTCCCGTGAGAAGTAAAACGGCGCGCCCACTAACAGATCAGGTAGTCTGCAAAGTACATGAATAAAAATTTATTGTTACAACAGTGAGTAAGGGGCAAGTATTCTTAACACGAATATCCGCAAGTTCACGTCTAAGCACTAAACTTATGACAATAAATTGTGTGGGAAATAAATTTAAATAAATATCATTGTCAGCTTGAAATTAATATTCCGTTATGACATACCCATCGCCATTGACATCAGCAGATGCGACTTCATAGCCAAAACTGGAGCCAAACTGTTCACCATTTAGGGTTAGGCTGTGTTCGAGTATATCGATGTCTGTGCGGCCCCAGTCCTTTATCACACGTTTACTGAAGATCACCACTTGGCCAGTGCCGCGGGAACGTGGTGCTCCTGCCGCGTACGAAGGCACCGAATTGAAGAAACCTGCGCCCGTTACTGACATACCTGAAATGACGAGTCAAAATATTTATTAGAACATATCCATATAGTTAGATCGATGGCTAGATATAACGATAAAGGTGTTTGCCATGATAAGTCCAAGGCGTAAAAATTACCAATAAATGTATTGAGCAGTATTAAGTCGACTTACAAACTATTAGATTTTCATTAATACATTTTTTTACTGCTCAACATATAGTAGACTTCTTCCGTTCGTGTATTGTAAGTTACTCGCTACGAGGCGCTCAGCATGTTGCTAAAAGTCACAGGGAAATTTACTGCCCTTTTCCAGTAAATATTGCTTGTGAGTCGCCTTTTACGACACAGTAAGGTTAAAGTGACGAAGAGGATATTGTAACGTGTTAATGTAACAAAAACCTGATTATATCGATTTGATATTAAAACCATAGCAAAGCAAATGTTATATAATAAGTTTTACAAATTAACGATGACGACTTATCCGATCTATTAATATATTTTTTTTTTTATATTTTTTTTATATAGTCACGCCTTTTTCCCAGTAGGGGTAGGCAGAGGTGAATAAACACCCACATTTCGCCAGATGTGGTCAGATTAGGTCCAGTGTAACAGGGGGCGAGCCTGTTGCCACAGTCTATTAATATAATGAACAGCAATAAACTTCATTATAAAATAGTATATAGGAAATAGCTCATGTATGATCAATACGTAGTTTTCACTTATTATCAAGTAAACCAATTTCTCTTCAAGCCAGGTTTTCATCTTAAAGTGAGAATTACGCTTTGATCAAAGGATCAAAGGGAACATATTTTCCTTTTTTTAATGGTTCTGTTTTTCTACAATTCTTTTCTAGGAATTTAAAGCATATTATTAACATGTTTCATAGACTTAAGTTGCATGACTTGGTGGACAGTGGACTGCGACAGATTGTGAAGATTATAGTTTAACTACGTTTCGGTCGTTTTACTCACCAAGATAACTATATTTTTCAACTGGACTTAAACCATCTTCAACTGGTGCCATGTAGAAAGACATATCTCTTTCTAATAGATCGTCATTAGTGTCGTGAGTAAAGATTGTTCCTCTCCATGTGTATGGACCCGGACTTCCAATGAGAAGAGTGTCATCCTCTAAAAGTGAACTACTCGTTCCCACTTGGCAAAAACCAAACTCTTCATGTTCTCTAAAATTTAAAACAGCATATTGAATGAATATAAATATTGTGTATTATTGAAATTGTGTATATTATTATTTATATTTGAATATATTTACTTATTTACGGATCGTCCTCTACATGGCTCCCAGGAGTCGAGAAGTTGAAGATCGTTGCTCAATGTATAACAGAGTCCTTGTCCGAACTGAGATTCGCCGGACTTTCGGATGTATCTGAAAAACAACCCAAGAGCTTATTACAAGACATTATTACTGTAAACTTCATACACTATCATTTTTATCAAGATGTTTTACGAAGAAAAATTCATCTTTACAAAATATTCGCAATAAGTGTTACTAGAGAAAGCGGAAGCTATTTTTCGGAAATTTAGATCTTAAGGTACATTAACTTTTGCATCGATCATTATAAGTATAGTTTTGGATATAGCAATAATACATTATTTTTATACTAAAACCGTTACGTTTATTTTATATGTTAAAAGTTGCTTGGCTTCGTTAACATGGCTTAATCATATAATCATTATCGACAGAAGTGAGTATTGCAATCAAATTATATCAATAATATATCATAACATGATATTATTAGAAGAATATAGGTCCATGGTTCATAATGAAATTTCGAATATCAATGATATAAACGTATTATATGAGGTATAATAAATTTTAATCATAACCAAGTTTTATAATAGAAATTTATGAGCTATCTCGGCGTAGCGACAAAGGAAAATTATTCAATATACATGTAAAGACCGTTCTTGATGCTTAAAAATTATACCGTTCCGTGGATTCAGTCTTTTTTTCTTTAAAACATTACGCTTCAAGCAAACTAGTTTAGTATAATGTTAACAACATATGAAACAATTTTAGTTGCGTTTACTGTGGCTCAGTGTTGAATTATCGTTATTAACGTATCAGTACATATAAGTTCATACATTAATCATGAAGAAATAGTTTTTACATGCAAAACTTTTTTATCCGTATAATTTTAATTCTAAGTATTGGATTACTTTATTTCGAAAATATTTACATAGAGCTGAAGAATAAAGAAGAGAGCTTACCTGTGAGCACAAACAACTGCTTTCCTTCCGGGACCCTGGCTTCGAACGGAGACACCCAGCCATTGACCATCCTTAATTTCATCCGCATACGGTGCAGTAAGTGTATAAGAGTCCAAAGCTAAACATCACGTAAAATATAATTTTATATACATCTCAAAAATAACAGACCACAGTACATAAAAGCGTTTGATTTTTTTGTTAACTCTGCAAAAAAAAAACTGTTGCAATTTAATACAATTTACTAGAATAAGTTTCGCCAACTTAATAATTTTGAACATAAACATTGACAAAGCTATCTTTGCTCCAAATTAGACACAAATATTAAACGAAAAATATAGATTTTAGATACACTGTTAAAAATTATCCCATCATATATGTAAGAGCGAAAAAAGTCTAAAATTCAAATAAGGGTTTGTCTAATAATAACGTAAGCATTTAACATGACAAGTACCGATTGTACCCATTAAATTAGTTGCATATCAATGTTTAAACTTCTCCCCCAGACAATCCCACGTGATGGTACCTCGGCGTATGCAAAGCGCTGCACAAGGCGTGGATGATGCAAGATAAATATGATTCTCTGGCATAGCGAAAGAAATAAACTCTTGCAAAGTGCTATCAAAAACAAAATCCAGTTTCACATTGCGCAAACACCGTGCGAATGTAAATGTAACTACTGTATCTCGCAGTGAAGATACATACGTGTACATGCAGTATTCATTTTGTGTATTATCATCACAATGTATATGCGGGGTGACAAACTAAATCACAAAGGTGGTGACATTTATATCCGCATCCTGAAAACGATCATAAGGAAAACATGGTGTGAACATAACTCAAGTGTGGTCTCAGGTTAATCGTTATCGAAATATACTACAAATGTTAATTTCGAATTGGTGCTAATACAAAATTAACCGACGGCCGAACCGTTAATTCACCATATATATACCAAATTATTATTACTTTTTAATTAACTGTAAGTACAACTAATTGTTACTGATTATGTTAATCGGCCCAGCATAATTCTTTAGTTGTCGATACGCTAATTGTTAGACGGTATTAAAATTAAGATACCAGATATATTTTGGTCTTCATCGCGACTTGTTTAACTAAAAATGCAAATTAGAGTTTAAAAATTTTAATTTGTTGTATGTTAAAACTGTTATTCGTTAAAATCCAGTCACCACGTATGATTATACTCGGATGTTAAAATAAAAACTTGAAAGCTATCGGGCGCAGTGTGTCTGTATTGTTTACTATCTATCTACTTGCACTTATCTTAAAAAGCTCTAACTGATAAAGAGACATTTGAAACCTATTCACATTAGTCTCTTGATAAGCAATTCAAAGTTTATTGCTTATAAACAATGCTTTCTTTATACAATAGATGTAATAGCAATTATTGCTTTACGTGCTTAGCTCATGCTTGAGTGGGGTGTTCTTTGCAAGCGATTAGTATTTACTCATACAGTTATATTCAAGATTCATTCCTAACAGTTTATAAGTTTATTTATAAGATAATTATGCATCATCGTAACTTAATATACGATTTGTAATAATCTTGATTGTGAGTAAATGAATCTTGAATATTGTTGATATGATATTTCTACTCGTGTATATTTCAAAGAGTTAGTGATATGTATGTACACATGCGTTGCAAATAACTTTATGAGAGATCAGCTGGAACTTAGCAGTCATAATTGGGCTATTAGTAAAATAAAAAAAAATAATACAAACAGCGATTAGTCGTTATTAGTCGAGGAGCATAATGATTAAGTACAAAAGGGGTTGAGACCACATCTCACTTACTCTTGTCTATCTTGCCGTACTTCGCTGTTTGGGGCACCACCGACAAAAGACAACACTTTAATTAAAACTTAAACAAACTACTATAAATAATCGTAATACATTACATAGTGCTCCAGTCTTTTCCCCTACAATCGTGTATACAAGTTGAATTTAATTATGTGCCTTTAATATGTTTAATAACATTGCGATTTACTCTCTAAACAATCTAGTGTGTTCAAGCCTAATAACCTATAAATATTGTGTGTACACTACGCTACAGTCATCAATAACTACAACACTACATACGGAAAGATCAAATTATATTAAAGTAAGGAAACTGATAGAATTCGAAACAATTGTACAAATAATGCATAAATACGTTTTATATATTTACATTCATTGATTTAAACAACGAAAACAATGTCCTTGATATATAACTATTGTTATCAGCAGAGGTCGGATGGCATGACTTTTAACGAAATGGACATCACTGAATGAGATATGTAGGATCGTGTAAATTTATAATATAAATTTATCGATTTATTAATGTTGACCCTAAGTTGTAACCGCTGACCTCAATACTCCTCTATTAGAATATAACTCACTCTTTCCATCCGTGATGATTTGCTCGCAGTCTCTGACAGCGGGGGTCAGGCGACACTTCCACAATGCACCTGACCTCGTTGTGTTCGGCTGAAGGTTCTGACCCAGAGGCGCACCCACCAGTAACCTGAAAGTAGAAGTCTTAAGTTACTCTAAATATTCTCAATATAGAAAAGCTTGTATATACGGCATTCGTTGGTGAATAAATAATATAATATAAATACGTCTTGCAAAGCACAGAGATAATATCCCTAAGTCGGTATTTCCGTTGGTTTATTTTAGAGATATATTCAAACGTTCTCCATTTGATCGTCAGTAAGATTTTTCCTTACGAAAGCAGAGCTAAATTAAGCTAAAATATTTTAATCTTTTGAAACTGTATTGTCTTAAAAACTGTTTATAACAAAGTCACAGACCTTTTTCAAATCAATGCCCTAGTACTTTATTTTACAAAATTGCTAGCAACTGTGTAACACAAAAAGTATTTATGTTTTCTATAAATTCTGACAACTGTTGCAATAATAACGTTATCATTTATAAAGCATAACTGTGCGTCGAGAAACCTAGATTTTAAATGATGTTCTAGTTTCGTTCACAAGACCTAGACCAAGAGCAGATTTTGTACTAACTACATATTTTATATCTAAAACACAAAATGAGAATGAGGCCGTTAAAATTGAAGCATGTTGGAGGATACGATGGATGAGTTATAGAAAAAAAATGCGCTGTAAGAACTAAGTATTGCGAAACAAAAATTAATGTTAATGATGATCTATAAAGTTGTATGATTGCACAAGGAATTAAGTAATATTGGGCCATGGATAGAAAATAGTCCAAGTTTTGAATGCTTTGGCTTTCCTATATTGACAGCGACAATACAGCAATGATATGATATATCTTACCACCATACAAACTCGACAATATCGTCGTAGAAACGAACCAGAGACATTCATGTACTATACAAATCAAGCCGCTCCAATAGGGTTTTTAAACTGTACATATATAGATGATACTATTCCTATTAAATAAATATGGAAACATCTTGCATCTGCTTCAATGATTGCATGATCACATCCCGTCATTTAAATTAGTTACAAGAAAATCAACGTCATCATGTTCTGTTTGATAGTATCGACCGTTAAATTTCATGAATAAGCCATGTAGATTAGTTTGGTGTACCCCAACATTAACATTATCATCCGACATTACGACATGATGAAGCGCTCCGCATAACGATATCCGCCTCATTACAGCTCATTGTGAAATAACTAGCTCGTTTGTTGCTATGCTATTTATTACTAGATGATGTTGTTTAACCTATCTTATTTTTTGTTATCTTGGGGGAATATATATCTTACTAATATGAGCGAAAGGAAGACACGGATATGTGGGACTCTTACGGACTAAAATACAGTCAGTAGTCAGATCCCTGGTTATCCTATATCTCCGATGATCAGTTATCCAACCTGTCTTTAGGTCGAATTTTAAAGAAAATTAATTACAATATAAAAATATAAGTAATTTGCTCAGGTTAAAGTAATTGTTAAATCTTAATAAATGCACATAAAATTGTACTTAGCTCATACTCTAACTTAAAATAAAATATCGCCCACGATTTCACAAAAAGAATTCAAGCTTTCGCATTTTTATCCATAAAGGAACAAACAAAGTACCGAGAAAGCTTTACGCTAAATTAATTTAATTAATGAATAACAAGTTTATGTCGAGTAATGAATTTAATGAAATTAAAACACGTTTTATGTTAATACGTCCTAGTACACTAAAGCTTTGCGATCATGTGGATATTTCCACTGAACACGAAGCGAACATAATTGTGTGGGGTCGTTTAATGACTTGGATTAAAATGACGACATTAAACGTTTCGGAGATATACTCGTAATCAAATATTTCTTAGTATTGTATTTATGGTAAAATATAAGTTTGAATTCGGAAAACATATGAGAACTTTGTTTTTTGAGATCAACTATGTATAACATCGGTGGGAAGAATTTATTGTTGGAGACCGTCTAGATATTGCCGCAACTTCTATCGGTAGGATAGACGATAAAGAATACATACACATTGATGCATATGTATATACTAATGTGTATCATACATACTATCGACAATATTTTTCATATAAATAATTATCTGATAATGCAATTAACTATTGAATTGATTATTCACATAAAATATTACTGAAGTTTATTTTACCGAAATCAGAATATAATGTTTTGATGATGAAAACATTGCTTATGTTAGTTTCTGTATAGTTTATTGGATGATGATGATGATAGTTTATTTGGTGCTTTATTGGACTGTTAAGTTTCTGATGTGAGATTCATAATAAATATATAACCATCACAGAATTTACTCAAAGGGCTAATATCGTTTATTGGATTCACAAAAATAATGAAGCAGTTTAAAGATGAGTTCAGTTACATACATACGTCATTCTTAATTTAATAAATTAAACTCTAAAGTTTACCTTTCGGTTTTATGTGTTAAAACTGCTTTGTTTTTTTTTAATATTACCTCTTCTGCAATTTCGATTTCACTTCAATGTATTGCAAACCTGAAGAGAATATTGTCCGTGAATATTATATTAAAGTCAAATGTTTATTGATTGTGCTCTATCAATCGGCTTAACGAAAACGCACAAATGATATCTACAGTATTCAAATACAATTTGACTTCTACGGCCCCTATTATTGTTAAACTAACCGCTAAACCATTTATTTATTGAAATGAAAATAAATTACGACTAGTGTCAGTGACGATGTTCCCCTTTCGGACTTCCCTCTGTTACGTCAAGTGTGTACACATTGAATAAACATAATTATATGATTTATTATACATTCTCTGCTAGTAATGTTGAAGAATATATCATAAATATGAATAATATATATTTATTTTGACATACACACATCGAATACGTATTAGATTTCTACATATTTTTACTAAACCTAGCACTTGTGGCGGATATATTGACACAAACTAAGTACAATTATGTAGATTACATAATTACTAGTATCGCTAACAAGTTGTCAATAATTATGAAGTTATTTATATTTCATTGTATAAAATTATATTAATTATTATAGAAACGGAACCATTTTCTGTAACTTATGGGCCGCCCACACGTAAAGGTCTCCGACCCTTTACAATAACAATAAAGAAAGCATGAAAGGAGATACAATTAAGACCTCATTGTTTTACTCAGTGTTGCGACATTGTCTTATCTTGAAGTTACGAAAGTAGTTCCCGTGGAAGCAGCTCAAATTAATTAGAAGACGTTTTAACAATTATTACCGTAGACGTACTGGATTATTGACGTGGATAGTTGAAGTCTGTACTGCTTGCGTTTAAGAATTCTTTGCAAGCAAATAGTAAACGAAAGGATGCCTCTTAAATCTACTAAACGTATCCGTAAAAGTATTAAATACTAAACGGAGTTTTATACCTTGTAGTCTAAATCTGTCTTTACAAAAATAAGGTTTAAATACGTATCTTTTAATGAAACGTAAAGATATGTAGTTTACCTTTTAAATTCTCTTTTTTATAACATACATTGAAATTTTAAAAATGCTGACCAAACAAACTATACTAACTATAGTGTTAATCTCTTTATCTTCGGAACTGTCGAGTGGGTGCGGGCTTAATTTTTATAAATGCAAAAGGCAATCGGTCAGGCCCTCATGACCAATTTACGATACAAAGGGTTCGTTAAAGTGCAACGGTGTTGCGCCCACATACTAAGTATCGATCTTGCCCTCATTGGGGTTAGGCACACGGTGTGCGCCTACGCGGCTGTCGGCTGCATTACATAGTACACAGCTGTAACTGAAAACAATTACTATGAAATATCGAAAACAATACATTTCAACATTTGTGAAAATTTATTCATCATAATATTTTTCATCAACCAAGTTTTAGTTATAATTAATAAACAGTATAAAGCCATTGTTCATGTGGAACTGAGCAGAGTATTTCATAGCCTGAATTATTTTTTAAACCTGCTCCTGCCTAATTGTTACTTCATTATTCTATATAAAATGAAATTTCTTGAAAACAGAATTAACAAAGTAAACAAATTCGAAGATTTGAATCTGCATTATTTACTTAGATAAACTAAAATTCGAATATTTCGTATTATTGAATAATTTCTATTCTTCTTCACCGCAGTTAGATGAAGCGAGGACTTGTGATATTGTAACAGGCATTATACTATGCTGTCTATAAGATACTTAGTAAATAAAAACATAGTTTTTTTTGTATAAATGGGAGAGTTTAT
This sequence comes from Troides aeacus, assembly GCA_033220335.2. Lineage (NCBI taxonomy): Eukaryota > Metazoa > Arthropoda > Insecta > Lepidoptera > Papilionidae > Troides > Troides aeacus. Next base: position 4,176,070 of record CM067270.1, read on the forward strand.
TGTTAACGTATATTTTCGAACAACAATTTAGCATAATATCTTTGCGAAAGGAAACTGGATCCTTCCATTAGGTAAGCGACGAAATGCAAACACCTATCAGCAGTAAAATGGCGCGCCCTGTTACGACGTCGCATCCTCGGCCGCGCCTCCCAAACTAATAAATTCCCATAAATTTATCACTCACCATAGCTCTCCGACAGATACTGCGGTGGTCACCGTATTGCACTGCCATTTAGATAACGTTCACAATAAAAATGCATTTCGTCCAAACTCTTCCTTTACTTTTGTTTAATATATAGCTGCCGATATACTTGGCAGTTTTACAAGGACGTTGATTTGTTTTATGCATTACTTATCAATTGAGACTATGCTTAAGTGATTGACTTTCATATAAAAATTGAATTTGTTGTAAATAACCTAACAAAAAAACCGTTTCTCATCTAATCACAGTATATTCAAGTATATCTCTTAAACAGTAACTTAAACATTCTTTCTAAATTAATGAATAGATAGTATTAAATAATAAGAATAATCGTAGAGAATAATTATACTGATTCTCCAAAGTACAAGTATGAGAGTACCTCTTACTCTTTTATAAGGAACCTTGATTATATCAGAATAAAAATAATAATTATACCGGACAAAGGAGTTTAGTAGGTAGGTAGGAGGTTAGTATTTAATATAGTTAATAAAGACTTTCTCATAATCAGAGGCTACTGAAGTCTGTGGCATTAAGTGAATAAGAAAGATCAAAGAGTACATATACCGAAGGGGTTATGCGGAGATCGGCGATAGCACCGAATGGGATTCCTGCGCGTATGCAGTCAACGTTTGTTTATAATAATGGATAAATATGCAGTAAACTGTATAAAATGTATATCCATAAAATTTTAATAAACATAATTAAGTATATACTAGCAGTGTTTGAGTATTTTTTTATTCAATAGAATAGAAACGCATTAAAACTACCTAATTACATTTAAGGTATTTCGCGATCTCTGTCAAAGTGTAAATATTTGAATGAATATTATATGTTTATGATATTACTTTACAATTGTATATTAACCGTATTAAAGTTCACTCACTTGAAATAAAGACAATAATTATTTCTTTGCGTATAGACGGCAAATTTGTTTATCTCGAATAGATCATGGGTTATCCATTGAAACTATTCCCTGATACTCATATTTTTGTTTATTTTTGCATTACAAAACACCGAAATCTTTCTCTGAAGTTAGATCTATGTCTGTACAAAATTTTAGATGTAAAAACTTGTTTGAATCAATAATATATAATAGTAAGTCAAAAGAATGTTACGATAAACATTTAAAAAGAAAGAAACACTCCTAACTGTTCGTAAAGGGATGTGGTTATCGAGAGATGCGGGGCGATATCCAATACTTTGTGGTAACACTACGATTACGTCTAACCAGTAGAATATGTAGTGAAAATGGAGGAAAATAAAAATATCCATAATACATAAATATAAATATATATTGGTCGGTTAAAAAAGTGTAGAAAGTACAAAGGGTAGACTGGAAGTTTCTACGGAATTACTACCTGTTCCCTATTCGCTTGGTTGGCTGTAACACCCACCTAATCCCTTTGGAGAAGGATTTTGTTAAATATAATACATTCTTAGCTGATCTCTTAAAGGGAGAGGCATTGTGCAAAGGCAAAAGAAATCTCTTTAAATTTTGAGTCTACGTCTAATAGTTTCGGAGATATTGTGATGAGGCGATGGATCTCTGCATACCTCCTATACATAAACATAAAGTTACAAGTGTTTATTGTTTGTTTCTTTGATGCATTATGTGAATTAATTTGCTAGTCTATTTTAAATAATACGGGGATGAGTACAGTGTAAATTATAAGACGCAGATATATATATATATATACAGAGATAGATAGATAGATACAAAGTATATATAATATATTATCATATAATACACGTGTATTGTTATATTACTTAAACACAAAAAAATACATTTATACAGTTTATACTAATAATAATTTAACAAGAGAACCATGCGCAGGTGTTTTTTCTATTTCTACATTTCCTATAACGTCATTATATATTTATATTGAATTAATACGTAATTATAATATTAATAAATTGAATAGTAGCTAAATATGTAACATTTTGTTATGATTTAATAACCATTTATTTTTAGTAATTTTACTTGACACTAATGTTAACGTTGAAGTCTTACAATCATGAAACTTCCCCAATTTATATGGACTCCGTAAATGTAAATGTGCTGTCGTAAAAACTAACGAGTGTGAAGGAAAGCCGACATCCCCGCCGGTGGTCCACCACAAACGATCCCTCTTTTCCCCCCCTCCAGTCATTGTCCAAATTTTATTGAAAACGAACATAAACACATCCTACTACTACTCTGTTTTGCATTCATTCCGTTATTTGGGTTGAGCCATCGTCCCCAAGAAGCTCGTTTTGTGGTCGAGCTTTCAGTGAGGTATTTCTCTTTTAGGTCTTTTTAGACCATTGTCAGTCATATAACCAAGAGTCTTTCGCATTTATAGTTTATCATTGGCAAGTTTAAAGCTATTTCGAGAACGTCTTCCGGTTGTCTTTGAACATAGTAAGTGTTTTCAATGACTCTATCAATTAACGTTATTATCATCATCCGACAGACGACTACTGCTGGACATAGGCCTCCTCCAAAGATGTCCACATCGCTCTGTCCTGTGCTGCCCGCAACCAGCTGCTTGCCGCGACCTTTTCCAGATCATCAGACCACCTAGTGGGTGGCCTGCCAATACCGCGGCTTCCGATGCGCGGTCGCCATTTGAGGACCTTGTTGTCCCATCGGCCGCTAATTAATATATCTCTTTAAAATAAAAAAAAAAAACACTAATGCCCATGTACTATCTAATATTTCAGAAAATAGACTATTCTCATTACTGTTATTCTATAGGACATATCATTCTTTTATTGCGAAGCGCAAGTTTTGTCTCTTCTTCAGTTCCAAGTGAGGATTTTAACACAACACCACATGATGCTCGTTACCTCGACAAGTGTACTGACAAAGTCCATTGCTCTCCTTGCTCTAGTTACAGTTTCTTTCAACTTGGAACACTGAAATATTTGCAAGCTACTACATGGCATTAGAAATATATATATATATATATATATATATATATATTAGCCGTTCCGCGTGACCATATAGCAACCACTTAATACAAAATGAAAATATTCATAAAAGTTAATTAGAAACCATAAAATTCAATAAATTAATGGTTTATAACCATCTTCAAATCATCCCGCATCGAAAGGTTGCTCCTGTGATTTTTGATGGTTCATGTCTCTAAAAGTTTACAAATTTTTTAAAAGTTACTTAAAAAAGAAAAATATGCTTAAGTATAACAACCACGAAAACTTGATATTACGTATAAAATTCAATAAAAAAAAACACGTACATATGATATTGCTATCAGCATAATTGTTAAGTACTTTTTTACGGTCGATTTTGTGAAGGAGCGCGTAAAAATATTTCAGAAGCAGTAAAGCTCGTTAACTTAATATTAAAAGTGCAGCATAAATCAGTACATGTGGTTGCTGGACATCCGAAAGAGCATGTCGAAATTGAAATTGAAATTTCATACAAGCTTTTCCCAGAAAGACGACACCGCCGCATCGTGTGTGGCGCAAATTGTATGGAAATAAGTCTTCTTCATGCAAATCTCATGTCCAATGAAAATATAGGCTTTCATTAATAAATTACTGTATCTTTATAAGTAAAGAAACTTGTCTCTTGCACATTTAAGCAATATGAAAATACGGTAAGAAACAATACATAACATACCAAACATTACTATAAAAAATTGTTAAAGCTTAATCATTGACAAAAAGGTTTGAGGAAATAGGTCAAAGAGGCTCTTAATTTTCCAACACCATAATTACAACGGTGAAGAAATCTTGACCTTGTAAAGCTCCTCTGTCATCGTAAGCTTTGTTTTTAGTACAAGAAGATAATAGAAATCAAGTTTCAGCGCATCAATAAAAAACATAACTTAAGCTGGAGTATTAAGCGTTTATAATTGAATGATGCAAGGGAATGGTTAGAGTAATGGATTCAAAACGCATCATCTTCTGTGACATTTAGAATTTATTACCGGTGCCGGAGTGATGGAGTGGGTGTAACCACATGCCCCGGAATTGATGTCGAAAGCGCTGATGGTAAGGTTTCGTTAAAGCAATGGCCAATTTATGATTTCAAAGCAAAATTTGATGACTTACCGCAACAGTTAAGGTTTTCTTGCTAATTTCAAAACGTTTACTAAAAACATATCATATACATGTAAATAATATAAATATATATATATCAATGATGTGTGTATGTATGATGTGTAACTATTATGTTTTTCTAACATTGTCATTCTACCTCACCACTGCATCTCCCCCAGTATTAGGTTTACTGGTACAGGTACTGGTTACTAGCACCCTTCGGTATAAAGTCAGTTAATTTTAACCTAATTGCAGTTCAAAATAAAGGTTTCATATAAAGAAATAATAAAGTAAATGGTATGGAAAACTAAACAATCGTTTTATTTAACTTCAATAACTTTGAATTGATATATTATATAACCTAGTAGCATACTATAAATTAGTGCATTATCACCACCCCTTCGGTAAACTGGTAATATAATCTATATAATCACATGGTTCTTGCAGTAGTGTGTGTTTATTTTTTTCTTCTCATCCCCTTCTCACCACTACCAAACACACTACTTAAATAACATTCATACCATCTTTATCAGAAATTTCAAATTCAAGTTTTACGTTCGTAAGAATACAGTGTTATTGTTATAACCTAAGCTATAAGGAACAGTAATCAAAGAAGAAAATTATAAAAAAATATTAATGCCTGTAACTATCAGACTTCATAGTTTTTTACTTTACAAAACCGCAAAGGACATGAATTATGATATACATTGTCACTTTTTTACAATGGTTATAAGTATATAGCAAACTAATAACAGATTTTTTTTTCTCTCTATATTGTTTATTCCTCTGTCAGCATCCAAAAATAAAGTCCGCCGTAAATATAAAGTCAGTAACGCACGCGAATGCATTGCGTAGCCGTAGGGTTATCACTTGATGTGACTGAAAAACATTTTTATATAAAAAAGTATCTGTAGAAATTATCGCATAATCGAAAGCCTCTTTTTGGTGTTACATCGGAAATCTCTATAAAATACTCCTTTTGAAAATAGTCACTATTACGTGGTATTTTTAAAAATCAAACTCTTTCAGTGGTCTCCTTCAGTGCTTTAAGAGAAACGTCTGGTTTTTCTGTGGAACGCTGCCAATATCGTCTGTTTCGCATAGGCCTTAACCCTCAAATCCTGTGAAGTCGAAAACCCTTTCGGCTTCTACGATAAGTGAGGGTCACTTTAATCTTATTCTTACTATCAGTAAACTACAGGACTGATAATAAGCAACCCTAGGTATCAGACAACGCGATCGCTCATTAGCGCGGTCCCGAGATAGCGGTCAGTTCGTGACTCGCCCGTATGCCTTCACAATGCTACTCACCCTTTTGTTACAATCATGTTTTACAAACGGCCGCTTCATCGCATATATTTCAAATAACCAAACTAAACACAATACTCTAGATTAACCAATCTCATTTTGCCTTAGTTGTTGTTGATACACTATAATAACTGTTCATTAAATCTCCCACGTAGCTAACGGCTCAAGTAAACGGAAATACCTGTTCCGGTTGTTGGTACTATTTTACAGGCTAACTACCACGTTCGTATTGTAAATCTTCCGCCGTATCAATACTGTGGTTCAGTTCTCTACATAATAGAGCCGTGTTATTACTATAGAGTAAGAGCACGCGGCCATGGCCTCTATGTCACTAAACACCATGTGAGATTGAAGTTAAATATTAATCAGTTTTAGATAAAATAAAACTAAATCTATACAGACCAGAGTAAACCTGATTATTAATTCTTGTTCTCAAAAGTAAGTTTTAAGTTTTTGCACTAAACTGTGTTATTTAAAATAACCTTGTTATTCCTTGTCCGATGAGCTTGCTAAAGTCGCGTCCAGTTGGGTTTAACCGTTTAATGGTGACCGTTAATTATAAACTAGTGGCAGGTATCTATTGGAAGTCTGTTGTTGTCTCTGAGTAGGTACAACCTGTTTCTGTTGTCAAACAGTATTGTGCAAACATTACTGTATTCTAGTTTAGAGGATGATGTAGCTAATGAAATTATTGCGGTATCGAGTGCAATGTAGTGCTGTGTATAACATCCTAACCTACGTCATCATCAAGTGAACATCTTGCTCTTCTTGTCACTTTATCAAATAAAAAAAAGCCAGAGTTAATGTGATATAATATAATCTAGATATTTCTTGTATGATAACCCGATGAGAATTGCATCCAAGTACATCTTTAGGAGCTAAAGAGATCAATCAGAAGATAGAAACAGTCTTAGTTTTTTGGGGTTATCAAAATTATTCATGTAGTAAAATTCTTATAAGAAAAGTATAAAATATTGCTATCTTTTGTGACCGTAGCTTTAATAACTACTTGGTGAATATTGCACAAAGTAATTAGCGTCAAATAATGTTGCCTGAGCAATGTAAGTAACTGGTTAACGCCGCCAATGATGAAACCACTTTCGTGAGTAGAGATGCGTCGCAGCTTTCGTCTCGCCGCGATTGTTTGAACAACATCTACTGTACGGCGCACGCACTTTAATAACCTACTCTTCTCGGAAGGCCGTTAGACCAGTCCATTTGTAGCTGTTAAGTTAAGATTACACACACACATACAGTTATAACAATTAAATTTTTGATGCATTCAAAATCAAACTCAAATCAAAATCAAAACTTATTATTGTCAGTTCTATATTATCGGTTGTCAAAGCGTTATAAAGAACAGAAAAAAAACTCGGTTATTTGAAAGTTATTTAACAAAACTTCAATTTTATGTTTACTTACTGTTATTATGTTTACTCAAATGAACCATCAGTAGTATCAATGTCAAACTAATATTTTTAATATCGTCTTATCGATAAGTATTTCAAATTTGTAATTAATATTGTAATGCAAGTAGATACTCATAACGTATATATATAATTTCAAAAGCTGATAGCATGATGAAACTATTATTCAATTATTGAGTACCTAAAATTTACAGTTCTGCCAAAAAATCAACATTAAATAGATTTTAATTCTATCTTGCAATTAGTAACAAAATGGACTATAGTAAAAATTAGTTTTTTCTCATATTTTTATCAGATAAATTTAAATGACTTCTTCTCAGAAAAGTTCGCTATAAAATATAGTACAACGTTGATCTCTGCTGCGGCATTCGCTTCGTTAAGCAGATATCACACGCAGGCAATTAACTAAAGTCGCTCCGTTTCTTCTCATAGTATCAACAATGAAGACAAAAAGACATTTTCCATATAGATTACTTGGATAAGGTCAACATTGAACGGTTCGTATAGCCAGTAAAGCCGTTTGAAACGTCTTCGTTGATAGTTTTGATAAATACATACTGATATATGTAACTATCTTACATATAATATATTTACCGGAAGTAAGTTTGTCGTTTTGTACTGTCTCAAGACATAACAAACCGTGTTTAAATCTTAAATTCAAACGTTAAAACAATATAATAACAAGGAAATGTCACGCTGGACGTTATCCTTTCTCCATACAATAGAACTAGACTGTGTAACAAATGGCCGTTATAAATCTAAGATTCACGGGATACCTAGATGTATAAATCAAACGCAGTCTCTGTAAAGCGTTGCACGCAGCGAGGGCGAAGCTCCTTGCAGATAATCGCAAACCTGTTCTGCAAGCCGCAAGTAAATAATGACTGGTATGCATTAGTCAGATATCGACCCCCGGCGTGTGGGCGACAAAATCTAACTTTGCACCAATAAAACCTCCCGCTACACCGACAAATGAGATGCCAACAACATACGAATTAACTGTTATCCATATTGTAGTTAATATTCATACAACAACATTTGCAAACTGCGTACTAACTGAAAAACTTTAAAGCAAGCAAGCGACGAAGTTTCTATATAAAGAGTATAAATAGATCAAAATGGTTAAACCCGTGTATCATATTATCATTTTAAGTTTTTCTGTTGTTGCTTTTTTAATATAAAAAAATCAAGTTGATTGTTAAGCCCTATTTTGCCTAACCTATATCAGGAGTCTAAATACGCGCTTACTATGGCTAATATTGACTCAAGTAGACTCTTTCTCACGCGCTCGCATGCGGCTGCGATCAGTGTGTCAATATGCTAGCGCACTGTTTATTGTGGCAATTTAACTTAATAACTTAAGTGGAATGAACATCATCACAATCTCACTATAGAATTTAGAATTGAACCTGTAAATAAAACGGGAATTAATGTATTTTGAAGATGAATTTGGTTGGAATAAATCGATTAGCCAACGATTTGATTTACTGATGACATAAAAGAGTACGCAAAATAATTTATTTTTGATAATTAAACTTCTGTTAGATCTTTTTTCAGGATACCCAATAGGTGAATGCCACCGCAAAGGCTATTTTTACTTTAAAAAAAAATATAACTAGATAATACGAAATTCAATATCAGTATTTCTATATAATAGTCAAGTCAGTCATACAGAGCAAGTTTAAAAGTTTAAATTTATTGAAACATAATAAGAACTATTTTAAAATCCATTTCAGAGATAAATAAAAGAATCAATTAGGTAAAAATAGACATACCTTTGAATGTGCTTATACTAATTGAAATAGAGATAAATGAGACCCAGCGTGAGCCGGAACGTAGCGACAGAAATACGCCTAGGCAACGACCCTCTGTGTCGGAAGTCTATTTTGGAACTTCTCTCAGGAACACAGGATTCAGGTCAACGAATAATACATTACGTGTATTATAATTTCTAAATGCGCTTTACATTAAAGTGCGTTTTAAATTAAAGCGAGTTTAATTTTTTTTTTCATATAAGCTGCTTGTGGAAAGATCCATTTAAATCAAGAGAAGTTACAGCAGAGGAAAAGGTCATTGGAAAGGCAGTCCAGCAGATATGTACCGGTTGAAGATGATCAGCAGGTTTATCTATTAAAATCGAAAAGTTTTAGTGTTACAAAATACTAAAATTTTCATTGCTTGTGAATATTAACGCGGCGGTGATGCAGGGTAGAGTGAAATAGAGGAGAAAGGTAACGAAAGCTAAAGCCACCACCACCATATAGAATAATAGCTAGGAAAAGAGAGAGAGATTAATATTAACATATTATATTAGAAAGACAGAAGGATATATTTTATGCTATTCTCTAAATGTAAACTGATGATGATAACTCTTAATATGCTAGGTCAGAGTTTATAGTGAAATAAATGAACAAGGGTAATATGAATATTTGTTTTTTTTATCATATTGGACTAACGTCCTCAATTTCACATGACGTTTAGTGCCGATGAGACTAAATGACTAAGCGTGCACGCCTAGAATACTTTAACTCTATCTATATTTCGGACAAAATTCTGGCAAATGAATAGCGTAGGACAGTTAACATATTTGTACATATATAGCCGACCTTGACTAGGCACATTGTCGCGAGCAGGAAGAGGCAATTGAACGAATGAGTTGGCGGCAGCGTCTGTGGACCGTTCAATGGCCTGATCATGTGAGAATTAGGTCACTATACCAACACGTCGACCTTTGTCTAGTACCTTTCTTAGGATAAAAATCTTAACAAAAAGAAAAGCTTATTAAGCTAGGCCTTAAAAAGTATGGTGAAAGTATGCCATTTAATTTTTTTCTACATTATTCACAAATTATACTGATCAAGACATAATAATTTTAAAGCCAATTTCACAGGAGTTTAATACACTTTTATACTATAGATGTTGAAAGAATTTAGCTCAAGATACTGTTATATATATATTCACAGCCTGAATCAGTGCTGTTAGGACAAGAAAGGGATTTAGGCTTTGATATCGTCTTTAATGTGTCAATTCAAAGTATGCAATATATATTTTCCCTGTATTTTTTATAGTGAAGGTAAGAAAACTAGCGAGCTCTTTACTTGATGTCAAGAATCGCAGCAAAAACCAATAATGTTTCCATGGTGAGAACAATTGTGAATAGGAAAAAATTATTAATAAAAAAATATCTCTGTTTTTTACCTGTTTTACTGAAACTTGTATTTAATATTAATAGTAATATAATACTAAAAAGATTATATGGCATTAATGCAAACGGTAGAGAGAATGACCCTTAATAATACCGCACTGAACGTCAAGTGATCCTTATACGGTGAAATTTAAACTGATTGGAAGCGCATTCGACGTAACAATACATGCTTCGAATAAAACTGGATGGATATTAACCCTCAAGTATATTCCTCCACTAATTATATCCATACACGGTTGCTCATTAACAAGTGTGCTGCTAGTAGCTCGTTTAAGCGCAGTTAAGGTTCTGAAGAAGGACAGTAAACTCGTGTAAAATTTCTTAAATAAAACAATGGATCGACTTCATCGTATTGTGCGATGCACGATTTTGATAAGTAAGATTGATTCAATCGAAAATTGATAGAAAGAATATTGTGACAGTTAATATGTTATCTTTCCAGATTTAGTAATGATTATTATTACAATTGAATAGTTAACAAACATTTTTTTTTGTTGTTACTTAAAAAAACTATATCAAAAAAGCTATTGAAATACAGTTAAACTGCCCACTGTTTTATACAGTTGTTTGATAATTGGTTCAGTTAAGTAAATATTTAAATGATTAACTTGCTATATAACACTGTAACCGAGGCTCTTACTCTGATGAGTGAGGACGGAAGTCGCCATTTTTAAAATATGGAAAGAAATAGTAAATAAGATAGTAGAAAGGAACAAAAAATGAGACAGAGAGTAAAAATAAAATATATAAGAATGAATAGAAATAAAAATAGTAAAAATAATCAAGGAACCAAACAAAATTGAAAAAAATTGTTAAAAATTTAGTAAAAAATTGTTAGAATAGTTAAAAAGAAGTAAAGTAAACGAAAGATCAGGGAAAAAAAATGAGGTGATTGTTCCAGGTTGCTCCAGAAAAGGGATGCTTGTTTCAGGAGCAGCGACTTCGGTCTTCACTTATTGCGAGAGATATGAAAGAAGGAAATGGGATGGAGTAAAGTAGTAGAAATGAAGTTTGATAGATAAGTATGGAAAGAAAGATAAGAAGTATGAAAGAAGAGAATGAGAAATAAAATTGTATACAATAAGAATAGATGTTAAGTGAATAAGAATAATAAAGGCCCTGACCCAAAATTCGCAAGCGAACAAAAAAAAACCGAGGCTCTTTTTTTAAGTTTGATTTTGCCGCAAACTGTTTTGTTTAATACTATTATATAATAAAGCATCATCGATAAATTTAAAAAAGGTCTCAAAAACTAAAAATAAATATCTGAGTCCTGAAGTAAATGAAATCGTTTACGTTGTGTGAAGTAACCCATTGGTTCTACTCTGGCCAATTAGTCTTGCTAGTACTATTACAGCAGCAGTATCACGCATTCCACTGTACTTTTCTGTACAGTTGTGCCAACAAAAAACTTTACTTTATCGATTATCATAAATTATTGATATAAACAAAGCAGCTAGCGGTTTTCTGAAACTGAGCAATAAATTGTGGCCAATTAGCAGACGGCGGTCGCACTATCTGGCGACAAAGCGCAGTCGGGCTGTTAACATAACTTGCGGCGGCAACCAAACAAGCATACGCTACTCGTTAGTTACCTATCAAAAAGAAAATCAAGACATATCCACTTTTTTTATACATTATCTAAAAGGCAGCAAGCTAGTAGCTTTAACCAAAAATACATAAAGCTTATATAACTGATAAGTAATTTTCGATACCTTTAAATAAAGGTTCGCTAAGAGATTCGTTGAAAAATAAACTCAACTTTACATATGTATAAAAGTTAATTTCCTGCGTCTAAACAAAAATAAAAGATAATTAAAACTATAAGTACGTCTTTATCTTAGTTATTGAATTGTTTTATTTTTAAGCATGAGGTCAATAATGGTTGTATTATTGTGTTCATCACAAAAGCGTTAGGGTCTAGGGATGATATTTACGAATCAGAAATTCAACGGTTAGACAATGGTGAACAAGACGACCCATCTACTTAATTTCGAGTAGACACCTTTGTCATGTGTTTTTGTTCGCGGTTATTTCCATAAATTATTTTGGATGGCTTCGGCCGTGTCTTCCAATGGTACCTGCTATTGTTATGGTAAGTAGTTATACACACGCCCTGTCGGCGATGCGGCTACCTCCCGAAAGATGTTACATGAGACTTAATGTAAAACTTATATTAGGGAACAGTTAAATGACTTTAGACGGTGCATTTAACGCTTAGGACAATATGAACTTTCTCTTTAGTTAATAAAGGTTTCATAATACGATTTAAATTTCAACAGAAAATGTTAGTAACATTGTTATAGCTTGGTTGCAAACTAACGCAACATCAAAGCTATCTAATGTAGCCCACGCATTAGCTTTGTTTACTTCCTTCCCGGTTCCGTTCTCTAACAATACTCAACTAATTTTATATATAAAATGTTGTTTTTGCTCCTACAGTGTATTAATAATATTAATAAATTATAGTTTTGGGATTATCCTATAAAAGACATCACGACAAAGATTTATGTTTTATCCTTGTTAAGAAATATCTACCAATAACTGTAAAACTAAATAAGTGTGAAAAATAGTTTTAGATTGAATAAATATCAGATAGTTAGGAAGACTATTTTCACAGTTCAGAACTTCGAAAATATTGGTAATATATCGTCCTCTAAGCAGTCTTAAAAAAAATCTACAATAATATTATTCCCGAATGAATAATGAAAAAAGAGTATTCTCAAATGAAAATATAAAAAAACGACTAGATATTTTGAATTCAATCTCATGTTACAACAAAATGTTTCCTTGCTCTTTATTTCCACATACACGAAATGGTAGATTGTATATTACTCAATATGACCTAAATTTATTTAGCACACAGAGCCGTTTAAAATTTTCTATCAATAAATTCCTTGGGGAAACCGACATTTTCACCATAAATCGGTCGTAAACATACGAATGTTTGAACATGTATATATACAGCTAAGTATCATCGAATGATTACGTTAACCTAGATAACAGCTGGAAAGCGGGCCCTTCTCAAATCGGGACTTTCTATTTTTCGATAGCGAAGCCGATTCGATATTCGGACGTGGGCGAGCGCGTTTCGTAACAAAGTTACAGATGGTAAAAAGACAATGCTCTGACGCTTTACACATTGTGTTAGAAAAGAAAAAAATAATTAAAGATTCACTGAAGTCGCAATAATAAACAGCCCGTTTAATGTTCCCACTCCTGGAATACAGGGTCTTCAACCACAAGGCAATATCCAGGCCATTAGTCCACTACAATAACAAATTGCGATTTAGTACATGACACAACCATGAAGGATTTCATTCTTAGAAAACGTCGATTTCCTAACGTTTTTCTTCAAATGAAGGTCTAACTCAGTGGTGATAAAACTGGGTCGAATAATAATGAACATAATAAATAAGGAGGTAATAAAACCAATAAGCGAGTATACTATCCTCCAGGGTTCAGTGCTTAAGACACGCAAACGCGACCTTGTAAATATGACAGTCAATAATTGCTGACTATAACGAAACATTAAAAAACGAAAACATAGCGAAATATTAGCGTTTGCAAAGTATACATATTAGTCATATTTATATACTCCTTATTTCAATTATACGTGGTAAATTATAGAACAATATGTATATGAATTATTATTCTCCTTTATATGCGGTTTAAATATATATTCATATCATTATGACGCCCTTCAAATTGGCATCAAAGTAACATCAAAACATATTGCGCGATGATTTGCATACAATTGTGTCACAATGTCGGGTTAATATTTAGCCTGAAATGGCACGAGCCGCACTCATCAATGAACATGACAGCATCTGATGATTCAATCAGCCATTTTCTTTAAAGGAGAACTAGTCGCGACCATAAAATATTAGATACCTACATAAATACTTAAATTATAATCTTTTCAAGATTATTGCAAATAGACCTAACCCTGATTTTTCATCATATAACATGTACTACTTAAATATATTATGTGACAAACTTAAGAAGTTTTAGATTACGGTAGTAATAATAAATTTTGATAAACCGAAATAAACTTTGGAGAGAGTTTTTCTACTATTTAATAATCTCTCTCTCTATTAGTTATTGATTATTATTTTAACCGTAAACCTAAACCAAAGCAAACATACTTTACTATCTTCTATATTACATTAAATGTACCTAAAAGCTTTCAATGATAGAATTCTAATGCAACTACTATTTAACGAAACGTTTACTGGATTTAACAACCTGTTAGTACTGTATTATCGTAATGTAATAGACATAAAAAAGTAAATTATGCTTCGAGCATTTATTTTAGAAGGAGAATTTAATTCTTTAGTCCAAGTAATACCTTTTAAAAGGAACATAAATGGTAGTTTCTACATACTAATATCAAATAGTAATGATGACAGAAAATTGATGATTTTAAGTTCTCTTTAGCTTTTTTTATTCAATTAAGCGATAAGACGAACGGGACGTTCACGATAGGCGATACGCCTTCCCATAAATACGTAGCGCTAGTTAGGATGTTATACTCAGAACCACATTGCGCTCGTCGCCTTAGACATAGGATGTTGAGTCTCGTCACTCACTATCTACATTTATTATACTAGCTACAGCGTCCTACAAATCGGAACACGGTATTGTTTGTAAACTACTGTTTGACGGCAGAAATAGGAGCTGCGGTGGAACACCTACTTAGACTGTCTGGCAAGCGAGACTTACCCCCAGTAAGAAGTATATGTGATGTAAGTAGTAGTGAATAACTTCACTGGATAAAGCATATTACTTACTAGAATATATATAAATTAAGAGAAATTATATTTTAATGTGTTATGTATATTAAGAAATATATATAGGATGAAAATAGATTAATGCGACACCGTAGTATCTAATAAAATGCAATAATAACATAACAACAAAACGATTTTTTTTTCTTAGAGAAAAAATAGTAATGGTAATTTACTTTACTTTGATTTAAGTATTTGTAAGACAAAATTATAATGTTACGTAGTTATATGGATCATTTAGAGACATTATCTAAATTTAGTATCAATAATAAAGCCTAATGACATAATCACATCTTCGTTCGAGCCTCTTAACGAAATCAATTCCGTTTGATTTGTTAAACCTGTATTTAGGGACGTGCGCTTAGTAATACCGGTTTTTATTTCTTCATTAAGCGATAACGTTACCAAACTGGCATATTTTTACTAGATCAATTTATGTTTATTGTAAAAGTCTCGATGTAAGTATAAAATCAAATTTTAGAATGAAAATGCTAACTGTTGCAAATCAATGTGGATTGTTATAAAGCAAACTTCGTGTACGTTTAAGAATACACCGACAAAATACAAAACTTAAGAAATATCATTAAAGGATTTCTTTCCATTTTGGTTGTAATAAAATATGTGTCTTATGGAAGAGTAGTTTAATAGCCACAGTTATATAATTACAAAAAAAATTAAAACTACATGTTCCCGCACAGAAAAGTGCGCAGACTCCAGGAATAAGAATTTTCTATTATACTTTAATGTCTAACAACATCAATATACATAAATTTAGATGTTACACATATAGCAATAAAGGCCGTAAAAATATGCTCATAAAGTTCGGCTTAATACAAAATGTTAAATCGAAATTAATTGAACCTTTTTACAAATATAATGAGCACAACGTATACAATTTGAACAGTTGTAACGGCACATCACTAGTGGGAATGTCGGTAGTAAACGAGGCGGCTTACAGCAGCATGGGGCGGCCCACGACCTCCGACCCGAACCTACGGTCCTAGTCAACTCGCCATATTACCATGTACACGAACCTTACAGATGTTAATCTCAGGCTTTCCACTCTTTGCCGCTGCTTAAACGCTGCCTCGGTTAGTACCGATCTTCTATTAACTTACACAAATAGTTATAATTAACCCAAAAAAAATTATTAAGGACTTTTGTCTATATTACTTTTGGCTTATCACTGAAACAGATAATTTCGAAGCTAGTTTTTTTACAAATAGCTGATATAACTAATAACAATCTATTTCTGTATAAACAAATTCCTATTGAATGGTTAATTTTATTATCTATGCTAGCGAATTAAGGTATTTCTTAAAGTACATTTGCAACATAATTAATGAGCAACAATGTTGTTGTTTAATATTTGTATAGCTATTCTGTTGAACAGGACCTCTAGCGTGAATCACTGATGCTTCGAGAGTTAAGTGGCCTTGTGCATGAAGTGTCAATCAGTTATTGGCGCTAAGCACACCGCCATGCGGCATGATCAACAATCGCGTACAAAAACAACTTATTTATATGTGTCATCAAATATATGACACATCTATATTATTATATATTTATATTAAACAGACCTCCGAGACGCAGTTGGTAACCGAATACAGTTTTGTTTAATTGTTTATATCGAGAAGGAGGTATGGGACCACATGGGTTTGGTTGGTAAGGATTTTTAGATCCTGTCTGGCTACATACTCCTCTTATATTGAAATTCATAGAAATAATAATATGAGAATCAGACAGATTTGGACGAGCATAGTCTATCATTTACGGCGTTATTGTCAATTAACAAGATGTGACACTGAAATGGATCTGAGCTGTGCGCTAATTATATCGATTCTAATAAAATTCTATATAAAATATATGGTGAATTATAAAGACAGTAATATTTTTTTTTAATTCAAACGAATCAACAAACCCATTAATTAAAAAATAATAACTATCCTGATTAGTGAAATACAACTATAGTTGCCGTAACGAACGTAGTAAGTAAAAACAAGAAATGTATGCTGGTATACAAACGTGCCGCGAGTGTTCGTAGATGTAAGTAAGCACAAAAACAATCATACTGTTGATTCAGATCAATCTAAAAGAGCATAAATAAAGTGGAGTGCCGGCTCTCTCTACGTTTTCATCAATAACTGAATCACGATGTGAGAAAAGAAGCAATTACTCTCATTACCGCCGCGCATGAGTCACACAAAAGGAAGCGGCACGTCACATGGGGTCCGTGTGTTGTGAGCACCACGCTCACCAAACTTCCCTACACAAATATGGGACACCATAACCAATCTACACTTGCATCCATAGCTATGTAAAAACAATATAAAAAGATAATATTTATCCAAAACTTGCCTAATCGTCTATGGTAAAACTTGTAATAAAACAAACTATTTCCCTAAAAAAGTTTCTTTAGCTATATCGATAATGAGAAATAACTACATCTGAAATTAACAGACGTAGAATAATTCTTTTCTATTTTCGCAGCACTCTAGCCGATTTCTATTTCTTTTAGGACCATCTATAAGAACATTTACTAAGTATAAAAGAATAATCATAATCGTTTAAATAATTCATACATAAAAGAAACATAAAATGTACGCTCGTACTTACTGCTCTCCTCCTTGTCGAAAAGTTTTAGAAGATAGCTAATGTACACATAATACTTTCAATGTTAACTGTTATGAATGTACAATAAACGTGAAAATGAAAAGACTGGATTAAATATAAAAGTAAAGTTATTTAATTTCGTACAAGTACGTACATTTTAAAATTCCTTACCTGTATATCGGTTAAGGTTAGTTAGTAGGCTATTTGAATAATATATACGCGTCTTGCATCGTTTGTTCGCAATCATCCTGACAATTATTTCTAATTGTCCGTAAATAAACAGGCGTTTGGTGACCTCGCAACTGACACGGCTTAGTTTTGTATTCTCAAGGAGTTTAGTGACGTTAGCTTCAACCGCATTAATGTACATCACAGCGAACGTAGAATGAGTGATGCCCCATACAAGTATGCCGATGTTGATTTATAGCAGTACTTTGTACTTTTATTCATAGTAAACACTCGGCTAAAAATGGCTTCGTAATTGATAAGTGTTTCGAAGTTAGCATTCACAAACAATTCATCAATTTAAAGCTACTAAAAGCTAAGCCGATAATACCGCTTTATATGGCAGATATTTATAAAGTAAATAATACATTTGTTACTTTTAGTTAAAGTTAAAAATATAATAAGTATAACAAGAATAACTATTACGAAGTCCTTAATATTTTATTAACAAATTGCTTCCAAGAAGTTTCAACTTAAAATTAAATACAAATTCACATTTCCCATGTATTTACATTTGAGCATTTTTACTTTATCAACTGCAGCTCGCTCCACAGTAAGAAATACACCTATCGTGCAAACGGAAATAAATTGTGTGAAAAACAAACGGACGTTACTAATCACAATAGCACACAATGGATTTGTTTATTTCATTAAACGAACGCGGAAACTGTCTAGATACGAAAGTGGGTGGTCGATAACCATCACCCCACGGATAAACCTTCAAAATATTGCGTATTAGTTTAGGTTAAAAAACGTCTATTGGATTAGAAAGAAAAAAAACACTGAACAGTTAAAATAAAAACTTGACATATTGGTTATCGCTTTTAAATAAAAGTTATTATACAAACTAAAACTAGTCTAGACCTGTACTAATAAACTGAGTTTCATGCAAGTAGTTATGTAAAAAAAAAGTTTATGAATATAGAAATTAAAAAGTAATAACCATAGTATTAAAAAAATAAGAAAACTATTAAAATATCATAATATTACTACAGTCAAATATACTGTATAACCGATAGTTTTGCAACTTTACTTTCACCTTCATGTATTAGTGACAGGTTTGGTTAAAGGAAACAATTTCTACATTTCCTCACGCGATTCAGGAGTAATAGAAATGGAGTAGTTTTATAAAATAGACAGACATCGTGTATTTATCTAAAACGAGCATTAAAATGCTGCGGTAGTACCACACGAGTTCCTTAAAGGTAGCACTTGAACCGCGGTAGCGGGTCTACCACTTTAAAACACCCACTCGAGATAACCGTAACACCTTAAATAGATTTAATCTCCGTTGCTTAAAATTATTAGATCTTACCACTTGAAAGCAAAAATACCAGCTTTAAATGTATTAAAATATTATTATACGTATGTAATACGAATGAAAGTATGTTATGATATTAATTATGATAATGATTCGACAATAAACAATAGTTCACACGAGGTTTCCTGGAAGCCGGAGTAAATATATATCTGTCCATTCAACAGATAAATACGACTCCGGAGTAGCATGACGTACGCAGCAGGACTCCAGTTCCACTGCGTCTTATTTCTTTTGAACTACGATATCAACCGACTCCTGTACTATCCTAACATTAATAATGAAACACAAATAACGTTTATTACTGCTTTGATACGAAGCAGTAATAAATTAGAATGAATGTGGAGCACATCTCCAGAAATAGTTCTGTCTTTTAATAATCGAGCGCAACCCGATCGATCATTGATTTCCGTTCTACAATACATTTTTGTTATGTATTATAAATATGTATATATTAACAGTTAATACTGTTTTTTTTTTAAAAAATACTATTGTGTTATATATATGTGTCCCTCAATATTTTATTAGCTTTTTATACTTTATATAAAACAAAAAAAAGTTTAGTGAAAGTTGATATTCGTAAATATATCTACTAGACTAAGTCATATCCATAGTTGTTACCATACTTTGTACCATGTTTTTTTTATACAATCATAATACATACTCGTAAGTATAATATTGAAGATTTATTTTGCGTGATGGCTATCAATGAATAATATTTTCTACAATGCTTAATGAGGAACATAACAATATATCTTGAATGATCGAGGATGTGATATAGAATCAGAAAATACTGGACAAGAAAGTTGTACGAGAAATAATTCCGGAATCTTTATATAATATTATATTTATATAAAATATAAATGTATGGTTTTATTATTTTGTTAATTATTAATAAATTTCTTATAAACACTACACTTATGATTTTATTATAAAATTCCATGTCTGCACCAACATAAACTTATTTAGACTTAGTTTTTTAAGCTCGGAGAACTGATATGGGGAGCTTAAATTGTTGGCACTAAGTAAATAGACGCATCATAAGTATCGCTAATGAAATCAAACAGTACAAGACCAAATATTGTGAAAGACATCACAAAATATCTATGTCCGGCTGTAGACGTCCGTTGCGATGATTATACATGGTATATTGATGTAAATGATACGGTTTGTTTTTAAAGTGAAATTCAAACAAACCTCATTATGACAGTTGATTGACCAGCGTTTTTAAATAGAGAGCTGGCCCCTTAAAATAATAAGCCCTTCCCTGTTTTAATCTAAAGTGTTTTACCGCTTATCATACCGCCGTTAATTATAGTGAATCGAGATGAGACGCCTACGAGCGTCCGATAGTTCTACAAACATAATTACAGTAATTGATTTAAATATAATAATTGTAGGTTATGACGCGATTGTATCGGAGGGCGGCCCTCTTGTAAACATTGTAACGGCGTGCCTCGAAACTAAATTGTTATTAAAACCCTTTGTTGTCGTGTCCGAGCGTTTGTTCGGACGACGGCTTGCTTTACAACGATTTCCATCTTAAATATGTATTTCCACGATGTACGTACACTGTGAATTGAATAACTTTGCATTAATGTCTTTAAATAAAAAAAATACTGCGGTGTCATTTTGTTTTATAGAAGAAAGCTGTTCATTTGCCTGATCAAAGTATCTAAAATCAATGTACAAGTAGTCTCTATTTAATGATTATTAATGCTAACAGTAACTAATTATTAATAACAGTATTATTTTTATTTTTTCAAAAGGACTAATGTCCTAATTCAATTGAATAATAAAATCGCAGATTACATTGTGTGGGTATAAATGTGATATATACATACTTCTTTTCTTGGTACTCCATTCCATACACGTGTTTTAATTTGTTTATACTTTTAGGTTATTATATTAGTACACAAATTTATCTCTATAACCCCTAGTTATAACGTGAACATATAATCAATTTAAAAACTAGTACATTTATAATAAAATAAAATAAATACTTATACTATAATGTAGTTTTTAGGTTCAGATGGAGATGAGCTCCCCTGCGGTAAGAAACGGTTACAATAAATAAAAGTATATATTTTTACGGTAGTTCAAATCATAAAAGAAATTCAATTCGTATTACCGGTGTCAGATTTCGGTGGCATCATTCCCTAATGTATCTCAAAGCTACCTAAATATCCGTTTGGGTTCCTACCAGCAGCCTGTTTGTTTTTTATCCCATCGCCCGTGGTATAATCTACTTGGTAATAAGACAGGCAGGATGAAAGACGTTGTTTATAAGGGACCCAGTGTAGAGTTACAAATGATCAGCTAACGTATTAGGGGAAAGAACTATTTGTTTATAATAAAAGTTTATTGTAAACAAGTGATGCTTGAATTTGATGCAAGCGTGGGAAATTTCAATTAGTTGAAACTACAATAATTTATTGTGGAATGCTTTAGTTCTAAATTCTAAACCATTAAGCAGAGATATTAGAAATAAGCATCCCTTATATTAAAAAATTAAATCAATTTAAAGGATTAACAATGCTGTACTTAATATATACAATGTTTATAACATAAATTCCCTTTCAGATCAATAATTTATTCGAAGTCAAACATCTCGGTGTAGCTTCAGACGGTGACGACATCGGGAGCAGTAACCTCCACGAAACGCTTGTAAAACTTACGATCGGTTAAATTCGCAGTCAAAACATGCAAGGACGAAATTATTATATATAGAAAAGTGAACCAAATCCCGTTTCAATAAAAATCTTATTTCTTCGAAACGTGAAATCATTTTAAAACTGTTTTTCAGCAAACCGTTGTCTGTTGCGAACGTATAAAATTTTTGTAAGTAATTATAATATAACAAGAAGAGTGTAGAGTGTTTAAAATTTTTTTTATATTGCTGTCGGAATAAAATATAGTTTTCATGAATAAAAATATAAAATAAAAACCACTTTATTGCTTTACATTAGTATTACATATACATTTTTATTTACGATCTATTGCTAAGGCAAAAGAAGACGGCTCAGCTAAGACTAGACAATAAATAATTGAGGTATTAAGTAGCACCAGCTAGAGAGAAAGAAGACTATTCAGTTCTGCTTAAATTTAGTTAATACACAAATGTAAGCAGAACTGAATAGGATAGGATTTTTTTTTTTTTAACTAGGTGGACTATGACCATGGATAGAGTTTGATCCCAAATGTACTTGCGGACCTAATATTCACTTATGCCACAGACCTAACATTTATGCTTTATTTAGATGGTAGTATTATTTATATTATAACTCTTTTTACTAGCTACAGATAGCATATGTTTTTAGTAATAAAATTGTAAAAGGTGCGAAAGGAAGTCCTTTAGAAGAAAAACTATCAAAAATAAGGTAAATAATAACACTAGATTCAAAATTATATTCGTTTTAAATCAATATAAGAGAAAAATTCTCGAAAGGTTTTCTCAGTAATTAAAAAAAAAAAAGATTTAACCTTTCCGCTTGTATATATAACAACAATAAAAGTAGTACATTAGCAAACATTTACGTTAATTTTAAACAAGACTAAATATCGTCTGTATAACAAATCATCTCCATTTCAGTTGCCATGGAATTTTATATACATCTGCTCACACAATATCATCATACATTGAATAGTAATGAGCCATTGATATTCAAAGAAAATAATGATAGAGTTCGATAGATTGATATCTGATTTATTAGAATCGTGTTTCTTCTATTCTAGAGCTACCAACACGTGAGTTAATGTTACATTATATAAATAATAAACATATTCTGTTATCTGTTATAATAGCAATGAAGATAGTTTTGCTAAAGTAAAACGATCTAAAAAAAAGACCTTAGATCAAACTGTATTATAATATAATATATTAAAGATAATTATTAACTTTATAATATAATAATTACTATTTTTAACTTTAAAAGTTAGTTTCATCTGACTAATGTAATAACAGTGTATACACTACATATAGTATTAGGTATAGAAAAAAAATTTAAATTACTCTTTTCAGTAGTTTCGTTTTTTTTGGTTAAAATTGTAACTCGTGCGTGACGTACAGTCATAAACAAAATACTGTTACCCATTAAATAACATTAGTTTTTACATCATAGAATATCTAATGAATTTCATATATGACAATGATAATTGTAGAAGCATCTCAATGTGACTAATTAATTAATATCTGCTACTACTAATACACACTTGACCACATATTGTTTGCCCATCGCTTCTCTTTAAAAAGCGCATTGGTAACTTACTTCTTATTGAGTGATTATACAAACGGCAATAAAGAAAGTTATAAAGGTTTGATTGTTTTACTTTCATCGAAATTATGTACCGCCTTCGCTGTTTTACCATAGAACGTATATATATACATACGGAAAGCATTAAACCTCTATTGTTGATGAATTATCAAGAGCGAATGCTCTTCATTACAGTGTTTCCCTTCGTCCTTCATACAGCCAACAGCGAAGGATTACAATAATCCGATGGCGTCAGTGTACTAGTCCCGATATGATGCTGGAGTCCAAAAGAAGACTAAATAGGCTACTTCTAGACTAGTGTTTTACTAATAAATAATACACAGCCACTTACTATCAGATGTGATTATGGCTAATTTAAATCTGATAGAGATATTGCTTCTGCCATTTTGAGTTTTACTAGTATTATTTTAGTACTAATTTCGGAAATCTTGTGATAAGTCAATGGATATTTAACGATGATGCAGTGGTCAGTACTTCACGGAGCTCGTCGATGTGCACCAACGCAGTCGTATCCTATTTCGCGGCTCGCTGCTTCCAATAATTACTATTTGCCTTCGCTCTGCTCATCAAATTTGAACACCTCCATTTTATATCACACAAATTTCGAGGTGACGCTATAAATTCATACCGGAAATGGTTATAATGAATAAAATAACAATGAAGGTGACTGTTGCTAAAACGTTAAAATGATTTACAACAGAACAGAAATATACATATATATAGACAACAAGTTAGTTATAAGCTTGGTTGTAATATTAAGATTTTTGTTTCCGAAAGTAGAGCAAGTCAATTAGTACTCAATAGACAGACCCCAGATATAATTTATACAAAAGAAAGATACTTTAAAATTAATAGTTGTAGAAATAAAAACTGCGTACTCTATAATAAGAAAAAATTCATGTTTTTAACAAGCATATACCATTACAGTCTTTATCCATGAATATTTAAATTAGCATAACCTTAGCAAAGTTTCTACATACATAACCTTGAAACATTCGTATTAAAAATTAAAAATAATCGTACTACAACAAAATCATATACATGTAAACTTGAAATGTAAATGTTCCAAATTTTAGTGCTCTGTTACTACACTGTTATGTCAAGTAAAATCTAGACTTAAATGTTAAACCAGCTGTTTATTCATCTACTAAGTAGACATGTGAAATAGAAGCTATGACGTGTCAATACAGACACTTGAAAAAATATTAAAAATATTAACGTCGCATATGTGATGACGTGATCAGTCATCGTAAACCGAATACAAAAAGGAAGTTCTCATATCATTTTAAATTTTTTCTTTTTTTAAGGTATGAGCACTAATAACTTTTCACCATATGACGCGGTTACCATCACTTCTTCTTATGTTGGCGTCTGATTATTCAACCATGAAGATCTAAAAATAATTAATATTATTTCGGCATTGGTTAATTTCTCCTACAAGTTAGTATTTTATTCTAGTCCTTAGCTAAGTCATTTTTTTTTATGAAAATAAGTGCTGATGATGAAATGACTACGCGACATAACGTTCATAATCAGACAAGATTCATTCACGAATTATATGTGTCCTTAAGTTTCTGTTAGTAAACAATCAGAATATAATTTCTTTTATATTAAATGGAAAAATTAATCAATGAATATTTTTAGACACTTAAATCGGTACAAGTTGATCATAGTTAAGTGGTTCCATTGTCTAGTTAAAGACAATAGCGTAAATGATAAAATACTTAAGTTGTCTAGCCCTGGACTATCTTTGCACACCTGCATAATCAAATGATTTGTATTAATAATATAAACTGTGAATACAAATACATAACTATTAGACTATTGAAATGTACATTGCTCATAATGTATAATATAGGAAGTAATGTCAAAAAAAATTGTAAATAGTAGTAGTTTAATGTTAAATATAGAAGAAGAAAACAAACATGTAAAAACAATCATATCGTACAAAACGCAGCGCTTGATTCAACGGTGTTTTTAAAACTTTTTTTGATACAGTTATTATAGTCCTAACTGTATATATCTGAATGCGGAAATATTATGCAAATTGCGCGACTAAACTGTTTACACGGCATCTTCTGAAATACATTTCAAGCGAGCAATTATAATAAAGTAAGGTTCATTGTACCCGGCACGATGATCTACAACACATGCTCTGCAACTAAGCATACTTAACATGATTTACTTCATAATCGCAAAAAGCTTTGCTGTACGACAAGTTGATACAAAAATCGATAGATACGATGATTTATCAATTTGAAATGATTTCTTTAGTCATCTTTATATTTCAATTTGTCTTCGCAATATTATTTAACGAAATTGTAAGACGCTCAAAAACATGCGAGGTATTTTTCTGATTCGTTATAAAACCGGTTTATCATTCAATGTCATCTTAGGACATCGTCCTAAAATAAGGACCTCCGCAACTGGTACTCGGTGATTAGATTTTTATTTTCCAGAAATGAGTGAGATTTTTACTCACTATAATATTATTAAAAAAAAAAAAAACATTAATTATGAATAAGCTTAAGTCATTAATTATCCATGTATACATTAAAACAACTTTGCAGTATGTAAATACTTTTTTTTTAATATGTGTATGTGACGATACGTTTACGAGGACGGCGATTAAAATAATACCGTTATGATTCACATACACGGTGCATTAAACGGAAACGAAAACCATTCACAAAATCCATTTATAAATGGTTAAACGTAAAGAAATGACATTTGAGAATTCCTTTGAGAAGAAGTTACATTTAAAAGTTTAATGCGGCAAGTTTGCAGCGACCGCGGGGCCGCGAAGTACTAAAAATGTTTATTTCATTAGTAACAGGTCTCTCATGTTGAAGACAGCTGTATCCTGTTATACTGCAAGATAACATTATAAGTCGCATTACATGAAATAACTGGAACATCCGTGTCTTTTTTGTCTAATCTAACAGATGTACTAGATGCCGGTTCAATGCAATTTTTTAAATCAAACATCTTATCTTTCTTCATCTACATTGTATTAATACATAAGTCAATAAAAACAAGAATAAATAATTCTAACATCAATCATTAATACGCAACAGAATTTTCTATTGTGCTGTAAAAATACATATATCATATATATACTAACATAAACTTCTTTAAGAAACCTTGAAATATTTATAGAAATATTATCTTATCTATGCGGAAGTGAAATGTCTCCGTTACTATCGCGTTAGTTTATTTTTGTACCTTACCGGATGTAAGAATTCGAGACGCCGTATTGATGTAGATTACAAATTTAAAGTAAGGTAACCTAAACGGGAGAAAGATTTTTAAAATCTTAATAATATAAGAAACATGAAAGCATAATAATACAAAGAGAAGGTTTTGCGAATTCAAAGATTACTTTGGCGATTAAATCATTGTTTCAGATCTTGACTATGTCTTTTTTATTATATTGTTAGGTACAAATATCTTCCTAACAACAAAACCCTTCTCCAACATCTACATATTTCCATACCACCCACATAATTTTTAATCGTTCTTTACATAAGAGCGAAATATACAAAATAAATACAGTTATGTAATAAATAAAAACAAGCAACGTTATAGTCAAATTAGTTTTAAATTTTAAACACCTAATTTTAACTTACACGTAAATATAAATCCTTTGAAACCATAAACCATAAAAACGTTTGACAACCTTGACTAAATCCCTCCGACAAGCCAGACAAAAGTGAAGAGAATTTCAAGCTCCACGATCAGGATTTAATGCGAGGGAGAGAGGAAAGAGTTCCTCACAAATAAAAGACGCATACTTATGAGTTTTCAATAGAAATAAAAGAGACAGGCTCTTTTCAAAATCCAAAATTCAATTCAGCGTTTCTCATACAGATATTCAACCAATAATTATTATTCAAGAACCAACAATTCCCTTTGCCAGTCCTCATCGTATTATCATGTAAAATATTATACCTTTGCCTCCAAATCATCGCTTACTAAGATGATTATAATATTAGAGCTCTTATAACGAATCGCATAATTTCATATGGCGAAAACTGATTAAAATATATTTAAATATGTTTTACCTACCCATATTATTATGTACATAAAAAAGTTTATTATGCATAAAATAAACATTTGTTGGACGTTCATACTATAAGATATATAATACCAACAATTTACGTATTACTTATAATTATTATTCTTTGTATTATTCAAAATATTTATATTAGAAATGTTCTATTGCAAAATTTGTAAACAAATAGTATTCTACAACAACTATTATTAACTACTCGTCATTATATTCTTAACATGAATACTTACAAAAAATATATCCTACCTTGGTATGGGCAAAGACAATATCATGTATTATACAATCTAATGATATTTTTTACAGTTACTATTAGTAAAATTATAAAATTTTCTATATTAACGTAATGTGACATGTGCATTACGTATTGCATTTTCTTTTTTTTGCTAGCGAGCGTTCATGATTCAACAAGTCGGAAGGTTGCGTGTTAAGCCTCAACCAAGCCTTTAAGTCACACCCAAGTGCTGCTTTAAAAAAGAGAATCATCGCAGTAATGGATGCTTACATTAAGGGTTTATTACATCATGGTAATATAAAAAAGGATCAAAGTGAACGTAAGCTTCACCTGTCGCCTATACTGCGCGTACTAATGGACTTTGACCCTTAAAATCAAGAAAAGGAAATTTACTCTAGAAAATAAATCATATAATGAAAAAACACTGACTACTGTCTAGAACATGATGCGTTATAAAGTTTTACGTTTTCTATTAAATTTTTTTGTTACTTCTTCAACAGACACAGCCCTTATACAGTTTTTATTATTGTGCGTATCAGTAAGTCCTATAAGTGATATAAATTATCGAACTAGTTTACATAACGCGTGGAGCGTTAATTTCCTCATTAAAATTCATATAAAACAATCAGTCTTGTTGTAATAAAAGTTACTTGTTATCTTTAATGTTACTGTTTTTATTTAGGCGTAGAAAAGAAATGCGTTGGCTTTATGGTGTCACCTTTACGAGCGTTATTTAAATAAATAAATTTAAAGTACTAACTTTTGTGGTAATAAAATAACAGTCACGTGTATCAGTTTATGTTTATATTTAATTACTTAGTCCCTATTTAAATATACAAAGGTACGTCGTGGTAATGTTTTTTGTATTGTTAAATATTACGTGAACTTACCCTTATGCTACAATACTGAATGTAAGTTTAAATTACAAAAACGTATGCGCTAGATCACACCTTCGCTAGCAACCTTAACATTACACTGTAATTTTATCATTAATATAATAAGCTTAAATTTGTATAGTTTTGTTCGATTTATTGTTAATACTAAATGACCAATTTGAGCTAAACTAACACCGTCGTTAGCCAACCGGATACCTACTGATATACTTAAACGGCTATGTGGGTACGCCTATATTAATTTTAGACTCGAAGTAACTACTTGCAACGGAGTCGACGTAACCTGTTCTACGATACACTTAATATCCGCTTAAGCGACATTAGCGCAGCCCATAATTACCATCTGACCCGAATAGAGCTCTTAATTAATGTGGTTATGGAACATGGCGTAGGACAGGCCGCAAGTGCAAATTTCAAGGATACCTAGCAAAGCGAGAACAAAAGCTATCATATTAATGAAATTAAATTATCATTTCAGAGTAAGTATATCATAATTTGGTCAAAAATGGCAATGTGGTTGTTATCTTTACATTAGCCAACAGATTATATTTGCATTTTAATGTTTATTCTTGTCGGAATCTCTTTAAAACATTATAATTTCATAATTCGTCTCTTCCTCGTTGTCTGCCTCTCATGTCTAAGTGGTCAGCGATAGTTTCATTTGAAGCGGATGACCTTTCTCCACTGGTTCCTGTCTAAAGCGTCTGTTACTACCGATATAATTTATTTGAAGTGTATTGCAATATATTATTTCCCTATTGAACAGAACACAAAATTTTTCAACCCGTATTTCATTTTAGCGAAATGGAATTTATTCTGAACAAGTTCTACGAAAACCATGACGGCTCGGTCCGGAAGTTGAATATGCGTCATTCTATAAATCAGTCAAGAGTTAAGACTTACGAAGCCATACATTAGGCAATACAACTATCTAACACATGTGGAACAAATGACGAAGTCAACGCATCAGTAGTATTTTTTTTTACTTTTGTCGCATTAGTCTTATTGTTTATTATTATATTAATCATCTTATAAATATAGTCACTTCATAAAACTTGTTGCTATTATCATAAATTGTTATGTTATAAATTAAACGAATATAAACACCAGACCATATAAGTAAATATAATTCAGATATGTGTATACATGTATGATCTAATGTTTCTGTCTTCCGGCTGTAGGCGCTACAAAACTGATAGGCCACGTCTTTCAGCTAAAACACTTATTGGAAACAATCATAACAATGAGTCAGAAAAGTTATTCAGATGATATTATTAAGAGTAGCATATTATTAAGTAGTATAAAGTAAACTTCTCTCAATAAAAATAGTTTTAGTTTGAACAGCAAATATTATGCAACATATTCTTTTCCTACCAGTAAGCAAGTATACAGCATACTTTGAGACACAAATAAACTTACCATTTGCGAATCGATCTATTACAATTTGCGTGTCCAGCAGCTACGGCTAGGCCAAGTACCAGTTAAGTGGTATTCACCATCCGGTCACGTTACCGCTCAATATTGGCGGCGAATATCGCGAGCGTCAATCAGAGGCGTTGCGTTGGTCGGAAGTCGACGTCGACAGCGAATATTAATAAGATTGATCACTTTTGGTAATAATTGTACGTAAAAAAGAAAATTTCATAATCTTAAATGGAAAATGATTGAAATATCATCAAAAAATACAAAATGAAAATATTATCTATAGAGTGAAACTTTTCGTTCATTTTATTAATCTCATACCTTTATCATGTATTCGCATTTGAGCTGTATAATGTCGTTATCCTTGTCTTAATGCTACACGAAGTCTATAGACTAATATCGTTCTAGACCCTAAAAAACTATGACGTGAATAGTTCATGTAGAATTTCAATTTATATTTAACTTTAGCATGTACACATGATGTGTCTTTCCCAGGGTGGGTTCATAAAAAGACATATATATTTGTATCGCATAACCACAACTCTAGAAAACCTAAAGAAGGTTAAATTATATATGATAAAACATATCTAGATTCTTAGCTTTAAACACATATATTTTAGATTATATTTAGGAAGAGTTGTATCTACTGGTACAAGCTTTTTTGTGCTTTAGACGAGATACAACTACTATTAATTTTAAATTGTAGTAAAGGAATTATTAATTATTATTATTAATATGTAACATCCGTTGCCGAATTTATTCTCCATGCCGCCGGCGGTGGTCTGATATAGCATTAAGTAGTACGATGCATTGTTGTTAAGTTTACTACCGCTCCTAAATATCGACCGGGAAGTGTTCCCGACATTACATAGGGTTGGTGAAAATTTGTTTTGCTTTAAAGTTCCTAGATATTTTAAAAAGGAATAAATAGCGTTTACTTATTTTTATATGTACATATCAAATATGACAAAGCCCCAAGTCACAAAGTCAAGATATTGTATTACATATATTATTAATACAGTATTAACCGATCGTTCTTAGATGGATGAAAACTTGATTCTCAAAAATTTGGGCTTTATGTTACTTTAGATACATACGTTATGTTACGGAAAATAAAAATTAAATTGATGTATTACTTGTTTTTTTAACGAATTTTTAAAATATGATTACATATTTTGTATGATTAATGTTTATTTAACAACCCTGCAACCGAAAGTCGTAAAATCCGCGCCATCGAAACATTTCCGCACTGCAGCTTACTTTCGTTGCATTTAAACTAAGACGTGTATATTATATAACACAAGAAGATCGACGTATTATTATAATATTTGATTTATTGTAATATAAAGTAAACCAAAAAATATCATTTGAATATTGGTATGTTTAATATATGTATTTAAAAGTACGTAAAGATTAAGTATCTGCTCTTGGTAAGTTAACATCATCTTTTAAAGACTCAATTATTATGACCATGTTACGTTTTGCGATAGTTTGGTCTAAAATCACTTCTCATATAATTAAATACAAGTTTCAACTTGATCACATTTCTTTGTTCGTTTTGAGGAACAGGATATTGGATATAAAAGAAATATTCTACTAATAATTTCTTCTAATCTTGTAACATTTGCTCACTTGGCGTGCTACCGTATGAGGTATGAGAAACATTCTACTCAAATAAACCTTCAGATTTAAATAAATATTGCTTTATGTCTGTAATATGGATGTAATTTATAGCGATTTTAGCATAATTGTTACGATTCGTGCAACTTCTTAGCAGTCGCGAGATAGCCTAGATCGGAAAATGACACATTAACTAAGAGACGAGTCATTCGGTTGATTATGCTTACTTATATGTAAACGCTGTAGCTATTTACAATGTTTTCCTTAAGACTATTGAATAAAAATAACATTAATTGGTATACCTAACAATACCTAAACAAATCGCGTATACTTATAAAATCAATACTTGTTTAATCCGCGAAGTATCGCGATTTTCTTCAATACCATTGAAACTGAAAAGATCGTTCGTATATACGATCGACCGGTATTCGACGAACGTATACGATAGTTCGTAAATTTAGTGGCAGACTTATTTAATTGTTTATATAATGCAATAATACGTCTACCATTAAATTTACTATCTTATAAGCCTTTTCCAATAAAATGCTACTGTTTTAGCGGTAGAAATATGAGTCGTAATAGATTAACTAATGAAATGTTACACAATAAGCCTTAGTTCTTTTCCAATGTAGGGTTGAGTGGGCGGTAGAGATTTTTTGCACATGCCTTATATTGTAAATCTGCAATCATAGCATTGCTGTGTGTCCACTGTTTACATGTGATGGCTACAGTACAATAAGCGAACAAGCTGCACTATTCATGATTCATTGTCATTTGAGACCATGTGACATTGAAGTCAAAATGTAAACTCCTTGTATAGGCAAGTGTTTTATAGCGCGATTATATAGAAACCGGCGAATCATAAAGAAATATCATAAATTATACATAAATCACACCTATATAAAAGTATCAATGTAATTGTCAAGCAATATACATATTGCTTATTGTTTGAACTTCGCTTATTGGCGTAAAATGCATAGTTTATAGAATTAAGTAACAAACAAAAGATTCTAAACATAAATTCATTTCATTAATGATTATAAGTATAAAATATTTGAAGTTTAAGTTTATTTAATTAAAATTATGATACAGAAAGCTTGACTGTAAATAAAAGATAAAACTTACAAAGACAGAATCCTATAAAAGAAATCTATTACAACTGTAAACCATTCCGTTGGAAATAATCCATATAATAAATTATTTCTCAACTAGTGCAATTATAGACCTGACAATAAACAAAATAGTAATCATAGATAATGGGACAGGGCCCGCTTTCGTTTGTATCTAGGCCAGAATGACAAGAGAGGCGATCGCTAAGTGAAATTAAACACGGCACGGTGACGCCGCGGAAATGCATCGGAGAACGATATCGCTGACACAGTAGCCCCCCGAGTCGTCAGCGCCGCCCTATCACTTAGCAGATGTGTTTACACTACTATGTATTTATCTACTTTAGGTGTACAATAATAAAAAATGTTATGAATAATTCTAATATAACAACATAAACGCAAATATCAGAAATAATTAAGCAAATATTCAAAATATAAAATAACTCTCAGTAATAGTGACAGGGGAACACGGTAATGTGCAAATGTTAGTGTTTTCTGGTTCGAAAGGTGTTGTCTTTAACAAAATTACTGAGGTAATAATACTCAACACATTATATCTCATGCAGACGAGCACTATGTAGAGCAGTGTATATTATCCTAACTAGCGCCACGTTGTTATAGACGGTTGTATCACTTACCATCAGATGGACGTCCCGCTCGTCTTGTCCCTTTATGGAATAAAAAAATTTATAACTCATCAAACAGCTATACATATAATAAAAAAAGAAATATGTATTCATATAACCGCTCTAATGGGAACAAGTCCTTACAAGCTTTTAGTAGAGAATCTGTAATTCTCCTCTAAACGAACAAAGTTCTTTGGGATCTAAATTGGGAATCATATGATCCTCTTTTTTATAAATATCTTAGTACATATAAGTTGAATGAAGAAATTTATCTTCACTAGATAGTCATAAAACACATAACAGAATCAACCGAACAAGCCAGAAGTTCATTTGATGCTAAGTAGTACACTTGCACGTAAGAATGAGGTGCTAGTCAGTGTTTACACTGCGTTCATCCCTTTGGGACGTAGGATGATAGATCTCGTTACCCCAGTAATTTCCGTTGTTATAACTCCATTTAAACAAACATGTTTTCTAACAAAAATAGGTATCCTTGCGGTATTTAAATGATATCTTACAATGTAGACCTGCCGATAGCAAACTCGCCGGATACGAAAACTGGGTGAATGGTTATCGATAATATAATTATAACTTTTAATCAATCTAATCCACAATCCACTGGAAATTATTCAGGTAGACTTTAGCATCAAGTGTGACATAAATACAAAAAGGTTTAGTATACGTTTCTTCTAAGACAACGGAGACTAATTAGCATATGGCAACTGAATAAACTTGTATAGTCTTTCACACCGTTTAAAGATTAATACATAAGCAGCTGATAAATATTTCCGAATCTAATTTAATCAACTTGTGTTGTAAATTAAATTGCTGGTCATCATTCAATGTCTTCTTAACTCATTTATCAATGGTCACATAAATTACACGTCTATACAAAAGTATGTATGATTACCATTGAACCCCATCAAAATCCAAGCGTACTATTGTCAGTTTCACAAACAATTGTAAATAACGGAAGCCGTCGCCGTCTGTCACGATTGTTTGATCAGAACTCAATTTTGCAAACATAACAATTATTCGTTTACATTTAAAGCGATATTTAGCAAACATTATTGATAAAAGTAAGAGGACTTATAAACGTTTGTAATCAATAAACGATTATAGACTAAATTTTTCATAACCACATCTGAATTAGTATATAATTGCATGACTCGCATGTAACTGAATGACTGAATTTGATAATTTAAAGTTACCTTAGCTTTTATAAAATAAAGTTTAAAGTGACTGACTGAAGAAATCTTTAATAATTACGTGGCCCAAAACCTTGTCGGCCCTTTGACAGTTTGACAGAATCTGATTTAATCTTAACACTAAAAATCAACCAAAATAAGAATTTACTACGTTTTTATCTATATATATAACTGTTTGTTACATTCATCCACATTGTTTGTAATATATATAAAAGTTTCGTAATGAAAAAATCAATTGCACAGTGTATATTCCGCTGTGGTAACAAAACAAATTGCTATTCAAATATAAACATTCCAGCGCGAGTCGCTTGGGCAATATCTCAACGCAGTCAATTTACGTAGCGGCCTCGCAATAATACGTAAACATCGATAAAATGAATGAGCCGGGGAAAACGAAGAAAAACACACCGTAACAATCTAACTTTGCGAAATAAAAATTAATGTTAATGGTACGTAAAGGAAGGGGAAACTTTCCCCTAATATAAGCACAACCTAGAGTAGTCATGACATCCTTGATTATTTTCAATGCAATCGTTAAAATGAAAATAGATATAAACAGGCACTACGTCCTCATCGCAGGGCATAAACTGATATTTTAAAGCTCTCTTAACAAAATGAACTCAACACTTTAAAACATGATAAATTGCTCTTATCTCAATCGATTACCAAGAATGCTGAACCTCGTACAAAACGAACAAAACTCGATTTACCTGCGTCCCTACCTGTACGAAACCGTGTTAAACAAAAGTAACGAAGACTTATACGCCGCACTTCTTTTTGTTATTTGCTTTGTTTCTATTCAGACTTTAGATAAAGTTAAAAATAACAAGGTAATCTTTGACGATAATTAATTAAAGAGTAATAAAATTTATAAATATAGTAAATATTACTAATAGTTAAAATATGTTTTGTACATCAACATCTCCAAAGCGCTGACTCGAGAATGATGAGAGACTGCCGCCTAGGCATTAAGTCCTCCCTTTGTAACTTAAAATACGGAGGCATCAATTTAATAAAACACATAATAAATATCATATTAATATAAACAGTGAGTAATTATAATAACATGCTGAGCAGCTGATAGAAATATATCAAGAATTTGGTTCTATTTATGTTTATATACAACTCGCTATTATTACTGCGCTTTCGATCATCAATTTAAGAGGCGCACTGTCCAGCGCGCGGCTAAATAAATCTGTACGCCTGCTCTCGATACATGTTCACTGTTGCACAAAGTGGGGCACGTTGAGGATGGCCACACTTCATGAGCTACAAGGACAATTGATTGTATTGCAGGCACATATAAATCTTATAAAACACAATCACAATCACAATAACTAATCTACAAATAACTTATCAACAGATCCGCAAACAAACATAAATACCAAAATGCTTAAATAGCCAAAGACAGGACACATTGCTTGAAGGACTGTCAGCTGATGGAGCAGTTCACTTCACGTGGCAGCCGCTTACTAGATAAATTGCTAGAAGACCCTCCTTCGCAATGGACCAATGATATGAGGAAGTAGCAAACCAGGAAGCCGCTGGATGCGATCAACGCAGAACCGACGTAGAGATCTTTGGTATACCTATGTCCATCACTGGACAACTTTCGGCTGATAATTATAACAGTATCTTATCATTATCAGCCGAAATTCAACTAAACTTAATTAAACATTAATTATGTTTTTATTTTATTATATACTGTAAACGTCATCTTTAACCATAGATTTTTCCTATAGACAATAAATAAACACAAACTTAACGTAATTATATTTTTATTACTAACGTACATATGGTCAACTTGGCCATATGACATACGTTGGTCAGATAGCAGTGAGAATACATCTGGGATAACTAACGCATGTTTCCTTTCGCCTAAACATACCGTGATCAGTATTGGACATTTTACTATTGAGGTCGGCGAAAGTCAGTTGCTTTATGTATTACATAATATGAAACACAATTGATGATATTTATACTAACAAAACCTATTGTGTATTAGCGGTCATTATAATATTCCTTTTGAGTAAATGTCGGCCATTATAAGGGCGATGATCTTAAACATGAAGGATATTAAAATCTATAGTCATTTTGTGATAAAACACACTCCAATCAAACTAGACCGATCGATGTTGAGATCTTTTGGGGGAAAGCCTATGTCCAGTAATGGACATCTATCCGCTGATAATGATGAAGCTGTTATTACGTTATTATATATATAAGAGACACACATAAAGTATGCCTAAAATAAAAAAAAGTGTTAGGCGTCGTTTACAGGAAACATAAACATAAAGTTTATTTAAATTTATATAGTATATATAGTTAGACAACAGGATTTGCACTTTATTTATTAATGCTTTAATGTTCTTTTTTAAGGGGCTTCCCTAATTTCGATGTAATGTGAATAACGTTTGCTGCTTTTAATCAGGAGAGCCAGGTGGCGAGCGATGCCGACAAATTGGAACAAAGCTAGCAGTGTTTCACGAACTGAACAAAGCGGAACAAAGCTCAGTTTGTTCCACTCAATATCCGCATGAGTGTAACACTCATTCACAACACCCGTACCAAAACACCGACGCTTCAAGTATTTAAATTATTGTAGTTAGAAATACTAATAAAGCGAGTTTTTTTTTGGTTCTTGTTTTTAAAAATTGCTCAGTGAATTTGCTTGAACAAAGATTATCTGCGTTTTTATTTATTAAGGTATAGTATATTTTGTATCTGTAACAACGAGACTGATCAGTGTTTAAAATGGAGATATTTGTGTTTCCATTATCTACATAAATATGTAGATAACACAAATGTAAGCCGTCAACAGATGGCGAAGCGTTTTAAAATTTCTTGAACATTTAACAAATTTTCATTGACTTAACTCTATTCATTTTATAAATACTCGTAGTATACTATAAATATTACTTTAGCTTCCTAGTCTAATTACCAATAATAGCTGTTCACTTAAGTCAATGGTGCAGCCAAAACTACTCTTACCTGTAACAAAGAAAAACAATAAACTTTATAAATGTATTCAACTTCGAGCATTGTTGGAAAACAATTGTTCAAATAGATTACGTGGCCATCGCCACCCTATTTACTTTACTACATCAATGGATCTCTGGGGTATTGGAAATAAAAGTAATTAAAAGTATTGGTTCGCAGTCCGTCGTTCTCATCCTGTCAATTTATGTTAGGTGACCATTCTGAAAAGCTATTGTATTCCACTTCACGCCAGTCAAATGCGACTGGGGGAAACGAACTGGGGAGATTGTTGCTTAATGACTACTTTGTTCAGTTGTTTCGACTTTAGAAGTATGTACTTTGGCGATCGAAGAAGCTTATATAAAATAAGGATAAGATTACCGACCTTAATCTTCTACACTGTCATCAAATGTTATTGTAAGATTATAATTCAATTACCTATAGACAAACGATATTTTTAAATAGAACACAGTTACATAAATTTTCTAGGTAAAAGAAAATAGTCAAAATAAACCATAGGGCTCTAAGGTCGAAACATAACGATACCATTATCTCTCATTCGCGCTACTAGAGTAAACTACGATCTCAGTATTCCGTCCGAACACGACTTCATTATACAAACCGGCATAGATTGCTCTATCGGAGCTTTCAGACTAATTAAACATCTCCGACCGCCATATATTTATATCCGAAGCGTTCATTGTGAACCAGAAATAGTCCGGTCCTTGTCGGTCGTAGTAATTTAGGGAGGTATTCACGTATACGCGAGGGAACAACGGGGTCGTGTTAGCCCACGGATCAGAAATAACACGGACAGCCGGAAAAAACAATGCCACGCACACGGCGGGAATTCATCTCGTTATGTTCCCCATAAAAGGATTGAGACTTCTTTCGTTAAGAAGTGAAATCGCTGCTCCGGCTTAAGGCATTTTAATTTAAACGGTATAATTAAACGTGTCGAACGACACCGCACACTTGTGAACGTTGCCTTTATTTATTACTTGCAATATCCTACTTTTCAAGAAATATTAATAATACTTACATTTCCTTCATTACTAAATCGTGAAACAATTTTCATTCTTAAAGGAGATTTAAAAACTAAATTTGTAAGTCTCAACGCAAATGCGCAATGGACATAGATCAATTAATATCTTCTTATTTTAACTTTTCTCTGCGCAGTTACGTATTAACTAACAGAAAACTAAAAAAAAAACATATAAAAACAGTGAAAGAAAAGCTAATTACTCGATTATATTCGTATAAACTAATCTCTACTATTTATTGATACGTATATATGAGAAATTATATACAATATCTTCTTATGAACATTTTTAATCATACGAACATGTATAAAAAGTAATTTTGATAGAGATAATAAAAAACATACTCTTTGTAATACGGTTATTTATTATTTTGAAATGAAGTATTGTTTTTTTCACTGTCAAGCATAGGATTTACGTGAAACATGCAACTAGAAAGTACAACAAAGCAACATGATATTGCCAGATAAATTCCTACCCACCTTTCGTCAATAAAAGTAAAGATGTCCGTCAATTTATGTCTACCGTATACTTTCACTCGTGCTCAATCATATTGTTATGGTAAAACAGCTTTCAAAACCACAATTTAAACTTTTACATCAATATCGTATTCACTTATGTACATATAACACTAATAAAGACTCGTACACTATTTTGTGTAGGAGAGAACACAGCAAGTCATGAAGCAATAATTTTTCGCTTGTTTCATTGAAGATTTGAACTTCAATTAATATATTTGTAGGTATTTTTTTTTCATAATAAAAAGTTTAAACTTAGACTATTATAATAAAAACATAATTGAGAATAAATTATATGTTACAACAGCCATTATAATTGAATCTGAATCATTAAGTAACGTTATTAATATAACATAATAACTGAAAAGAACTTGCTAATATAAATGACATTGAAACATCATCTTCAATAGGGTGTCATTTTAGCGGTTACAACATGGTGGATTTATGGCCTGTAATTACACAGTTAAAACGGGTTTCACATCCACCTCGTATAATGTGGTATATACAAAGCGAAGAATAACAGATAAAAAGTTTTGTTAATACAGCGGAGAATCAAACAAGTTAAATTTATAACCAATAAGTTGAGAGTGGATTGTTAGTTTTTTTTATACTTACAATGTTTTTGATCACTTGATTAATTTTGTAAATAAGTCTTAATTATAATACTTGTTATTATCTACAATAGACACACAATTTCACTGGTAGAAGGGATATTAAGTTGAAGAATGCTTGCTCAGAATACTATAGAAAAGTTAGTGTAGCGGATTTATATAGAATAAGAGAATGGTAGTTAGCTAAGCTTTTTTTTACCAAAATCCGCAATATTTTATGTTACAAAGCAAAGACAGCAACTTCGTTAGAATATGTAGTAGTAATTTAAAGAAGGACAAAGACTTCATTGTTCATGTATATTTCCTTTTCGTACAAATCTGTCAATATATTACTTTAACCTAAACAATTTTATTATATCTATATAATTTAACTTCTAA
Organism: Troides aeacus; assembly: GCA_033220335.2. Lineage (NCBI taxonomy): Eukaryota > Metazoa > Arthropoda > Insecta > Lepidoptera > Papilionidae > Troides > Troides aeacus. Next base: position 4,216,187 of record CM067270.1, read on the forward strand.
ATGATCGCTTCTTGGTGCACCACATGAAGATACCTACCCATATAGACAACTTCATGACAATGTAACTTCAAGATAAACGAGGGACGCGCAAACTGCATTTAAGTCAGACGCACAAAGTGCATTTAAGTACCAGCACGGGGACAAAAAGGGCCACGTCAACAACCGGGCCCCAAACCCACGCAAATTCCTCGCAACGTAAGCGTTGCATGGCGCTAAGATACCACCAATGTCCAAAAGAAATGCAGATGTATAACAATGACTAATATCTTTCACTTTTATCAAGTAATTTACTTAAATATTTATTATACTTATTTCTTGAGATTGAACGAAAGCTTTTGAGACGTCTACAACAAAATACAGGGTGTTACAACAAAATATCTATTATTTAATGCATCAACTTAAAGAAAAAGAATAAATGGAAAGAGTATCTTGTTTCCTTTTTTCAAACGTATCAACATTATATTGATTTTATCCGTCTACCTTTTTTTAGTACCTATTGCAATTCGCTATTAACATAATCTAGACTACCTGATACTTCTCTGAGATTACTGTTAAATTGCCTAGCGGAAAATTGTTGTTACTATTAGACTTTCCAAGGAGATATTTATTAAAATATGTGTGGGGGGATTATTAGCAAGTGTAATTCAGGGGAGGATGGTATCGTGAGTTGGATATTTAAATGAGGCCTTCCGCTAACTTGACAAGCAAGTTAATTGAAATAGAATATACGAATAGGCGAGCGCAAAGTGCCCATCTTTATTTACGCTCGTAAACACTTTTCGAACCGTTACCCTTTGATATGTTCATTGTTAATCAAAATTTGTTATTAAAACTTTAATATTTTAAAAACAGATCTTAATCTAAATTATAATAACATATTCTTATACATCACTATACATTTATAAAGAAAACGGACTTTGTTCGCCAATCGCGTGAAAACTAATGAATGTATCGACATGGGAACATAACCATTGGATGCGGAATGATTTGTATAATAGATGGTTAAAGGCAATTTATTTTTTTGAATTGCATAGATCCTTCATCATTTTATTTCTAATTAACTTTTATGAACATTTTCATTTGGTATTATTTGTACGATTGCTATAGAAAGTCGTTTGTGGTTGCAGTTGCTCTCAAGGAATATTTGAAAGCAAAGCTACCGGGGAAAAGCTAGTACTTTATATAAGAAAAATATTTATGTAAGTAAAAATTAATCTAATATTAGTAATGTAGTTGCCAGAATCTAGGTTTAAACTATATTTCGATAACAAAGCAATCTTTATGTATTTATTTTTATCCGTCGTTATCCAACGAAATCCAACTGTAAAAAAATTAAAAATTAGGTGAAACAGCAAAAAGGTAACTTCTACTAAAGAAGTATTTATCAGAACTTTTTTATTAGGTCACATTTATTATTGTCACGGTATAAAAGCAAGTGTAATTAATTCGAAACTACACATTTGTGTAAATAAACGCGACTTGAATAAACAAGAGCGGTTTCTGTGAAGTAAACTACGAGTTCAGAGAACTTTATGCTGATTCACACATAACTTTGTTTTCAAGTGTTGTTCATAATAACACTGCTACGATTAACTGATTCGCATCATTTAAATAGTATAAGTTATTAAACATAATACTCTTTATAGTAGAGTAGTTCCTTGTTCGATTCTAGAGCCACACGTTTCAAGGTTTTGTTTAGAGGTTTTTCTCCTTGCTACCTTCTACTCACATATTGTAAATATACTATAATATATTGCTATTTTATATAGATCAACATTTAGAAGTGAATTGATTTTAAGCGACACTCTTCATGTCATTATCTTACTATACTAGAAATTGTGTATAAAAGTTTTAATTGTACTTGATTAATAAATTTAGATAATGTTTTTAATATCATCTTCCGATGGTTCATGTTCTAAATTTAGATGTTTCTTAAAAGCATAACCTATCTTTGTTCCCCTAACTGCACGTCATTGGACAAAGTTAAAAATTCCACTTAATATTACACCGACCAAGCAGTGATTTTTGAATACCGCATGATTCAGACGACGGAGGCGAATCTCAAGTTTGGGGCTGATGTCACTTCTAATTAGGGAATGAAAAATAGGAAATCGTTCACACATCCGAACATATCATGAAACGGAATAAACAAATATATATTCCAAGTTTTCCTCTCTCTTATCTAAAATCAGGAAACGAACTCGTTACTGAGGTTTTTCTTTCAAATATGATCATCTTCACTAAACAAAGAGGTTTCTTCCGGCTAGAGATAGAACCAGATATCTATTAATATTTTTTGTTTTTATATCCAGCATTTATATTTATACATATTATACTTAATATTTCCTAATACAAATGAAATAGCTTACATAAACAGACTTCTGAAGCGTCAAAAACAAAAACCTGTAGGCTAATGTCTGTCTAGACGGTTTCAAATAACGAAGAGACTATTTTAATTATATTTTTCAGTACTTTGACACGACAAAGGAATTTGAACCGATTACGAAATAATGACTATATAGCGTTACCAGGTTTCGTGACAAACTGCACTTCCAGCGAGGTTTAATTCACTTAACAACTCGTTCAATAACGTTGCATTACAGACGTGTTAACCATGAATCAAGATCCACGGACAGCAATAACAGAAAATATTTTATTTAACAAAAAAAAACAATCAAGACATTATTAAAGTATTCGTAAACCAATCGTCAATGTTTTAGACCTTTTTATAAAGCAGTTAAATAAACAACAGTCGATGAAAATGTACAGTTAAGATTTCTATAACGCTTGCTCTGTAGATACGGACACCAGCCTCTATTTATGTCATCCGCAAACTACAATCAATTATGATGCTGTGCCAGATAGAGCGTCGGAAAAACTGTGAGCTATTAGAAGCACAGTTACGTAAAACGCATAAGGTTCTGTGCCGAGCAAAAACTATTGGAAGCTAGTCAATCTTCAACGCTGACCGAGTAACGGGCGCGAGACAAGACCTAGTGAGTAGCTCGGAAAAACTTGTAAAGTTGTGTAACTCTGCTTGAGATACTGCTGTGCAATTACGCGATTATTTTATAATTGCGATTACTGCAAATATCCAATGCAAACAGAAAATTATAATCTTATAAGTATAGCTATTTTTGTAGTGAAAGCAAATAAGTTGACAAACAAATCCTTTGCTAGTTTACAATATACGTATATTAAATTAACAGAATAAAAAAAAATCTGTCTAACAGACAGTAAATTCAATTGAATTCTATATTTATGAAAACATAGTTAATTTGGTAATGCGTTAACACAACATATTGCTAATAGCAAACATCTCGCGTTTATGAACAAATAAGTTTAGCTACTTGTTTCTGATAACAACAGCAAAGGTGTGGAAGAACTTGTGTTTGTATTCCCGGGTAAATAAGAAGTGCATGTCTTCAAAAAAGATGTTTATACATAATAATATATCCAACCACTTAACACCTGACGGCATCGTATTAAAGCATTAACCTATTTCATTTAATGAAAACCTTTGCTACCATAAATCGATGATACCGTACTTACTACATACGATCCGTATTGACAACCGTTAGCGCCACGTAACTGTACATAATGCGCTCATGTTACAATGCCACCAGTCTGCCACTGGTTCTCTTTAATACGACCAATAATTTAAAACCGCCAGCCACCACGGATATCTAGCACTACCTTTCCAGTTACCTTATCGAGATGGAAATACACGTGTACTTAATAAGGGAGCACTGTTGATCAGAACCAATCGAATTCGACCGTTTTTTATCACAAATATATACACATAAAAAATAATTACATAATTAATCTATAAACTATAATATTTGTATAGATAACCAGTCGAAATACACTTTAAGAAAGCTTTACTTTACATTTTATTCACAGTTTATATAATAAAAATATATGATCTAAAACTGTACAAAGCAGCCACAATGTAACTGAATCTGCAAGTTATTATTAATACGGGATTTGACCATAAAAGTTAATTAATTACCTACAATACAGATAAACTTTAACCTTCATAAATTATACTACATTATTAACCAACCGTTGCTTATTAAACAACGGCTTGTTAATAATGTTTTTGAAGTCGAAGTTATAATAAGAATTTAGCTCTACAATGTTTATATTGCATTTTCTATATTTCACTGCGTTAATAAGCTATAACTTGAACAGTCATTGTTAAACAAATCAACACATCACATCAAAACATCGATGGTTTACACACAGATGACTTAAATTACGGAAATATAATATCCTTTCTAAATGTAATCAAACATAAATGGAAGCACTCACACCGCCAGCGCGGGTCCGAGTACTTACATAGTATCGAATGTTAAAGATAACTGAGCCGTTTCTAGGTGCAAGTCCTAACTACGAGTATTTAATACACCATTTTGAATGATAGATTTTTGAAAAAAGAATTTAAGCTATATAAAATACATCTTAAGATAATTCTTATTCATTATTATGCAGATTTAATTGGTCCGTCCATAAATAAGTTATACTTGAAGTTATTACATAAAGCCTTTGTAATATCAACCCGTCAGATCTTTGCATTGAATTAAATACGTCTACTACTTAAACCAAAGGTGAAGCAGCTAGATACGAGTAGCCTAAGACCGTACGATATGGAAATCTTTGGGGGAGGCCTATATCCAGCAGTGGATGTCTATGGATTGATGATGTAGATGATTATTTAAATGCCGTTTACTTCAAATGCCAAGTTTGTTAAATTCAGGAGGAACAAAACAAGCAAGAAGGATTGACGCAAATATGTACTATGTGAAAATGATTTGTGAAACAATCGAAACTGTTCATTGGATCAAGATTGGAAATCTTATAAAAACGTTTAATACTGATTCAATATTTTTAAACCCTCATCGTTATAATCATCAACCGGTAGACGTTCATACCTACCGCAAAGATCTGCAAAGCTCTCGTCTCCCCACATAGCGGTTTCTCGCGACCTTCAACTGATCGTCGGTCCACCGTCGTTAATATATCAGATGAATAAAAATCAGACATGATGATTTTACAATCATCTTACGTAGTCATAAGAATAAAAAATAACATAGTAATGACGCATCATTAGACCTCTGATTCAATGTAAAATGTTGATTTAAACTCTTCTTAGAAAAATATACGCGTATCAATGGATGATTTAAGCTGAATCATAATATAAATATATGACCTCAGTAAAGTTTTCTCAAAAGATGAATTATTACATCGGTAACTAGTTTAACGATCATTATATCTGTTGTAAATTGATTATACTTACTTTAACCCAATTGTTACATTTTTTTTATCAACCGAATTTTGCTATAAGTAAATAAATTTATATATAGAAGTCATTACATAGTTCATTAACGTGTATCACATAACACCTTTGTGGACCATATTACAAAAGACCTATGACCAGCAATAAATGTCTCCATCATTTGAAATGATGATGATGATGATGACGTAATACAGATCAGAGACTTATGATGTAAAATGACTATATTGGAGTTCGTTTTTTCAATCGGATGGCGAATTTTACGCAATAATCTACGCTACCCCACGTTTTCCACATAATTTTCATAACTATGTATCTAATTAAACTATAGTATTGAAAACTATTGCAGTACATGAACATATATGTATTTATATACTTATTTCTTAATCTTATTTCTATGTAGCTTTACGTTATAATGTCATTTGTCTAAGTAAACTTCGCGAAGATGGCTGGTAGATGACTTTGCATGTTACCCGACAGCAATTTCACTCAACGACAAGTCCTTACCGGTAATTGGACCCCAACTGTTCCACGGTCCGTCTCGACTGACCTTTTAGGGTTGTGCTATCAACGTCAAGATTGTACCGACTCATCTATCAGCTTTGACCTTCTAACCTCTAAAGTGAGGTCAAAAGCTTTGTTTTGTCGTTAAGATTATTTAAATAACCGCTTGTAAATTAACATGTTTTATATTGACTTGTAAAGATTTTACTAAGTTTTGTTTCATGTTTTTAAATGAAAAAAAAAGAGTTTATTAACAGCATCGATAACACAATAAATAGCTCGAAATTTACATAGATTTAAACTGTTTTTATAATAATTAAATTGTTCTTAAATGTGTTTCTTATTACAAACAATTTACTTCAATCCATGATCATAGAGTCCATGACTTTAGAAAAACAACTTGAATTTACTACAAATTAATGAATAAAATATCTGCTATACAAGAAGAATTGATGTATTTAATTATACCCTTATTAACAATATTGCGATATATATATATATATATATTATACAAGGTTAGTAAATTCTTATATATAAGCTTAGAGAAATAAAACACCAGGTCTAAACAAGTAAAGGTGCGAAGGTAAGCGTTTACCTGCTCAAGTGGAAGTATTGACGGCGTGCCCCCGAGCAGTTTGTCCGTCTTACAACTGTTTCCAAGAAACACCTTTCCTTTAAGCTTTGATATAAAATAACCATTGGAAACGACTATTGTCAAAAGCTTCCCTGTCGAATCGTTTTTATAACACCTTTTGTCGTTCACGAACGGTGTTTAGTGTTTGAATAGATCGCGTAATAAAATAAGATGGATTTTCGATGACGCGACATATTCTACACTTCACTAATTTATTTCTATTGTAATAAGTCATATATCAAATCTTTAAACACTGTAAAAGTTACTTAACTTAATAGAAATTTGTTATTTGGTGATATTATTCATATTAGTAATGTTCACTGCTATTAGTTTTGTATGAGACTAAATGTGATCGTAGTAAATTAGTATAATAAACATTTATGTTTATCCTCAATAGTATAATTAGGAACTACTTACACCTATGTCATGAATAATTTCTATTTTTTCTGTCGTTCTACTTACAAAGTGTATTAAAACAGTACTCAACTCAGTACATGAAACATTTAATTTAGTGTACCTTTCGCTTAGTTGAAAGATATTATATTATATGTCACGAATAACAATGTTTGAGTAAGTAGCGAGACTTGACACAACTAAACACTTGAGAAACAGTTTGTAGCCCGAAGACAAGTTATTTACCATAACAAGGGAGGTTACACAATGAAGGGAACGGCGGAAGGAACACGCACAACCTGCTGTAAAACCAGCTGATACAAATACGATATGCTCTTTACACTTTACGAATTACTTCGTCTGTATAGATCGCTTTTTGAACTCACTATAAAAAAAAATAAAGTATATTTATTAATATTCTGTAGGATGTTAAAAGTATGTTACTTTTAACAACCTACAGAATTGATACTGTATTAATAAAGAACTATAATGCTAGTCTCTGGTAATTGTTAAGGAAATAAAGGCTTACTTCGGCCTTGTTTAACAAAGGCCATGTTGTTTCCTCAAAGAAATAACCGGAAGAAACGGTTTGAGAAAAACTTTATTAAAAACATACAAAATAATTCACTTTACGGAAGGCTCGTGTATTTTAATTGAATTGAAACGGCGAAACGAGCAGGACGTTCACCTGATGGGAAATGGTAGAACTGCTTACTACAATGTTGGGTTAGGATAATATACATTACACTACATTGTTCTCCACGACTTAAGACATAAAAATTTCGTTGCCACAGCAATTTCGCTAGCAGCAACGCCCTATAAAACGAAATACAGTAATACTTGTATACTACGGTTTAACAACACAAAGTTATAAATTACAGAAGGATCAAGTTGAGTCGAAGCTGATAGGGTAAAATGACACCATCGGAAAGAAAGTTAAGATGTGCATTTGATGCAAGTGTGACACTGTGCATCTAACATGAACAACAAGGACCGTACAAACTGGGACAGTAATATTCAGACACTGTTGTTAGATGTTAGAATTTAACATGCGGTATTGACTACCAAGACGGTCTCCGACAAAAATCTAACATCGGATATATATATCTGATGAGATATTTCTGACGATTTCACCAATAGTCGATCTCTTTTGCTTGAGGACCGTCTAGGTAGCTACCACGGCAGCTACAATTTCTACCGCCAAACAGCACTATACAAAGATTACTCTCTGTAAGTTTAAAGGGCACTGTAGCTAGTGTTATTACTGAGGTAACAAGATGTAACGTCTTATAACTTAAAGTGGCGAGCACAATGTAATACTATGTAGGTCATCCTAACTAGCTCTAAATAGTGTTGGACAGGCGAATAACTCACTATTAGTTGAACGTCTTGCTCGTATCGTCGCTTCGTCGAATAAAAAAAAGTAGGTCTGCCATCAATAAAAGTATTTTCTCATAGTTTTTCAAATTCAATGTTTCGTTGATCCTCGAACAATGGACAATCAATGCGACCGCCTACGTGACCGAACACTTTAAAATAGTAACGGAGAGTATTGTTCGCTTCTAAAAACAATCCAGCTTTATGTTGCTATGTTCGTCGAACGCGATCACACACAAACACAAATTTCACCTTACCACAATAAAATTTACTTTAAAACATCTAAGGAAATTATTATGCGGTAAAGATTAACTTTATTGAAAACAAATCGAAACATACATCTATTTCTGCGAAAGGAATTGATTCTAACTCAAAAACACACAACTGGTGGTAGGTCCCTTGCCGGAAACCGTCTAGGTCAATCTGCAAACTTTACTATATTCAGATTTAAAGGATGTTGTAGCCATTGAAATTATTGGGGTAACTAGACTCTACGTTTGATATGACGAGGGCAATGTGGTGCAGTATTTATCATCCTAACTAGCGCCAAGTTGTTATGGGTAGCCGTATCATCAGTTGAAAGTCCCGCTCGTCTCGTCGCTCAATTGAACAAAAAAACTTTGCTTCTGCAATGGCATTAATATAAAAATAATATATGAAAACGATGTAACAGTAAGTGTAGAAAAAGTAGTATTTTTCAAACTTTTAAATTTCGTGGGATTGGTGGTAAATTTTTAACAAATCGAAAGATACAATGAATCTTCATAATCATCATTAGCCCACAACAGCTGTAGAGGACTTACTATAAAGTTATTATACAATAAACTTTTATGGCAGATTTAAAATTTTGTACAATAGTCAACGCGCCACACATAGCTCACAGTATATGATTCCTGAATTAGTGTATTTGTGTAGACCTAACCGAAACTATTTAGACCTATTTTTGAAATGAAATTCAATTGAATCTTTATATTATAACAATAAACCGTTTCTGTATAAATAGCCTTATAAAGATTAATAGTATTTTTTTCAATTGACTATTTTACATTTTATTGGCTGGTGTCGGCCAAACATCCTCCTCAAAACTTCGTGCAACTCAAAGATGATGGTGATATAATGAAGATGAATTGTGTACATACTTAATTTTAAATAAATCAAGTTATAATTGTAAAAAATCAGAATGTTTGCAACAATAAGGCCTATGAAAAGTATGTAATACTGTTTATGGTATATAAACTTTAATGAATCAAAGTAGACCTGAACTGTTTTCGCAAAGCAAGAACGAGCGAAAGTGGTCAGTGTCGGACAGTGGTCCCTTACCATATGTGGTCAGACCGCGCAGACATCCAATTAGAGGGAATGCGCGCCCATGGGACGTCCATTCTTTACAGGTACCCGTATTTTATACCCATACACATTTCATTTGCTCTAACGATGTAATACGACCTTTGTTAGAGTTAGAATATAAATGGTGAGGGAATACGTTAAAGAAGAAATACTTCACATAGAATTTTAAACCAGTTGTTCATTTAACTCTTACAAACTAGCCAATATTTAATAGCACTGCTCATTGCTTAAGTTGTCTGTGAACAATTTCAATAATATATATAACAGTGCAAGTCTGAAGTAAGTAAAATTCATGCCTTTAAATCTCATCATTATTTGTACGTATTACAGGTCCTTTAAACCCTTTTTGTATATAATATACTATACATAAAGTAGTGAAGCATATGTCCAAAAATGGACACACAAGAGCCGAAAACGAAGGAAGCTCTAAATAATAACTGGTATATTTTATTCAAAAAAAAATAAAAGTTTATATATACGTAACAGTTTATGATTGAGTACAGGATTCATACTCAAATATCTATATCCTGTATGCCATATAATTGACTAATAAAATCAGTGTGTATTTTATCCTCATTTGTTCTATTCGACACCAGATTACATATGCATATCATATTTACCTTAAACAGATCCACGCAAATTTGATATATACTTTTATATTGCCAGAATGTCAGAATAAGCTGTTACATCCGCCGGATTTACTTATAACAAATAGAAAAGAAAACGTGTGAAACTATTTTTACATATACAGGTATACAAAAGGATGTCCTAACAAATTATTACTTGAACCTATCAATCTGGCATATGGCGATTAAATTAAGTATCATGTATGCGGTCTGTCTGTACACGAATGTACCCATAAATGGCGGCGTAGACAATGCCCTGGGAACCCGACTCATTTGAAGAGAAAACATTACTCCGAGACTGACTGCACTTCGTTATATCGCTTTTAAATGGAACTTTACAGACGTTTCATGACACGAGTGAACTTGCACCAACAATGAACTTCAAACTTAAATTATTACTATCCTAGATTTAGTACTTAAGTGGTTTGAATCTCAAGTCATGGATGATAAAGAAAAGTTTTGTGTTTCATCAAACTGCACGGGCAGTTTAGCGGATAAATAGCATTGACTCTTTCCTTGTGAGAACGAGTACCAGTAAAGGAAACAATATGAGGGCATAGTATTTAATACATACAATTGTTTATTAATTGATTATACATGATCTAAAGTAAATATTAATCAGTGTCCCATGTTTTTCTTGATTATAAATTCTCTAATTTAGAAGATTTATTTACAGTCTGTTAAATCAAAATATATTATTTCTATATATACTTGACTTTTTTGTTACCATCACTAACCTAGCAATTTTTTTATTAATGAACTAATAAAGTATTCCTGTAATAAATTACCATGTATATATACCTTAAGATAAAGAAAAGGAAATAAAACTAATTGTAAATTCCCAATAAATATGCAATAGAAGAGAAATTACTTAATTTAGTTATAAGTATAGTAATGTTTGGTTTATTTTAATATCCAATAGTGAATGAAACGAATGCACTCCTATATTTTCATTGTCAGTCGACGGAGTTCCGTGCGTCATATCCCGCCGAGTGCTTAACAAACAGAGGGTAGAAGCATCGCCAAATGTGATATCACCAGGATTATCACTATTTACGTGGACCTGATAACAGCAAGTATTAAAGTGGGCGCCGTAAACGATACGCAGTTATATCGCCTAGTCGCAGTAAAACTATTATATCACAAATTTTTAATTGGTACTGCGCTATTTGTAACTACCACTGCATATTATTTTGTTGATATCCATAAAACAGATTAATCAGTATCTAATCTCGTTAACTTGTTTTGAAAGAAAATTTCATCCTTTTTAGTGATAATCATGGAATATGTAAAACATTTGGCAACTCTCTAGGACTTCATTGTCCGAATGCAAACACCTTTAAATACGAACATGTATTTTAATTATCCTCGTATTATCTTCAAAAACGGAATAACTTTAAGAAACAACGGATAACAGAAAAGATTATTATCATTCCACAAATTTTTTGTACTTTTTGTCCAACTTGTCTATAAAAGACTAGCCTTTATTGTAAACCGTTGTGACCTTGTGCTCGCTAACGAAGGCTGCACTCTATACAAGGCTGCCCACAACAAAAAGAAATAAAGGCTCCAACGAATAAAGACCACAAAAAATATAAAAGACAGGCGATGTTCGGAACGCGAGTGCGACGAACTGTTTTTTTTTCTCGTGTTTTACTTTTAATTTACAAACACCGACTGTTTGGTAAGAGATATTATTAAAAATATTAAGTGATTACACACTAGCGGGTAAGACTAGAAGACCTTGTAGTTATATACCACAACAGCGCTTATTTTTGCAGCTAAATATTATTGTGATCCGGTTTTAAAAGAGTTGTAATTAAAATAAATAAAAGAACCTTCCCAATCATTTCATTACATCGTTGAACTGATTCAGCAGGTTTTTCTAGAGTTTTAATGTTTCAGGATCAACAAAAAGGAAATCATCTTTGCAGAAGTCCAATAACTGCAACGTTTCTAAATATAACAGGGGTCATGAGCCTATGTTTACGAAGTAATTATAAGTGTTTTTATAGTTCAGTTATAAAATAATAAAATATTGGATTCAGAGATTATTCTGTGGCATGTGGGCTGTCATTTTGTAAACTGGACAGATGCGATGCGAATTGGGTTACAGAGATACGATAATTTTGTTCACAGAGCAACACGCGACTCATTTTCACAGATTCTGATATTTTTAGTTGAACATCATCATTAAATATAAATATATATAACGTAGAAATGCTTTATACATAGCCTTTACATTTAGATTTATTATATTTCTTATAGACTTTTATACAATATGTTTAGCTATATATAATTTTACACATACAAACTATAAATTTCTTTATCGATAAGGAATTGAAAACATTCCTTTTCATCATTTATCACTGCAGAATACTTTATTACTAAAAAGTTGGATAATAGATAGTTTATAAAATAAAAGTCTAATGTAATAATCTTTCTACGTATCAAAACATTTTTGCTAATTTTTAAGTTAATTACTAAACAATAAATCTCTACAAATTTCGTAAGTAAACGAATAGAATATTATTTGACAGACTGGTTATGACACGGTTTGGCTGAAATTTAATTTTTATCGTGTTGATAATATACAGTTGTGCATTGGAGGATGTGACCTAGTATTACGAATGCCAAAATACAAAAAAAAAATGTAGCAGTTTATTTTTGCGATACCGGATATAACTGCGAACAGTATTGGCAATGAAATAAGTGGCTACAGTATAAAAGTAACGTTATTTACTATATTTGCGGCTGTTTATTATTATTTACATCATTTAAATTGTATCAGTTACAATTATATATGATAATAAGATATATTACATTGAAAATATATATTTTTTTTTTGTGACCTTGTTAACAGTTTTTATTAATTATTTTTTAAACCCTTCTCGCAGGCTGAGGCTGTTTATATCTGTCTGTAGATTGAAGCAAAACTAATATCGATTTAGAGGATCGATTTTATTTTTAATTCTAAATTATTAGGGTATAATTAAACACTTCTGTTCACATATTAAATAATTACGCCGAAATATCTGGATCATCCAAAAAATCTTAGCAAAAATCTGAAAATTGATCATTGTCCTCAAAGACATCTAGTATCAATACAAGATTGTGTAGTTCTATGATATATTTACTTAATTGCTACTTATCAACTTACGCAAGTATTCCCAGTACGTATTGATAGTGTAAGCTAATAATTATTTCCTATCTCCGGGCAGTATCTGATACAATTTCCGAAATTTCCGGGCTTCATTATGCCAATTACCTCTAATTGTACAAAATAGTGAGGCAGAAGGCATTTCGTTTGTACACTGTAAATGATGAGTCTTCACTCATCATACATAATTTACATTGATGATTACAGTACACATTACACTAGTACCAGAGTTGCGGATATTTACATGAGTTAACTAAACATATTTTTCTTAATAATTCAGTATCAATTTTAACTTGTCTAACATTTGGGAAATAACTTAGAAACGAATCTTAACAGCAGAAGAATGCTTATCAAAATTCATATAGATTAAAAAGCTTTTAATCCTTTGAGGTTGCTATATACAATCACAATAATATCAGAACTCGAGGCCTGAAAATATAATATAATCTGTTAAATGTTGTTTTGTGTTTTATAGTCAATATTTTAATAGTATATATGTATGAATTTTTTATTAACATTTATTACTTACTACAAATTCTTCAAATGATCAAAATGATAGATTTAAATACACCAGTACTAATAATGATTAGGTAATACATATTTATTATAAGTATAAAACATATCCAAGATACAGTTATCGTAATAAAACCTACCGTTAACTTTTAACCAGCCAATAAAACGAGCTTTATGGAGATAATGAAATTATGCTCTAACAATATACAATAGATAAAATTCAGCAACTATTAAGGATATTGTCATCTTTACACATTTTATTATTGATATATATCTTTGTTGAGCAGCTATTTTGATGTTTAATATCCTTAACATATTCTAAAACTTAAATATAGTAATTAAGTTCTGGTCTTAATATCTAAAAGAAACTTTATGCTTACTTAATTTTTAATCATTGGCCCTTATTGCGCATTCCTGCTACTGTCCGACTTGATTTGAATAAATAGCTGGTGTTGAATTACCAGTTGATCTAGCCCTATTGTGCTGTTCGGCACGAGGACTGGTTACCAGCCATGTCGGGTTCAGAGCGCCTACGCAACCGTAGGCGGATGCTAACCTGGGACCCGAGGCTCGACTAACATAATTATAGTACAGACTATAAACCGTTTACTTGGAGTACTTTATAGCCCGTTTCTATTACATTATAAAATATTATATGTACGATGAAATAAAACAATCACGAGAAGCTTTTAATAAAAACTAAAAAAAAAGTTTCGTTTTGCTATGTAGCATACATAATAATATACAATGTTGGATGATAGATCATTTCTGCAAAATTGAGAAGGAAAATTGATTAAAAATTTTGATATAATTTTTTTTTGGTACGGGTGTTTTATTAATAATATAAGGTTGGAAAATATCTCCCTTCCGCTTTTTTGCTCTTTATTCAATGCTTTATAAAAAGTGTTACAGTGATCGGATTTAGTTCAAATATGCGCCGTTTTGTTCGATAATCTGTATCCATCTAGACGGCAACTTCATAATACCTCCCTCGTAGAAGCCCCCCTCCTTATTTGCGAAGAACTCGGACAGCCACTTTTCATAAGCCTCTTTTGAGTTCAACTTTACACCACCAAGGGCGTTCACCATGGACAGGAACAGGTGGTAATCACTTGGCGCTATGTCCGGGCTATATGGTGGATGCGATAAAACTTCCCATCCAAGCTCCCGTAGCTTCTGACGAGTCATCAACGAAGTGTGTGGTCTGGCGTTGTCATGGTGGAACACTACACTCTTCCTGTTGGCCAATTCTGGACGCTTCTGGTCGATCGCCTGCTTCAAGCGGTCCAGTTGTTCGCAGTAGATGGTAGAATTAAGCGTCTGGCCATATGGGAGCAGCTCATAGTGGATGATTCCCTTCCAATCCCACCAAACACACAGCAAAACCTTCCTGGCCGTCAATCCCGGCTTGGCCACTGTTTGGGACGATTCACCGGCCTTCGACCACGACCGTTTTCGCTTGATATTGTCGTATGTGATCCATTTTTGGTCGCCGGTCACCATCCGCTTAAAGAATGGGTCGAGTTCGTTCCGTTTCAGCAGCATATCGCAGGCGTTGATTCGGTCCAGAAGGTTTTTTTGCGTCAAATCATGCGGCACCCAAACATCAAGCTTTTTTTTGTATCCAGCCTTCTGCAGATGGTTTAAAATGGTTTGGTGACTAACTCCCATCTCCTGGGCGATGTCACGAGATGCCACATGCCGGTCTAACTCGATGTAGTCCATGATTTGATCGGTATTTGTCGTCACAGGTCTTCCGTCGGCTGGCTTATCCATGGTGTCGTTTTCACCGGTTCTGAATCGTCGAAACCATTCCTCCGCGGTTCGAAGTGATAGAGTACCATCCCCCAAAACACCATTAATCTCACGGAACGTTTCTCTAGCGGATTTGCCTTTAACGAAGGAAAACTTTAAAATAGCGCAAATTCGGCGTTAGTGAACTCGCATGTTTACACGTCTATAACTGTTGAACGCAATATCCAAACTAATTATGCATAGCGTCGTTTTGTAGGTTATGTCAAGACCATTCAAATTATGTATAGTATTGCCAGATACGAGCTCTGTAGCGCTTTGTACATAGCCGCGAAATTCAAAAGACAAAAAGGCGGAAGGGAGATATTTTCCAACCTATTATTAGGGGATGTTATTTCATATAGCAGTACATCATCAATGACTTACTATAATATACTATAATTAAAATATATTATAAATAATTTTATTGTACAAATGACTTCATACGTAAGTTTTTTAATCTACATTCAGTAATTTGTTGGAAGAACTACTTAAGTTCAATTTTTTTTTATTCAATTAACCGACGGGTCGAGCGGAACATTCACCTGATGGTAAATGAGACGCCTGCCCATAAAAAAAGGGTGTTAGAATGTAATATAAACTAGCATCACTATATTGCATTCGTCGCTTGAGACATAGGATATCGAGTCTCGTTACCTCAGTAATTTTACTAGCTACAGCGCACTGCAAATCGGAACACAGTTGTGTTTGCACGGTACTGTTTGGCGGTAGAAATAGACGCTGCGGTGGTACCCACCTAGACGGTGTCCGGCAAGAGATCTACCACCTAGTGAATATACAATACAAGTAGTAAATTAATAGATATATACAACGTCGATATACATTGATACCCTAAAAATAAATATTTGAATTTTTAATAAAAAGAACTGCAAATCTTTACATTTCTTAAATATCTTTCATCAACAAGTAAATGCATTTTGTATATCTAATGTATCTACCGGAAAGACAAAAGCTCTGTAATGTCCTTTGAGCATGATCATTGAGTACTCTTCCGTATAATGAGCACCTATTAGAGTCATTCAGTACAAGAGTAGAGTCAGTGAGCCACCCCGCTGCGCGTGACGTGTGAACATTTTAATTGGAGAGAATAGCCCGCTGGGGCCTGTTGGGGTGGCGACCCCCAACCAAAACAAAAATAGGATTATTGGAAATAACTAAACTTTGAACTAATGCCACGTGCTCATGCGTTCAAGCAGTAATAACCGAATAATCGATAACCGTAAAGAAATCTGACAACCGTTTGTTAATTCTTTAAAATACATACATATATACATATATATTACGCTTCGTTCCCAGTGGGGTAGGCGGAGACCACCACTCTCCACTTGCTACGATCCTGGCACACCTCTGACGCTCACTTTCTACTACACTCTAGTAACTACAGTATAAATTTATTTATATAAATGACAACCTTATAACACTTTTTGTTATAAAAAAATGCATAGATACTTATCTATACTTTTCATTTATAAAATACTATATTTGTATAATTATATTCAATGTGGGTGAGTTTTCTTTCTAAGTCATTTCCATACATTTGAGTCTTGACTCTTTAATCAGAATCTATTTCTTGTAATCTTTCACCAACTCCATTCAGTGACTTCTGTTCTTCGCCTTATCTACGGTATCTATAACCTTTTTCGCTTGGTTCGTTTTTTACTTTGAACTTCGTCCATGGGGGCTACCACCATCAAACTTACCAGTGACATAAAACTATTAAATTACTTGTATTTAATATTAATATAACCGAAGAATTAAAGCATCCAGCTAAGACAAGTTTAAAATTCGTATTTTTGTTTAAAATTGTTTTAGGATGGAGGCGTTAGTCCTGTACTCTGTCCAGGAATTAAGAGAATGTGGTATAAGCCTATAAATATAACTTAAATAAAAGCACAAGTAAATGAATAATTAGCAATGTTTTTTACTTTTCTTTATATGAGAACTGTTGATATAATTTTTCGATAGATAAATATTCTAATTTATTTGAGTAACTTTAATTATTCACCGTTTTCCTGTATTTTTGTTATATCACATGTATACTACAAATAAGAATGACTAAGTATATGTATAATTAAATGAGAATGACTAAGCGCGGTGAGTGGTTTTTTTTTTTGAAAACTCACGTTTTCCGATTTTAAGTATCAGTTACAGGTCATTCCTATTCAAATATATACGTGAACGTACGAGAAATTTAACGAACTAACCTTGTAGAGTTCGATCTATTGGAATAAAGTCGGTATACGTCGAGCTACATAAAGTGTATTTCGAACTAGTGTTACAACTAATTTATTACACGCGACCGAACGTCGCAAGTGCATTTTGTACGTAGGTGCTATTTTCGATGATCATAACTTACTTTTACAACTACTAAAACGGTGAAAAAAAATTTCACGTAAACAAAGTTTTTACGAGTGCGTGTCGTATAGTATGAGAAATGTCTTTATTTGTGAGCAAACGCCCGAAGCAATGTGTTACGCCCACGTGGCTTTTATATGCCGTGTTGATAAACATTGTGTGAAATGGAATAGTCCACACACGTACACAGCACAGTCAAATGAATTATGCAACGGCCTGAAATTTAAGATAGCCTAGAGTTTAATTCACTAACACAAACCCTAAGACAAAAAACCAAAAATTTTTATTTGCTTCCTTGCGACATCTAAATCTAAACTTAACAAGATGTACTATTGAAAGTTAAAATTGAATAAAGTAGCGAGGAGACGAGCAGAACATTCACACGTTGATAAGAAATACGATTCCACGTAACAATGTGACACTAGTTAGGATTATGAACACTGCACACTACAAAGAGCTTATCGTCTTGAGACACAGGATGCTGAATAATATTACGGCAGTAACTTCACTACGTAAAGTGCCTCTTAAACTAAAACAGAAGCTTTGTGCACCAAAAGCTGAAATGATACCTAGACGGTCTCCGACAACAGCAACTTATCATCAGTAAAGTATGTGTTTAAACTACAAACCAGTTGTAGGACCTTTATATAGTATATAGCATGGATTTTAGTTTAAACACACTAAATATTTCAAACATAAAAGTTATTCTTGAAATATTCTTACATACAATAAATCAATCTTACATAAAATAAATCTTAGACGTATTCATTTGACTCTACACCCATCGAGCAACATTATCGATGAGATAGCGTCCTTCGTTGGATGGCAGTAATAAAAAGATCCATATTCTACGTTACAGTAATCGAAGTTATCGCTTTCTTATCAGAATTTACCACGCCTTAATATCAACATACAATTGATAAATCTGACAATATTTACTTCACACAAATACAGTGTTACCTATAGTTCGGTGTAAGTAATAAATAGAGATACTGATGAAACAAAATCTAGAATATTCCGAGGATTTTTGAGTCTGATTTAAAAATTGAAATGCTTCACTTAGATAGAAAAAACAAATTGTCATACTCATACAGTCTATTACGTAAAATAATAGTATAAAAAACCTTAGAGGAAAAACTTATTAAATACTACTTGACATATTTTATCCATGAGTCCAATAACATGAAATCAGCATTTGTAGAGATTGTGGGAAGGTCTGGAATAGAGTACATTGGAACCTTTCCAAGTTATTTTATATGGTGGTATATTTTCTTCGCAAACATTATCTATTACTCTTAAGCGTGACTCATTCAGCAAAAGTTATCTGATCTCCTAAATATAATCTTTCGATAAATATTACTACAGTAAGACAAAGATTTTATGTAACAATTATGATAAAAAGTGACGTTATATAATATATAATGCGGTAATGCTTTGTTTCTTAATTGTTTTAAATTAATTACCACTGGATACGGGCAGCACAGAGCGAGACAGAGATCCCATAGAGAGGCCTGTGCTCAACAGTAGGCTTTCGTCTGATGATGATGTTTACATATACGAACTAACTCCGAATATACTACGCTTATTCTGCTCTAAACATTAATTTGAAGAAAATTCTAACAACATCGAAGTCCATACGTGAAGGTTAATATATCCATACTATATTCTGTACGAGTTTCATACTAAATATGATACAGATATATCTTTATATAAAAATTTCGTCGGAGGACAAAAGCTTATGAATATAGGTCATCGGTCTAAGAACGTCGCAACCGCGACATATAATGTAGTCAACCCAAATACTCTCGCAATGCACTTGGCAACTTTCAGGAGCTCCAGTAATTGCCCTTATTTCTAAGTGTAAATCATGTCATAAATGACAAAATGATGAATATTATTCCATTAATGAAAATCTTTCTGTAAATCTATCAGGTGCGATAAGCCAGCACATTTACACATCCTGTTTTAGATGCAAACTAACCGGCCGGTAGACGCGAGCTTAACTATTATCGCACCAGTTCTTGACAGATAAGAAACTTGAAATGTTGCTAACCTCAAGTCGAACAGTTACATTTAAACTAAGCTAATGCACGCACCGTAACAACCTTCGCTTGTTAACAGTTATAAGAGGTCATATAAATTAAATTTAAGAAATAATATCATACAAAATAACTAATTCTATTAAATTTTCCAACCTCTTTGTCAGTCTTTAATTTTGAGGTGAATAAAAGTATAAAACTTAATAAACAATTATTTTAAACGTGTAATAAATCGTATTTATAATTATTATTACGTTTATACTTAAAGAAAACGTATCAGCGATATGATATCGAACACATGGAACGGTGACCTTCACACTCTAGTATGATGTCAGGCAACTTATGTTTTTAAGAATAACTTTACGTAAATTATAAAGAATACTTACCAGCTCGTTTTATCGCCACTGGTACTGTTGATAGTGATATGTTCAGCTACAGAAAATCCAAAATAAGAACCTGTCTCCCCATACTTTATCACTGGAATCCTCGGCTCCAGGTTGAAACTGGCAGCACTATGCAAAATACACAAAAATATAACATTCCAACACTCGACCTTCGGAGCCATGATAATGTTCGTGATTATATCGTAATGTTAGTCGTATCGTTGCACAAAATCACTGTCCACCAGTTATATTTTGGCACATCGCGGTTCTCGTAAACAATGTTTTAGAGTTGAAGGAGAATGACGAGCAGACCCCCAGCGCGTTTGCCGCTCGCCGGCTGAGTATTCGGTGTTCGCGGTAAAGTTCTGCCGACTCTACATACTGCACAGGCCGCCGTGCGCGCGCTCGTGCTACAGGCGAGTGAACTCATAAAACATTTAAGTACCAACGAATTTAAGCGCCATCTACACAAATGATACCATATACTTATTAAAAGCACCTATTGTTATATTCAAAATTATATATTTCATTTGAACATATATTTGTTTTTGCGGGCAGCGTCTCTCGACTAGTGATTAGATATGTATTTTTATTATGTGTGATTTCGTTAATTACTTTTTTTTACATGTTCATTGCATTTCATTTATCTTATATTCTTATTTTGTTTTATGATCTATTTCAAATATCACATTGAACTATGTTAAAAAAGCGACACCTATAGCTCTTAATATAATACAGTTGTAATACAGGTATTGCTTGCTCTGTAAACATTTCATTAAAAACCAACAGATGGCAGTCATCATTAGATTTTAAAATATAGTAAATATTTTTTGGTCAATTATCGTAACCAATAGTGCACCTCCTCTGTTTTCATATTTTACTTAACATTACGTCACTATACTTACATCATTGGACATTTTATTACTTTGATTTAACTACGTACAAATGCCACTATTACACGTAAATGTAGATATTTTAATAATCCATCAGTGTGACTATACGACAATTTTCCGTGTCACCGTATAAATACCTTTTTATTTTATAAAGCGACGAGACGAGCGTGATTTTCACTTGATGGTAAGTGATACGCCTGCCCATAACGTCACGCTAGTTAGAATGGTATGCACAGCACTGCATTTTACTCGTCGCTTTTGATACATAAGATGTTAATAACTATTAAGTCCATACACGGGTTGTTCGAAAATAATAGTTTTTAGCGATAACACTTGGGGATATTTATTTTATGGCTATATTTTATGTTCTCGCAACAACAAAGAAACACAAAATTGTGTGTACAAAGGCGCACATATGGTACAGTTGTTTTATACTAATAATTTTTGCAATAAAAACAGACATATTAACATTGCATTCATTAAAACCTAATCCTAACTTGATGTATTAAATATATAAGTTAACTCTTATGTAATAAATAATAAGCTATCAAAAAATCTATATCGGTTATTTTAATAACATTGTTAACTTTGAATTAACATTGATAACGTTGATATTATTTTAACTTAGTTTATACATTCAGTATAAGGATTTTGTCAATAATCATCACGCCTGGCAAGCGGGTTGGTGATCGCAGTGCTGACTTCATCGCACCGATATCGCTGCTGCCCGATTACCGTCCGTAGTATTTGAGTCGGCCAGTGATGAATGGTTATACCGCCATTAGTCAGTCAGTGCAAGACCGTGGTTTGTGGAACACATTACAAGAGACCTATGTCCAGCAGAGGACATCCTTCGGTTGAAATGATGATGATACATTCAGTGCAGCTGAGTCGCCCGGCGAGTCCACTTTACCTCACATTAGTTTCACATAACCCTAAGTTCCCCTAAAAGCAAGGTATCTTTCAGAGCCATTGCAAAATATATGCGGCATGCACGAATACAATGTGAAAATCGTAGTGGCATTGAAAGTATTCATTGAAATTAAATAAGTAAGCAATCTATAACTACAAGCCTTTTTACTAATGCGTCCATAGAATTGAGATGTATAATTATTAGTTTTTTTATCTATGTATATATATAATGAAAAAGGGTATCTTTTCTTCGCCTATCACACTAAAACTAGTGAACATGGTAACATGACCAATCAACGCGAAATTATTTGTAGATGGTTATAGGTTATTTATTGAATTTCATGTTCTTCATTTCATTTGTAATTAACTATTATTAACATATTCATTTCGAATTATTAATTCGGTTACTATAGGAACGATTGCTATAGAAAGTGATTTGCAGTCTTACGTACGTATTACGGCCAGCAAAGCGGGCAGGGAACATGAACATCTAGTATGTTATAAAAATAAAACAAACATTAGAAAGTATAGTTATTTTTATTGAAAAGTAAACACAAAGTTTTAAAATAATGATTAATAAATTTTAGGTATATACGGTTATATATTCATTGATATCAGAAGGTGATAGTTTTCGTGTCCATGTGTCATAGCCTAGTCTTTTCTACTCTCTCCATTAAAAATTAAAAAATAAGTCCGCTAAAGAAAATCTTAAACTCTTCCAGTTAATTTAATTAAAAAAAAACTGTATTCTATTTTATAATTATATAGGAAACATGTCAGAGAGATCTGCATGAAAATAAAAGTAATAATTAAGGAACCTAAGTGATAAATTGGCAATCATTGTTAAAGAAGAAGTTATTCAGACTTTAACTAGAGCTAAACATGGTGTTCATTGCTCATCATTTGCCTCGCTTTCATTGCCATAATGAATCTACAACCGAAGATTCACTGAACGACCATATCGACAAGGTTACAATGAATGACCTTATCGGTTGCAAACTCGTGACCGAACCAGTAGAGGTGACGGAACCCATGTCGCGCCAGGTGGGTTTTTTTGATATCACAATACAGTTTGAGATAATTCCTCGCGAGTATTGCAATACCATTCTGTGTACGTAATGGCTTTAAGGGACGGGGTGGAAGGTGAGTTCGGTCTGTGAGTATGCGAAGAGAAGGTTTAACTGAGAGTCCAATCCCACGTTGAACACTTTGATTAATTTTGCTGCAGATTGCCCCGGCTCCTTACGGACCAGCGCCGTTCCCGACACCTTCATGAGGTGCACTTCGGAATCGACCGAACCACCGCCAGTTGTGGCTAGTTTAACGTGACATGTTACATCAACTTGGATATATTTCTCCACAGCTTTACCACGCTTCCCTGGAATGTCCACATATTCAGTCTTTTCTTCGATCTGCGGCAAATCTGCGCGGAACACGCTTGCTTCACCAAGTAAACCCTGATATAAAAAAAAAATTCTTTATTAGACAGTTTTATTTGCAATAGGAACTTGGCTTTATGCCATTTTATAAATAAACTATGTCGCAGACTTGTAGTAAACAAACCAGACTGCATCACATGAAAAAAATCTTTTATATATAGCAGTGGCTGTGCGCCAAATATTTAAAGAAAACGTAATATATCTCAATTTGTTCAATGCTGCTGTAAATTATCTTATTCACTTACTCCATTTCCGGTAATAGAAAATTTCATGTCCGGGTGCACAGCGCGCGGCTCCATACCAATACCCTCCGGATGAGAATCAGACCAGAAGTAGTTCTCGGGTGCATTAAGAGTGTCCGGTTTAAAGGTGATACGTTTGCCGTAGCCCATTCCAATGGATTGCAGCATTAAGCTACGACCCTCAAACAGGTGGCGTCGGCTATTGGCCGGACGCACGCGATACGAGAAACCAGGAATAATGCGGGGATCAACGTATGTACCTAAACAAACAGAAAAGTACAAAACATATGAATATTGTTGAGACATAATTTTATATCTACAACCAACTAACGTGGATGATGAAGTGTGTTAACCCAGTATACTCTGACTCTAATAAACTGATAGCCGCCATACACGGCAATGCTGTTATGGAAATAAGTTATAATATGTATGTGTGGTAACAAGACAGGCAAAGCCGAAAAAACCTTACTACAAACCAAACTCCACCACATGTGGTGCCAGATTTGAACCAAGAACCTTTATATTACAAGTCAAAATGTTAGTAAATGTTTCATCAAAAACCTATGAAACTTTAATTCCATAACAAACATATGAATATAATCGATAGTCACATCGAAACATCTACTTTTGTGCACACAGCACCATTATCATAGCTGTCGCTTTATGATAAGAAAGTGTAGAGATAGGTGCAGGCGGATATGGAAACCCCTACCATAAACAAACTCCATAACATTTGACTCCTGGAATCATAGCAGATATCCAAATAACAGGACGAATATTTTGCCACTATGCTGTAGAGGCAGTTAAATTATTATTTGATATTAAAAATAACTTTTACCTATAACTGGGAGCTCGTATCTCTCCAATCCTACTACACAGTACTGGCAAGGAATGTCCTTAATATCAGATCCGTTCACTGTAATCCTCCTGGATGAAGACTGGATGCCAGGTTTCAGTTCGTAACCTTTCTTCAGTTGCTTGATGCCTATGGCGACATTGATGACTCTCAAGACTTTAGCGTTTCCTCGCGCCTTCTTGAGTAGAGCTACTCCCGTGACTGGCACTAATTTAGTAGCACCGTCATTTTCATACCATTCTACTTTACACAGTGTATTTATCTTAACTTTCTTTTCAATTGTGTCGTCTTCACCTATCAGTTGTTCCAACTCAACCTGATTCTTCTGTAACATAATGTATATAATTCATAACATTGTAATACATTAAAGAGAAGCAGATAAACTTCACTGTAATACGATATGAAGTGTTGTAGCTAGTGAAATAACTAGGGCAATAAGATTTAACATCTTGTGTCTCAGAAAGGCGAGCGCAATATGGTGCAGTGTATATTATTTTAACTAATGTGTATGCCTTGGCATTAGGTTTCGTGTTGTAAAGAATTGGTAATTTTTTTATGTATTTTACCTGTTGTTGCACAACTTCAAGAATGCCTTGAGGTTCATGATTAGCGTCGTAAATGGTGAACTTGTCACCAACAGAAACTGCCTCGATCTCAAACAGGAACCCTTCAGGCCGCGAGTCGGACCAGAAATAGTTGCTATTGTCATTAAGGGTAGAGTCAGTCGGTTCAAACGTGAGCCGACGGGCGAATCCACGGCCGATTGATTGCAGAGTCAGAGCCTTTCCACCGAACAAATATCTTGGCTTCACCGATAGAGGTGGGACGTCCAAACCCTGAAATATTATTAAAAATGATTTATTTTTCGCTCAGTTGAATAATAATATACTGTCTGAATACTGGGTAATTTTTTTTTTTTAACAAAATACGCAAATGTTTAATTGTTTTTTAACGAAATCATTACGTTTCGGTCACCATTAAGAAAACTCTACTAAGGAAAATATTAAAAAATGGTCTCAAAACATGATTATTTTTTCTTTTACAACATGCAACAAAAAAATGTACAAAATGCACACGTTGTCGTTGTAATGAGTTGACCTTTATTTTCACGACTATGGTGCCACAGATTACAAAATATAATTTTGAAAAAATAACCACTCACGGACCTGTTTAATTTTTAATTTATGTAATTTACATGAAAAAAATGGCATGGTGCCCTTTATGAATGATACTTATGGTTTACCTATTAGAGACATAACATGCTGGCGGCCAGTAATGTCACATTCGACCTGTCGGGCCTCCGCGAGGTTTCTTGAAGAACAATCATTGTATGTGAACGCCGCACTGGGCGAGGTTCTGAAAAACTGGACGATCCACATACCTTCGCCTACAACGGCAAGCGCAAACAACCAGTGGCGATAGAGACGCAAGTCAACAGTGCTGGTCGTTGATGAGATTTCTCATTCTGTAAACGTCAGCAACGGACACTGCTACTCGTCGACTTACTAACTCTCAACTAACCATGACCGAATCGCACTGGACCGCTGAAATCGACTAGCGCAGTCACAAAATTGAATTTGGACGAAATCGAAATAACATACTAAAAGTAATTTACTAAATATTAGACATTTTAGCAGCATCTTTGAACACGAGTTGGTAAGGTTGCCATTACAATTTCTTTAAGTACTCTCATACTTTTTCAACAGGTACATTAACATAAATGAACATTTAACATCAAGCGTATCGACAGCGCTGTGACATATACACACGTTTAAATTAACTTAAAATTGTTAAGTTATTTTACATTATTTAAATGATTTTTACTATGACAACCTTACTTTATAATACAGAAATTGATATTAACCGATTATTTCAAAACAAGTAAGGAGGGGCAATGAAAAAAAAATTTGTATAAAACATTTTTAACAACAATGGTGAATTTACGTTTGCAGCGAAAATTCTTTAAAAAGTGTAAATTAAATAAATTTTTGAAAACGAAAATTAAGAGGAAATCTTTTCAGAATTTTCACGTGTTTCACGAACATTTTTGAATTATCGATTTGGAAACAAACTCACCATCCTCTTGATTTCTGAAAAGAATAATCATTCAAAAATGTTCTTCCAGAGCTGATCATTTACCACTGTTGCTTATGAAGTTAAATTTTCTTTCCAGAAAAATAAATAACACATTTGAATGTAATCAAAGATGGCTGATATTGTGATAGTCCAAACTCAATCAAAACTAATATCAGATAGAGCTAAGCCGTTTCTTTCGCGGTCCAGTCTGAAAATTTTGCCTTTGTTCGATATGGATCTTCATAGTTTTTCCTCTTTTTTTTTCGAAACAAGTAAACTTCACAATCATGATACAAAGCAAGCTTTTTGAATTTAACATATAAAGTTTGATCGATGAACAAGCCACAGTAAATAATTTTGAAGAATTGTCGCCCGAAAACTTTTATAATTTTCTATCTTTAAAATATAGGAAATGTGGAAGATTGCGTTTACTGTGTTATTGTCACTGTGCAATCATCAACACTTCCAGGAGTATTCAGGCCAATTCTTCAAAATGCAACGGAATGAGCATCGAGTTTTTAATTAGATTTTAACAGATATTCGTCTCACCTGCATGGGTCTAATTTTGTATCTGAAGCCTGTCCTAACTCTTGGGTCAATGTATACGCCGATAACGGGCATTTGATGAGGAGCCGGCTGGGGTACGCGGTACACGGCAGGGACATCACCAAGAGTGCTGGCGTCCAATATCACCTCATTGTCGTAAACGCTTGAACTCCAATAACTTTTGGAAGAAATCTCGGGGACTTCCTGAAAGCGTACATTGATTGTTTAGTGGAGCCAAGTTAATTTTATTTATTTGCGTAATAAATATTTATAAAAAAAGGACTATGAGAAGTATATATTTCGATGCGTATAATAACCGTCGTATTTTTATTTTCATACAAAAAGTATAAAAAAGTCTAATGTACGCAAATGTTTGATCAACTTTAATGATAAAGAATTAATAACTAACATAATATGTATTACCTAAATTAAAATTATGTTTTTACTATTGTTATATCTTCACTTACGTCAAGTGTTCCTTGAAAAAATATATCAGATTCTTCGTAAAATACAGTTGCTAGCATTATTGAAATCTTTATTATATAGTAATTAACTTAAATAAAGACTACACTCGGAGCTGCTTCGAGATGTAATAATAAAGAAAGCTTGCCTTGGCATTGTACGAACAATATGTCATAAACGTTTCAAAGTGCGCTTGCCAAGAAAAACGTATATTCTAAAATAAATTCGGTATACATATGCATATATTAATAAAAGACTAGTTTACTTTTCTTTAAGTTTGTTTTCATTGTGATTATAAAACATTACTACACGTGAAATAGTTCTGAAACGTTATAAATATTCCTCCATACTAATGAATTCATTAAACAATTAATTTATTTAACAGAAATCCTATTTGTTATATGAAAATTAACAAGATTATTATTAAAAGTATTCAATGCACTAAATAGGAAATATTTCTTTGAAAGAACTTTTACATTTAATTGTCTTATTCATCATTTACTGGTGGTACGTCTCTCTTACCGGAGAGTAA
The DNA here is from genome assembly GCA_033220335.2 of Troides aeacus. Lineage (NCBI taxonomy): Eukaryota > Metazoa > Arthropoda > Insecta > Lepidoptera > Papilionidae > Troides > Troides aeacus. Next base: position 4,244,584 of record CM067270.1, read on the forward strand.
GTAGGTACCACCGCAGTTCCTATTTCTGTCGACTAACAGTTGTGTGCAAACATCGATGAGATCCGGTTTGAAGAGCACTGTAGCTAGCGTAATAACTGGGGTAACTAGATTCAACATCTTTTATTTCAGGCGACGAGCGCAATATGGTGTAGTATATACATCATCCTAAGTAACTCCATTTTGTTACGGGCAAGCGTATCGCTTACCATACAGCTGAACGTCCAGCTCATCTCATCTCTTAATTGAATAAAAACAAATTATTTAAAAGTCTGTGATGGTGACGTAAGCATCAATCAAAGGAAATTTATTCAATTTAACGGCGTGCGTAGAGAGGCAAAGTCCACCCGGGAGATCGATCGAGGGCTATTTATAGCCCACAACGCAAGATAGTCGCCTGTACAGAAAAAATCTAGAATATTCTCTAGAAATACGTACATTTATACGATCTGTGTAAACAAAGCGCCGCTTCAGTTCTGACCTGGCTTCTACATGATTGGTTTAATGAAACCTCATGATATTAATCGACTGTCAATGAAGCTTTACAAGCGATTGAATACAATTGCCATCGAAATTATACTTTTATTGAAAGAAGGGAAGATGAGAATATCCACCTTGTGGTGCAATTTAGGATAGTATACATTGCGCTCCACAGACATAATGTTAAGTTTTATATACTACTGTTCAGTAGAAATAAGGGCTGCTACCAAAACTATCTAAGGCAACCTACTACCAGTTAAATTACAGTGAGTATAAATAAAATATGAATAAGGTTGTAAACTTTTGCTTATTTTATTTATTATACACTCGCAGAGAGCTGGGTCTGAGGATGTCAATAAACAATTATCTTAGTGAGTTATGAATCAAGTCAAGGGCGTGTCCATACATTCAACACCTACACTAATTAGAACTGTAATTAAGATAATACAATAAAAAAATCCTCCCGGGAAAATACTAATATATATACATATATAACAAAGGGTCTTTTGACGTGCCACCCCAAAAAAAGTCAGGATTAGATTATTGGTTAAAGAATTTTCTGGAATGTGTTAATCAAACAATTTATAAAAAAACGATATCGCAGATCGTAATTGTAATAAAGAAATATTTACCAACTTAATATTACAGTAAATAAAGATACTGGGATAAGGAGACATCGTGATGATCGAGGCGAAAAGCATGTGATATTGTTTTAAATCCTACCTAATTTTGGAGAGGCATTATTTACCACAAACACTTGCACGTCACTTCGTAAAAAAAAGTCCGAGTTATATAGTAAATATTCTTAAAAATCTATTTTAATTTATATTATACATACCGGTACTTCCAAATCAGGAAATGCTTCTTCACCATCGCTTTCATAGTCACTCGTTGCCGAGATCAAACTCTTAGGTGTCACCTCAGGCTCCTGTATTATCAGTTACGTTAATCTCAAATTTATCCATAGAACATTTTACATTAACCCGCTAAATATACAGTTACCCGTAATATATCTACATATTATTACAGAAAGAAATTATATAAAATAACATATGTAAACCTATTTTACAGAGAATTACAACCAAACTGGTATTGTCGAACATTAAAGTGCATATGTCGATAAAAAATTGCGTAACACAAGAATATAATTATTTATTACGAAAGAGATAAATGTACGGAAGCTGTAAACGAAATCTCGTCATGCACTGATAACTAACTATAAAATAGTAATATTTTATTATCTGAACTCGCGGCACGAGACAAATGTTTATAAGCATTGACAATAAGACATCTGCGAAATGAGGCCGTTGATTTATTGCTGCAAGTCATAATAAGATCAGACCTTGATTCATTTACCAAACCACTAACAGATAAAATATTAACAGAGATTATTTAAAACAAATATAAATAAGTATTTGTTTGTCCTGATTTCCAGATTTTTCGGCAACTGTTTGGAGTGAATGCGTAAAGAACAATTCAACACGAGGTCATTGCGACAGTTGAAAATATTTTTGTACGACTAAAAATGTGAGTCGACCGAAATTGATCTTAAGGTATTGGTGAAATATTCTTCAGCGATTCAAAACCTACAATAATAGAAATGTTCTATTTGTCTGTTTGTGGATATATATTATAAAAGTTAAATTAGAAATATCGATGTTTAGACTTGAAGATCTAACATTGTTTTATTGGCCATAAAAAAATTTACTAAATTAATAATGATTTCGGTGGGTTTATGTTCTACTTTATTAGATTAGTACTTTTGTTAACTTACCTGGGCAGACGGTAATGTTTCGACGAGAGCCGGTTCATCAAGAGTTGTAGAGGTGCCGGCCAAACGGGCACGGGTTAAATTCCATAAACGGCGCAGAGCCAACGGAGTCTCCTCCACTTGCAATTCCATAGCTGGGTTTGCGAGCATTTTCTTGATTTAAAGTAGACTGTCAAATTAAACAAAAAAAAAAATATTTCAAAAGTTTTCAATAAGAAATATTTCATTCACGATTCACAGCAGTTTTTAATGGTATCAAATATTCACATAGAGCTAGCTATTTTACAAAATTATTAGTTTAATTTAGAAGAGATTTCCGTTACAAAATAACCGGTGATTACCTATGATAACGATAATCAAATAAAGCCTGCATGCGAACTGTCCGTCATGTTTTATATAGGTGAAGCTACCACAGAATTATTTAATATTATAATAAAGAAAAGAAGTTTTATTCAAAAAAATTTTTTTTTTACCCGTATGTAATGATAAAGATAAAATTCACCACGAGGCCATTCACGATTAGAATTACGAAAAGTTACATACTATGCGTACGAGTACATTGCCTATTTGACTAATTTCAACAAAATTACTTTATTTATTTATTCTATATTGTAAATTATTAAAGTATGATAAAAAGACTTTGGCTTAATAAAAAAAAAAATTATTCTCATTTTGCCAGATGAGATTTATAAGGAAATAATGGAAAGGATTTTAAAGATCTTTTATGTGACGGTAATTTATCGTTCTCTTTTTTTTACCATTAAAGAACCAACTTTCTCCTCTTCATAACATTATTTAGTATAAACATCTAGATTTGGTTCAAAAAAAAAAAAAAAGTATATTAAATTTACACCGGAATCGAACTAATATACGTATTGTATAAGCGGGGACAGTTACCACTCACTTAGCCACTACTATAATACATTGCGTTAACGCAAAATATTTATTTACTTTTTCACTATCACTTTCATAAATTTTACATTTTTAAAATAAATAATTGCTTAACGCTTCGTAATAAAACGGGTTTTAAGTACATACTATAAAAACCGATAATGATTTCACATATACCCGTTGCTATTCTTAATTTTTTTTAAAAGTGTGATTGCTATTAAAATATAATATAAAATTAGCATAAAACAGAAACATGCTAACTAAAAATATTATTTATATGAAAACAAAGTAATAATAATAGATTCCATTATAATACATGCTTTTGTTTAATGAACTAAGATCGTTAAAATATAAGAGCAAAACCTAAACTATCATTAGAATTCAGTATATTTAATTTGTATGCCACGTCACAGTCATATGTATTGAAGTTTAAACAGATGGAATTAATAAAAAAAGCCACATAAATTATGTTTAACATAAGTAAATTAATTTAATTATATTCATTAAAGGAAAATTTGTATTTAATGAAAGTGAATTATTTAACTCGGTATGGGTGTGTCCGAATCGTATTAATAGAAAACAGGTAAACGGTTTACCCTCTAAAAAAAAAAAATCCTGGAACAGGTATGAAATTCCATTCTATTTAACTTTATAGAGGGTGTAGAAAAAAAAGAGTCTACAAAAAAAAAATATTGTCAGAATTTAAAAGAATTAAAGAAAATTAATTAATATTCTTTTTTTAAAACTTTACTTCGTGAAACTGATCATTTAAAATCATTAAGCTAAAAGCTGTAATAAAATAATTTTAAAAATATAAAACATTTATTCACTAAAGCATTATTAAAAATGCAATAGTTTAAGATTCAATAGTCGAAAGTGGTCTTTTTTACTTCTAATCCATTGCACGAGAAGAGAAAGCGCTCGCGGTTGCAGTTCTATACTGTCCGCCATTTGCTGTGACCGTTTCCGTAACTTACCAGAACATTCGTTCGTATGACCAAAATATTCATCCTTATAATAAAGTTATAACTTTTTATTATTTATGTATAATCCAACGATGCATATACAGGAAAACGGTTTTTACTGTATAAGAAGGCTTACCTTGATAATAAAAACGAATTTATTAGGCACAAGGCTCCAGATATTGTTGCAATGGTCAATTATTGGTATTTTGGTAAAAAAAAAAGTAGTCACAAATGGAGCGACGGGTTCGAGAACGTGAGTAACAATGCTAAGAAACAACCACACTGCAGGGGAACTCGAACACAACTGAACGTTCAACAGCGTTAAATTTATTTAAAACCTTAGTAATCGCCCTCCTTGCTGCAAGCTGGTATAGCTTCGTTATAACGAAGAGGATGACGATATAAGACCCGAGCGAGATAGCTGTAGGGCTGATATGGTAACCATAAAATTCTTTTGTTTTAATAATTGTTAATTTTAAAACTTGAGGTGGTTTTTCATCCGAAGTGATAAATCAGTATCATCGTACTTTTTAAATACTTATAACTAACAAAAAATTATAACCAAAGAAGAAAAAAAATTAAGGTAAATACTATTGCGATTGAAATTCGCCACAACATATCAAGTCTTGAGAAAATTTTGGATCTTCTTGAATTCCTTTTTTTTTATTCAAAGGAAAATTGACTATGTATCATATTTTGTTGGTAGATCTGTTGCCAGAGACCATCTTGGTAGGTACCACCGCAGTACATAATTCTGCCGCCAAACATTTGTGGGCAAACATTACTGGGTTCCAGTTTGAAAGGTGCTGTCTTGTCTCTGACGACAGTGGCAATATGGTGCAGTATATCTATCTTAATTAGCGCCACGTTGTTATGGGCACATCACTTACCATCAAGTGAATATCCTGCTTGCCTCGAAATCTCTTGTCTATAATGATATCAAGCATTTATATTCTTGAATTAATACTCCTATGAAGTCTTAGAGATCCTTCTCCTTTGTATCCACGTATGAAAATAGTTAGTGTGTGAGTGTCCCTACATTTTATGTATATATTAATAACGTGATATATTTATACACTTAGCACAATTATGAAATATTTTGGGTTTTTTGTTAAAGTTCCTCTTAACTAATGCTAAATTGATGGTAGTTATCTGTAGCTGTAGACTGTCAAACCAAATAATTGTGTGAAAAGACTTTTGTATTCAAGTTTGAAGGGCGCTCTATATCTTTAATCTCAAGGCGACGAGCACAATGTGACACTGTGTATGTTATCCTAACTAGCGCTACATTGTTATGGACAAGCGTTTTACTTACTATCAAGTTAACGTGCCGCCCGTCTCGTCGTTACGTAGAATAAAAAAAAACGTAGCATCTAATATTTATGACTATATGAAAAAATAATTTCTGAATAATTTTCTGAATTTTATGATGGTTACTATAGTGTCACGCCGTGACCGCGTGCTGCACTCACACATTGATGGAATATTACGCATGCGTCGTGATATTGTGATACGTCTAGGCCGACGTCACTGGCCTCCTTACAGACCAAAGTTCACTAGAGGGTGTCCACTGTCTAGCAGGTAGCACCATTTAAGAAACATTTCGATGCGTGCTTTAGTAAAATTCCACTACCCACCTATGCGCAACAAATAAGGTTATAATGATCAAAATAGTAAGAAATATTAATATTGTTTTATATCATTTGCGTCGGAAATACAATAGTATATCTTAAATTAAGAAAACCCTGGAAGCTGAAATAAATTTGTAAATAATTCTTGAAGGACTTTGTGCGTTGCGCGGTCGAGTTAAATTTAGTTTTTCCATTACGAACTTACTGAAATAAATGCTAGCCGGTTGAAGCAAGAATCTAATTATAGAGAAGTTATGTAATAGCAATAACTGTTAAAAATTAAAAGAAAGTGTTAAACTCATTTGCTAATAATTAAATATCTATAGATTGTATAGTATTCATATAGTCAAGAAATTTAAGTATGTTATGAAATCTTAAAAATAATCGATTTCTAATATTCATGCGAATATTACACATTAAATAAAACAAGTTAGCTTTTTAATTAATGTTTACCTTGTGATTTTGTTTAAAAGATTATTTATTGTTATAAGTTTAACATTCCTACTCTATGTTAAAGTTTTGAATATAAATGTAGCGAAACGGAAATAGTTGAAATCGCAGATGTCACATATGTTGAAGGAAATATTGTTTCCAAGTTGAATATCTACGTGACTTAAATAAACAATTAGTAAAAAGTTTAAAATGTTTTAAAAAATTGTAATACCAGTCGGAATGGAAAATGATAATAGTAAAATCAAATATATAAATAATATACTGTCAGAAGATACTCTAGAAGGTATTTCTACGTATAAAATCGATTGCACATGCCATGAAGACCGCTGTATACATTTGATAGGAATATTCTAGGTTAAACACACGAAAATCTAAATGAATACAATTTATCGTCACAAATCGAAAAATAATTTCAGCATGTATTTATTTAAACATGACGACGATGGCGAACTTTTTAACCTACTTACATATCTTATGTGATTTAACATCTACATGTGTGTAATCTGTACAGATTCTTTAGATAAATTTTATCAAACAAACGGTACGTGCTTATTTCTCTTGGAATTGCTGGTAACGATCAGATAATACCGGTATACAAAAGATTTAAACGCATTAATGTCCATATTGTCTTTTATAAACACGTATTTCATACATGATTCTAGTCTATTTATTATTCTTTTGTATTATTTTCGGTTTGTCTATAAAACATGAGTAATTATATTTAAAAAGTACTTATATATTACTAATAACTACTAAAACATGGAATTGAGTCATAACCGCTTTCATTGATTGATCCTCATGAAGAAGTTTGAGGTCTCACGAAGAGAAATGGAAACGTCTGTGCTCGGGAATTCTCTGCGACCCGACGCATCGGAAATAAGGAAATCCCTACAAATAAAGGTAGAGTTAAAAGTCCAACAGATTACTAGCTTAAAAGTGCAACGGGTAGGACACCTGGTCCGACCCATTAGATAGGTGGTAGGATGATCCTGCAGGGAGGTCTATGCTTAGGAGCTGCCATCTCCTGGCCCGTAATATATTACTTACATACTGTACTAATAATGACATTTAAACCCAAAACGGCCATGCTGTTACATCCACGGTTTGTACCGGATATCAAAATCCGATTCGAAGAATGCATCAGACATTTAATGCAATACACAGATATCGTTTTGCTTTATGTGCACACATACCCAAGCCATAATATTGTATGTCGTTCTTATATAACGAATGCGATACCAATTCCCAGAAGTCAATGTTTATTAAACAAACCTTCAAAAAGCAGACACTGTCTGAGAATTTATGGCATGAATAAAAGATAACAATGTCCCATCGCTCTTGTTTCCTAAACGTAATGTAAACGAATAATAATAAGTTTTGATTATATAGTTGACTGTTTAAGTTAATTAAATTTACTGTCATATAAATTTTATCTTGAAGCAAACATTAAAACCGTATTGTAATTCGCTTGAAATACACTTTTAATCGCTAATAAACGTGTTTGCCTTATTACTAAACATTTTTTTATTGCCTTACTTTAAGTCGGAAGCAAATGAGTATAATGTTATCTTAAGCTCCAATAATTATAACATTTTATTTCCACGAACCTATTACAAATACAAATACAATGATTGCAAAATTACATTGAATACATTGTTAAAAATCTATTAATTATTGCTATCAATCCTAATAATAATTAGTTTATAATGGGTTGAACCAATTGTTTTACTGCTTAACATAGTATTTTTGTTCAAAGAATTTTTTCACTATAGCTAGAAGGTTTAATGTAATATGTCGATCAAATACACATTTAGACAAATAAATCAGTGTCTGAATCAATAAATCTTATATCCGTTTAGAAAATGATCAATGACCTCAAAGTGTACATTATTTATTCACTATTAATTTTCACTTATACGGTATTATTTGTTTTATAAATTATACCAGTTCAATATGAAGGTTAGCAACCATGTATTTATTACTTGTACTGATATATTTTGTACATTTAAGACCATTTTTCTAAAGTTTTATTTCTAGGTTTTTGACTCGAAATTGGCGTCTACAGTTAGAGAGTATTATTAAGCAAATTTTATCTTTAGTTTTGTTGGAAAATACCGGAAGATCTATCAAAATTCTTCAACGTTCTCTATAAATGTGATTTTTTATATGTTGTCACGTTAGAGGTATTATTATTCGGTTTTAAGAAATTTCTATTCCAGTCACGTTTCCGTGTCTTATCGTTTTCATGTTTAATAACATGACATATTGTGATTGTTGTAAAATTCAATTATATTCAAAGAGTCTTTTTTTTAATCGACGAGACTTAGGATTTTTATTAAATAAAAATTAATATGCCTGTTTTAAACAATGTGGTGCTATTTGGATAAGATACGCTGCCACATTATTCTCGTAGCCTTGAGTCACTAGATGTTAATAAGTATCATACTCCAGTAATTTCATTAGCTACAACGCCTTTCAAACCGGAACACGATAAGGTTTTCATGATACTATAATATTTGGCGGAAACATGAGATAGAATGTCATCTGCAGAGACGGTTTCTAGCAACAAAGGCCTATAGCCAGTACATAGTGCATTTTCAACAGTAAATCAAAAGCATTGTCTGTAGAGGAAGTATTGGTTTTATACTAAAAACATTTACATTTTGAATGGAGCTGTTTCGCTTGTTCCTGTCTTCATTTATAAATTATACCAATGGAATGTACCAAGTGACTATTTCTTTCATTGTGTGAAGAACGGCAAACAACTACTCCTTTGCTATAGACACAGGAAAATGGTATTATAGACTTCATTATACGTCTTGAATATTTAGTTCTTGTTAAATATTTAGTTAGAAAAATCTTCAAAATTTAAATTATTATACGTTTAGGTGTGATTATTTTGTACATCGAGTCTGATTATTCTTTATAATAGGAAATTGGCTAAAAAATTTATTATTATCATTCAGAAAGTAAAAACTAGGTGATTTTATTTAGATTGAAATACAACACGTTGTGCAATACAGTGGATACGTCACATAATACAAACATAACACCTTTCGTGCAAATAAACTTCTTACATACAATCGCATGACATAAATTGATTTTAAATGATTAACAAGTCAGTATAAATCATAATTAATATCTAATAAGAAACGCACAAAAACATTCGTATTCCATACATTACTACTACTTAGGTATACATTGTAATAAATAAGAAAGGCGATTATGTATTTTCTAAGTATTTATTAGTAAGGCGTTTCTAATTTCACACGGAATTATATTCTTACAATGACACCGGAGAAGTTATTTATGACGTATGTAACCTTCATACAGTATAACTGTATTGTATTCTTGAAATTTATAATTGTAGAATTCATAAGAAATTTGAACGGCTGTAACGGATAATTAAAGATACAAAGTTTCAGAAATAATTAACAGGTGCGAAGTAAAACTTTTCTATTTTTCCACCTGTAGTGTTAATTTATTTTTTAATTTTTACTAGACCATCATTTTCTTTTTTTCATAGAAATAATCGTCAGAATAGCATAAACTGTAAAAGTAAATTAAATATTTTGAAATAACGTCCCCTTATTTCCCTACATATTTTATTGTATTTTTATTCCTTATTAAAATATTTTATGAGATCAATAGAATGAGTTCGTTCCAAGAAAAACAGATATAACCTAAAAGTATGAGAAGAAAGATACAGATGAAATGGAAACCCTCCTCAATGCTTATCATCAGTTCAAAATATTACTTTATATCCTATACTAATTGTTTTGTACTGTATGGAAGCGCACTAAGAGGTTCTTTATACTGCTAACAGCGAAGGATTGAAAAAATCTGCCAGCGTCAGAGTTTCTAAACAAATATAATTTTATTTAACATTAAGAGAATGAATGGGCTACTTCTGGACTAATGCTCTTCAATATCAAAGAATCAAAAATTGAAATAAAAGCAAAGGAAGAGAAAGAAAAATTTATGTGAACAAATTTGATGTATTTTAAAGGAGAGCAATATACAAATATGTAAAAATCAAGTCCGAGAGATCATTTGAAGAAAAATCAGTATGAAAGATAATGGGAAGTATAAATGAGAAGAGAAATTTAAATTTAGTAATAGTAGCTCGCTGGCCTAATGGTTAGAGCGTGCGGCTTTCATTCCGAAGGTCGCGGGTTCAAACCTCGGCATGTACCAATGACTTAATATTTAAGTTATGTACATTTGTGAACTTTAGTTACAACAGCGAGATACAAAAAAAACGGTGAAGGAAAACATCGTGAGGAAACCCGCACACTGAAATCATCTTTGTGTGTGTGTTTGTGGTGGTCCCAATAAAGTGGCAACAGGCTCGCCCCCTGTTACATGGGATCTAATCTGACCACATCTGGCGAAATGTGGGTAGTTTATTCACCTCTGCCTACCCCTACTGGGAAAAAGGCGTGACTATATAAAAAAAAAAAAAAAAAAAAAAAAAATTTAAAAATAAATAAGGATTATAAATAAGGAAGAGAGTAAACAAAAATTAAAACAAAAGGTCCTGACCCGCCCAACGCAGGAGACGCCGAAAAAAACTATGGTCGTTCAAACGCGGTAGAAGTGAAATTTTACCTTATCGTTTCTAAACGAACGAGATGAATACAATAAATGGGTGATAAACAGAGGAAGAAAGAGAGATAAATTGACACTTAATGTGACATTTGAGTAAAGATAGAAATTGTTCGATTGAACATAAAAAATATTTTTATATTATATCCTTTCCAACATCCCCCTTCATCTGTCGCTTCAATGACACTACGAAGCATAGCACAGAGAGGAGACGAAGGATAAAGAAACTATATAGAAACGTGTTTTATCTCAATCTCATTCCTATCATACCAAATGAAGTTGTACTTCAAAAAAGGTACTTATTTTACCTATGCTATATTTCACATTATACGTATATCTTACAATGATTTTCATGTTTACAACTTTTTTTTCTTCTTCCTTTACTTTTTAAGGACTTATACGCGAGTTGCGTATGTCAGTCTTATTGTGACCTTATTACTACGTGGACTTTAAACTAATTGTTAAAAACTACTTAAACCTAGCTTCGCAATAAATGTGAACAAACTCTGCTTGTTCACAACTTAATCTCACTTAGCGATAATGATGGCGCGTGCAGTTCCGCATGACTAACTCAGCATAGTCGCTTTATTTACAATTACTATTGAATTACTTCTGAATAGATAACAGTAATAAACTTCATCAGCTTGCCAACAACTACGGCAAGAAGATAAGTTCGAATTATGTCATTATTTTGAATTTTATTTCTGTGAATTTCGAAAAAACAGAACGGCTCGCAAGTTTCACCATAACGTTTTTACTGCTGGTAGGTCTCTGTTGCCGGAAACCATTTAGGTAGGTACCACCGCAGCGCCTATTTCCGCCAAACAATATTCTAAAAACATTATTGTACTTCGCTTTGAAGGATGCTATAGAGGGTGAAATTATTGGTGTAACAAGACATCACATACTATTTTTAAGGAGATGAGCACAATGTGGTGCTGTGCGTGTCATCCTAACTAACGGCAGGTTGTTGTGGGCGGGTGGATTATTTACCATCACGTGAATGTCTCGCTCGGCTCGTCGCTTTATAAGATGAAAAAAAAACGTACAATGCCTTAAGAGGTAAAATAAGTAAAAAAGAATTATAGGATTTAATTTCTTAGTAAGGAATGCGGTAAAATAGCATCTTCCTATCGCGCATCTTCCTATACGGCTTGTAATAATTTTTTGGCGATGGATAAGTTGGATGGTGTGAGGAAGAACGGCGGGTAGCTATATAAAAACTCATCATCATTTACAATTCACAGCACCCTGCCTCCGAAGGCTTTCGAGACATATTCCATAATTGGTCATTGGAATGGCCATCACCGAATAACCTTATATTACGTGTCTATAAGGTATTTTCCAACAAGGTGGAAAACAAGAAATAATCTATATTACTTCAGCATCACAGCAAATATTGTTGATCAATAGATTTGCTTTTATGACCAATAATTAAAAGGTAATTTCATGTTTTGTGTTTAGATCTTTTTATTTATCTTATCAATTAAGTATAGTTTCCTTGGTTAAATGCACCTATAGTTTATAAGTGGGATTTACATAAAAAAAAAGATATGACGTTAAGGATAATTAACTAGGAAAATTGTTTCTCCTTTACACGATCAAATCAAGAAATTATGTATTTCATTCTAGGAAAAACCGTATCTATGCCACTTAGTTGTATGTACACAAAGCTATAGCAGAAACCCAAAATGAGACAATCAAGTATATGTAATAGAAGTAAGATTATACTGTACATACAGTCTTTCTTAAGATAAAAGTATAATGTTTGTTCCTTAATGATAAAGACCTTTTTTATTTGTTGCCTAGCTTCCTTATTCGCGTATAAACAATAGGCTTATTAGCTTTAATATTGTTATTAATTAAAAAAATTATCTAGTATTGTAGCATGCATCGTAACAACGAATAATTATAACAATGAGTAAAATAAAATCTTTGGGAACATTAAACTCTTAAAATAATAACAGTTTACTGTTTTGATACAAATGAGTTCAACTCTATCATTAGTATAACTTTTGTTACATTCTTTGTTAGAACTTAAATGGAGAAAAAAGCTATATTTCACGATAATAATTGGTTCGTACTATCAATTTTTACATAAATGGTTAAAAAAACGGATTAGTTTGGGTTGTCAATTTGTCAGCTTAGTTTTCATTACTTATATTAAATTATAGGCACCGCAGAATATCAAGTCAGTGTGAAATACTCTTTCATCAATTTTTATCATTTAAGCGTTGTAATCCGTGCGACCTTTTTGTCTGATCTTGTATACGTTTTACGTCAATGACCTACATAACACTAGTAATGAAGTGCAAACTGTCTTACAAATTTGATAGCACTAATTAATTTCAAAGCGAATACTAAACAACAACAGATAAAACAAATCATGAAACAACAAATGAAAGTGCAAGTGATTTGTATAGAGAATAGATTATTGATTGAATATTATGGTATGAAGCTCAAAATATAACAACTTAATCAATTTACTTCATCATATTCGGACTAATTTAGAACTGTCAGAATTACCTTAGCTACAGCAGAAATAGACAAAAAGTTATCCATTACTGTTGTAGCTAGTGTAATTACTAGAGTAACGAAACAACATCTTATGTCTTAGGCCACGAGCGCAATGTGGTGCAGGATACATCATCCTAACTCGATGTTGTTATGAATAAGTGTTTCACTTAACATCAGGTGAATGTCCCGCACGTCTCGTTTAATTCTATTTAAAAAATTAAATACTATACTATATATGCTACTATACTTCAATAGCGATAGGTCTTTATTGCCAGAGATAGTTAAAGAACAAACAGTATTAGGCAAAAATTACTGTTCGCGTCGCAGGTAGCTGAAAATGTCCAAATGAAGTAAAGACATGACATCTTATTTCTTTAGTAATTGAACACGACGTGTCGATTACGTGTCACCTTAATTAGCAACACATTTTTATGTACGAGCATCACACGTTTCTTTCTCAAACAAAAAAATCGTACGACTCCGCTTAACGGAAGCTTAAACAATAGGTGAAGCGATTTTCGATTTTACGCATACATTATTAGAAACGAGATTGTTTTTCTTTAATATAACAATACCGCTCAACACAATCAAACGCGTACGAGTATACGCTATTAAAAACAATATTATTGTTATAGAACGCTATAATACATGTTTGAATTATTGTCTGAGATTGGAAGACACAAAGCCATAACATCATGATGACCTAGACGTTTCATAACCAGTTAAAACCAGAACACGATCAAATTTATCATACAAAACATAGCATTGGCTGTGTAATTTAAAAACAATAGCATCGGACACAATTGTTTTTATATAAAAGGTGCTAGGTTTTTATTCTTTAATAACATCGATTATACGACGTTTGATTTAATTTCAAATGGTGTTAAGTGACAATTGGGCCACAAAGGATGTGGTAGCTAGCTGGGCGGGTTAGAAAAACTCTGCGACTACCGAAGAAAGGACAAACAAGTCGTTCGAATTTTTGATTGGTGATCCATATAACTTTATGTGTGTACTAAATTCTTCACTTTTTTGAATTTGCCTTCTTTTAATAAAGTGTACTTAGATACTAAATTAAAATAATACTCGTTGAGGTGTGTGAATATTACAACAGTAATCAAATTTATCGTTAAATCTTCTATCAGGCTAAGTACTTCATCATCTTAATGGTTTAAAACAAAGTCGATACCTGGTTTTAAACCAGCGACGTCGCGAACTCAGCACAAACCTTGCGGATCCTTCTAAGAACGAAAATGTTTACATTCTCTAATTACGAACTCTAAGCAAATGTTATCGTCACATATAATATATATGTTATGTAAAGTATACAAAGTTCAGTGCTACTGATGCACCAGCATTGACTGTGGCTCTATAAATAACAAAACTACACATCGTATTATACAATTTTATAAGTTCACAAAGATAAATAAAATACGATAAAGTACGTAACGATCAAATAAATAAAAATATATCAAGTATTAAATATTATCCTTTAAATAAACTGTTAATATATTCGGAAATATTCTTACTATACATAACTAAGTTCCTATTAAGTATATTAATCTTGTTATCAGGGTCAACTACAATGGTAATTTTAGTAATAAAATAGGAAACTCAGTGTATTTTGTAAGTTTACAATTTAAGGTAAAAAATAATACGGATTATATAATATCATAGATACATTATTCTATATTTATTTAAATAATATATTTTGATAAAATTGTTTAATTTTTCAATACCATAAATATCAAATGCAACAAAGTTTTAAAAATGTTTCGAGTGAAAGTAAACCTGTCCTTACGAAAAGTTCAAAATAAAGCAATTGAAAAAGCTTTCTTTATTTTAGGTAATCAGTTAGTTATTTTAGTTCCTTTTCAAACTTGCTGTATCAACAAATTCACACAAAAACTTGTGTAAAAAATAAAAAAAACAAAACGCGGGTCAGGAATTCCACAAGTATGTTTAAGTGACTAAATGCTTTCTTATAATAATCATTACGCGTTCTCGATTGTCCTTTTTAAGCGAACTCCTTGACATTTAAAACATTCAAAAATGTAGTTAGTTTGTGCTTATTGAGTAGTCATTATCATACCTTTTTTTTTTAGATTGAATTGCAAACAAAACAAGATAAAAATTCCACGCAATTAAGATATACGAGTCTTAAATAGTATTGCTTTCTTTGTTTCGATAACCTCAAAAAGCTCTTCTTACTTTTCTGGCTTTTTATTTATTAATAAATAGCATGTAAGTGGTAATGCGTAAGGTCTAGAATAGTATAAATATAAAATTACATAAATTTTGAAATGGTCAGTTATACGTACAAATATGTAAACATAATTATGTCAGACATATATACGATACATTGAAGGTTTAGGAATAAATATGATTTATCTTACCTATATGTATAAATGGAATGCTATGATAACCTAATAAAACGAAATAAGAAAGTAAAGATAAACTGCCGATTTCTGTTCAATATTCCCACTATTGGGACACGGTATCATCTCTTCAAGGATATTCAAAGGCATTTAATCATCAAGCTGGCTAAGGGCGAGTTGATGGACAAGTTAATACTAAACTTAAAATAAATAAACGCATTATTAAACAAATTAACAAGATTAATTAAAACATGTTTTAATTATTTTATTATCATAAATCTAATATAAATATTTCCTGAAGCATTCCCAAGGACTGCCCTTGGGCTTCGTTTCCGGGTGTCAAATCCATAGTAACATATTTGGCCGCTTGTAATATTTTAAGACAGGATGCATTCTCCGGTGGTAGTTTATTGTACACTTGCGAGTACAGTGCTTTGGCGCAGTCGCCGTGAAATATAAGCGGGTCCAATATATCGGTAAGATCAGAAGGTTCTAGAAGGCAGCAGAAATGGGCAAGGGTCACGCAGAGCTAAAACAATATTAGAAATATTATATACGGTTTGCTTACCTACGTTGCTATACTTAATATATAAAAATATGTTGCATAGGTAGCCTTAATGTTGAAATAGATTCTCTCCCAATACGGTGAGGTAAAAGATTAAAGATAGATAGAATTTATTTTTTAAAACGAAGCGACTAGATGAGCAGGACATTTACCAACATTAACAATCTATGACCTGTGTATGAATGTGGATTTTAGGTAGTATTTTAGGTAATATTTTAGGTAGTTTATAACGATCTGGGCTCAACAGTCACATAATTTTAAGATCCTTGCTTGGTGGCAAAAATATCAGCTCTGGTGGTACCTATTTTGATTCTTTCCTACAGGTAAACTCTACCATCGATAAATCTAGATTATGTTCGTTATGTCGAAATAGGTTGTGGTTAACGAAAATGTTAATTTTGTCGCCAACTGTCGTAAAAAGATGACCTTGGAGCGACTGGCTTATTCAAAGTAAATAACTTGCCATTTATATAGGTAGGTAATAAATATCTTGTAAACTAGAACGCTTCATCATCAACGACTACACAGTCGCTTAGCTTCATGTGGAATCGTAGACAAGCGCTATACCATAAAATCATAAAAACGATAGCCTTTAACTGTATGCTCTCACCTGCTCAATCAAGTTGTCCTTGTGCTTGTATTCTGTGAAGTCGTCCAGGTTCGCCGCGCCGTCCATAGCCGCCATGAGTCCGCTCCATGTGGCAGCAAGTTGCCGGCCGAGGTGTGCCCGCGTCGCGCAGGCGCGCAAGGCGACCGCGGCGTTTATCCGCACCTTCAGATTCTTACAATCACATGCCAACGCGCATAGACTTTGCAAAACCTTGTCCTATACAAAAGTTTAATATTCTTTACGATATCTATAATGGGCTTATACTAGACCTGAATTCCATATTGTGCTAAGTAACACTGAAGTAGTAGATGGTGAAGCGCCAGAAGCGGGAGCACAGTAATGCTTTTATGGTGGTAGTTTTACAAAATTAAGATGGTTTCTAACTAAAGGAGTGGCTTTAAAAACTCAGTTAACATCCAGCAGTCGTCGGCTGACGATAATGAAGATGACGATATATTTAAAATTGGACTATTATTGAATACGTAATTATATAAAATATTCTAAAAAGTAATAAAGAGAAGCAATAATTTTTTTGTGTGCAATATATTGCGATATACCAGGAGGAATTGCCTTCAGAACAAATCAGTGTCCCTTTGCACTTCAGCATGTTCTAGTCAAGACCCTAATTCTCCCCAGCAACCTCGCTGTGTTACTAAAAATTCAACACCACTTCTCATTTTTCGTCCTCATCGAACTCGCTTAATGGGTGAGGAGACTAACTCGGTGACATAATTCGAAATCTTGCTAATGCGAAGACCATTTTAGTCTACTAGACTATAGAGCAAAAAGGTTCCTTACTTGCCATCCACTGAAGCAAGTGAATAGATGTTCATTCTTCATTGCATTGCCGAGGGCATAACAGGCATTCCATCGCACCTTCATGTTGTTCACCTGGCAGGCGCACTTCAATAGTTTACTTATGGCCGTCTCGCATAATATTTTCATATGCGGACTATGTAGCAGATTCTCAATGTTTATAAGACGCAGTAAATTACCAAGAGCACGAGTTGCGCTCATTTTCACCTAAAAGAAGGAAATACATGTTGATTGTTTTTTTATTCTGCTATTATGATAAAGTTAGTATAGAAGCCATTGACCTTTCTTTACGGTAAACGATTTTAGTTCTTGGATTCCAGAGCCTTGAGCACAGTGACCGTTAAGTTTTATAAGTTGATCAAACGACTACCAGCATTAAACAACTTAAGATAATAAATATAATATACCAGTGTAAAATTTTAGACGATTCACTTGATATATTTAAAATTTAGGAAAAAAAAAATCTTAGTTTAAATAAATATAAAATATTAGGTTGTCAAATATCTCCCTTCCGCCTTTTTGTCTTTTGAATTTCGCGGCTATGTACAAAGCGCTACAGAGCTCGTATCTGGCAATACTATACATAATTTGAAAGGTCTTGACATAACCTACAAAACGACGCTATGTATAATTAGTTTGGATATTGCGTTCAACAGTTAGAGACGTGTAAACATGGAGTTCACTAACGCCGAAATTCGCGCTATTTTAAAGTTTTCCTTCGTTAAAGGCAAATCCGCTAGAGAAACGTTCCGTGAGATTAATGGTGTTTTGGGGGATGGTACTCTGTCACTTCGAACCGCGGAGGAATGGTTTCGACGATTCAGAGCCGGTGAAAACGACACCATGGATAAGCCAGCCGGCGGAAGACCTGTGACGACAAATACCGATCAAATCATGGACTACATCGAGTTAGACCGGCATGTGGCATCTCGTGACATCGCCCAGGAGATGGGAGTTAGTCACCAAACCATTTTAAACCATCTGCAGAAGGTTGGATACAAAAAAAGCTTGATGTTTGGGTGCCGCATGATTTGACGCAAAAAAACCTTCTGGACCGAATCAACGCCTGCGATATGCTGCTGAAACAGAACGAACTCGACCCATTCTTGAAGCGGATGGTGACTGGCGACCAAAAATGGATCACATACGACAATATCAAGCGAAAACGGTCGTGGTCGAAGGCCGGTGAATCGTCCCAAACAGTGGCCAAGCCGGGATTGACGGCCAGGAAGGTTTTGCTGTGTGTTTGGTGGGATTGGAAGGGAATCATCCACTATGAGCTGCTCCCATATGGCCAGACGCTTAATTCTACCATCTACTGCGAACAACTGGACCGCTTGAAGCAGGCGATCGACCAGAAGCGTCCAGAATTGGCCAACAGGAAGGGTGTAGTGTTCCACCAGGACATCGCCAGACCACACACTTCGTTGATGACTCGTCAGAAGCTACGGGAGCTCGGATGGGAGGTTTTATCGCATCCACCATATAGCCCGGACATAGCGCAAAGTGATTACCACCTGTTCCTGTCCATGGTGAACGCCCTTGGTGGTGTAAAGTTGAACTCAAAAGAGGCTTGTGAAAAGTGGCTGTCCGAGTTCTTCGCAAATAAGGAGGGGGGCTTCTACCAGGGAGGTATTATGAAGTTGCCGTCTAGATGGAAACAGATTATCAAACAAAACGGCGCATATTTGAATTAAATCCGATCACTGTAACACTTTTTATAAAGCATTGAATAAAGAGCAAGAAAGCGGAAGGGAGATATTTGACAACCTTTATATTGTTTCGATGCTATCACTTTAGATTCGCCATTTGTACCAAAATAAGGTTACTCTTTAAAGTTACTAGAAATATCTGCTTAAATCATATTTTATAGTGTTTTTATATATACCAGGAGACGACCACACGAGTAGTACGTACACCTGATGGTTAGTGATAAACTCACACATTACAACAGTGCTAGTTAGGTTGACATAATCAGTACCTGGAATCCGTTACCTTTTAGACACCTTGTTTTCGCAGGAATTTAATTAAATAAAATATAAACTAGACTGAAGAAAGTTTATCCTTGAGGTAATATTTCCAACGGATACGTTTTGTAGTACAGTATAACGGTTACCTTATCGTTATCGTCGGCACATTTGTTGCTGACCTCTAGCAAGCGCACAAGCAGCTCGTCGCCGATATTATCCAGTTCCGGTTCTTCCCTACGTTAATATAAATATGTAAACGTGCATTAAGAACAGAAATTATATTTGTAATTATACATATATGTATTGATTTATTTCAAAGTCACAAAAATTTACAATGCATAGTATCCCTCGAGTTAACAAAGAACGTAATGAGAATGAATGTGGATGTAAGAGTAGAGAAAGATCGATGAAAGTGTGGATGGATTGTGTGAAAGATGGTATGTGTAAGAAGAGTGTGAATTCAGATATGACGGTAGATAGAGGGATGTGGAAGAGAAGTACATACTGTGCCGATCCCAAATAGCTGGGAAAATGGCAGAAAGGGGAGGAAGATGATATCCCTAGGGTTCGAACTATACCCATAAAATGTGTGTAAAATATTACATAAAAATGTGTGTTCGAAATTGAGTCACTTTATCTCCAAAATTTTCAGAACGTGGGCACTAAATTTGAATGAATATAATATTTTCCGAGGTTTTAGTTTTACTTAACTCGCCGCCAGATTATCTTGTAACATATCAACTCTATATCTGATGCTCATATTATTATTTATTATTATTTGGAATATACTAAACAAGACAGCGTTTGCAAGGAAAATTACAATGAAAAATATTAATGTATTTATTCTTAACAAGAATTGTTAAAGGCTTAGGGTGAATAATCATTGGAATTAATTGATGGAATACCTTCCCGTTTAATTAAATTTAAATAAAGAAACGTGAAGCATTTTTAATATAAAGAATCTATTTATAGAATAAACTAGATTATTTTAATGTGAAGATGATAACCTTTCACCCAATTTTAGCAGAACCGATTATTTATCTTTATTCTTATTACGCGGAATAACTATTCCGTGTAATAAGAAATTTTCCACGCAAAGTTTCGCGTGGAAAATTTTAAACTAGAAATTTTAATATACTGTTGGGCTCTAGTGGTACGGCCACAGTGCTTATTCGGGGCCCAAAACATCAACATTACTGTTTTCCACATAACAACCGAAGCTGAGAAAGCAGACACGGAGAAGTTGGTCTTGTAAAAAAGATATTCACTAATACAAATTGTAAAAAAAATATTCCATACATGTTGAGGACGAGCGCGTCGCTGAGATTGCCAAGCGCCCACGCAGCCTTTACACGCACTACGAGGGTTGTTTCCGCAAGTGCGCGCAAAATGTTCTCACCACAATCGCTTACAAAACAGATGTCCTGAAACATTTTTTTTTTATTTCAAAAAGCGATGCGAAAGCAGACATTGCACTTGACGGTAAATGATCCACTCTCCCAAAACTACAACAAACAAATAACGCGCCTAAGCAATACGTTAAGATAGCATATAGTGCACCAAATTATGCTTAACACAGCGAAACTTAAAATTTTTGTCTCGTTACCACAGTATAATCGCTACATATCTCTTTAAATTGAAACACTGTATGACTCCATGAATAAGTACTGCACTAGTATATTTGTAAACGGTCTTCGGCAACGGAGACCTGTCACCGGTAAATAGTAGAGCTCCATTTCAATAAATTTGAATTTTTACATAACTATTACATCAAACTTTTTATACATACTCACCTCTCTCAAAGTACGATACATAACAGCCATAGCTAGTGCTCGTACCGCGGCTGCTCTAACCGCAGGTTCTTCGTCACTGCATGAGCCCATCAACAATGCGCAACATAACAACTGTTGGCGACTCTGAGAAGTATATCACAAATATTATTATCATCATAAAAAAAATTAGGCAGTAATAGCTCAGTTAGTAAGCCGACCGTACACGCTATACGTCTCCTAGAGGCACTGGTTCCATCTCCACTGAGCTTAAGGTTCCAATGAAGGAAAAATAATTATCGAAAATGAGACAATGAATGGTGAAGTGCGCATGCATATGGTAGTAGATTTATAATATAAGACTGAAGGCTAACCAGGCAGAATTATATAAATTGTATTAAAAACACTTCAACATGTGGTCACGGAGTCGAACCGGGGACCTCCGTGTAACATCGCGATCGCATAGTCACTGCGTTACAGATAAAGTTCTATTAACAGTAACACAGTTTATAGACCAAAGAAATAAATTGAGTAGTTTTTTAATCAAGGATAATTAATTGTTTTTGTAAAAAAATATATATATTTACTGGTAACTCTTTGAAGGATTTTTCGCCAATGTTGGCAATACAGTCGCAAACTATTGCCTTCGAGGATGGGTTCTCGTGACACTGTAGCACTGAAGAAAGAGGGGTTAGCAGCTTTCCCCACATATAAACGCACTGGTTGAGGGGTGGCGCTTGCTCCACTTGTTCTGCATTTACCATACAAATATTGATAAATTTTTAGTAAAGAGCACAAACAGCTGTATAAAACGACAATAAATTAAAAAGCTTCTTATGTACCTGTAATTAATGCATTACAATTAAAAGGCGTTACTTACACCAATCATAAAAAAAATTCTGTATTTAATGATTCTAATAGGATAGAACCATTAAAGAGAGCCAAGCTAAAGTAAAGAGCTTTGCTTAGAAAATGAAAGAAAAGTATTGTTCACACGGACCTAATTTTTGAATTCCGTCAGCTAGAACGCTAACAATTTTCGCAGCCTGCAGTACCACATCATGATGTTCATGCTGCAGCAATTCACATAATACATCTGAGAGTAACATGAGGTGTGGTTTCAGCAGCTCGGATAAGTAGTGGAAAGCAATCGATGACAGAACTTGTAACGACTCCAGCATTACAGGGATCGCTGCAGGTTTGCATCTCTGAAAAAATAAGACACTCTGTTGCCATACTGTTGCTTCACTTGTTTTTTTATTCAAAAATGGTTTAACACTTGACCTTAATTTTATGATATTGATCTATGACAATGATGCTGTGTGACAACAATGCTGTAATAAAGTGTTCTCGCCCACAATACTTGATTAGACTAACACAGCGATGATATTATGGCAGCTAATTTATAATATCAAAAAGGTGGCACTACTAATAAAACTCCACTATATGTGGTCCCAGAATCGAACAAGGAAATTCCGTGCTATGAGGCTAGCGGTTAGCTACTAGTATACGGAGTTAAAAGATTCATCCAAAATACTTAGTTTTTTCAACTATGTTAACTCCTTAACGGCCCCGACGAAAACTCCATGAAATGCCATAAAATGTCCTTGACTATGGTTGAACCGGATTTACTTATTTGAAAGAAAAGGGGTAAGGGAGCGCATCTCATAAGTTTTCCTCGGCAGGTAAGGGGTAAAAGAACATTACATGAAGTGTTTTCTATTGGATAAAACAAAAATTTATGTACATGTACTGGAACTGTATTTAAAAAGTTCATAAAAAATAGACATTACCAAACTCTCTTCTCCTTTAAATAACCAACCTATATTTTTAAAGCAAATATCAAGTATCCAACTTTTAAAATGACTGCCTATTTGGTATTTGTTAGCCTTTTCATTGACTACATTGTCTGTGCGCTTAGTTGGTTCTGTTGTTTCACTATCATGGGCTACAACTGCATCATCATCAGAATATCCTTCTTCAAAATCGTCACATTCTTCGACATCCAATTTTGTATCATTATTTATTGATAAATTTGATATTGGATCTATTAATGTATCTGGTTCCATAGCTTTAAGGATTTCATTTATTTTTGGTTCAATTGATATAATACTACCCATCACTATCAGTACTCCAACTTGATATGTTACATCTGTAAATTTTATTTACATTGAAAAAAAAAAACATTCAATTCATGCATTATTTATAATAAATAGTTTTTTCACTCACCTCTATGCAATAGAAACCTTTTTGTGGATCTTATCAAATTGATTACAAGTCCGTCATGCATCTTATGATACGGAGTTGCCTGCACTAACGCGGCGCAACATTTTAGTGCCATTATAATAACGGGCTGGTTCCGCTCATTGTCCAAAATACCAATAAGAATGGTATGCATACATGAGATCATATAACCCAAAGATGCAGAAAAAGGTATAAAAGACATATTATCTTTTTTGCTAAAAAATTTAAGAATAATTTGATTGTCTAACAAATATAAGTGCACATTTGACATTAGTTCACATGATCGGCACATAGTGAAATGTGTTCATCCAAAAGTACTCTGGCTCTATACATTGACAATTGAAATACTGATATGATGTTATGATGGCAGAACTATAATATAAAGATGGTTGATAGGCAGATACAAAAAAACCCAACTACCATCAAACCCTATAATTTATAGCCCCAGAAAGTCTCAAATCAGAGATTTCTATGTTACAAGCTAAGCGAAATGCTCATGTTGGACGTGTTTCATTTGATAAAAGCATTATTTTTTTACCTAATTTCAGCCTGAGCTAGATACATTTTTGAGCCAGTTAGCAATGCCAGTATGACACTTAGTGCACTAGTCCGGCTGCTAGCTATAGGATCCATTACCGCACAATAGGCAAGAGTCTTCTTGGCATTTTCATCTGCATACCAATTATTGACATCAGGGCAATCAGGCATAAGTGCCCACCAGTACCCAAATGTTTCTTTTTTCTCTTTAACCTTTAAAATAAAATTAATTATGTATGTTTAATACATCATAGAATAAAATTGACTAAGTACAGTAATCAATAAATATGTTATGTTACTTAGTCGTCAGCTATGAGCTAACTAATTCCGTGAGCTCACTAAAATCACATGACTCAATTTAAAAAGCTTACCTTAAACAATACTAGAAACAAATTGGCAGCACTTTGTCGCAGTCTCGATTTGAGTACTATCATCTTAGCTTCTCTGCTGTTCTCAACATCAGATATATCAGAATCACTAGTCAATACCCAACAATTTCCCGATTTTTGTGGTTCTAAATAATTTTTTGTTATTGGTTTGTAAACAGAATTATTTTCAAAATTATCAACATCCTTCATTAAACTATGATCGGTTACTGGTATTTCCTTTTTTAAAATTTCAATAGCTTTATTTCTTGGTTTCCTGAGTTTTTGTTTCTAAAAATTTAATACTAATTCATAAAAATTTATTCATTTAAAGTTTAATGTTTACTTTATAAAGCAAAAATCTATGTCCATGTGCTTCTTGTAACAATAATTAAATATTTAAGATTTTTTTGTATGGAACATGACTCAATTATCATCCCCTTTTATTCAGGTACCACCTTTAGGGTATTACAATTGCTTCAAATACTTTCATGATTTCAAATTAATTTACAAAGCAATTTAAACTAACCTTTCCACCTTTTGTTGCAATTTTAACAGTTTGAGGAGCAACAGTCTGTTGTGATGGCATAATTCTCTCAGGTTTTTCATTTTGAACAACTAAGCCATATAATATGAAGTGTCTACAAATACCTATTACATCCGGAAGAGAAATGTAAACACTTGGATCATGAAAATATAAATGAGCTAATACTCTAATTGCCCATATTATCACCTAAAATTAAAAATTATGTTGTTTTGATCATGAAATAAATTATACCTTCTACAAACCATAACACTTTAACTGAAAATAAGTTTCTCTTGCTATCTGGATATAGCCAATGAAGTTTTGGTACAAACTCATAAACTGTTTTATGTATCCATTGACTATTCCAGTAAGGAGTAGAAGACAAAAAGATCAAATTGCTTAGACAAAAAAATAATTTGCTTAAAAAATCTATCACTACTGGGTAAACAGAAGTTATATTAATATCAGGCACAACAGTAGTGTTGTTTTTTTATGACAGATCTAAAATCAGGACTATTGATTTAAAATACTCTTAAATAACATTTAGAAAATTTCAACTCACTTTGCAATAAAGAAATTCATCTATTGATTTTGCTCTGCCATTCATAATAAATCTAGTAATTACTTCTGAAAGGTTTTCTTTAAATTCTGCAGCATGCTCATGATCATTCAGCTTATTTTCATCTAATATTGTAATTAAGGATAATATACACTTAAGTACTAATAAATATATTTGTAGATAGTTATCAATGTTTTTTCGTCCACTATTATATACATTCAAGATGTTCAGCAAAACACCTTGCTTGCCAATTAATTTTTCTGTACACTGAAAATATGAAATATAATAAATAATATATAAATATTTAATAAAATATTACACAATCAATAAAAGCTAATTCATTAAACATTTATTATTTAAATCAAATGTTGATAAATTTTAGTTTGTGTGTATCAGTGATAGACAACTAAAGCATAGTAAAATGTAAAAAATGCAGTAATTTCATTTTGTTTTTACTTTTAAATACCTTTCTAGTAGCTTGTACATTTGATTGTAAAATATTTTGCAAGTTGTGCAGTATATCAGGCAAAAGTATTTCAGAACATTTATTTAAACATTCAATATGCCATGACATTACTTTCCACAGAAAATCTGTACTAAACTGTATTTTCTGTTTAATGATAATGCTGTTCATAAGGTGTGAGGTTTTTGTAGCAAGAAATTCATCAGCAGGGTTTATGTTAAAACACAACATATTTATTAACGTATTGGCATCCTGTAAAACAAAGATTAAACTGAGTACAAATATGTTAAATTAGAGTATTGATAATTACGACACAAATATGAAGTAATAATGAGGAAAATATAAAATGTTGGTTTTGTAAAACATACATGTTTTAAAATAAATAATTCTGTTTTATACGGCAATGCATTTAGTTCATCTATTATACTATTAATTCTTTCCCGTTTTCTTTCCTTGTCTGAAAGTGTACTGCACAAATCTTCAGAAAGTATTGAAAAAAGTTTAGTTGTAGGATTTTCCATGGTGAGTCTTTTACTTTCCAATTCAATATGAACTTAGTTCTTGTGTAATTTCTTTCCTTATAACATTATTTTCTAGATAAATTCTTATTTACATTTGTAAAATTAACTTAATTATGACTCATAGTGTATTATATATAAATATAAATAAATCAACATGTTTATACAAACACAGGCAACGTCAAATTTATTAGATTATCTGTGGTCAGTGTAGATTATATATTTTTAAATACTTGTAGCATTTCTAGGCACTTACGATGCAACGGTATACATTAAAATATATACCTCACAGTTACAACTAATGTTAGTTTCGATGAAGATGTAAAAAGCAACATATTTTTTTATAAATATTCGATAATACAATCTCTTTCTAAACATGGCAATTTCGAAATGGTATTCAGTTAATATAAAAAGGCATAAGTAATGTCATAAACAATTAATTTCTAATGAAACAGCTTTTAATAAAAAATATCTTATATAATTAATACATTTATGCAATATTTAAAGAATGACTTGTATTGAAGACATTCCTAAGAAAAACCATGAAATAATCATACACCCATGGGAGTCAACAATAAAAGACAAATATCTTGGTTACATTAAATATGGTCATAATTCTATAAATAATCCACCATACACGCTAAAGAAACAAACGAAAACATACGTGCGTTCAAGATTTACCGTAATTGGAAGCATGGTTTCTAAAGAATTTGTTTATTGTACTAAATTAATTACAGGTTTATATAAATACAAGAAAAATCACTTTGATGCCCCTGTCATACGTGGTAAATATAAGTATAATATAATGTATAATACTTGACCTAATATACGCAAACCTTTTTTATAGATAAATTGACGGTAAAAATTTTTGTCGTTATAATTCAATTTCAGATTTGAATGGTCCCTTGTTTAATTTTATCTATTTGTCAGGAAAATAGTGAATGCAATATTTTCGAGGAATAATATGTTTTTAGGGAGATAACTTCTTCTAATACTTGTACTATAAATTCTTTTAGTACTTAACGAGGATTATTAAAACTTTTAAAAATTGCGAGTTCGAAGCGATTTTTGCTCGCTTTCGACGATAGGCATAGATTTTTTTTTTACGTGTAAACAAATTCTAACGGCCGCACACTCTTGAATCAAAGGCCGATAACGGGGTAGTGTCGGACTCCAACCGACTCAAAATTTTCACATAGTATACCAATCATTTCTGATAGTATGTTCGAGAGTCACGGTATAACATCGAGCAGTTCTTCTCTCGATCGGCGCCCGAATCGAACGGGCCCGCCTCGGGAAGGGATGTGAGAAACCTCTCCCGACAGACAATCCCTACATGGTGACGTGTCGGAATATGAGACGCGCCGCCAAATTCACCTCGGCGACCCCCTCCAAGGGTGGCGCAGCGTTGACGGTCCATGTTGGACGCGACGCCAGACGATAGGCTGAGATACATGAATACAATTCCATTCTATACCACCAACCTAATCTGCAATCCCGTCCTAGAGAAGTATAAAAGCAATAGCCGTCGTCGAATACATTTTGATTTCTTTTGCTTCTATTTGAGGTTTTACTCAAATCACTCGACGATGTCGGAATTCCGCGTATCTAAAGGTGTCAAGATTTATAAGATATTAAAAATAATATTAAGTTAATTATGAAAATACATATTACTGTATTTCTTGCATGCATTTTAATATTTATTTTTTTTTGTTTATTTTAACGGGTTTCTCCATAACTTATTCTTACATAACATATATATATAAATAACTTATTCTTCTTTATTAATGGACTTATTGCATTGATTCACTTAGTGCGAATTAATTATTCTACTTAAGTGTGTGTAACATTTACAAACACAGTTAATGTTATTAAAAAGTAATTTATTGTTTATTTTACATATAATTAAAAATTTGTTACAGGTCTTAGCACAGTTGAATGGCCTATAATATTTAAAGATTTAAAAGTGAGATACGGTGGTTTATCTTACTGCATAACAGGGGATGTAGTTATTCTTATCAACGATCAATTTCTTGGCGGTGAAAAGGAATTGAAAGAGTTGATCGAAGCAAAGTATAATTACTATATTTGTCCAGATTATCATAATGAAGGGATTACTGAATTTATAAATTTCGTAGATAATTCTGGGGTAAGTGTTACTTAATTAAGAAACTTATAATAGATTTCAGTAGCTCGCTGGCCTAATGGTTAGAGCGTGCGGCTTTCATTCCGAAGGTCGCGGGTTCGAATCTCGGCATGTACCAATGACTATAATATTTAAGTTATGTACATTTGTGGACTTTAGTTACAACAGCGAGATACAAACGGTGAAGGAAAACATCGTGAAGAAACCAGCACATGACTTAGAATTTATTCTAAGGTATGTGTGAAGTCACCAACCCGCATTGGGCCAGCGTGGTGACTATGGCCCAATCGCCCTCATATTGAGGGTAGGCCTGTGCCCCAGCAGTGGGGACGTAAATGGGCTGTTATTACTACATAATAGATTTACATTCAGCACTCTGCTGCTAGGGACCGTTTGCACACTACTGTTTTTGTTCTAATTTTAATGGCATTACAGCGAGTGTAATCATTAGGGGAAGAAGACATTCTTACCCTAATGATTACATCTTGTCTCAAGACAGCTTGCACAATAATATATTATCCTAACTAGTACAACTCTGTTATAGACGGACATATCACTTACAATCAAGTGAACATCTTGCACATTTCGTCATTTGGACAAATAAAAAGAAAAAATACATAAACACAGTAGTTAATAATAATAAAATTAAAGTTGTAAAACTGTATAATGTGCGTTTTGATTTATTTCAGAGGCCATGTGTCTACATGCACATAACAATTGAAGGCGATGACAAATTTCTGGGAACATTGATTTTTATGGTACGTTTAAAAAAAAATATATAATTGATTATTTTAAAATTATTTTCATAATCAGTTTATTTTGAATTTCAGCTGTATGCAGATATAGTACCACTGACATGTGAAAATTTTATGCGGCTGTGTAAAGATAAACGAGGTGGTTACAGCGGCACTCCCGTGCATCGCATAGTGAAAGACGGTTGGGTACAATGTGGAGGATATGGACTAAAGAGTACTTCGTTAGATTGTGAAAATTTTATCGTACCTCATGATAGGCGGGGAGTACTTTGTATGGCTAATGATGGCAGGTAAATGTACCTGGTAATACAGACTTTTAGAATCAGATCTATTACAAATTCAATTTCACAACGTACTTTTTTTTATTATTATATTTCCTTTCTTTAAATTACCTCGATTTCGTTGCAAATCAATATATAAAACATTTTTATATCTAAGTTTACCAATAAAATATATATGTTACTTAGGTAAATTACGGCTAATATAAAAACATGTACAAACTCTCAATCTGAATCTCTTCAAACTGAAGTTTCGCGATCAGATTGATTTTAATATATAATATATTATAATATTATTATAATATATTATATTTTATTATACTATATAACTTCGATTGGATGTGAATCTTATAAAAAATTCTAAAGTTTTATATATTAGATTTAGCGAAGCAAAATCTTTTAAATACAGTTCTTTTTAAACATTCTTTAGCGCCCTAAAACTATGTGCACGTATGTGCTTTAATATTTTATTCAATACTTCATCACATATGCATACTTATATCTACTGTAAACCTTAAGCCTTTCTAGAAGTGTTATTTGATAATAATGATAGTAAGGATCATGAAAAGATTCAAATATTTATATGGTAACAATACAGACACACCGACTGTTCAACGCAGTTTTTCGTGTTATTACAACCTGCTCCTTGGATGGAAAAGAAATACGTCGCATTCGGACAACTCATTAATGGAGAACAAACTTTACAAACAATTGAAAATGTTCCGACATGGTATGAGTCTCCAACTTCAGAAATTTTTATATTTGAATCTGGTATATTAAACCTACATTGTCAAGATCTTATTGTGAATAAGGGAACTAATGAATACATTTATAATCATATTGAAAACTTAGTTGAAGTTGATGACATGTTAAGAGAGGTTAGTTACAAAATTGATCTGATGTAATAATTTTTTTTTCTATTAATGAAATCCTGTCCATAACAATATATTTTTAAAGTTTATATTGGAGACATTGTTTGCTGAATTAACGGCTAGAGAGCTTGCTAGACTCGAAGAAGAAGAAGAAGAAGAAAGTGGAGGGGACAGAGATCGAAGAAACGTTCGTGCAGCTAAAAGGTAAAGAAATTTTTAATTATCTATTATCGAAGAACTTTCCTTCAAGTATGTATTTTTAAATATGAATCCACCAATGTCGCCACACGAAAATAAAAGCACTGATAACTATAAGTTCCTTGTACATACGATTTTTGTTATTCTGTAGCATAGTGTGATAATAAACAAAAGTAATACGTTGTTATAATATATTAATTAACTTGTGGCAGATTTCTACGAAAAAAAGAAGACATCGATAAACAATTAAAATCAGGCACTTTAACGGTAGAAGCGGAATCTTTCATCGATGATGATTTCTATGTCGAAGATTATGAAATGTCTTTTGAATATGAAAGTGAGGAATCTGTAATTCCTCCACTGAGTCCTGCTCCGGAAGTATTACCGAAACCGGACAGGTGGTTTTATTTTCCTTTATCAGATGTTCCTTACCCAGGAGAAATTGACTCCACACATGATTTGAAAAAGTAAGTTTATATAAATAAACGGTTTATAACATTACAGAGAGTTGTTTAGTAGCATTATTATAAAAAATAAGAATAGATCATTTGACTTCAGTATAGAAACATACATTGAAATCATCTTGACATGCTTTCATGCTTTTTTTCGAGTACATAGGTTTTTAACTGTAAACATACTTATGCATAATGTATAATAATTCACGTAATGTGCCAAAAAGGTCAGATACTACTTAAATATGGACACAGTTTACTGGTACATTGTTGTAAATTATTTTAAAAAAGTATTTGTACGGCTATTTACTAGGTTTATCAAAGGTCATTACTGCCTTGAATCGGATTTATTACCACCTCCAACTGCCGGGGACAAAAGAGGGTCCGCCTCCAAAAGTCAAATTTTGAATATTCCGTCTGAAGTTTTTCAGTTAGAAGAGTCTAATGAATCTGAAGAAATTTCATGTAAGGATTTGGACTGAAGTGTTGTAATTTTGTTTTTGATAATGTTTATTTAAATATATCGGATCAAACTTGAGTACACAATATAGCAAGATTTTGAACCTTATCAACAGAGCTTAAGCTTACTTATCTATAAAGAGCGATGGATTGCTTAAAGTAATACTTATCAGTTTTCCGGCTCTGTAACCTTAAGCCCTAACTTTTATTTTTATTAAAGTAAGCAAAAAACAAAATAAACCTGACCCTAAATGATGCGCTTTCATATGTACAATTTTGTACTTGTATTCTTGAGAATAGATATTAAATCTTGTTACCAGTGATTTCTTTAGCTATGGCCATCTTTAAAATGAAATGAAGTATACTTTCCGCATTGACTAGTTACCACCCTAATGTTGCAAATCTGTTACAATAACAGCAGTGCTGTTTGTTATCTCGCTAACCGTTACCCACGACCTCCTTGTCCACATCATATGAGATTGAGATCACATGACAGTTATTAACAATATTTAAAAAAATATATAATTGAACCGATTAAAATGTTATATCATTTAGATTTGACAGCTGATACAAAAAAAACAGCGCAAATCCGTGCTTTTTGGAACACATTACATGAGATCTATGTCCAGCAGTGGACGTCCATCGGTTTAAATGATGATCTGATAAAATATTGAAATGTTTCAAACGTTTATGATTATACCTTTATTACTTTACAGTTAGTTCGCTTGATTCAGACGAAGAAAAAGAAATCCGTAGATATATAAAGTAATGTATCCATGTTTATAGTAAATGATGAAATAATACGTAAAAGATTGAAGATTATTTTAAAAGTTTTTTTTAGGTTAAACGTAGATCGTATAAGTTTCGCTGGTGATATTATCAAGAGTATTGCCAGAGGTGGTAGTAAATACAACATTTTTGAAGGTGCCAGGAAGTAAGTTCTCATTTTTTTCTGCATTTGGATGTCGTAAACATATAAACATATGAGTAATCCTCTATAATAAACACTAGTTGTTCTATTACAGAATAAAAAAAAAATATATATCATAGGCAATTAAGTAACTATGTACTTTGTTTAAATTGTGTATATATCTAAATAAAAAGAAAAATAAATAAAAAGAGATAAAATACGATCGGCGTTTTATGGCTTTTATAATATCTTTTTAATCGGACGGGACGAGCAGATCGTTTACCTGTTGGTAAGTGCTACGTCTGCTTATAACAATGTGACACTAGTAAGGATGATATACACTGCACCAAATTATGCTAGGCAAATGAGATGTTTCGTTATTCCAGTCGCTAGCTATAACATCTTTCAAACCGCAACACGCACTTAAATTATGTTCACGGCCTACCATATCGGTATCTAATATTATAAAGTTTCTTCCAATTAAAATATTTCTGTTTATATTTTAGATCGGAATTAATCACCGATGAAGACTTGCGTAGATTTAGGTAATATAATATTTATTCGACTTCTCTGCAGTCTAGTGTTTCAAACAATATATTAAAATTTAATTTTTCTCTAGACTTGCGTCCGTGGATCATCGCTCCAAAGAACACCCAAGGTACCATTTTTTTCACGTTTTTGAAAATATTAACTTATTGGAAATTTTTAAATTCCTCAAACGATTACTTCTGATAATAATTTTAAAAACTTTATTTTTTCAACAGCCAATTTATATCCCCACTGTTGGGACACAGACCCTCAATATAAGGGTAGACTTGTGCCTTAACAGTACATAATTATGTTTAAAAATATAATTATGGTTTAATATTATAAATTATAACCTTTTTCAGACTATCTTTGGCCAGTCAACCACTGAAGGAAGACCGTGAAAAGTGAGTGTCATTAAATTCGCCTGTTGAACGTTGTTAATTTTGTCTGAATTTTTTTTTTTTTCATTTTGTTTAGAAAGGTCTCAATCATCGTCCCTGAGATTCCTAAAGCACATGAAAGAATTCGAAGGCGCCCAACAGGCTTCCCTCGTCCGGAAGTTATAGAAAAGATTCTTAAGAGTAAAGATAGCCTATCATTAGAGGACGAGGAGCCGCTTGAACCTAGGTGCATAATTTTAAATCTCCTTTCCTTTGTGACTTATTATTTTATATTTTAGAGAAACCACTAAATGCTTAAGACACCACAAATGGTCTTCATCATCATTTGACAGACCTCGATTGTATTTAGGTAAACTTATATGATATCTGATGTAGACAAATTGATTTTAAAAAATGTCCTTTTAATCGAACGAGAATTTAACAATGTGTCAGTTTTATTATTTCAATAACTTAAGTACATCTACAATATCTCGTTACTGCATTTTTTTTTATATTTTGTTATTTTTTTAGAAAAGTTTCGATAGTTGTCCCAGACACATTTAAGCCCTCACACGAAAAAATCAGAAGGCGTCCGACTGGTTTCCCTACACGGGAGACACTGGAGAAAATCGCTAAAAGCAAAGAAATTGCAACAATTGAAGACGAGGAGATAGATCCTAGGTGTCTAATTTCAATATCATATAGAAATTATAAATAACACTAGGGCATGGTTATAGATAACCTTAACTGGTAAAACTAAACAGTAAAGTTCTCTAGCAAACATTGCTGACTCAATAATGAAACATTACCGTTTAAAACCTATTTATAAAGACAATTTTCTCGATATTCGAGACGTTCGGACCACGAGGTTCATCGTCGCTACCCGGGCCTGTTATCATTTCACAACAAACCAAGAGGTGCTATTTAGGATGTAAACTCAGAATTACCAAGCTTAAGATATAATCTGGTTGGCCTCCTTTGGGTTCACAGTTTACGAGAGATGGCTAGTGTGATGTTGATATTGAAAGAAGAGCTTTGAAAGGGAATCAAGTGAATGGGGCACTTCATAATTTTATGAATAACCGGAACGTATCACAAAGAGCACGACTGGCTGTACATAGAGGCGTGTTGATCCCCACACTGATGTATGGTAATGAATGTTGGGTAAGGCAGAAGAAAGATGAAAGTAGGATTAATGCTCTGAAGATGAGAATCCTGAGAAGTATAACTGTAGTGAAGCTGATGGAGAAAGTGAGGAACATTGTGATAAGAAAGCGATGCGGCGTGGGTGAAGATATAGTGACAAAGATAGAGAAAGGGATGCTTAGATGGTTTAGTCATGTTGAAAGAAGATTAACGAAAGAGGTATACAAGGTAAGAATGATTTGAAAAATCGGTGCAGGTCGACCTAGGCGGACATATTTCGATCAAATCGAAGATGTCCTAAAGAAAGGCCGGGTCAAGAGTACTCGCCACCGACGAGCATGCATGAAGACGCTTATGAAAGTGGAGGAAGCGAGAGAGGTGTGCCACGATCGTAGCAAGTGGAGAGAGGTGGTCTCTGTTTACCCCACCGGGAACGAGGCGTGATATATATGTATGTATGTAAGATATAATATATTAAGCAGCGATAGCGAAATCGTGGTCGTATCAGGAATAGTTTGTTCCACACATATGTTCCAGAAATATGTTTATCCCACAAAACGAGGAGATGAGCTAAGCGTTCACCTGATACGCTTGTCTATAACAACGTTAGGCCGATTGTGATGATATATACAGCACCACATTATACTCGAAGGCTTGAGAAATAGGATGTTATGGCTCGTTACTTCATCAGTTTCACCAGCTACAGCAACCTTAAAGCCAAAACTCAGTAATGTTTGAAGTATAGAAAATAGACGCTGTAGTATACCACATACATATCAATGTTCTAATATTTCTACCAGCCACGCATCTTCATCAAGAATAAAGGATTACTTGCTCATAAATGATACGTGAACAGAAAGGCGTATCACCTGTGAAAGTACTTGTTAAAATATAGTTTGTATTTGAAAAAAAATGTTGTCTTAACATTCGGAACCGCTATTAGTGCGGTTCAGTCATTTGATTCCAGGAAGGTACGCATAGCACCTAACGTGCGTTCCATACAAGCATCGGAGGGACGCCATACTGTCTCCCAGTACAGCGCCGACTCCGACGTGGAGGTGCACCGCCGCTCCGTCCTCACCCGGTTGATGCACGATTTGTCAAATGTCGATGAATCAGGACCAACACTAAAAGACTACAAGTAATTTATTTGATACCTATTTGTATTTTGTTTTATAATTTATATATATTTTTTGTAATAATAATTTAATTAATTTATGCATTTAAAGGGATTTAATTTTAACACAAATTATGTCTAAGTACTTTATTATATTTAATTTTATTTATGAAAAACATAAACACCGAAAACAAGGAAGCGACGAGACGAGCAGAACGTTCACCTA
This sequence comes from Troides aeacus, assembly GCA_033220335.2. Lineage (NCBI taxonomy): Eukaryota > Metazoa > Arthropoda > Insecta > Lepidoptera > Papilionidae > Troides > Troides aeacus. Next base: position 4,280,684 of record CM067270.1, read on the forward strand.
ATGTTAAGTGATACGCCTGCGAATAACAATGTAGAGCATCTTACGATAGTGTAAAATGATATACGCAAAATCTTGTACTCGTCGTTTCGGGACGTGAGGTACTAAATCTGCTTGCCTTCGTAATTGGATTAGCTACAGGGCTTCAAATCGGAACAGTTATGATTGCAAGTTACTGTTTGGCGGCAGAAATGCGCTTCTGTGGTATCCACATAGACGATCACCGAAAACGGAAATCTTCCACCAATGACCTTACCGAAGACTACAAAATAGTTATTAATATTTATTAGTATTTACACAACGTTATTTTCGTTCTAAATTAGTAAATGATTTCCTCATAAATTGCCACTATGAGCAGCAGTGGTAATAAACTACTGTGTTGAAAGTTAAATGATCACACAGCATCATATTAAACTGGTTCCTTTATGACATACAGTCAGAGGCGTGCGCTTCACATAGGCAAATAGCAGTGCATACCCAAACTCCTTAAAACTATGTAAATTATAATTTTTTGAATTACTAAAAAAGAAAGTAACTAAGCTGAATTAAAAATGAATAAGTTTATTTTTAACCATAGATAAGCACACATTTCTATGCACGTCCTTGCATACGTAGAGACGTAACTTGTTAAAATAATGGCGGAAAAATAGGTGTTGCGAGCGGTACTGCACTGTACTGTGGTACTTGTACTAATAAAAAAATAAAGCTATCTGTCTATAGCACTTCGTCATATGTAAAAAATTATCTCGGTTTGCTAAGATTATATAAATATATTGAAAATGCGCCATTAATCGTTTTATAAGCTTACATTAATGCGTAGTTTCGTATAGTATTAGTATTTTTCATAATATCCAACATTTATTTTTAAATATTTCTATACTTGTGGCTATAGAAGTTTTATATACATTTTAGACCGTTCTCTGAGATGAAACAAGGAAATCCGTTGCTTACTTTATCAACGTATTTGGCTCACAAAAGCGACGATAACAGTGAAAAATACTTTCGACCCTCATTTAAAATGGAAACGCCGTCCTTTGATCGGGTCATGAATATACAACACGGCAAGAAAATGGTTCGGAAAGTTTCCTCCGACTACGTGAAAACTTTAGGTCAAATTGAAGAGGAGTTCGAAAGCTCTATACGAAGTATTGAATTTGCGAGGAGAAGACCCTCGCTGTCTATTTCACAGTATCAAAGGAAAAATCAGATACTACGTGAAAAGGTGCTGCTAAAGGCAGCAAGAAAAGGTTAGTCCGTTGTAAATACTATTTGGAAAAGTACCTTGTCTACACATATAAAACAATAGCAGTATTGGTACTTAGTATTTTGTTGAGTTTTAAATTCCGTTTGCTATGACATTTTTTTAAATAAAGAGAGAAAAAACTTCCGTACCATAACATCAGTATTGCATGTATGCTATGGCTTATAATTGTCTCATTATCATTAGCCTATAGACGTCCGCTGCTGGACATAGACCACAAGGGTCTCTCTATTGATCGGTCTCACGTTGCTCGCAAACAGTGGGTTCCAGCGATACTCACCAGATTGTCGGTTCACCTTGTAGATCTCCCATCACTGCATTAAATACGTATCATTGTTTATTTATAATTAAAGCTTCCATATTAAATATTTCAGGTAAACGCAATATTTTTTGAAGGCCAAACACTTTTTAACTACCGTTTTAAATTTTTAATAATTTTATTGTTATGTTCATTGCGTTTTTATTTGAAACTCTCCTACAGCGTTAATAACTTTTCTTTGATGTTAAAGTACCACAGAATACATACCCAATTTATGTTTCAATCCGTAATTTTGAATTTTAAATGGATTAAATTTTTTACCAGGAGGTTCTTCATACATTGACTATTTTTGTCCCTTTTTTACGCATACGTATAAAGTTTTTAAGTTTCAGTTTTCTTTTTTTGCAATTAAAGAATTGCAACGCCTGAAACTATACCAGCTTATAGTGATATTTGTTTATTGAATAATCGAGTTGAGTCCTTCGTCTGAGTGATACGCAGTGCTCATGAATTGAGAGGATATTTAAAGAACAATATATTGATGTGACGTGTCGATTGACTTGACATATATTACGTCTCAAGGTCACAACAACAGCAAATTGCACAATTTTTTCTATAGCAAAACGTAACCATGTGGTGGTTTTAGATAGATCTTGCTAAAACTATTTAATCAGTCATAAAATGGTATAGCGACCTAGAATTAATCTCCCCTTTTCTTCCCGCGGATGTCGTAAATGCGACAGGAGAAACACTATTAATTCCAACACAACTTGTCTGAACAACCATTCTAAGTTATGTCGGTCTTAAATACGGAGTTGTTGGGTAACAATAACACCTGTGCGCTACGCCTGATGTGGCTCTGCGATAGCCAACCCGCATGCCTAGCGTGACGATTATGAGCAAACCTCCCACACAGAACGCGCAACGTTCGTATTGCCGAAGATTGAGCAGTGGCAATCCTTTGGCAGAGGTCTAAGTCCAGCAAAAGGCTGCCGCAAGCTGTTGATTGTGAATCCTAAAATGCTCACAGTTAGAAACAGTCTTCCAGATTTTTTTTTAATTTACAATACACCTTTTTGCATCTGGTATTGTCACAGTGGTTACAGTGGCAAATTTACTGTTATAAATCTTCATTACAACTACTTTTCTATAGTTCACATTTAGCGGTTCGCGAACACTTAAAATTGCGGATTCAATCTATAAGCGATTCTTACAACGTTCACTGGCAAAACGGACCAACGATTTCATCATCGCTCGTCTATTAGTTATTTCAATAAAACACTGTTTAAATAAAAACATTTAATATTAACACTGAATTGCACATAAAATTTACCATCACAATGTAATCATTAATACTACTAGGTACGTTAGTGTTACATCATCACAATGTCAACTTATGTATACATTCAGTTTGTTCTACAGGTGCGTTATGCTATTTCACAACACTGCAAACTTGTCTCAAAGCGCTACTTAGAACTGATCAGTCATGTCCCTTTACATACTAATGGCATTCCCTTGTAATCCAAATTCGAAACAGTTACATTGTCGAATATTTTTTTTTTGTTCCACTTTATTTACCTTATTATGTAGCACCCTCAGACTGTTAGGGTTGTAACCCACTTGTAGGTTAAATGATTATTACTACTAACATATAATAGATTTTTTTTATTTAAACACAAAAAATACTACACTTCATACAAAGTTTATGTAATATCTGTAACATTAATATTATAAATATGTAAAATTTATATTAATTCTATTGTCTAAAAAAAACTATTTTTTTTTTAATTACGGCTGAATAAGTACATTTTCGTATTTTTTTTAAACAGAAACAACAAATCTTTTGCATGGTTTCCGTAAAGTTTCTCTAACATTACACCAGCAATCCTCTTACTGAAACATCACAACAAAAGACATGTCGATTTATTAATTGCGACTAATTACATGCAGTTTCATTACCAACATTTATGTTATATTAAAATGGGTTTTTGTAATAATAAATTATATTATGAATATTGCAATTATAAGTGTGAGGGATGAAGTCATGCCATTGTTTGACACAAGGGCCCTACTCCGATCGAGCAGCACAATCACGTCGCTACACATGATACATGAACATACGGTACTGTAACTAAAAGTTTATTTTAAAACAATGATGGTTTTCAAAGAAAAACAATCTCTAACAAATATTAAATGTGGTTATTTGTTTGTTACACATGAAGATAACATAATAATCCTCATGATTTGTTTGTCTTATTATTAATGTCTTTCATGATGAAAAATTGCTGTTCTTGTATATTAGTCACAATGCACAAATAATTTAAATTTCAAGATATGAGAGTTTAGATAAATCTATGGTGCTACGTGTACAAGTGGAGTGCAACCCTAAAACCCATACCTAATGGCCGTGGCCATGCCCGTGTCCGAACACGCTGACACCGTTAGTTTGATTAGTCGGACGGTTTTCGTTATTGTTATTGTTTGCTTCGGTGTTATTGTTGCCGTTGTTACGGTTCTCCAACTGCTGCTGCCACATCGAAGCGTAGAAACCGTTCTGTGCCAACAGTGTTTCGTGGCTGAAAGTCAAATTCAAGTCATCGTTAAACTGTATTTACTTAAGGTCAACATGCTTGATTGGTGGAAGGTCTCTGTTGCTGGAGACGGTCTAAATCATTAAGAACCGCCAAGCAGTAGTGTGGAATTGAAAAATAGTTTGTGTTTTTTTATATTTATTATAATATTTTAATACGACGACAATGGCGTGGTGCAGTGTATATCATGCTAAATTATTTCACCTTGTTAGAGGCAAACGTAGCTAGTATCTATGTTAAATAAAAAAAGGCAGTCCGCTTAAGTATTAAAAGTAAAAATAAATAACAATAAATACTTAGAATTCAATTTAAAAATGCGACTATACCAAATAAACGTAATATAAATTAAAAAAACTTAATCTTTTTAAAATTTACATAAATATTCATCTAGGAATCTTTAAATTATTCATTTTTTATAAATAACTCTGATCGTTATAATACCCACTACTCAAGTCTTTTAGGGTTTAGTAAAACAAAAAATAATTGCAACTGTATAAAAAAAATATGAATAACAATTTGTAGAGCAATAAAAAATGTAGTTTACTCACTTTCCTCGTTCTATAATTTCTCCTTCTTTGAGCACTAGAATTTCGTCAGCGTGTATAATAGTGGAGAGTCTGTGAGCTATTATGAGCGTCGTCCTGTTCGCGCACACGCGAGCCAACGCCGCCTATTGAACGGTAACATTAAATTAAATGTTTAACGCCTTCACCACTAAAAAACTAATGTAAAATGTATATGCGGAGATATTTTCTTTCTTTATTTGTATTATCACGCTTTTTTCCAGTAGGGGTAGGCAGAGGTGAATAAACACCCACTTTTCGCCAGATGTGGTAAGATTATGTCCCATGTAACAGGGAGCGAGCCTGTTGCCACTTTATTGGGACCACCATACGCACACAAAGATGATTTCAGTGTGCGGGTTTCCTCACGATGTTTTCCTTCACCGTTTGTATCTCGCTGTAGTAACTAAAGTTCACAAATGTACATAACTTAAATATTAAGTCAACGGTAAATGCTGGGATTCGAACCCGCGATCTTCGAAATGAAAGCGGCACGCACTAACCATTAGGCCAGCGAGCTATATTTTCTTTTATTCTTTTATACAGTCCATATGCAATGAAATCTTACTTTTATGAATACTGTTTCTTAGTTTTATGCGAAAATTACGCAATGAATAAAACGAAATTTAGTGTCAGATAACATATAATATGCAGCAGCAGTGGTCGTCTGTCGGCTGATGATGATGATGATGAATATAATCGATATATAGACTTAAAAACAAAATTTAGTCAATATATGGGTCATTTATAAGTTTACATATCTCAAAGAAATCCACATTGTGGGTTTGAAAATAAATGTACCATAAAAATAAGATTTACCTGTATATTTCTCTCCGTATTCGTGTCCAAAGCGGATGTCGCTTCGTCTAACAACACAATGGCTGGATCCTTCAGCAAAGTACGCGCGATTGCTATCCTTTGCTTTTCTCCACCGCTCAGACGTAAACCTCTTTCTCCAACCTATAAATACAAATTAATATAAAATGATATCTTAAGAAGCCGAGACAGTTTAGTTTGTTAGGCGATCGTAAGAGTTATACATATGGATCAGATGCAGACTCGGATCTCCATTTAGTTTTAGCCTGAATGAAAACATCGTAATGAATTTTTTTTTTCCGGATCATTAATGTACAAATATTACTGTTTAGCTTTTAAAAGAAAGTATAGGTAGTAAAATTCTTGTGGTATCGAGATTTAACATCTTATGTCTCAAAGCGACGCGCACAATGTGATGTCATTGTACCTAGTGCCTAATTACGAGCAGGCGTATCACATATCATCAGGTTAACGCATTGCGTATCTCGTCTCGTTGTTAAACATAAAAAAAGTATATTGGTGACTCTGTTCAATAATAGACTAATTAGATTAATTAGATTAATTATACTAATTAGATTCAAGACAATTATATCGCTTGCGATAATATTATTCTAATTAAATTTATTTACCTGAGTATCATACGCGTCTGGGAATGTCAGTATCCTGTCGTGTATGTCGGCATTCTTAGCGGCGGATATAACGTCGGCAATCGGTGCATCGAGACGCCCGTACTGTATGTTGTATCTGCAGGTAGATACCTTTGATTTATAATGACATCTTTGTACAAAACCATTCTTGAAAAACTAAATTATAAATAGATATTTATTGCAACATACAAACGTCTAAAGAACGTTACAGAGGAAACAATAAAGCACACATTTTTGCCGCCCAACGGTAATGTGTGATGTGAATCATCCTATATTAAATAGCACCTATTTCTTGTGAGCTGGCGTATCGTTTACCATTACATGAAAGTTCTGCTAATTTCTTCAAATAAAAAAATTATATTAATCTAACCGCACTGTGTTGTTGAAGAGCACGGTGTCTTGAGGAACAACACCGATGTTGCTGCGCAGCGATGCTTGCGTCACCGTACGCACGTCCTGACCGTCCACGAGCACTGCGCCCTCGTTCACGTCGTAGAAACGAAATAATAGACGCATCACCGTCGACTTGCCTGCACCGCTGGGGCCCACCTGTGTACCGAAGTGTTTTGTACTAAGTCGTAAAAAACAGTGAGCGTGTTGACAGCGCAAGCTATAATGATAGGCTTCTAATATCAACGAGTGAAAGCTGTATTTAAATATCGGTTGTTAGTGAAGATGATGTTAGTCCGTTGTAGATAAATATATATTATTTATAGCGATTCTATCACCATCAATTAAGATGTTGTCGTGGTACATACCTAGTGTATAGTTATTTAGATTTAAGTATTATATCGCAACACGGAGATTGATGATCCATCTTATGGTATGGATTTTATGGATAGTAAATTGTTTAATTACAAGTGATCCAAAGTTATATATTGTTTTATTATATTGTGCGTGCTGTTCTACTCGGGTTAACTGAATTAGTAAGAGTTCTAGCTATTTCTATCGAACCCTTAATATTATTTTACCAAGGCAAGCCAAATGGTCCCGTTTCTGACATAGGATGCTATAGCATCTCGCGAAAACGCGACGCCTATTGTAAGAAGCGGAAAATATTATATATATGCCTCTAACAGGTTTAACGTTTGTCTGTTGTCGTTTGAAATCGGAAGTTAGTGAAAAATAATAAAAAAAGAAACAAACCAGTGCGACCGTCGAGCCGGGCGCAACGCGGAAGCTGACGTTGTTGAGAACGAGTCTTTCAGGCCCGTAGCCGAACGAAACGTGCTTGAACTCGACGCCCCCGCGGCGTACCGCTAGCTCCGGGGCACCGGGCGCGTCACACACGTCTGAATCCACCCGCATTAAGTCGAACATGTTCTCCATGTCCACGAAGTTCTTTTGAATTGCTCTAAATAAAACAAACAATATGTTAAAACGTCGAGGATTAACTTCATAAGCATTTAAGCACATCGCTAGAAGGAGCGTGGAGACTACATTGCCACTATTGTTAGTCTTCTCTTACTGGTAGTAGCCGGAGACCGTCTGGGTAGGCCGGCCGCCCACCGGCGTGATAGTAGGTAGTGTGCAAACATTACTATTTCAGTTTGAAGGGGGTTGCAGCAAGTGTAATTATTGTGGCAATGAGACTCAATATTATATGTATCAAGGCGACGAGCGCAATGTGGTGCAGTGTATACCATTCTAACTAGCGTCACAGTGTTATAGGCAGGCGTATGACTTACTATCAGGTGAACGACCCGCTCGTCTTATAGCTCAATGAAAAAGGAGAAAAATTTTCATGGAATATGTCGGTTTTCTGATGACGTTTTTTTTTCACTGAAAGCTCAAGCTCAGTAGCGTGGTTCATGTGACGGTCTTAGAAACTGAGGTACGGCGATTTAATTTTTTTTTATAATATTCAACTTTCGTAGAAATATGACTATAACCCGAAGTTAGACATTGTGGTAGATAATTCGATTACATCTAATGATGTCTTTACAAAAACAGTAAGAGTCTCAATAGAACGAACAATATGAGAGCTGTTTATCTAGTAGCTTACGTAAAAACTTCAATAATGTTTATTCATACATTTACATCCTAAGATAAATTTACTATAATAGTAAAATAAATTAATCATTTCTTTGTTTAATCAACATAGTGACAAGTGACAACAATAATAAATTTACATACATAATTTATTACAACATTAAGTAATTCTTATCTGAGCTGCAATATTTTTATTATTGTAATTAATGATTACATTTCAATTTGTATGTTTATATAATAAGATTAATAGTAAAATGTGGAGTAAGAAAGAGAAGTTTGCAAGAAAAGCACAAAAATTTTGTTTAACGGTTTTTAGTCGTTTCTGTTACTGGCGAAAAATGTTTATTTGCCTCAGTGATGTACCACTTGCTTTGTAACAAGAAGGTTGATTTTAGACGGTAGCCAGAATATTTTAGAGATAGTACAATTTAATATTTTCGGCTATATAACAGCCAATTTATGTCCCCACTGTTGGGGCATATGCCTACTCTCAATATGAGAGCGATGGGGCCATAGACACTACGCGGGTCCAATGCGGGTTGGTGACTTCTCACACACCCTTGAATAAATTTTAATTCATGTGCAGGTTTCATCGTGATGTTTTCCTTCACCGTTGGTATTTCGCTGTTTTTACTGAAGTTTACAAATGTACATAACTTAAATATTAAAGTCATTGGTCCACGACGAGATTCGAACCCGTGACTTTCGGAATAAAGGCCGCACGCTCTAACCAGCACAAAGAACAGCGAACTACGGTCCAGTGTTAATCAATAAAATTAATAAACAAATAACAGAAATGTTTGTATGGTTTATTTATTTATTGTTATTATTAAGTTTATTGTTTTAGTTTTTGTTTAAGTATTTTGTAAAAAAATTCTGATATAGTACAACGTAAACAATAAGAGGCAATATGTCTATCTTTTTTAGTTATTTTGTTCGGCCCGAATTGTGTTTTAAATTAATAATTTTTTTTTTTAATTATTTATATAAAGGATTATCGTTAATCATCTTTATAAATATAGAATCGGTAACTAAAAAATACCTGTAATATGTGCCAAACCAGTTGAGCGGCACATACAGTTGGACGATGTAGGAGGTAAATAGTACGTAGTCACCGACGGTTAGTTCGTACGTTCTTACCACCATATAAACGGCTAGCAGAGACCCAGCCAGCAGTCCTGAAAATTAACATGTTTCATAAATATATATATTCATATAACATTCTATGTACATACGATGGTGTTACGCCCCTTCATAACAATATGGCGCTAATGAAGATGACGAAAACTTCCTCAATGATCGTCGCTTTGAAAAATGTAAATATAATAACTCATTTTCAATACGAGTGTCTTTACCTCAGTAATTTTAATAATTAGACACAACTCTTCAAATTAGGAGATAGTAATATATGCGTACAATTATTTAACGGCAGAAAAAAGCGCAGCGCTGGTGCCTACCTAGACAGCTCTCTTCAATAGAGACTTACCATTATTCAAAATAAATAATCAGTTCTAACAGTTTTGGATATAGATCACTTTCTGAACGTGTTCGGAATCTGTATCCAAAACAATTTTTAAGACAAGTATTTGAATTTAATTTCGTTCAAACCCCAAAGCTTTTGGCTATGCGTATCACTTTAGTTATAAGATAATAAGCCTTGTGGATCGGAAATATAAAATAAAGTTATAATTTTTTTTAATACAGTAAATACTTACCTGCACAGATTATAATATTTTGTAATGTGTTCAGCATGTTGAGGGTTATGAGGGATTTGAATTCTTCTTTCTAAAAATAAATTAAACATTTGTTATATATATTTCAAGAAGCAGTGATAGCTACGTTTGTAAGGCAGTCCACGTGATTCATGTAGACAAGTTGCGGATTCGCTCACATTTAATTTAAACTTTCAGTGAAAAAAAAAAGTGGTGAAAAAACAGCGTAATCCAAAAATTCTTGCTTCTTGGGCATGTGACTTTAACCCACGCAAACTGTTCCAAGGTTATAGTAGTGGATAAATGACCCTGACTTTCTTATGAAAGAAGACAGTCGGGAGAACATTAAAAGGGTTATCATTATAGAAGAAGAAAAAATATACAGAATTATTTTATTAAAAAGTTAATTTTAGTGTATATTTATCTATAAGGTATTATATCTGATGACTATATATTATAACTGATGACTACTGCCACAAAATAAAATCAAAAATTAAATTCGCTACGTGAAAGGCAAGCCATAGATAGATGTCCCGTAAGAAAAAATTAAAGCAGATATAGAATACGATGGTGAATAAATATATAATATGAAATTTTGACATGAAAGTAATAAAAGTTATTAATGGTTTGGAAAATTTAAATATAACCTGTAGTAAAATCTTACTTGGTAATTGACTATTGCTTCTCTATAAGAGACTACTTCATAACCTTCCGCTCCGTAGTATTTTACAGTTTCGTAGTTCAATAAGGAGTCGACAGAACGCGCCTTCTGCTCGTTGTCTGCTTGATTCATGCGCCTCTGGAACTTTGTCCGCCATTCCGTTACCATAATTGTTGCAACTAAAAAATATTGTTTTTTTAACTGGACCAGCCGAGCGGGATGTTTAACCAATAGAAATTATACGTCTGCTCATAAGAATGTGAATGAAACTAATTAGAATGATAAACACTACGCCACAATATTCTCTTTGCCTCGCAAGATAAAATGTTATATTACTATTTTATTATTTACACTAGTAATTTCGCTAGCTTCAACGCTCTTCCAATCGGGATACAGTAATGTTTGCACATTACTGTTTGGTTGCTGAAACAGAAGCTGCGGTGATACCTAGTTAAACGGTCTCTAGTAATAGAGACTCACCACCAACATTACTTTATCTAAGTCAAGTATTTAACACATTCTCATTTTACACTTAAGACTAACACAAATTTTTTAAACTTGTAAAATATTAATTCTCATAAAAATTATTAAATCATATGTTTATTGGCGAATGAGAAGAGGTAATAAAATTACATAGGAAATAATACAGATTAATATATGAAAAACTGTTAATTACTCACTGATATACAACACCATAGTAGAGAAAACAATAAGACCGAACCAGACGTTAAACTGAGATACGAAGTATACGACAGCTATTAAAATGTCCACCAGCGTCGGAGCAATCGAAAACAATATATAGGACAGCAGGTTGTCTATGGAATCTGTGCCGCGGTCCATTACTCTGAGAACTTCGCCGGTCTTCCGCGACAGATGCCATTTGAGAGGCAGGTCATGGAGATGCCTGAAAAGTTCTAGCTGAAAACAAAACCAAAGGACGTATTTGTTATGAGAATAATCATAGGTCGGTTGTATATACTATGATATACACAAAGTGGGCAAGAATTTGACAGAATTTGGCTAAATATTGTACACAATGGCAAGCAACATAGAGAATATCAAATGTAGTAATTTCAATAGTTACTTTCCTATGATTGAAGGTTAATTATTTATCTTTAATAATACAAAGACATTATTTATTAAACTTTCGTGATTTAAAACATGTTTATATACAATTATTGCCATCTAAATGGCAGTGATAGTTTTTGCACTCGATTATACAACACGTAACAGCGACAAGGAAAGTGATAAGACAAAAATTATGATTGACGAACACTGTAACATGTTTATGTAACGATGATATTTGTTTACACACGGTATAAGTTGTCATTGTAAGATATTATCAGTTATTTACCCGTTTAATAACTTTCTATCTGAAATGAACTAAAGACTATGCAATAGAATATAGCATTTCTATGTACCTGTATTAATAAATTAATTCAATACGTATAATATTGTCTAAAAAAATTAATACACTTGCGTGCAAGTTATAATTAAATACAACTATGTAAATTGATAAGGTATTGAACATAAAAACAAGATTGATTCATAATAGGTCTGTCTATACCTCTTATGCCCGTAGCTACGTCTCGTAGGTTCGATCGTATTTAATTATTCATTGCATTATGTTTTTCTTATATACAAAATGCTAACAATTGATATCTATTTAACATGGTGTTAAGTAAAAATAAACTGTGTATAGTTAAGCGTTCTCGACCAAAGTACGATGGCTCTCATAAGTTAGTAACCAGGACTGAGAAATGTTATTACTTCAGATTGGGTTTGCTAGCTAGACATACGAATTCCCATAAGCAGTAGAGGATACTCCCTTTATATTTTTGATAAATGTAGAAAAAGCCCTGCACTATTTGAAAGGAATAATAATTTAAAGTATTACTTTAGTACTTACTTGTAATTCCCTGGTGGTATACTGTTGAACTTTTATCCAAAGAAATGAGCGAAGATTGTTTAAGAATCCCATACCACCGGTTCCACCGCCTTGAAGGAACTTGAACAATACGTAAATAACAACCAGGTCCCAACGGAACATGTTAGAATCTGTTAAACTATTCACTGAAATTAAAATTTTTATGCATTTTTACAAAACAGGTTAAAATAAGAAGTTTACCTGATGGTAAGAGATACTTCTGCCCACAACAATGTTGCGTTAAATCTTAATCTGGAACGTACTGTAGCTTAGAGGTAAAAGGTGTTATATATGATTACACCAGAAATTTCACGAGGTTTAGTGTAATAAATATTAATATACTAGTATAATATTGCCATTATATCATTAATTTACTATAAAAATAGCCCAGATCTTTTTGTTTGATTGCAGTTAAATAAAGATATACAAAGTCAATCCAACAAAGTAAAGAAGGAGACAAATTTGAATTTAATATTATCAGGAATACGAACTTAAACCCTAACAGAGAATTGTATTCTTGTAACGAAATAAATGTCCTTACCTATTTCCTTATTATAAATCTGCACGTAGAGATTGATCGCGCGACCAGCAAGAAGCGCCAAAATACAGATAAACACATAGATTTGCAATTGAAGGCTCTTACGCGGCCAGAGGAATGGCAGGAGGGTCCGCAGTTTGCCGAAAACATTGCGGAATGTAGATCTGTTGTCATCCTGCGAGTATGGAAAATAAATCATTTATTGAAAGATGCTCTACATTACGATAACATAGTAATACCTTCTTAATATCTTTCTCATTCGATGGCACTATTAAATAATTTTGATAAGGACATGACATCTTAACCTATAACTTACGATAATTATTCTGTTTTTTTTATTCGCAATAATCGTCTTTAACGTAAAGAGTTTTAATATCTATGGCGAGTTGATTACAGAAATCGGAATGTCACTATATTATCCGAAAATGTCCATAGCAAAACCACATTATTTTAAGCTTTTTCATATATGAATTTTTTAATGATATTTTAATGACAGAGTGGTGAGGAATGAATTATGGTCCATGTTGTCTGTTTATGGGGTAGACAGCGCGCTGATACGAACACTGAAATCACTTTATGAGGGCTCCAGTGCTTGTGTCAGGATTAATGGGGCTTACTCAGACTTGTTTAGCATCCAGAAGGGTGTTAGACAGGAATATGTGGTTTCGCCGTGGCTGTTTAACCCATTTATAGACAATTATTTGAAAGACAGTAAGTATGGACTACGAATGACTGAGTTGATCGTCAAATGCCCCCTATACGCCGATGATCAAGTTTTATTTTCATTATATGAGAGGGGGTGGCAAGCGATGGTAGACATGATGCATAGTGCTTTAACAAGTAAAGGAATGAAAGTGTATGTAATCAATACGAGAGTAATGGTTTTTGAAAGAGAAGAATGTATGACAAATTGTGATATTATTATTGGGGAACAAAAAGTGGAACATGTTAAAGAATTCGTATACCTTGGTTCACAGTTTACGGGAGATAGCAAGTGTGATGGTGATATTGTAAGAAGAGTTTTGAAAGGGAATCAAGTAAATAGGGCACTTCATGACTTTATGAACAGACGGAACGTATCACAAAGAGCGCGACTGGCTGAGCATAGAGGCGTGTTGATACCCACACTAATGTATGGTAGTGAATGTTGGGTATGGCGTAAAAAAACATGAAAGTAGGATAAATGTAGTGATAAGAAGCTTGAAAAGATAAGGGAGCGATGCGGCGTGATAGAAAATGTAGTAACAAAAATAGAGACAGGGATTCTTAGATGGTTCGGCCATGGTGAAAGAATGGATGAAAAAAGATTTACGAAAGAGGTATACAAAGTAAGAATGAATGAACAAATCGGTGCAGGTCGACTTAGGCGGATATATTTCGATCAAATAGTAGATGCCCTAAAGAAAGGCCGGGTCAAGAGTACTCGCAACCGACGAGCATGCATGAAGACGCTCATGAAATTGGAGGAAGCTAGAGAAGTGTGCCAGAATCGTATCAAGCGGAGAGAGGGAGGAAGTTGGGATCGAGGCGTTATATATATATGTATGCATAATAAGTTGTCAAATATCTCCCTTCCGCCTTTTTGTCTTTTGAATTTCGCGGCTATGTACAAAGCGCTACAGAGCTCGTATCTGGCAATACTATACATAATTTGAAAGGTCTTGACATAACCTACAAAACGACGCTATGCATAATTAGTTTGGATATTGCGTTCAACAGTTATAGACGTGTAAACATGGATTTCACTAACGCCGAAATTCGCGCTATTTTAAAGTTTTCCTTCGTTAAAGGCAAATCCGCTAGAGAAACGTTCCGTGAGATTAATGGTGTTTTGGGGGATGGTACTCTATCATTTCGAACCGCGGAGGAATGGTTTCGACGATTCAAAGCCGGTGAAAACGACACCATGGATAAGCCAGCCGGCGGAAGACCTGTGACGACAAATACCGATCAAATCATGGACTACATCGAGTTAGACCGGCATGTGGCATCTCGTGACATCGCCCAGGAGATGGGAGTTAGTCACCAAACCATTTTAAACCATCTGCAGAAGGCTGGATACAAAAAAAAGCTTGATGTTTGGGTGCCGCATGATTTGACGCAAAAAAACCTTCTGGACCGAATCAACGCCTGGCCAGACGCTTAATTCTACCATCTACTGCGAACAACTGGACCGCTTGAAGCAGGCGATCGACCAGAAGCGTCCAGAATTGGCCAACAGGAAGGGTGTAGTGTTCCACCAGGACAACGCCAGACCACACACTTCGTTGATGACTCGTCAGAAGCTACGGGAGCTCGGATGGGAGGTTTTATCGCATCCACCATATAGCCCGGACATAGCGCCAAGTGATTACCACCTGTTCCTGTCCATGGCGAACGCCCTTGGTGGTGTAAAGTTGAACTCAAAAGAGGCTTGTGAAAAGTGGCTGTCCGAGTTCTTCGCAAATAAGGAGGGGGGCTTCTACGAGGGAGGTATTATGAAGTTGCCGTCTAGATGGAAACAGATTATCGAACAAAACGGCGCATATTTGAACTAAATCCGATCACTGTAACACTTTTTATAAAGCATTGAATAAAGAGCAAAAAAGCGGAAGGGAGATATTTGACAACCTTATATTATAGTGATATGTACATCAAAACCAAAATTACGTTCTAGGAACTAGGATATGAAGTTTTAGATGGGATAGAGAGGAACGATCAAAGGTACTCTCTAGCTACGTTGAAAAACGTATATGAGTGCAATAGATTCGCGTTTTATCTAGTGTATATAGATTGAATTAGACTAAATTGCATGTCGATCGATGGATATTTTGATGGAATGATAGATTGATACATATGTACATTACTTTTTATTCCAGAATGCTTTCTCTTTTCGCAATTTTTAATTCTAACACCATGTGCTACGCTTATTGACGATTATACATGTTAAAGGATGCTTACAATCGTAAACGTAAATAAAAGGATGATTAGATAATCGAACGAACACATAAGAACGGATGTTTAAGAATGCGAAAAAACATGTCACGCAGTCAATTACAGTTCATCAGCTGCAAGTGCAGATACATAAGTATAAACATCTATGTTTGTACTTATGTATCTGCACCGATATTATTGGCAACATTCTACAGTAACTGAAATCATACGACAGCTACTTTCGCAGTATTTAACCCCAAGTGACAAAAACTCTATCCAAATGCTTATAGAAGCTTCTCAAATGTAATTTTCGATGAAAGTTTGATTGCTAATTTTAATATATTAATAGTAACAAAGTATTTTATATCGAACGAAACATTGTATTAGTCTATTTTTTGTCCTTAATTATACCCGATTTATGCAAAAGGTGTATATACAAGGTTCATAAATTTTACGATCCGATAACTTCGTAACGTAATGTAAGTCGTAAAAACTTTCATTTTGGTTTTAAAATATATGTATATTTTTTTGATTCTATTTATAAAATTTTATATTACCAGTATTTACCTATGCAAGAATAAAAAAAACAGAATCCGGAGGTGACCTTAATGGAAAAGACCCACATTTTGAAGCACAACATAAACTCACTATCACGCAACATGTTACTGAAGTAAATTAAAATTTGAAATGTGAAACGAATGGCTATTTTATCTTAATGATTTATTACGAAAATGCAATAAAAGCGAACAACAATTCATGTGTTAATTTTCACGAATATACAGTTCTTATTAATACATACCCTTGGAGGTATATTTCGGCGCGTGCCATCATCATTCTCTAAATATTCAAACTGATGCATAATACCAGGAGCTTTAATTCCAAGGACAAACATGATCATGCATGAAACATATCGCCCCACAAATAGTGACATCTCTAAACGGTCTTGAAGGCTGAAAAAGGAAAAAAGAAACTTATTTTATCTACAAATTTAAGAACTAAAATTATTGTTAAAATTAATATTGTGTGATATTTACTAATTAAAATTTAAGCACTAATAATCCGCCACTTAACAGTAGGTGCAAACCTATTGTATTAATGAATTTTGAAATGAAATAAAGTAACAAAACAACAAGCACAATGTCATGCTATATAAGCATCTTAACAGAATCACTTAATCGTCACGATGTCGCTTTGAATAAAAAAAATCCATTCACCATCATCAGCTGGCTACAATTTTCTATTGGGCAAATGCACTATAGTCAAATAACTCTCTCAAGAAAAGCCACATGGATTTTATCACATAAAGAGAAGTGTATAGATTTTAATACATACTTTCGTAAATGCCACCACCATCCTTCTTTGTTAAGGTTTAAAAATGATAAGTTCTCTGAAACAAATATCATAGCCCAAAAAACGAGAAGTACAAATCCATGACCTCTTGGAGGAAGAGATGGCAATAAGTAACGCTTTTCTAACACAGCTAAATAAGCTGATAGCGGAAATACAACAAGAGTGATCACTAATGCTAAAATCTGAAACCAATGAAAAAATTAAATGATAATTTTAAGACGACACATTTATATTAATATTTCAAATATAACAATTACACATTTTCTCTAACAACATTTTCATATTTAGTTAATTTGGCACAAGTGATATGGTTCTACAGTTCATATTACATGTGTTAATATTTTATTTAATATTTTTTTGGCAGGAAAAAATGGTAGAATAATATGCAAATTACTTAATATCTTAGAACTTGCCTCGTAACCATAGATGTGACCACCTTTAAAAACAAATGCTTGGAGAATGAATCTTATAACAGCTAAAACAGGTACAAACAAAGTGAAAAATAATTGGACTCCAAACCACCTTGATGATCTTACATCAATTACTTCAGTACCATGTCTGAAAAACAAAAACAGAATATAGATAAAATGGATTGTGTTAATTTGATTAAAACATTTTGTTACAAATGGATTCAAATTATATTTATGTTCAAATTTGTTTATTCTCAACATCAGCATCATTCATGTGACCATTGCATTAAATTTGCATCATCCAGTATAAGTTTCATAGACTCACTAATACCTATAATGAAAACAGAGACGAGATTTTTTTTATCACTATATCAATATGAATGTTTTCATTTAGTCATCATATAAAAACAGTTCTAACGTTTGATAGACATTTTAATACTAATAGGAAAAATAATTGAAGGGCTTTATAACTGGATTTAAAAATAACAAATGTAGAAACATAATAATTAAAAAATTGTTATGCCCTCATACAAAATTTTCATCTTATTATATATCAATAATTATTAAATGAGTGTAGCAAAAGAAAAGTATTATAATATATTGTGATATTAGTTTTTATATCAGATTTCATAATGTGTGGACATTTTGCAATTGAAGATACAATATCAAATCAATGTATTCTGTGCATAAAAATAATTAACCACCATAATGCAACTTTTTTATATAACATGAAACAAAAGTTTTTGCCAAAAATATAAGGTATTGAACTCATAAGAGATGGTTATAAATTGTGTGACCTATATTGTTTCCAGCAAAACTCAATGAAAACAGAAAGATAAACCTATATATGTATACCTTCTACACAGCTGTTACATAAAAACAAAACCATTCATTAGTAATATAACATGAAAAGAACAATAGAGTTCTAATATATAAACAGTAACAATAAACATCAATGGAAGTTATTGTTCATTTAACTATCTAGAGATAAGACATTTATGAGCATTCACTTTAGGAGAAAATTTATCAAATATTTCTACTATTCATTGAAAATTTTCAGATGTTTGTTCTTTTCTATATTTTATTCCTTAGCTCATGTTGGTTGATTTGCAAGTTATATTTATTTCAGTGAACCACAGAACACATTACCCAATTGTCTTCTTTACCATCAGATAAAATTAATAATAGAGTAACTAAACATTGTTTTTTTAAGTTCAATAACACTTGATTTACCTTAAAAAGGTTTGTCTAGATGATACAATTAATGAAAAAAATTTATAAATAAGCATTATTTTTTATGTCTGCAGTAAATAATGTAATTTAGAAGTTTTTGAATTTATTATGTTTATTCTATTATCCAGTCAACTAAGAGGCAATTTAAAAAAAAAACAGAACATCGTGGAACACTGACCTCTTATACATTATTATTTGAAACAATCCAAAGACTAGAAGGAATCCTCCGATAAATATTGCTGAAACCGTTTCCATAAAACATTGCGAAATTCCGTGGTCCACCCATATCTCCGTCAAGGTCACGTTCGGAGGACAGTACTCCATTGGAAATAACTAAAACAGTTGCATATTATTTTATAACTACTATCTCTACACAGTATTTAAACTGAACGTAAATACCATGTCGGGAAAAAATTTACCGACTAACTTATTTAAGGAATTGTTTTTATGCTGGTTCCTTCGAACAATGGTAATCAAAAATAATACTTACATGTGAAATGTCGTTTGACAGACCACTAAATAAAAATGTACGTGTTATTATTACATGTAATACCACAACCAACACGTTAGAATATTAACGTAACTCACAAAGAACTTATCAAAATATCCTAATCACGATTTAAACTACACTGACATATCTCGAAAATGTCAATGTTCTTTCACCTGAATTGTCATTGTCATTTACTGTTTGTCACTAAAATTTAACGAAAAGTTCTTTTATGTTCATTTATTAAAAATTAATGCAGTCTTTTTAAACTCTGATTTAAATTGGAATGTTTTGTCCCAATAAGTTATGATTTTATTATATCCTATGATTATAGTAAAGTTGAGTTATTGCCGATAAGTAGTTCATAAATATTTATAATAACATTTCAGTAACATATAAATAAGAACATTTCAAAGCTAAAAGTCGTAATTTTGACTTTAGAACCAGTAATTATAATCTATATTATTCGTTATTTGTAGTTCGTTATAATCTGTGATTCATGAGTGTTGTATGTTAAATTATTACTATGTATATTTTTGTACTTTAGTGGAAGTGTGACTGTGTTAAATGAATGTAGTGACGGATTGCAGACGGGTGATGGCGGATTTAGTCAGCCGTTTTAATGGTCGAGTTTATTAACTTGTTTTTAATGTTAAACAATATGATATAGTATTATTTTGAAAGTAAAATCAAATGACTTTCGCAAAAATTGGCTTTCAGTGTCCTTATGTACCATTTACATTATTATGAGAGTGGATATGTGTCAATCCCCATCAACAAATGGTGTAATAAAGCAGTGAGCAGTCGTCATGTGAATAAGGTTATGACTTTGTGTTGGAAAATAAGTCGGTGTTGATACAGTGTTTGTGTTGTGGGCGGGTTTTTCGATTTTGCTGGTTAAGAAAATATATTCAGTATCAAAATGGCGGACCTCGAAGCAGTACTGGCCGACGTCAGCTACTTAATGGCAATGGAGAAGTCAAAATGCACCCCTGCTGCACGAGCTAGCAAAAAGATCGTACTGCCAGATCCTAGGTAATACTTGTAACAATATGTAACCTGAAGCAAAGACCTAGTTAAGCTTAGGAAAATAATGTTTACAGTCGAACATTAGCTATCTTGTTTACAAAAATGATTATCTTATTGGAGTAAAATATATTATTTCGTAACTAAAATAATAGTTTTTTATTCATAAGGAAGAATGGTGAATAAAAGAAGATAATAAAAACACATATTTTTTATTTCTCATTGGTTAATTTATTTTACAAAGTAATTAGTTGATTGAAATATTTTCTTATCAATGTTCCGATTAACTAGATTATTAATTAATTAGGTGACTATTCTTGAAGGCTTCCTTCTACATTGTACTGTAATATTATTATCAGAAATTTATATTAAATTCTTACGTTTTTATACATAATATAAAGTAAGTGTTCTTTTAAAGATTATTAATTAAATTTTTTTACAGACAGAATTAATTATTTTTTGAGAAATATGATTTTTAATGTTAATTTTATATTAATTTTAAAGTTATTATTTATGGGCTTGATGTGGTTTTGTATTACACCTGGGTAAGTAATAATAAGTAGTCTATTTTAGAGGAGAATTCTGGATTTATTACAATTATCACACATTACATTATTACATTTGTCTATACAAATAACACTGACTTTTAATTGATACAGAAGCCATTCATTTAATGAGGAAACTAAATATTAACATTATTAGCCAATCCTTCTAGAACTCCTGTCAATGTGTATTTTGTCTCCTACATTTTTTTATCTCATTGGATAATTAATACATATTAATAACCAATATAAAAATTGATTGCAATGTATAAATATTTTTAAGTTGCAGTGTTATGTGATGGAAATTTCTAATATGGTTAAGGGAATATGAAAACTTTTGTGAAGTAATATGTGAGCCTCTTTTAACATTTTTATGAATGGTTCAAATTGTTATTTTTATGTCATTATTTATAGCTAGATTAAAGTTATATTTTACAAATTTTCTAGCAATAATTTTACATATATAAAAGCAGAATTATTTTGTCATGCATCAGCAATTGAAAAAATTATTTAAGTCTATATAAATTTAAAATAAATCTTAGAGAAAGTGATTAAAATAAATAGAATTTTTTTATTAATATTTATAGTCATCTATTTGTAGTAAATTACCATGTAGTTTTAAAAATACACTCTCTTTCCTTTATTTATCAATTTTCATACATCATGAATACATAACATCAATCGAATTTTTTTTATCAGGAAGTATTAATTAAGTTAAATGCAGCTCCTTTTTTATTGCTAATAAATACCACAAGAGTATTACTGAGGTATAATTCAAGAAGTGCTGCAAGTAATGAAAGACTAGTAAAATTAATAAGTCCCTACCATTGTTTTCAAGTAACAAATGTGTGATTACTGTGCCATCCTCAAAAGTGAATCATTATTAGAACAGTGTCAATTAATTCATCACTTAGTTGAACATCAAATAGCATATGTATTTAACTTAAAAAATAATGGGAGATTAATATAATCACAAAGGCAGTACAATAGATGCACTATGGCTATTAGTATTATCACCTGATAAAATCAGTTACATTAAAGGTAACATTAACCAGTTGTAATTGAGCTCATTTAGTCAGTGTGTCGCGTTATATCGCACCTAGTTAATGGGTCTAGCTCGCACCCATTCCTATGTTTAGTTTCCGCTTCCGGTAGTTGACGCTATCATAGCGGTGATCGCAGCGTGAACATAATGTGTCACTCGGCGTTCCCTCGCCATGGGGGATTAATCTTTTATACGTAAGGGAAACACTGCTATTCTTGACACACACATTTGGAATATTAGTTTGTTAATGTTTTGATGCTCGTAAATCTATTGATCTAACACTTAACCAGTCACAAGTAATTTGTAAACAAACATACCGCTTGTGGTTAAATTAGGCCGGTATATTATGTTTGGTAAGTGGATTACTGAATATATAACAAATACGGACTCTTTAGGAGATTAAACATTTTTTTAATCTATAATGGATTAGGTTAGTTCATGACCACAATTCTATCGTGTGGTTCTAGTGTTGATGAGGTCTACAATGGTAAAATACTCTAACTTCACAACACTACCATAATTAAAAAAAATTGAAAACGACAATGAAAGAAAACAAAAGTTTCTGTGGAAATTATCAACACGAGCAAAACAAATGTTTTCTTTTTTTTTCCTAATTACAATTTATGATCCTTTTTACATATTTTTACGGGGCGTAGTTACTAAAGGATAAATGAATTGAAAAGAAAAAATAGTCCTCGAATTGAGTGAGAACCTTCTTGGTCACGGTTGTATTAAACTGGATAATTCTAGAACTAATTTAATATTAGTCGTATACGTTATTATCTGATAACTGACAAGTTAAGAACTGTTTAATATTTGATTGATTTTTTTAATTCCAAAATGTCGTCATAAGTTACATAACAAAATTATATATTTACATCTACTGCTAAATATTTATGTTTTAATAAGAAGATTCTTCTTTCGTTTAGTAAATTATAATTTCTCTACGAAACCTGTAAATTATAATTCTGTGCCCCCAGCCTCGAACAGACCATGTCTGAACGAATTGTTTAGAATTATTGCTATACACTTTGTATTATATCATATTTCAAACATTAGAAACTGGATCATAAACGATTCAGAAATTTGGAAGCTATGATGATACCATAGGATTCCTTTTCCTAGGTGTTAAAAATGATCAGGCTATATAAAAATAGCTGAAAAGTGTTAATTATTACGTACATCGAACGAAATGTTACTTATTGCAAGAACAAATATCCTTTTAAAATTATCCCTGTTATTAAATCGGTAATGCATGTTCCATGTTAACAGGGATAAATTTATAAATTACACAGCTCCTTTTGTGTTGTTGATTATTAATAACAACATTGCTTTACGCTGACCTTCTAAACTAATGCTAAAATGAAACTAAGTTTCTTTTTAGAAATAAACCAAAAAGTTACCATTTATTCGTTTTGCGCGATGTTAACAATATGTTTCATTTCTCATTATTAGAAATTTACTCAATAAATCATTAGCTGATAAATGTCAACTGCTGGGCATTGGCCTTCCCCCAAAGATCTCCATACCAATCGGTCATGTATTGTCCGCATCCAGCAGTTTCGGTCCACCGTGTGGGGGCCCTCACAGCACTACATCCGCCAGTACGCGGCTGCGGTCGAGAACCTTACTGCCCCATCGGCCATCAGTCCTACGTCTTTTGTGCTATATCATGATCTTACTTCTACGGATCTCATTTCTGATTCAATCGCGCAAAGAAACTCCGTGTATAGACGTTCATGGCCCTCTGAATAACTGAGCTTCTTTGTTTACAAGTCATCAGTAACACGCACCAGTTTAAAACTTTGGTCTTTACACGAAGTGTTCCTACAATAATTTAAGCATTGATAATGTAGATAAATAATTAAATTCCTATAGGAAAATTAAATAAATAAATTCTTTTTAAAGTGCTTTTTATATTAAAGATAGTTGGTCGCTATTGTCGCAGACCGTCTAGGTAGGCAGATCTCATTTCTGCTGCCAAACAGTAGTATGTGTGAAAACTACTAATTCGGTGTGAAGCGCGCTATAGCTAGTGAAAATATTGGGGTAACGACACTTAATGTCTTATGTCCCAATACGACAATCACAATGTGGTGCAGTGGAAATCATCTTTGCTAAGAGTCCATTGTTATGGTCAGGCATACCACTTTCCATCCGCTGAACGTGTCACTCATGACGTCTTTTCGCTAAAAAAATATATATAAATTAAACACATAATATGAAAAAATACTCATTAATTATTTTACGTCATCAATATAAAGGCTTTTTTCTATATGCAATAGATAAACTCTTGTTTTCGAATCCACAAGATATTACTTGAAACGAGGCGGAAGGCGTACGCATGTAGAATACTTTAGCTCTATGTTATGAATCAGAACACAGTGATGTTGTTTTCCTAGTAAATTTTTTTATACAAGGAATACATATTACTTGTGTATATTGTAATAATATAAATATGAAGAACATTGACATCAATTTAATTTTAAACTTGTCATACACATATTTTTAAAGCGTTGCTCATCTCAATTTTTATCATTTTTACACTACTAAGATGCTAATACGGGTCAAATAATTTTTTACACACAAGCTTAACATAATCATACTTCTCGTCAATGCTCACATCTAATTTCAAGCTCAACAATGACGCCGTCATACAAATCCAAATCATTCGCTGCCCGCATTATCAAAGCAGCGAAACGCTTTGTTCTTACGCGCGGAGTATAGATAATAGTAAAAAGTCTATAATGTACAATAACTATTTTTGTAAATCACTTTGGCACTTATTAGTTTTTAGTCCTTGAAAAACCTAATGTAATGCGTCTCTCATCCGAGTACAGAACTTCCAGCAGTTTGCTTTATTAAAATTCTGCTGCCACATATGCCAATAAATTATTCAAAGTCCTATAGTGAGTTAGTCTAGTCCACACTTTATTAAGGATTTTTTTGATTTGACTTGATTTAGACTCGACCAAGCACCTAGAATTGAGATTCCATTTATTTAATCAGTACTTTCATTTGTCGATCATTTCATCGTTAATCATTTCATCGTTAATCAGACAGTCCAAACCATTAGATACATAGTTGAGGTTCATAACAACTATAATTAAAAGGTTGTCAAATATCTCCCTTCCGCTTTTTTGCTCTTTATTCAATGCTTTATAAAAAGTGTTACAGTGATCGGATTTAGTTCAAATATGCGCCGTTTTGTTCGATAATCTGTTTCCATCTAGACGGCAACTTCATAATATAATATTTACTAAAGACAAAATGTCACGGAGTAACATAATGCTTACAGTTTTAGAAAATTCGTTAGATCATGCCAGCATTCTTTAGCTGAAATTTGTGGTATAAACAATGATATATTAATAAATTTATCGGGTATAAATAAATAAACGATGCTGCCCGTGTATTTAGAAAAAAATCTAGTGCGGATAATAACTTTGCATGAATGATTTAGTAATAGCAACAAGAACGTATACAATAGACGCCTCACTGAAAGATGGGTACCATTCTCTGTTATGCCGCCATTCTAAATTTCATAACTAACTATTATTTATTATGTCTTCGCAATTTAAATTAATATAATATTTCTATAATATACTTATCATATACAGACAGTACATGTTTTCCTATCTGTAAATAAAATGACCGGTTAATATATATTCTAATTTTTATAGGGTAAGTCGAGAGTGGTGCATAATTTAGTGTCTTTTTGTGCATTCTGATGGTAAGATGAAAACCTTCTCTGTAAAAAATATATTACATGCCAATCATATGTCTATCGGCTGATGGTGATGATAAATTGTATCTTCAATGACATGCCCATAGTACAGCATTATATTTAAAGTAAGAAAGGCCGATGGGAATTGTGAGTTTGATTACTGACTTACGGCCTGAATAGCGCTCGCTGATGAAACCGCCCGATCAAACACATTTTTCCTTATTCAATAATGTAAACAATAAATTGTTTTGTTCCATTGAATAGAAAATTTGTTAATAGGAAATGTATGTATCTGTCGTTTAAATTCAATTATATGTTTAAATTTATTGGAAGTAGTAAATTTGTTCAATATAAACATCCACCCCGCATGTAATACCATCTTAACCTTATTAGGGCGCCTGCAGCGCATGTAGCAAGTTTCTTTGTGAACTTATACTATTGATACTTAAAAACATTTGAAGTAAGTAAATGTTTTTTAATGTTTTACTTCACAAAGAACTTTTAACTATTATAACGTGGTCTGTATAATACTGTTCATATACACAAATATTACGGTTACAGTAAATGAACTTTTAATTATATTTGAAAAACTGAGTTATGCTATATATAATAACATATATAGTAGTCAGTTTTACAGAGTACCTTAACTTTACACGTGGAAATAGATTTTTTATTGTTGAACCCGCGTATGTAAAGTCGACATTAGGAATATTATAAAAAAGTAAGATAATGTGCGTCAATGTATGGAATTTAAATAGGCTTCCGAGTTTCATAGACATTGTATTCAAATTAAAGCCTTTGTTTTCGATGAGCGCTTTTACCTCGTCCGCTAACACAGCTGGCTTTTGCCAACGTAATTTGCGTGGGTCGCACACGTTTCCCTATTGATATAGTGATGGAATGCTTTACAATAATTTCGAGTTATTTCCTAAGCTTGTCTATTCCAACAAAACTTAGTAATATTTATTAAAATACTAAGTAGTAAAATAATTTTAATCTAAATATCTCAAAACGAATGCTCTATTTTTTGTATCTTTACAATGCCTTCTAAGTAATGATGAAGACATCGTTTCAATTATGTATTAACTTATACTGTGCTGATTCAGCAGAAAGGCATCTCAATAACGAAGACGACATTCTAAAAACTCACAAACAAGTATTTAATAGGTTTTAGACTTTAGGCACCGTAAAAAAAGCCTGGTTACGTCCTATATAAAAAGTCACGATGTTTCGTCACGCGGTAAACAGAACGATAAAACATTTTAAGTTGCGATTTTATTTACTGGATCTAACGACGAAATCAACTTGTCTCAAGGAGCGGACTTGCCAAAAGCTTATTTTCGTAGGTTTTTTTTAATAATCATTTAATTTTTTTTTATTGTTACAGTGTTCGGAGCGTCATGCATAAATATATGGAGAAAAAGAATGAAGTTAATTTTGACAAAATATTCAATCAAGTTTTAGGTAAGTTAACAATATAAATTACACTTTTTTTTTTTAATTTCAGTCACAATAGTGTAGTTTGCTGTGTTTGGATCGGTAAAGTTGTACCAGCGTATCGAAACTCAGACACAATTACCTTACTTTTTTACAACAAAAGTTATTACTGAGTAATTTTCAAATCGATACAGCGATGTTTCTAGAAATGGTCGCAGCTTTGTATTTAACCTGTGCTTAAAGTGTAATTTAAACAGTATAAACGTTTTTAATATTATATATAATTGTAAGCAATGGTGAATAATTAACATGTGTAATAGCATACTTATAAATTATAATAGAACAAACGTAAGTAGTGTCAATTGGTTAAAAATGAATACAAATGGTGCATATAATAGGATTAGAAAAATAAAGATTAGAACAATAATATCATGAAGTAACAGGAAAAATAATGATTACGTATAAAGTTCATATTCGTATTAATTCGAATTTGTCATTGGTCAGAGTGTTTGTTTTCTATAATTGTATTTTATATCAACTAAACAAGTGTTGTTGATACTTTTGCTGGCACAATATCTGCCGTTTGTTTTCATTTATCGAGGTTTCAAATATCAAACGCGTCATGTGTTTTGTGATAATGTTTATTACGTACGATGTGTATCTGTTTCGCTTTATCACGTGTAATATTTTTAATTGTAATATAATTTGTATGACGATCGTGGCACAATCGGGCGAAAACAAAGATAATTATAAAATTATTCGACGCTTGAATTCTAACGTTCCCTAGAGCCTAATAGCACTCATAAAAAATGATGTACTACATTTATGTATTATATAGTATAAAACACATTTATACAATGGTTATAGTTAACAGTGTAGATTTAATTTTTAAACTTATAATGATATTCCGTTTGCTAATTGGTAATGTATCATACAATTAACTTGAAGCTCCGTTCGAGTGATGAAATAGCCATCTGTAACCTATTTTTTACTTTAGAAAGTATAATAGAATACAAATGAATTTAAATTCTCTAATATGTATTAATGTGATAAACCTTATTAAAAGGCAAAAATCTTTGTTCAAAGAGAAAATATTTGTTTAAAGTCATAGATACTTTCAACGTATATTGAAAAACCATTGCACAAAAGTGATTGCGTTAATTTAACTCTAATACACAATTTGTGTATAATGTGTAATGTAATAGAGTATAAAGTATTTTATTTAAAACTTTAACCTTACGTACGAGTCAGCTGTGATCCTTTTCATTTATCAGTGCAAATGTCCTTAAACGCATCCGTACTGATTCGAGTAGATTGCTTACGCTACATTATTAGTTCTCGGCCTACACTTGTTTTGATTTTAACGATATAAGTAAAAGGATTATTTTCTGTAATCCACCTTTTATCTGTTTCTTTTATCAACGACAGTAAATATTTTTAATTTTACAACACGATGAACTGAGCGGGATGTTCACATGATTGTAAATGACACACAAGTCAATTACAATGTGGTGCTAGTTAGGATGGTAAACACTGTACCACAACGTGCTCGACGTCTTGAGATATAAGATGTAATGTCTCATTACCTCAGTCCTTTCACAAGTTACAACATCCTTTAAACAGGAACATAGCACGCACATTACTGTTTGTCGGCAACACTACGAGCTGGGATGCTACCTACCACCAAAATATTTTCATTGAAAATTTTCTATTTCCTTTTTAGTGGTGGAACTTTTAAAAAATGGATCGTGTACTTATAGTATTACTTTTGTTACATTTAAATCTTAATGCTTATGTTAGAAAAATCTAGTTTGAGTGGTAGTGGTAAGTAATTGAAAATGTATATGTATTCAACTTCGAGTATATGTAACTTAACGGTCAATAAATATATATATATAATTGACAGGTGGTGTTTTGAAACTAAGTAATACGCCAGGTCGTAAGGCAACTTGATTATAACTGAAGTAAAATATTAAACTACATCTTGTGCCATAATTTATAATTTTTGCTTCTAGCGAACTATAAAATCAAGTCAAGAGCTCCTATGTTCGCTTCCACAGCAACTTACCGGCATACAAATTTCCCCACGGCGTTCTCCACGTTAGATACATAATTAATATGTAAATTTGCTATTCATTTTGCAACTCACTTAACTTTTTCTCTGTTATACATGCAACCGCCTATATTGGCACGTTGGGTCATTGATGACATCTATGCTCAATGACTTTAGTAATGGTAGTTGCTGATCACCGTCAGGGTATCATCGCAAATCCTATTTCCGTCGCCAAGCAATATTGTGTTAACACATTATTGATTCAGACCGCAGTGGACGTCTTCCGGCTGATTGGATGGATTGGATGGATTATTGATTCGATATGAAGGGAGCTGTAGCTAGTGAAATTACAGGAGTAACGAGATCTACCACCTTTTATCCAAGGCGATGAGCACAATGCAGTGCATCCTCCGTC
Source organism: Troides aeacus (assembly GCA_033220335.2). Classification (NCBI taxonomy): domain Eukaryota; kingdom Metazoa; phylum Arthropoda; class Insecta; order Lepidoptera; family Papilionidae; genus Troides; species Troides aeacus. Next base: position 4,310,283 of record CM067270.1, read on the forward strand.
CAACTATGTTGTTATAGTTAGGCACTTACCATCAGGTGACGCAAGTGATACTAGCTTGTAACGACTGTGATGATAGAGGTGTCGGACATGCTAATATATTATGAGAACATAGGAAAAGACACAATTTGTGACGTGTTTTGTAAATACAAAATATGGAGTTTGACCATATTGAGGGATACATGAAAAAACATGTTTCCTTATACTTCTTTTGGTCAATTCATCTCTCAATTACGTAGACGTAGTGGCAGGACCCCCACCAGGTGGTCCCACAATCTGGTGAAGATTTCGGGAAGCTGCATGCGGGCAGGCCAGGATCGATCGATGTGGAGATCTTTGTGGTAGGCTCAATTACGACTTTTAATTAATTGTGTATATATAATGTATTATATATGGATTGAAATTAAAATCTCTTTAACACTCAAACTGTCTAAATTATTCAGGTTTGTACAACTTCAGACACGTTGAAGAAAATTTAATTCCGCAAATGGTATTTATGACGATAATACCTATATTTAAATCAAATTTTAAACCTATTTTTCATTGATAGACTAATTAGTTTATTCTTATGATAATCAATCAAATTAAAAAAGGTATTCTATTAAATATATAAATTTTTGATATATACATTTTGTCGAGATAATTTCACGACCCTCGTGGCTAACCGCTGGCTTTGTTAAATGTCGGTTCCTAGTTCGCATAGGGGACTGGAGTTTGAATGATAAAAGGGTTTTTAGAAACCGACTAGCTAACTGACTGTCCTCATATTTCTATAAGTAGCAGTATTCTGAACAAGAACTGAAAGGTCGTTTTCTCCATTATAAATAAATCTTACGCAAAATTGTTATTAAACAGAAATCTTCTTCTGTGTCTAACTTTATTAGATAATTTAGTATTTATACAGAATATATTAAAAAAATATTATTAATCTTAAATGTGCGACTGATCTAGACTCATTTGCTCTTTACATTGTAAATGTTAATGACAAGGAATACTCATGTTCTTTGTAGGTTACTTCTTCATGAAAAACACATTAAACTATAAGAAGTTACTTAACAATAAACCAGATAACGCATGAATTTGGGGTTTTAGACGATTTCTTCTTCTATTAAATGTTTCATAACGTTCAAGAGAAAATGATAAAAAAATTGCTTAGAAAGAACGCCGTATTCAATAATATATTGTTTGTTTGAAAAAGCGTGAATCTCGTTACGTTGCTGTCGATCGAAGCGGTGAAATGATTTTGAATCAAATCTTAAACATATCAAACTATAAGTTTTCGTATTCTACACTGAAATTGTTTAAAAAATGTCTAAAATTATAAAAGTAAATATTAACTATTAAATACTTTTACTTCATATATAAGTAAAGAATGCACTGATCAGACTTGGAGTCAATATTTTGGCACTTTAATTGTAAAACAACGACTGTTGTGTTTTTTCTTAAAGCAAATATTCACATATCACAAACAAAATACGCTTGCTTTAATATCTTAACCAGTATGTACCTTCACTTTAGATTTTGTTGGAAAACATCTATTCAACATATTTTTCAACAAGGTAGATGATTACAATGTCATGTAGTGTAAATCATCCTAACTAGCTCCACGTTGTTATAGGCAGATGTATCGTTTACCACCGCGTGAATGCCCCTTCGTCTTGTCATTTAGTAAAAAAAAAAAAACTGTCGCTTTAATGGTGGTAGTGCTGTTACCGGAGACAGTGTAAGTAGGAACCACCGCAGCGCCTATTTCTACCGTCAAAAAGTAGTGTGCAAACATTGCTGTCCTGTTTTGAAGTGCGCTGTAGCTAGTGTAATTACTGGGGTAACAAGACAACATGTTATGTCTCAGGTGAATAGCGCAATGTGGTACAGTATATATCATCCTAACCTGCGCCACATTGTAATGAGAGGGCGTATCGCTTACTATCAGTTGTACGTCCTGCTCGTCTCGTCACCTAATTAAAAGAAAAAAAGCCTGTGTATTATACAAATTTTTCATACCTTTTAGTTAATACTTAAATAAAATATTTTTGCTACTAACATATTCTATAATGAAAATATGTTGTATGACAAATGGTTATTTATTCAACACAACAACGGGTTAACTCACGAAAATTTCTCATAGGATTTTTTTTATTCAATTAAATAAGTAGGCGAGCGCTACATTCACCTGATGGTTAGTCATACGCCTGTCCATGAAAGAGAGGCGCTAGTTAGGATGAGTCATAAGATACTGAGTATCGTTAATCTAGTGATTATACAGCGTCCTTTAATCCGGCAACTACCACCAGTAAATTCCCTAGGGGAGCGATGCATTTGCGATCGTCCCATTAAAACATTGAATTGATTAATGTACACAGGCAGTCTCGTTCGCTTAGAGATATAAATAGCAACAACGCCATTCAATTCTAAACAAAAAGCGACTTGCCGCTAACTTGAAATAAAGCAAAACTCACAGCTTGTATATAATACGATAATCTGTTGCACATGCTTACCAAACGTAGTAATATCTTACAAACGAGAATATTATACAAGCGATATCACGAAAAGTTTCTGTTGATTTTACTGATGAAAAACAAACCGTCTGCTAGAGAGGACTCTATATTGTATTTGTTGTTGTACACATCTGGTGTATTAGCCAGAAAAAACCAGAGTCAGAAAGGACTCTACCAAAGTTATCACCAACCTTCACCAGTTGCAGATCAGTCCAGTCACAGTTTAGATTACAATTAACATATCATATCTAGAATATTTAGTCATTACTTACAATTTTAATCTAAACATCAACTTTAAATAATACAACAGTATTTAATAATTAAAACATCTCTTCGATACTGATTACTACTGTTACTAAATACTAATATCTGAAAAGATGCCTAATTAGTTGGTTTTTTATTGTTATGTAGATAATCGCAGTTCAATTCGGGTTTCTAATTTCATGTTATTTTTATTTATTCGACGACGTGATGAAACGTCTGAGATATTAATCTGATGGTGAACGATACACTAGCCCGTAACAACCTGGCGCTAGTTTTGCACCACATTGCGCTCGTCGCTATTAGACAAGATGTGGTCTCGTTCCCCGGTAATTTAATTAATTACAACGCTCTTTAAACCGGAACACAATAATATTTGCACGTAAAAACATGTGCTGTGGTGGTATCTATCTAGACCTGTTCGGGCGACAGAGACCTAGCACCAGTGTCAACTGAGATCAGTAATGTAGTGATATCTGAAACATCAAGTATCGGAACTGTACGCTTTTTGAATTTATAGGAAAGACCTCAAACTGATATTAATATGTTTAATAGTTGCATGATTAAATCTTCGTTTAGGTAATTTTTTTGTTACATTTTTCCCACGTAAAACATTGTACATGGAGAATTATGAGAGGTTGTTTTGACAGTTTTTTCTTAGGTAGTTTATAATATAGCGTTCCTAAAGCTATCCATGGTACTTAAGTAAAATGGCGTGCTCTCTTACATTTTTCGACCTCTTGATGTCGCAGGTAAATTTTTCTTCAATTAAGAAATCGGATCGGAGTCGAACCGGAAGTAAAGCAATTGAATATTACTCTTATAATTTTTTTGATAAATAGTCATTCATAGTTTTAGCAGAACTAATACAAACAAGAACATTTCTTGAATACACTAGAATGTACACATTACGAGTTAAGGTATATCAATTTTTATTTGCTTTACATCAAACAGTTTGCTGTCCACTTTCTCTTCACTTTGATCGCAACCATCCAAGACAGATGAGACACAAACACGGTCGATTGTTGAGAAAACAGTTTTATGTTCCAACACAAAACAGTCGTAATGCTCTACAGTTCCTGTTCGCTGCCCTTGGCAGCGTAAATTGAATCAGGAGCCCACGCTGGCAACATTAAACGAACGTAATACTATTATTAACCAACCTTATTATTTTAATATGAAAGCACTATCGAGAATATTAATTGTGAGGAAGTTGTGATTTAGGTAGCCTTCTCTTGTAGTACTTTTTTTCATTAAACATGTTCTCAGTGTTCATCATCATCCGACGTTTGGTTATTCCGAGGATTTCCGCACTGATCAATCCTGACCTGCTCGCATATCAGTGGTTCTTAAAATTATTCACCTGTACACTGTCTTCTATTTGGATTTCAGATACTAAATATTCATACACACAGGTTTACTAGTGGTAGATCTGTACCGGAGACCGTCTAGATAAGTTACTACCCCAGCTGCTGTTTCCGCCGCCGAACAGTATTGTACAAACGCCAGTGTCCCGGTTTAAATGGCGTTGTAGCCAGTGATATTACTGGGGTAACGAGACATACCTTCTCATGTTTCTCAAGGCAATGAGCTCGTGCAGTGAATATCATCCTAACTAGCACTACATTATGGGCAGACGTAAAACCATCAGGTTATCGACTCGCTTACCGTCGCATCGTTAAATAAAAAAATTATGCTTAAAAGTTTGAAGTAATTTTTTTTACTTGCTTTAATAATAAATAGTACTATGGCGTTATAGTATTTTTATTACAATTATTGAGGTTCTTTTAAACAATTTTTTTTATTATTTCTTGTTCCTTATTACTTTCTAAACGTAAATCCCGTTTCACACGAGACCAGCGAGACATGAAATGCAAGCTTTAAAACTGCCCGTGTTTTAATTATCATTTTCCCTACTTATCTTTGTGTTCTGGTAAAAAATTCATCCTGGATAAGTATTTATACAATGTTGAAAATAATGGCTTCTGATGCTACTGAAACATTTAATTATTATTGTTAATAAAATTACTAGTGTTACAAGGTTCAATTTAAAAGGACCTTAATAACTTTACGTTATTTAGACAATTTTTCTTCCTTGCTTTATTGTCTAAGGAGGTTATGTTGTAATTTTTTTTATGTTGATATACTTGAAAAAATTTCGTTACGTACCTTATAAATTTTACAACACAAATTATAAGAGAGTTTTATTGCAGTAAAATTAGATACACTCATTATTCTTTCAAAACGTACATTAATTACTTTATCAAAACATATGTTTTTACATGAAGTAGTGTAATGTATATTGATATGTAATCGATTAAAAACCGACTGTTACACCCATGACGAAGTAGTTTACACGCTATTTAGCAATAGAAATTAGCATATGATTATTTAAATTATTGCTATTTAATGTCAGCGTTCTACATACTATTAAAACGTTTATTTCATAGTAACAAGTAAGTATTTTTTTTATTCAACGAAGAGTCGAGACGAGCTAGAAGTTCACCTGATGAAAAGTGACACGCCTGTCCACAACAACAAGAGGTGCTCGTTAGGATAGTATGCACTGGTCCACATTGCGCTAGTCGCCTCGAGACATTGTGCAAGTCTCGTTACCCCAATCATTTTACTACTTACAAACACCCTTTAATCCGGAACACCAACATTACTGTTTGCATAATACTTTTTGAGTACAGAAATAGGAGCTATGGTTGTACACGTACCTAACCGGTCTCCGGTAAGAGACCTATCACCAGTAAAATATTTTATTGAGTTTTCATCATCAATCCCCTTTTCATTTCTCTTAGGGTACACCAGGTATCACTGCTAAAGAAAGATAACATATACAAATATAATATAATACATCAATAGTTTTATTTAACGTATTAAAATGTAGTTATATGTGTTGCTATAAGTAACTTTTGACCGGGAACTAACGGTTGGTCTCTGTTGCCAGGGATGTAAGCAGCCAAGAACTTGTGTCAAGACTTTATTACCTGTTCCGGTTTGCACGGCGCTGTAACCAATGAAATTATTAGCGTAACATCGTACGTCTCAAGGCAACGAACATATTGTGGTGCCGTGTAAACATCCTAATTATATTCTTGTTGTTGTATGAGTAAGACTTTTCATTAGCAGAACGTCACGCTCGTCACGTCTCTTCGTCTTGTAATATTGAAATCTAACAAATAACTGTATTTTTTATGAAGCTGTATATGAAGCCTGCTTGTCCAGAATACTGTGGCTCTTATAAACGTACGTTGACATTTGGAATAGCAATGCTAAGCCGGCAGATTATCAATATGAGAGTAGTAGTTAGCCAGGCGGGTGCTCAACACCCACGAGATGTAGTATCTAGTAAATCACAATCTTAGAGACGTTTAATTGTGTTTACTCAATAGTTCAACGAGTATAGGGAGGCTTGAATTACATTTTATTAGCATCAATTAAAACATTTACCAGAGGAATGTGTATGAAGTGCTCGTGCTCGTTAAGTCTTATTTAAGCATTGGTTCATTTTGCGGCTTTCTGTATTTTATTTAGGTAGTTACCACCTAGTTATTTAACTGTTTCTGCCACTAAATAGTAGTTTGCAGTGTATGGAGGGCATTGTAAATGTTGAAAATACTGAGGTAACAAAATATAACACTGTCTCAAGACGACGAGCATAAAATATTGCTGTGTAGTATGTCATTCGACTAACTCTACCTTGTTATTGGCAAGTGTATCAGTTACTATTAGGTGAACGTCTCATTCGCCGAGACGTTTTGGCGAATTAAAAATATACATGTTAAAATGTGCTTAGTAATATTAAAATAAGAGTAAGCTTAATCAAACAAAAAAAGAGAAATGAGAAAGTGTGTTCAGAATGAAAAATAAAATCCTATGGTCGCAGCTAATTGCGACTGATTAGCTGCAAGCGAGGGATCGATATATATTAGATGTATTTCTCAGTATCCTATAGTAATTGAAAGCAATAGCAGTATCACTGTTATAACTTATGATGTTTCTAAGTTCATTAATAATTAATTCTAGCCAAGTTCGAGTCGGTGGTAATAAAAGTGATTTTGATGTAACTAAGGGTTAGACTATAGTTGAGGTTGTCCCTTGAATTCTCGCCAAGCTGGGCGATGTTGTTCTATTTATGGTAACCCTAAACGTTATTCTGAAATCCATTCACGATTCTGATTGGTTTAGATTATTATATATTAGAAACAAAAATCGCCAATCTCGCCAAGGGACACCCTAAAATATATTTTTACCTACTTTAAGTTACGAATTCTGTCCTATATAATGCTACTGTAATATATGACTTCGCAATTTTAATACTATATACTATACATTTAGTTAATTTTACGAATACACAAATGTTTTAAGCAATAAATTTTTCTAGATTTTTCAAAATATCCTAATTTCATAGTATTTTCCTGTACATTAAGTTAATGATTTCGTTTCAGGTTATTTACTATTTAAAGAATTCTGTGAACAGACATCAGATGAACCGGTACCGCAATTAAAATTTTACGAAGAGGTGAGATTTAGAAATTATGATATTATTGTTAATGCACACAACAATGAATGTGTATCTGTTATGTATTTTGGTTATTTTCTTTAATAGATAAAGTTATATGAGAAACAGGAATGCGTTGAAGAGAGGCGGAGGATCGCGAGGGACATTTACGACAATTTTATTATGAAGGAATTATTGGCGCATTCTCATGTAAGTACAATCATTTTTAATTATATTCGTGCGTGAACGACTTTAATATCAGCGTCGGTTACTTCCTTCCTGGTGTTGTTTATTACTATATTATTTTTGTTTTCACTCAAGACAATCAATATTTGATGTTCTCGATTTACCTATTTAATGAAGCTTATTAAAGGGACGTGCTTGGCTCTTCGCCACTGGTTCAGATATCGGACTCGCGTCTTCAATCTGAGCTTAATGCTATATGAATCAGTATTAAGTAACACTTACAGCCTATAAGTTTTAATCTTTAAATTACTTTTAGTATACATAAAACGCAAGTTGTTAAGATAAAAATATTGCTTGAACATTTTTTGCATGTTACTCTATTATAAGAATCGTTACAAAACTTGCAAAAACACTTCAAAATGAGTTAGATCTATATAAAACAAATGTTTCATTTATCTTTTACGTATCATATACATACACACAGCTATTTTCAATAAGGAAAAAGTATGAAAATGTGATATATTTTCGTTGATTATAAACCTTAATACCAGATAAGTTTTGCATACACGGCATTTTTATATGATAAAGGAATTAACATGCACAATGAATAAGTAACATGTGTGTTAAGAGAAAACAAAAGGCTAGAAAAGGCAATCTCGTATTTTATTACTATAATACATGCAGTTAAAGGTTATGTTACTAACTTCATGAAAATACAGACATCCAGTCTTTATGTATACCGCGTGCGTGTATATATATTATATATATATATGTATTGCTACTACTATTAATGAGACATGGGGTGGGTTGTGTACACAAAAACAACTGTGAACCACCATTCTTTTTTTTATATCCGTTACAAATTCAATAAACCAAACTGTTATATTTTATTCCGTCAAACAGTTTATTTAAGAAATAATTTTTCATCTCATATATCGAGAATAACCCGCGTTGTATTGATGTAACCTGATTGCGGGCAAAGTTGCTCAAAGTTGAAATTCTCTTTGTTAGATAAATTAAACGTCTGGATATATATGTCACTTTTTGCACACGTTTAGCAAGTACGTACTATTCATCATTTAACGTTTACATCTCATATTATCATTATCAAGGACTGGAATAATGACGTACACTTAAAAGTTATTAAATATACGTATTACAGATCTGTACATTGTATAGAGTAGAATAAGAAGAAAATAATAATTTTGAATCATAATATTTCTGCTCATAAATTTAGATTGTTAGCCGGCTTAACCTAAATGGTGTATGGCTTAAAATAGAATAAAAAAAAAAAAAAAATTTAGATTGTTAATTATTTATGTATGTATTCATCCGTTTCTTTATTCTTTCATTCGCACATATTACTATCCTCCATGCATTACTGCGCTGTATCTATTTTATAATTCAATGTATCGCGCGTTCCGATACCGCGAGCCCTGTGCCCGATGATCTCTAAAAATCATCACGAAGACTAACAGCATAAATGTTAAAAAAATACCTAAAATAATGTTTAATTTTAAAAGATGCAATATTTGGTTAAAGTTAACCATAATTATCATTGTGGTGGTGGTGTTCGCGTGAAAAATTTGGTGAATAATATATATATATAATATAATATTAGTTTCGCAAATATCTCCCTTCCGCCTTTTTGTCTTTTGAATTTCGCGGCTATGTACAAAGCGCTACAGAGCTCGTATCTGGCAATACTATACATAATTTGAAAGGTCTTGACATAACCTACAAAACGACGCTATGCATAATTAGTTTGGATATTGCGTTCAACAGTTATAGACGTGTAAACATATAGTTCACTAACGCCGAAATTCGCGCTATTTTAAAGTTTTCCTTCGTTAAGGGCAAATCCGCTAGAGAAACGTTCCGTGAGATTAATGGTGTTTTGGGGGATGGTACTCTATCACTTCGAACCGCGGAGGAATGGTTTCGACGATTCAGAGCCGGTGAAAACGACACCATGGATAAGCCAGCCGGCGGAAGACCTGTGACGACAAATACCGATCAAATCATGGACTACATCGAGTTAGACCGGCATGTGGCATTTCGTGACATCGCCCAGGAGATGGGAGTTAGTCACCAAACCATTTTAAACCATCCGCAGAAGGCTGGATACAAAAAAAAGCTTGATGTTTGGGTGCCGCATGATTTGACGCAAAAAAACCTTCTGGACCGAATCAACGCCTGCGATATGCTGCTGAAACGGAACGAACTCGACCCATTCTTGAAGCGGATGGTGACTGGCGACGAAAAATGGATCACATACGACAATATCAAGCGAAAACGGTCGTGGTCGAAGGCCGGTGAATCGTCCCAAACAGTGGCCAAGCCGGGATTGACGGCCAGGAAGGTTTTGCTGTGTGTTTGGTGGGATTGGAAGGGAATCATCCACTATGAGCTGCTCCCATATGGCCAGACGCTTAATTCTACCATCTACTGCGAACAACTGGACCGCTTGAAGCAGGCGATCGACCAGAAGCGTCCAGAATTGGCCAACAGGAAGGGTGTAGTGTTCCACCAGGACAACGCCAGACCACACACTTCGTTGATGACTCGTCAGAAGCTACGGGAGCTCGGATGGGAGGTTTTATCGCATCCACCATATAGCCCGGACATAGCGCCAAGTGATTACCACCTGTTCCTGTCCATGGTGAACGCCCTTGGTGGTGTAAAGTTGAACTCAAAAGAGGCTTGTGAAAAGTGGCTGTCCGAGTTCTTCGCAAATAAGGAGGGGGGCTTCTACGAGGGAGGTATTATGAAGTTGCCGTCTAGATGGAAACAGATTATCGAACAAAACGGCGCATATTTGAACTAAATCCGATCACTGTAACACTTTTTATAAAGCATTGAATAAAGAGCAAAAAAGCGGAAGGGAGATATTTGCCGAACTTATAATAACAGCCCATTTATGTCCCCACTGCTGGGGTACAGGCTTGCCCTCAATATGAGGGTGATTGGGCCACAGTCACCACGCTGGCCCAATGCGGGTTGGTGACTTCACACACACCTTAGAATAAATTCTAAGTCATGTGCGGGTTTCCTCGCGATGTTTTCCTTCACCGTTTTGTATCTCGCTGTTGTAACTAAAGTCCACAAATGTACTTAACTTAAATATTAAAGTCATCGGTACATGCCGAGATTCGAACCCGCGACCTTCGGTTTGAAAGCCGCACGCTCTAACCATTAGGCCAGCGAGCTGTTTTCAAAAGTTTGATGATTCGCAGAAAAATGTAGAAATTACTCATCACGATAAGGTTGTGTTTTAAGAAAGATTCAATTTATAACAATACGTTTTGTTATGTTTTATCAACAAAGCTTTCATAATTCAGTTATGAATAAATATTATTTTATATGTATATTTTATGTGTTCTTGGGCCATCGTTTTGTTTTACTAATATCTGTAATATTGAAATAAATCCTATTGACGGCCCGCACGATTTGAATTATTATTTAGCTGGTAAGCGAGATCAAAAATGTTGGCTACCAGTGGGCCTATATTCACAATTGCTATGTGTAAACGTAAAACTTAAAATCAGTAGAACGTCTTGTTAGTTCCGTCGCTTCGTAGAATAAAAAAAAATAAACAAGAAATATTCTACACACTACATCATAATTATGTTGGATAGTTTTATAAAATCGGTATCCTATATTGGCATTTATGGTAATACAGGAGTTACATTATTCCTTAACATGTTTTTAACACTTTTTTTTCACATTATTATTATATTACATGTATATGTATATATATATCTATGTATTATCATACAATTGAAGTTGTCACATTTATGTATGTATTAAACCAATATGTTTGTTTCAGGATTATTCCAAGGAGTGTGTAGCGCACGTTCAAAAGTATTTAATGAAGCACGAAGTACCACCGAATTTGTTTGAGGTATATTTTAATAGTCCATTTGAAATTATTAATAACTATGGTCTTTTCGTATAATGACGTTACGAGCAGGTCTTTTACCTGATGATAAAACGACCCAACGGTAATAATGTGGAACTATGATATACACTGCACCACGTTAGGATCTTGGTCCTATGACACACTAAGTTCTTTATCTCAGCAATTTCGCCGATTGTAGCTGTTTTCAAAACTGAATACGAGATAAGCTGAACGTTCACCTGTTGGTGCATCTGTTCATAATAATGTGGCGTTAGGTAGATCATAATTTCCCTAACAACTGCAACATTAATGTATACAGATTACTGTTTGATGGCAGAAGTAGGTGCTGTGACTATCGAGATGGTGAAAGACCTTCCACCAATATCAATGAGGAATATGTATTGTGATAAAATTAATGTCACTCTATCATAGATTTTTTGATTAATTATATTTTAAGCAACAATCATTACTTCCTGTAAGTTAATTATTCCCTAAATTTTATATTATCAATTATTTGGACATAATCCAAATGGCATGTAGTTTACTCCCACGCAGATCATTAATTATCAAGATGCTGTTTAATTAACTTTGATGTGTATCATATTAAAGAAAGGCAAGCAAATAATCTCAATACAGACTTAATGGAAATTTTGTTATTCTAAAAAATATGAATAGTAATTGGAATGACGCCAGGCATTGGTTTAATTATTCACTTGGATTAAAAAAAAATCCCACAAAAACACCTCCCTAATGTACAATTTTCTTACAGCCATATATCGAAGAGATTTTTCAACATTTAAGAGGAGAGCCATTTAAAAACTTCTTAGAAAGGTATTTTTCTTACTATGTAGTGGTATAAATTAATCAGAGTACAGGTGGATAGCTAATGTTTGTAAATGTAATTAAATATTATTAAGTTTAAAGGAATAATATTGTTTTACATAGATATACTATTCCATTCCTACTCTTTCTCACGGCAGCTAATGTATCATACATATTATAGTATAATTTTAATGAAGTAATTATATTTTTTGTTATTGTCATTACAGCGATAAATATACAAGGTTTTGCCAGTGGAAAAATCTAGAACTGAATATTCAACTGACAATGAACGACTTTAGTGTTCATAGAATCATCGGTAGAGGGGGTTTCGGTGAGGTTAGTATGTTTTATATGTTATTATAAAATAAAAAAACAATTTATTATTTTTATTTATTTACAACAGTTGCTATTAAGACAAAATTGCTTCAACACAATGTATGTAGAGTATTAAGTGCTCCCACTCTATTAGAATAAATTCCACCGATTCGTGCAAAGGTCGTCTGGCGTACATAAAGTAAAAAGTAATAGAGTTTTATTTTCTATTTGTTCTCACACACAAACATTCAAAATACATTTCCATACTCATCATAAACCTTACATACGTCGTTGTCGCCGATTCGGCCGCTGTAAGTAAGAATCGGAGAGATGTTTGGATCGTTGTTGGATCTCATTCAACTCTTTTTATTTATGTTGTAGCAAAAATTAATGAATATATAATCTTATGTCAGGTTTACGGATGTCGGAAAGCAGACACAGGGAAGATGTACGCGATGAAGTGCCTGGACAAAAAACGCATCAAGATGAAGCAGGGCGAGACACTCGCCCTTAACGAAAGGATCATGCTGTCTCTAGTCAGTACAGGGGTAAGCGATATTAATGAATTTACCACTAACTTTATAAAAGCTTTTATATGTAGCTTGGAGGTTGTTTGCTACCCTTTTATAACTCTGTTGCCATAACGACATTTCAATATATTAGTTGTTATCGAACGAGAGTCAGAATGTTCTAGGGGAGCACTCTGCAACATATTGAGCATAATTTTTATTTAAAATCGCTTGAAGTTCATATTTAATATGAACTTCAAGCGATTTTAAATCGAAGATTTTTTTATTTTACGAAACTATAACACGTGCTAGACGGTTCACGACGCGATGAGATGAACGGGATATTCACCTGATTGTAAATGACACACAAGCCAATTACAATGTAGAGCTAAGATGATACACACTGCACCATATTGCGCACCTCGCCTTGAGACATAAGATGTTAAGTATTTTTACCTCAGTAATTACCCTAGCTACAGCACCATCTAAACCAAAACACAATAATGTTTGCATAGTGCTGTTTGACGGCACAAATAGAATCTGCGGCGGGTACATGTACCTAGACGATGTCCGGCTACAGATACCTACTATCAATAAAAATATTGTTATTTTTTTATTTATATAGAGTTTAAATTCTTAGGGCGTGTGTTAATGTTTTTCACGTGAACAGTGCCCGTCGCCGTTGACGATAACTTACTTGAATGTATTTTCTTTTATATTTGGCACGCGCTTGTGAGGCGTAACATTATTTTTACACGACACGTAAAAGAATTTTGTTTAGGGGTGAACCGTGTTCCCGGCGTTTCATGTGAAAATTTCGTATTAAGGAAATAACGTTCGGGGGTTTTTATTTTTATTCAAACATTTTATATTGTATATGAAAAAACGCGCTAGAGAAAGTACATAAAAGTCCATATTTGATGCAAGTATACGTTATACATTTCTATAGCTGATATATTGGATATATGTTATTTCAATTAAATAAGCTTTGTTCTCAATCAATAGGTTAATTGTGAACCCCTAGAGGTTGGAGCCAACGTTTAAGAGTGATTCACATGTAGGCTGTGGGCCTTTTTTACCCGACCTTTTATTGAAATCCGTTCCCTTACTATTGAGTTATCGTAACAAATATATATTTTTAGGAATTATTTATTCAAATCTAATAAAAAATAATCTTAAGCGTGGCACGGGTTAGTTTTTGATTAGATTTACTGTTAACCTACACGTATTGTACCGGCATTTTATTGAAACACATAAAATATTTTCTTATATACTTAAAAAAAATCATTCAAATTTAAATTCTAACAGTAAACGTTCGCAACAGAGAGATACACCTAAAAATGGCATTCGCTTAGCGTTACGCTTCTGTTTTCTTTTATTATATACATATAAATCAATATTTTTTTGATGTAAAAATAATATAGGATGAAAATACAGTAGAATGTTGTGAAGTGTATATATGATGCGATACAACATCGGGAGTTATATGATAGCCAGCCAATTGGACTGAAACGAATTGGTGCGCCCTCAATTTGTTGTCGCGGCTCAATCCGCCTCCAGTGCACTTTGTTTCCAATGAGAGATTAGGTTTATGTTCAATTCTGCTCATGTTGATACTACTTTTATTACTACTCTTTCTCCCACTTTACTTTTTTATTATTGAGAGCGAAATCTTATAAAGTTACCCTGCTTCTTGGAGGAAAGACAAGGTTAAGTTGGATTATTATTAGTACTCCCTAAAACACCTTCTATGGTTATCCTCATTGAGTTGCAAGACGGGAGGACACGTTCTAGGGAGGGTCGTAACCTTCTCCAGCATCCTCGCTTTGCTACATTTGTCGTAAGTCACCACATCTTATTTGACGTTCACATTGGGTTCGCGTATCGGACAATGAGAGCCATCACGTTCAATCATCACGTGTATCATTGGATTCAAACAACGTAAGACCTTGTTTTGTAGACTACCTTACAAGAGACTTTATGCCCAGCAAGTCTACTTGATTATGATCTATTATTTAGTACAAAATAAATGCACTTATTTCAGATGATTTTTTTTACATAGTATTGAATGAAATTGTTTTATGTCATCAGAAACCACAGCGGACAAGTCAATATAAAAGTCACCAGTGATAGGTCTCTGTAGCCCGAATCCATCTACATAAGTACTGCCGCAGCTCCTATTTCATCCCAACCAGTAATGTGTAAAAATGTCTGTGCCCCGTGTACCTTTTCATTTTTGGTATAGGAGGGAAATGTTTGAAAGATACCCTCTTTCTGGGAGTAAATCAGGGTTACGTGAGATTCTTACTTGCTAAAACTTGATCGGTCATCCGTATCATTGCATTTGGAGAGGCCCTGGTATCTCTTACAGAAGTCAACGTTGTCTACACTTTGTGTTAGCATGTCTCTGGGGAAGAGCCAAACCCTCTTAGGCGCCATCGCTGAGCCATACGCTGTCCCACGCAGATTTGCTTGTCGAGTGATAAGGGTACCCACCATCAAGGCCCGCGAAACTCCTAGACTCCTTCTACGTTACTTTCTACGATAGTCAGGGTTTACCTTAGTCCTATTCTTACCAGCCCGAGACTACAGGGCTGAAGTTCGGTGTATCTAGTGAAATTATTAGGGTAACGTGACATAACATTTTATGTCTCAAAGCGATGAGCACTATGTGATACAGTATATATCATAAGCAGCACTTTGTTATGGGTAGGCGTATCACATACCATCAGGTGAACGTCTCGCTCATCTCGTCGCTTCGTCGAACAGTGAGTAAATTATTGTTTTGGGCATTTAATTATCTGATAACAAGGCTCAAATCTTTTTAACGTTAATTTGAATTTATATAAAACAACTTATTCAACGTTTAAATTAATATTATATAGAGCGACGTGGGAATACAACACGAGGGGTAACATTTGACAATCCGATTTGGGGATAATATAAAACGATCCCCGAAACTTTGGTAGGCCGTCGCTTCACAAAGTTTGAACGGCACAAAACTGTCTCTAGTTTAGCTTCTACTTTAATATGCATTGGACTTTTCCACATTAATATTTCTTTGCCGTGACCTCTTTTCGGAACACAGTCATGTCAACTTGACTTGGTTTATTTCTCTTATTAGATCTATTCGGTGACGGATAAACTGATACGGGTATTGTCTAATTTGCGAAAGGGACGGTTTATTTAAAAAAAAAAAAAAAACACTTACTTTTGAGAGAACTGCTCATAAATGTTTATCTATTGGCACAAAGCTTATTATTTCAACATTTGGATAATAAAGACTTTTCTACTTTACCACATTCGTAACTTCGTACAAATATCTTGGTTGTTCGTTTACTAGATCGTTATCGCTATAGATATAGAAAAGTAGTCTTTTCAGTAGATTCTATTTGAAACTTAAAGATAATAAAAAGCGACAAAAACTTTGCCAAGATAAGAATGATGATAATACAACTAATATCGTTAAT
Source organism: Troides aeacus (assembly GCA_033220335.2). Classification (NCBI taxonomy): domain Eukaryota; kingdom Metazoa; phylum Arthropoda; class Insecta; order Lepidoptera; family Papilionidae; genus Troides; species Troides aeacus. The sequence goes on from CM067270.1 coordinate 4,326,752, forward strand.
GTTTCCGAGGTACGGCATTCGTAAACTACTTTAAAAGAGGCCCGTTATTTGCATTAAAGTGAGTATGGAAGTAAATATCTCTTTTCATCCGTGAGTAAGGTTTTAAAGCTAGTTTCAATTCAATAACGATACGCTTACCGATTTATTAAACATGTTAACTATTTTTAACTGGAATGAGTGTGCGTGGAAGCGAACGATTACGTTTTACACGTATTTAAATATCCATGTATCAGTCAAATGTTTTTAATGCATACAAGATTGTGAAAAAACCTGTTATAGGGCAAACTGGGAACAAATCATCGACGAACAAATCCCCTTTGTATTCATTTGGCTTTTTTTATTATTAGTAAGAACCTTCGCTACTGATTTTACTGTCAACTCTTTCGCATTCTTAGTCGCTTCTTTCATTGTATTATTGAATAACGATTTATTTTTGTTATACGAAAAAAACGATAGTATCGTTATTGCAGTACTGTCTAGAGAACTATTTAAAGGGGACTTATTTTCATAGTACTGCTTGGCGGCAAAAAAAAATTCTTTAGTCCGCAGAAAAATTTAAGACTTAAAAAGCCATGTTAAAGGTCATCATCAAGGTCAGGTCACATACATATACATTTCTGGATATTTTATAGCATTCGATGCACACTGAACTTCAGGTAACAATGAAGGAACATACATAGAAATAAGAGAAAATTGATATAAGAGGCGACGCTAATTATCACTTCAATAATGGTAACATTTCGTCATGATGCACATCTTTATCATTTAATTGTTTAATAACAGGATTTTTTATATTTATACTACTTGAGATCATTATGAACAGTACAGTAAGAAATTTATATGCGTATCTGTAATACAAATGTTATAACTCTCAATATTTCTCTTACTGTATTTATAAATCAACAATAAATATGTTCTCTTTACGTCGAAAGTTTACCATCTCATGGATTACTTATAAAAATAACATATATTTTGCTTAGCCGAATGGCATATTTTTATGATCAGTTGAGAAGTACTCGGCGCCGTCCAGTCTAACCTCTCACTACAATAAGGCTTAGGGTCGACCGCTACGGAAATAATATAATACGTACGACGTATTCATATTCTGAAATTATTGCCGTCGTAAAGACGTAAATGCTCTTAATTATTAACTTTAATTAGGTAAGCGATCATATTTGTTATAGATTTACCCCCGAATGCTATCATATCTGACACACAACACCAAAATGAGTAGAAAACGAAGTTTTTGAATGACGCGAACATGCATCGTATCGGCTCCGTGTAAAGTCAGAGAAATTTTATGACTCAACTTATCATGAATCAACTGACACGGCGGTATTCCGCAAAGAAGTTAAAAACACGGATCCGTATTAAATTCCAAGGAAATGCGGATACTAAAACTTTTGGAGGTCACACAGGTTACCTAAAAGCAGACATTTATATATGGTTTTACTTAGAATCGTTAGGGCATAATCCCGAGAACGTAGTGGGTTTTTTTTTTTTATATTAAACGCGCTCTAGTTGCTTTGTTCTACGTTGATGTCGGTTTTAGAAAAACCTTTCACGTAGGTGATGCCCAGTTGACGTCACATTACCCGGCCGAGGGTCGGCACTATAACCGGTCCAGGTATGATTCATTCACTCGTCCCCATCACACCGGCGCTTGGGTAAACAAAGGCGCTGCCGTTCATCATACGCACGGTTAATATTTCCGCTCGCCGTAACGCGTTGCTATTCCGCTATACCGCCGACTGTTTATTGCTATTTTCCAATTCGTTACTGGACTTCCGCTCGGACTATATTTGTCGCTTTGACATTCTCGATTCATACCAATTAACGTCAGTTTTCAGGATTGATTACGAATTAACCTACCGTATAATTGGAAGTTTCTTTCGCTTATGTATAGATACTAAAATTAACGTATTACATATGCTCCTTACTTTTTATTTTATATTTTCCATTAATTTCTATTTAAAAACTTAAATTTTCAGTTCATTGGTATAATCAATTGCTTTAAAAAAAAAAATTGTTTTCTTTTATTCATTTAATCGACGAGATGAGCGGGACATTCATCTGATGGAAAGTGATCCTCCTGGCCGTAAGAACGTGGCGTAAGTTATATACCGCACCACATTGTGCTCGTGACCTAAGACATAAGATGCAGAGAATACAGCGATCTTTAATTCAGATCATAGTAATATTTGCACAGTACTGTTTAACGGCATAAAAACGCGTTGCGGTGATACACCTACCTAGAAGGGCTCTGGCAAAAGAGAACTACCATTAGTTTTTACATTATTATCCATGTTACTTAATTGGTTAGGCAAAAATATAAATCTCTTAAAACACAAAGAATTAAAACCGTACTATTGCATTTATTGTTTTGTTATGTTTTTAATAAAATGCGCAGTTTAATAATGTATTATTAGATAAATATCTATTAACAGGTAATCACCGATAAATACTTTAAAAAACGATTATACCCATGACTAACGAATAACAATTTCGCAGGTGGACTGCCCATTCATCGTTTGTATGACCTACGCTTTCCATACACCCGATAAGCTCTGCTTCATCCTCGATTTGATGAACGGAGGCGATTTGCATTATCATCTCTCGCAGCATGGCGTCTTCAACGAGGCCGAGATGAAATTCTACGCTGCCGAAGTCATTTTAGGTGAGCAAACTTATCCTTGATAATCATTGCATCTCACATTTCTGAGTGGATGATATACAATGTTAATAAAATTAATAATACGTGGTACTCTTTCCAACACTACTTGTTATCATCTAACTTGGTGGTGGGTATCTTATCGGAGACCGTTAGGTAAGTACCATCACAGCTCCTATTTCTTCCGCCAAATAGTAGTGAGGGTTTAGGTGAGTTGCAGGACATCGTAGTTGATGATGTCGTAGGATGATGAGAATTTATTTTATATTTAAGGCGAGAGTACAATATGGTTCTGTGTACATTATCCTAACTAGCGCCACAATATTATGGGCTGCCGTATCACACCATCTCTCGTAAATGTTCAACTCGTCTCGATACTTCTATGGTTAGAAAAGGGATTTTATTGTGAAGAAAAATCGTACTTAACTTTATAATTTCCATGTACAAATTATTAATTAATTTATTTTTGTATGAAGGATATGAAATAATGTATGTAAATAAAATTAAATAGCAAATTACAATCGTATATTGTAACTTATGGTTATTCTTCTTGTATTTTGTTTCAATATTTGCTATTATTTATTTTCCACAGGTTTGGAACACATGCACAAACGTCACATAGTATATAGAGATTTGAAACCAGCAAACATATTGTTAGACGAACACGGCCACGTACGGATATCGGACTTGGGGCTTGCTTGTGACTTTTCTAAAAAAAAGCCTCACGCCAGCGTGTAAGTTTTATTTCCGCCAAAGCTTTTTTCAGCAGACATGCATTTCCATACAAAATTATCTAAACGGTTAAGGTAGTTGCTTTAGCTTTTATACATGAGAATATTGTGTAAAAGAATAGAAAATTTTTCTTTGACAATGTAATAAAATTTATTTTTTAAATCAAAAATACATATGTACAACAACTACAGCTAATAGAGACTTTTAAGTACTTTGTTCTATTTCAGAGGAACACACGGATATATGGCGCCTGAGGTACTCTCGAAAGGAACGGGCTACGACTCGTCGGCTGATTGGTTCAGTTTCGGCTGCATGCTGTACAAACTGCTTAAAGGACACTCACCCTTCCGCCAGCACAAGACTAAGGACAAACACGAGATTGACAGGATGACACTAACAATGGTAAATATACAAATTTATATTGATATCTCCATCTTCCCCTATCTTCACTTCATACTATCATAACTTATATTTTATAATTCCTGTTAACTGCTTTGGCGGCTTAGTACAATCAAAGCGCTTGCTTTTAACCCGGACGTACCTGGTTCGATTCCGGGGTCACACGTTATTTGCTTAGTGGTACGGTTCATAGGAACCTGCCTGGTCATCATCATTGTTCTTCAGCTCATATTATAAATCAGTGGAAATTACAACGTTGCTGTGGTCAAGTTGTGAATATATGAAAGCCAGAGTACTCCGAACGAACTCGCTTCACCATCCACTACCTCATTGACAGTTTACATAATACGAAATCGAGGTTTATGTGTAGATAAAAAATGTATATTACGTTGGAAATGAAATTTTCATAAATGGCAATGTCTGCACCAAATTTTTAGTTTTTGTATTAATGTTATAAATCCTAAGATTTCATTTAATTGTAATATAGTATAATGTTGTTTGTAAAGATTGAATTATTTTTGCAATAGAATTACAACATGTTTCAGAACGTGGAGCTCCCGGAGTCGTTCAGTCCAAGCCTGAAGAGTCTGCTAGAGGGTCTACTACAACGAGACATCAACAAGCGGCTGGGGTGCAAGGGCAGAGGGTGAGGGAATTACTTTTGATAATATTTCATATCACTATAATTATCGGCCCTTTGTAGATCAGTAGAATTGACATACATACATATATATCACGCCTCGCTCCCAATGGCGTAAGCATAGACCATCTCTTCACTTGCTACGATCCTGGCACACCTCTCTCGCTTCCTCAATTTTCATGAGTGTCTTCATGCATGCACGTTGGTTGCGGGTACTCTTGACCCGGCGTTTCTTTAGGACATCTTCGATTTGATAGAAATATGTTCGCCTAGGTCGGCCTGCACCGATTTTTCCAATCATTCTTACCTTGTATACCTCATTCGTTAATTTTCTTTCATCCATTCTTTCAAATAGAATTGACGAAAATCCATATTTTAATATTACCGATCTAGTGGAGTTATAAAAGTATACTAATAAGAGCATAACTCGTAGTTGGTATAATTTTAATTTCTTTATAAGAATTTCAATATTCTCTCAAATACCCATACCCTGGTAATAACAATATATTTAACAAGGATTTTTCTTTCCAAGTTAAAATAACTATAAAAATTGTTTAAACAATAGAATCTATTTTTTGTATATATATCTAAACTTTTTTAAACTTTTGGGAACTAATATAAATCATAATTTGTGTTCCTGTTAACTACCTAACAAACTATACCAAACTGTTTTCACGAAGACATTGGATGTATAATATAATGGAAAATTGATAAAAGTGCAATTTTTTTTAATATAATTTACGGGGGCTTAATTTCCTGTGTGGTGTAAAATATACATGTTCGTTTTCCAGAGCGGACGAATTAAAAGAGCACGTTTTCTTCGCGGGCATAGACTGGCAACAAGTGTACCATCAGAAGTACACACCACCACTAATACCGCCGCGCGGAGAGGTCAACGCGGCCGATGCTTTTGACATCGGCAGCTTCGATGAGGAAGATACAAAGGGTATAAAGGTAAATACTTTATCTTCAAATACACGGAATATTCACAAAAATTTTAAACATTTATTGAAATGTATGGAATAAAGGTAAGCTTAACACTAAAAGAAATTTTTTGTACAAAAAACCTGGCAAAGTAAAAATTATAATAATGATGTACCATGGAATTTCATTACCTTATCAACATGTAATGCATCCTTAGAAAGTCGTGGGAAGAGCCTAAATTATTGGCCAAAAAGTTACTACTACCAATTAAAACAATTATATTGCCAGTGTTGTTTTAATAAAGGTAGTAGAAAAAATATTTTCAATAATAAAAATAAACTCATAACCTTCCAAAATGTCATATCTCTAAGCAAGACTAAAGACACTAGAAAACAGGCCAGAAATTAATTTAGACTAGGTAATATACGATTTATCTGAATAAACATAACTTATTAAGTTTACCATTCAGTTAGATCTTGCTGGTTTTCGGATAATAAATATTGTGTATTCTAATTACATTTAAAAATGAGTATACTTAATTACAGTTAACTGAAGCGGATCAGATGCAGTATAAAGATTTCCCTCTGGTAATCTCGGAACGCTGGCAGGCAGAAGTGGCGGAGACTGTCTTCGAAACGATCAACCAGGAAGCCGATAAGATGGAACTCAAGAAGAAGGCCAAGCAGAAACAAAAGTTTGATGCTGATGAAAAAGGTGAGTTCCGATTATTTGTAAAAAAAGTTACTTATTTGTTACTTTGTAAAAATATAAATCCGTATTAACTAACTTTACAGAATCAGATTGTATTCTTCATGGCTACATAAAAAAACTTGGGGGCCCGTTCGCTAGCGCTTGGCAGACGCGATACGCGAAACTATACCCGAATCGGTTAGAACTGCATCTAGAGAATAGTGCCAAGCCAGAAATGATTCTCTTAGATACAGTGGAAGAGGTCTCTTCAGACCTTGTATCCATTAAAGGCGAACAGTGTATCGTGCTCCGTACTAGAAACGATACTAAGATCGTGCTTACAAATACAGTAAGTAATTTCTGTTTCTTTTTTACCCTTATAAAAATATATTTGAGTAGTAGAAACTTAATCATTTTTTATATTCGGCGAAGTGATAAAACGGACAGGATGTTCACTTTAAGGGTAAGTGTTGCGCCTGCTATAATGCGATGGTAGTTACAATGACATACAAGATTTTGTCACGTTATTGCATTAATTACATTAGCCGCTCCGTCCTTAAATAATAATGAGAATTCAATTCAATAAAATAACTGCTTAGTAATCGGAAGAAGTGTGAGCTTAAACAAGAAATAACTTATCCAACAGGATGAAATAGGACTGAAGGAGTGGGCGTTGTCGCTCCGTTCTGCGCACAAGTGCTCGCAGGAGCTTCTCGCCTCCATGGCGCGTAAGGCGGGTAAGATTTACGGAACGGACGGCTCCAAGGAGGTCGTCGGCCCCTTGTCGCGGCCGCACAACGGCGGCAACTAGCACGAGCCGCCCGCGCCCCCGCGGGCCAAAATGTTCCGACGCTCCAAGAGCGCCGCGCAACTCATCAAGTAGAGAGCTGCGCACTGCCAATACTTCCCCGCCTGTGCAGAGCCGCGTAGGGTGAGCGTAAGTAGCTCCGTGTAGTCCTAGTGCTGCGAAGTTTACATGGCTTTCGATAGCTTTTACGTAGCTTTGAACAGTTTACATGCTTTCGGCATATTATAAATGCTATAGCATGTGTAACTTCGCGTAGTACTATAATGAAGGAAAGTTAAACGTACCTGTACGTACAGGACTTGAAGTGGCTGCGCGGTGTACAAGCCTGCTCTTATCCTATTCCTAATAAGAAACGAAATTTAAAAGCTTTTATTTATTCAAATAGGTTAGTGGCTCACCACAACCCCACCTAGTGGTAAAAGGTGGTAAAACGCACTACCCTAGTTCACCTGTTCACTTTTGAAGACAGGTTGATAATATCGACGTCAAATGTACGTCTGATTCCTAAAGGCGCGTACTCAAGTAAAGCCGTGTAAACCCGCATTGTGCATTTTTCACGCTACGCTACGTGGCTCTAATCGCACATCTCTATCAGTGAAGCCGAATAGTTCAAGTAATACTATAGTTACGTTAAAGACCAGCTTTGTCAGCTCTGTGTCTCATCAGATAGAGTTGTGCAAATAGGTGGTATGGGACAATGGACGCACTTTGTATAGTGATGTTTCGTTGCATTCTGCGTAATATATGAGAAATCACAGGTAAAATAATAATTTCGCAATGTTCCACTTAATGATCTAAGATCGAACTTTTTTTTAATACTTTTAACAGTGCCACACTTACTGTAGTATAATAATATTAGCAATATACATAAATATACAATCGATTCTTACTTTAATTATGCTAATGAATTAAATATTTAAAATAAAATTCCGACTTAATGTAATTACGAACAAAACTTTAAATATTTTGTGGGTTTACGATCTCTTGATATGTTAACTAACGATCAAATGTAATTTTTTATTTTTTTTTCATTGTAATTAAACTAATCGTTCACATATAGGTAATCGCGAAAAGCGTTTATAAGGTTAATTGAGTTAGTAGAAATTCTGAACAAAAAACACACATTTCATTATCATCAATGATCTATCGTATCACGTGATGATGATGATAATGCTCTTGGAAAATATAATGTGATAGGAATGATAAAATATTTGATTAAAGTAAACCTTTGGTTAGTCATTATCGTGTAATGAGTTGTAATTGTTTGCACGGTTGAATTTTGTTATCATTAACATATTGTTCTGGATGTTGTATTTAACTATGTTGTAGGTATTATAAAGAAAAAAAAAATATATAAATCGAGTAGATAATTTTAGCGTATGTGTTTTGTGCAAATAGGGACAATCGGAATAAAACTAAAGGTGAAAAATTGTAACTAAAAATTTAATATAATATTTATTAGAATCGTCTTGGAAAATTAAATGCGAATCGGAATTAATATCGGTAATTAATCATAGATGCTTCGACTTAATCGATTTAATGATATAATTAGAAATTGCAGCACTTTGGTCATACCTCCGACTATTGCACGTAAATATAGAAACACATCGGTGGCTCTCTTCCGCAATATATTTAATTTTAGCGATGATGAGGCGAATTTCACTTGATGGTAACTGTACCGGCCGACCATAACAATATGAAACTAGTTAGTATGATTGTTTTCGTCGCTTTGGAACAAGAGACGTTAAATCTTATTACTTTAGTAATTTTACTAGTTGCAACGCCGTTGAAACCGGAACTCAGCAATGTTTGCACACTATTGTCTGACTACAGAAATAGATGATGCGGAAGTACATAATAAGACGACGGTATTCGCCAACAGTGACGTACCGCCAATGTAATCATTCAAGTTCTGCTTTTAAAAGTGGTTCGCTTTATACCTTTGAAGAACTATATATTAAACGGTACTTAAAGATATTTCGTATGCCTTGTTGAGTTTCATATCATCGGTTCGTTTAAGTTTGTTATTTATTTGAATAGATATCAGTAAGTAGATCTAATGAAAAATCTCCATGCGTAGAGGCAATACTTTTCTAACAACATTTAGATGTGGTGATCGGTAACAATAGTAATAAAATACATAATTTATAGAAATTTTAAAAGTGGTTCTATCTAATGTACATTATTATTACTCGCAAGTTTATAATTTAATAAATATTCCATAGGAAATATACAGTATCTTTGTCTGAATGACTTTTTAAACTTTTTATAACAATGCAATATTACTTGAAATGTCTCATTGTCTGATGCAGATTCAGTTGTTTGGCTCACTTCTTACACTATATTGCCATAAAACTATTTTTATGTATTTTTTTATATTTCATAATGTCTGTCATAACTTCTAGTTGCTAAGATGATAACCATGATGGAAACTTACTTTCCCTGTATGAGATGTCGAAGCTCTCCTAAATAAAGGTAGGAGTTGACATAAAAATTACAGGGTGGGTGGAGGATCAACAAGATTTTAATATTTGCTGTATATTATTAACTTAGAATAATAAATTGCAATAATTATTATACATGTAGATAACACAATACATTTGATCTTAGATACTATATAATGGCTGAAACATTCCTAACATCTTGTGAATCATTTTATGTCTCCAGGAGACGAGCACAATGTGGTGCTAATTACCGCCACGTTGCTGTAGACGGGTGTATTATTTACTGTAAATTCAACATCCTGCTCATTTCATTGCTTTGTTAATTAAAAAAAAATATATATATATTTTTGTATAAGTTACAAATTAAATATTTATCAACTCATAATCAAATGTCTTAAAATATTTATTTTGTCGTTTTCCTAAAGAGTTCTTATATATGTTCTGTGAAACAGTTTTCTATATATGTTCTATAATACCAATTACATAATTATCACGCCTTTTGAATATTGCATTAACTAGGAATTTGTATGTCATACTCAAACACAAATTTAAAAATATAAGAAATCTCTCACATTTTTCTTTTAATTTTCTCAGTCACTCCATTGGTTGGTTGTCTATTTCAGACAATTTTTTTTGTCTATTAAATTTCTAAAAGTTACCCACCTCGTGTGAAATTTATCATCACAGAAATTTTACTTTATCACAAATATTTACATTAATGTTTGTTTGTATTGTTGAAGTTGAAGTTTGTGTTGTTGAACTGTTCTATTTATAAACAAATCTTTTACTATATTAACTTTAAGCAATTGTATATTTTTCATTGGTATCTCTTTTATTTAGTTAACATTTGCTTACGGGTCAAGATGGCCCGTAGACCATGTAAACTAAATTTCAATGGGATACATAACGTAATTCAATAAAGGTATACATTTGTACCTTGTGTTGTTGATTTTTGTACGGCTTTACCGCCAGGATCATCACATGCACATTGTTATTCCTTATCACGTTTAATAAATATTTATTGTTTCCATCCCCCTATACGACCCTTATATACGAAAGCCGCCGGAAGCCGCTGGATGCGGGCAGCGCAGGACCAATCGACGTTGAGACCTTTTGGGGAGACTTATGTATGTCCAACAGTGGACGTCTATGGGCTGATCATGGTGATGATGACTGTTTCCATTCTCCATAAAAGAGCTTACTACAGACTAATACAATGTTTCTATTTTCACATAGTAAATACTTTGTGGTGTTGTATTACATTTTGTTCTAATGTGAATCAACAATAACAATTCACCTGTAAACATTCTAGTCCCACTCGAAGCTATTCCGAATTATTAACATTAGTCATATGTTTCTATGAATTAATGACTGTATCGGTTTTCAATTGCTTTGATAAAGTTATCGATTCTTCGTGTTTAGTACTTTAAATTTTGCAATTTATTCAATGTTAATACTTTACAGCATTGATTGCGTGCGACTGTTAGTTATATATAAATACATATATAGTAGGATATTAATTATTTAGATGCTAGTCAATTGAATTTACAACACTGGAATGATTGATTGAATTTAAGTAAATGTAAAATATTTGTAGCTTTTAAATTAACAGATTGAGCAGTATTATAGGTTAGTTGTTTGATGAAATCATACCTTTTGTGATAATCAATTACGTACATAGTTACATCCGAGGCTAGATATGTACTTTCTATATTACCTAGTAGAAATTCGATTATATAGTTGCTTCTGTTTTATCATTACTATTATTGGTTCCGTGTTTATAGTAAAAATCAGAGCTTCGAAGATCGGCTACATTAGTATCGTAGAGCCTGTTTAGACGCCATGATTTAAAGCAAGTCTTAGTTTACGTTCTCTACATTCCGATATATACCAGATTGTATATTAATAATTCATCATGTAGCTACTGTGAATTTCACGGTGTTTTATTTAACGACAATTGTTTTCAAATCTCACAATTATCGCACTGCAAATAAAGTAACTGTTAAGTAAGGTTTTTTTTCTTCTAAGTTATAATAATAAGACCACTCGTGCTAAACTAAATCTGCATCAGACATATTGTTATGTTAATACCTCTGTTGGAAATATTTTATTGTGAAACCTACATTATGTGTAGTAAATTGTTTATTTAATCACCTGGTTTATTTTATTTACCCTTGAACACTTAGATTATTTTATGAATATTTACAACTTTATTCATATATGTAAAAAGTTGTAGATACTCTGCGCACAAAAATTTTATAATTATAGAAGAAATGACGATTATAACGAATGGAATAAATAACTTTATAACTTAGAAAGATTGATAAAAATAAAATAACGGCTGTCGGTGGAGATATGGAAAACCTTTATTACTGCGATTTTTACATACATATTGGAAGCGCACTTATTAAAAATAACAAATAAATGGCAAAAAAAAGAAGTCAATAAACATACAATAACAAACATCTGCATATCCTAAATCTTTACCTAAGAGGGAGTATTTACACTGAGGGTCGCTCAGCACAAGGTAACCTATTTTACACTCTTGTCTTTCACCACTTAGAAAATATAAATGTATATAAAATCCTCTTAATTGTGGAATTCTGTGGAAGAAAACTAAATAAAGATTTTTTATTACATGTTCATATTAAATTAAAGAGTTCTCCGGGTGGCGGTGGATCAGTAGTAGTGGTTAAGGTATTCGGTGACATACGATGGGCTCGCTGACCAAAGAAGGATGTGGTCCTTCAGCGATATGGATGTTGTGCAGCGGACTGGCAATCCGCTTACAAAATAAGTTTAGGTTACGAAACCAACATAATATCAAATCGAAAACGAATCTAAGAGACAAGCAACTCTGGCGGTACCTTGTGTTGGAAGCCAAAATTCACTTTGAGACAGTGCGTTAGAAAATATAACTATGAAATACATCTGAAAAATAAATTGGAAATGGAATTTAATTATATCTTTTTATTAGCTTTTCGGTACTCGCTTTGCTGGCTGTAACACCTCTGCAAGTGTCAATGGAGAAGAAATTTTGTTTACGTCTAATATATTTGGAGATCTCGTGATGAGTCAATAAATCTCTGGATATCATATACATATATATAGACTACACTGTTCAAGGAAACATATGTTGATCTAAAACCGAAGGTCAAGTCGAAAATTAATATTTAGGTTTTTTAATTAAAAAAATAACCCTAAAATAAAAGTAATTAAATTCACGTGTATTTTATAGTTACAATTGTTATCAAATTTTATTTTATAAGAAAAATTTTAAAGCATAATTTTAGTGATACAGTTCATTTGGTGTTTCTAGTTATAGTATGTTTGAGATTTACTTTTTTATAATAAAAGAAATGTCACTATTTGACAAAACAAAATTTTGACCGGCTGAGTATTTTCGTACCAAATCTAAAATATGACTATAAGCGATTTAATTTATTTCTCATCGCTAATACTATGTATATCGCTCGGTTCGCACTACAAAGAAATTGATAATATTGACATGAAACGTAATTATGGAGCTGGTCTCGGTTTGCTCGTAGTTTTTTTAACTTGCGGTTACTACATGTTGCATACATTGCTTATGGTCTACGGAAACGTTCTTATAATAAAATCATGTGATCGCCGGTGAGTAATAGAGTTAAATACAACCCGAGTTAGTAATTGAAATAATTAGGTAACTTTTTGTGAAAAATGAGAAAATTATCTTCTAGTATATATATTATTAATCTGCAAAATCTCATATTCTAAGCGTGCTAGATAATAGCCACAAACGAAGACTAAAGAGTAGGCTTGGTAGTAAAAACATAAACCAGACAGATAATATTATTTGTTTAACGACAATTAATATATTACAATTAATATAATAGACAAAATAAATTACTAAGATGTAATAAGCCCTCTTCTAGAGCTTCATTTCTTCATTAAATCACCAGGAAGAAACGGACTAAAGGCATCCATAGAATCTTAAATTTTTGTAATTTAACAAGCAAGACGAAATGTTGACCTGATTGTAAGCTATAAAATCAGCCCATTACTATGTGTTGGTAGATAGAATGTTGAACACTCCACCTTATTGCTCGTTCCGTTGGAACACAAGACATTAAGTTTCGTCAATACAAAGCCATTCAAAAAGGAACATTGCACGGTGTTGTTTAGGGGCAGAAATGGATGCAGTGGTACAGAGACCTACTACTAATCTAGTTTCTACCTTGTGTTACGAGATAGCAGTTTTTTTTCTAACAAATAAAATAATCTACTTAATAAAAATAAATATGTTTATAATTGTTTAGTATTATTATTCTATAATAATAAATTATTAGAATATGTAAAACTGATATTGAAGCAATTAATTTCAGTTACATGCATCAAATAAGTTTAGCGTACACGTGGACGTACCTTCTGTACTTACATCATTATTTCTCGAACCATTCGTACATGATAAGCGTGTTTCAAGTAATGGCATTGAGACTTGTCGGACTGGCGTGCGAATTGAGTATTGTTGATAAACCGAAAAATAATTATCGGGACACGCCTGCCAACTCCGACAACGAAGTACCGGACGTACCAGAAGCTGTTGATATCTTATCCTATGCTTATTATTTTATAGGACTACACAAGGGTAATTATTGTATAGTATAATCATGATTGATCTTTCTTAGCGTCATACAATAACAAACATTACTCGCAGAGGATTAATGACAATGTGAGGTAGTACTCGCTTTCATCTCTATCCTCGCCTTTCTTAAGCTTACAAATATAAATGAAAGATAAAAAGAAAGTCAATGCATTATGGTATTTTTAAAAGGCGAAATAAAAAGATAGTAAACATCGGACAAAGTTTATTATTCTTATTTAGAATAGAATAGTAATCTGGGTATTAATTTGATCTAACTTGCGCTTGCCGCATTGCAAATTATGTAGACACTTTATTTGCAGGTCCTTACTATAGATGGAGGATATACAAGGATCATCTATGTACACCTTTCAGTGCTCTAGGTGATTGCAGAATGGTTACGGAGGAGAAACTTAAAAAAGCTGCTTTATGTGCGGTTGGGTATTTTCTATTGCGAACCGGATTTAACACCGAGGTAAAAGTTTTCTTGGAAAAACTTGGAAAGAAATCTATAAATGCACCTTACTAACAAACGACTTAACTAGTCTAGAATCAGTCCAAAATTGAACTTGAGACGCTACGGCGCCAGAGATACGGTTAAATGTGTGAAGATATTCCAAGAATTGAACCTTAGTAGAAAAATTTATGTTAGTTATAATAGCGTGAGTTTAGTCGATTCCAAATCAGAATAACTAATAACATAAAAAAGCCTTGTTATATGTTAAAACGTCATCAGCCGATAAATGTTCACTGCTGGACATAGGCGTCCTCCGCAAATATCCACATCGATCGATCCTGTGCCGTAGTCAAGATGGCCTGCGGTACCGCCAGGCACGTGGGGCCGGCGCTTGTAGGGGTTTTCTGTGGGATATGGGCCATTTACCACCACGCTGACCCAATGCAGGTTGGTGGGAGCAAGAGCCTCATGTGCTGATTAGCAGCGTGCACCACGAACAGGTGATATTGGTTTGGGTCCCGTGAGTTGTTGTACGGGAACCCTTACACACTTACATGTTAAATGGTTATTGTTATAAGTTTAATCTACTGTATACCAAACTATTTACTGAATCTGAAATAAATGCTTTAGATGTATGAAGCAAGAAAGTTTTATTCACAAACGGGCATGGATTTTCGATATCTATCTAACATACCTCTGCTATTGATGTTTTATTTATACATCGAAATGATTGCTCTGCTCTCCGTGGCCGTGTGTACGGAAACCGGATTCGGGATCTACCCATCCACATGTTCTCCACAACCAGGACACGGGCCAACGACACATTATAGTGTGCTAGACCTAATGTTAGTAATTATTTCTCTAAATAATTGTAAATCACCTTAACGAAAATAGTGAATAATTTGTACTAGATAGGCCTATGTCTAGCTGTGGACGTCCGCACATGATGATGGTGATAAATATTAGCTAAAGTTACTTTTGCTGGAGATGGTTAAAACCACAATCTAAAGAGTGGACAATAAATAAAATCTCTATAAAGAAGTATATAATATGGAGGTCAGTCAATGGTTACGAAGATTATATACGTCCATTTTCATTAACACATGAAAACATTTTATTATATATTTATTTATTTTATTCTTTATTGTACAACAATAACAAGCTATGGAATTCATTATACATAAATGTACAATGGGCGGTCTTATTGCTTAGAAAGTAATTTCTCCCAGAAAACCCATTGGAAAAGAAGACTAACTGAATGCAAAGAAAAGATAGTGTTGCACTAAATCATTAAAAACTAAAGCATTTGATGAAAGAAGCAATCGTCATCATTATCAGCCTTTGTTTATCCACTGTTGGATATAGGCCTTCCATAATGTCTTCCACCAATTTCGATCCTCAGCTTCTCGTATCCAAACACTTCCGACCGCTCTGATGATGTTGCCCGTCCATCTGGAGCAAGGGGGTTCTACGCTTCTGCTACCTGTACGCGGCCTACAAGCCAAGACTTCTCTCCCATCGGTCGTCATTGACACGATAGACATGGCCGGTCCACTGTTATTTCAGAATGCACATTTTGAGAGCTACGTCGACAACTTTGAAGTCTCCATCGAATATCTTTGTTCCGGATTTTATCACTTAGAGAAATGCCAAGCATAGCCCTTGCTATCGCTCGCTGTGCTACTTTGAATGGGTGGACCAGATTGATGGAGCAGTAGAACAAATATTCGAAAGAAGCAAGCATTAGCATGAAAATAGGAGTTTAGAATTATATTATATGATAGTAGTTAGTTTGTCTTCTGTCTTCATTGAATAAGCTCTATGACGTCATTCAACTAGTTAGCTTTATAAACGCAAGTTGTAGTAATAAAATTGGGACTTTTCTATAGGAAGCTTCCGTTCCAAAACACATATATTCTGAATGCTACATTAATGCTAGTAAAAATGCATTTTAGATCTAAAACTCCAGAAACTGCGTTAGAACAAGATTACAGTATAAATGTCTTGAACTCGTATGAAATTGAAAAGCTAATCCTAGGACCTAAAATGAAAGACACAATGCGAGGATGGGACATGTCATTACGATATTGGTACTGGGCATTTGCTAGTAGGAAATTTATAAAGGCTAATAAGGAAGTGAGGTATGTGACGAAGTTTGTATTTTTTGCAAACAATTTGTTTGTAGTTGCAGAAGTAAATGTTGCTAAAGAGTTACAGCAAATTTGATTGGTTTTAGGATTGGACAAATGTTTAATATTTATTAAAATTAATACATTATTATCATCAACAGCCTACGGCAGTCCACAGTTGGACATAGACCTCTCCCACGCCACTTAGCCCGAACTTGGACTGTACCCATCCAATTGCTACCTGCCGCCTTACGCAGATCATGGTTCCATCTGTTTGCCTAAAAGCGGTCTCCACTCTAGGACACGTATACCCTAATCGTGGTCATTTTAGATCTGAGCGTATGGAGTACCCGCACGGTCAGTGTTTACGTTTCAGCACCGAAAGTGAACACAGGTAATAACGCACTTCTTCAGGCTTCGAGAAGTATGGACGACGAGAACGGAACTTATGAAAGGCAGCCCAAACTTACTGAATTGTTCTTTCGATTTCATTCTCGAAATTGTTTTTACTTGTCGGCAGAAGATGCCCGAGAGAGTATAGTCATGATCAGATTAATTAAGTGTTAATATTTGTTTTTCAGAAGTGCATTTTCTTTTCTTCTTTGGACATTGTGGTGCGGACCATCAATACCGCAAATTATAATATCAACTACCTTATGGCTGTGTATACATTTGGAGTCTGAATACAGCGAGCTCTACGACACGGAAGGATCGGTAAAGACGTTTTCTTTAACTAAAACACTCAAATAGTAAATGTTTAAAAATCGTTACTATTTTCATCATATATACTTTTACTCTCTAGATAAATCCAAAAATAGATTTAATCTGTGGTGTTGCCGTACATACTAGTCGCAAACGGTAAATCATTAATTTTAAAACGATTGCTCCAATTTCGTTTTTTTTTTTATATTTTTGCGTAAAATATTTTCTTGCCGCTAAAAGTTCGATCATTATTTGAAATTTAATTTATATTTTGGGCTAATAATTTTTGTACGACATGTTGTTTACTCTCGAAAATTCTTAGCAAATGCTTCCATTCCTTTCAACATAAACAAATTCTAAACACATTTTTTGTGTTCTTAATTTGTCCAACAATTGATTTATAATTAAGTAAATTTTATTATCTGTAATTTTTTTTCGTGTAGATGTACATAAGATATTCTATCTCTCGTCTATTTATAATAGTAGTAATCAACCTCTTTGTCATGGAGACCACAAATACGCCTTAGATATGAAGTCGCGGACTGCAAAAGAATTTATGAGATACGTTATAAGGCTTTTGCGATTTAAAATGTTATTAAACAACTTTACTTTTACAAAAGCCCAACGAACTGTGAGATGAGTACAGCTGGTTTAGGATCCTTCCGCCACCTTCATTCTACTTTCGTCATATAAGGAAAGTAGACGAAGGAGAAAGTAGTTTCAGGAAAAGACCTTCCTGTTCTTAGGTACCAGCATACTGGTTCTGTCGACCCGCGTGTCAATCGTGGCGAGTGATAAATATTCTTCTAAAGACACATTACTTTGTAGTGGTAATCAAGTAGGTTTAAATAATGATGACGACAAAAGCCTTTTATTGTTCTCTTTACAGATGAAATTGCCGTGGGACATAGGGTTTTCCATAATGCGCATGTTTTGTTTGCTGTATTTGACTCCATGTTTTGTGATAGACAATACTAGCATCGTACTTAAGTATTACAACTCTATTTATTGGATGTTTCATATTATTTTATTGGTGTTAATAATCATTGCCGTAGTTATTTTTAAAAGTCGAAGTTAAACAGTTTTCCAAAACATTGGGTACTACAAAATAAAACATTAAATTTGTTTGATTATTTATTTAAGAATTATGTAACATAATAATTGTACATAAAATCAATAATATTGATTTAACAAAATTAAAATACTTGAACATTTGATATAAATTAGATTTTTCAATTATTTGCAAAAGCAAAACAGCAGTTCCTTATATCACAGACTAAAATCTTAAACGTCGATTGGAAGACAGTTTTTGGTCAATGACAGTTATAAGTTAAAGTAACATTATAACCTAAAAAACAGTGAATGATTTAACTACATAAATAAATCTTGTACATAATTTAATTAACTGTTTAATATTCAATATTTTAGTGGTAAATGTTTTTGTATTTTGATTTTCTTTCTTTAAAATGTATTTTAACAACTTTTTTCCAGATAGCGTAATAGAGTCGCTTATTTATCATTTGCTAACATTCAAGGTATAGATAATAAATACAACATTGATTAAACAAAAAAAAAATATATATATACAGTTGTCTTTTTTAAATGTTTAACAAACATCTTATTCACTATTACAATATACAAGTAGATAACGCCTTTACATTATTTATTTATAAACACAACATAAAATGTTGCATAACATAAAAGAACTCATTTTAAATAAGACTTGTGCAACTTTACAAAAATATTAATTTAATACGTTTACGAATTAAATTTGACCGCTCCTACGCCATGGAATAAATTAATTTTCTTGTACTTTGTATTTATACTACCCATAACCTTTACATCGAACAAAAATAAATTTTATATAACGTACCGATACTAGTTTTATGGTAAGCGGTAAAATTTTATTGTATGCATTGAAAACTAAATAAAATCTTCCCTAAATTTATAAATTGTTTTGAATAATAATTATTTAATAATAACAACAAAATATATTATGACTCAAAGTCGTTATCTCTTCGTTTGATATGACACGGGGGGGATATTGTCTTATGAATAATGCAAAATGGTTATTCAATATATACAATTCCTCATATAGATCTATATCCCAGTGTATTATTGTGAATATCCGCAAAGTGGACAATACGAGCGTAATGTTCATCAGATAACAATTGCTTATTAATATCTAGTGAGAATAGGACTAAGATAAGCTCGGCCTGTCGTAGATGACGGCTCAATGGGTCTCCGCTTTGCAGGCCTCTCGTGCCAGAGCCCATATCTCTAAATAAGCGAACCATAAGGGGATGGTAAACACGAAGCAGTCTCTTTAGAACAGCTGTATACAAACTACGACCCGCGACGCTTTGGGGTTGACCCTTCGGTTACTTCAAATGTTTAAAATATAATTAAACACAGTTTAGTAAGAAAATCTAAGAAAGAAAATGTTACCTTTTTTTTGCACGTATTTTTGGCCCTCAGGAAAAATAGATTGAGCATCACTGCTCTAGAACATTGTGTTCGGTAAAAGATCCTGGGTTCCGCCTAAAGCACTAAGGATTCAGTGGTTGTAAATACCTCGCATAACCCACATAAGATGACGTTATAATTCCCTTGGGTACCTTTCGAAGGTCTTTCTTCCCGACACCAAAGTTTATGCAAATATTAACCTTGTAGAAGAATACAAAATCAACTTTTAACATAAAACATTAACTATTTAACTATCGGATATTATGCACCGCTCGTTGCTATAGTAATCGGTTAGAAATTATAAGAGAATAAATATTTTTAGTTGTTAATATAATTAGTGAATGACAGCGGTCAAATCACAATGAATATGAATAGTTCATGTACCATTTGTTATACATGTTTCATGTTTTTTTTTTTTTTCAAAAGCCATATTACGCCCCCACTGTTAGGGCGCAGGGCTGCCCTCAATATGAGGGCGATGTTATACATTATCTATGTGCAAATGAAACATATTAAAATTTATAAATATATGTACGAATTGGATCTAGCTATCGCTCAGCTATTATTAACATAAGTTTAATTAAACTAATAAACACTCTCGTATTATGCTTAAGTTAACAAATCTAAATTTCCCGCAAGATTTAATCTCGTAACTAAAAACTTTAGCTTTCATAGAACACGTTAAAATTAAAAAAAAAAAATGTTACTTAATTTTGACTGCGTTTATATATACCATGGGGTTTTCAATGATATTTTTATTTTGTATGAGTCTCAGTTCAATTAGCGCCGGAGGTATAACACCCGCTGGATATTTCTCTGTAACAACAAATAAAAATTATTTGTGTATCAATTGGTAGCTCGTTGGCCTAATGGTTACAGCGTGCGGCTTTCATTCTGAAGGTCGCGGGTTCAAACCTCGGCATGTACCAATGACTTAATATTTAAGTTGTGTACATTTGTGAACTTCAGTTACAACAGCGAGATACAAAAACGGTGAAGGAAAACATCGTGAGGAAACCCGCACACCGATATCATCTTTGTGTGTGTGTGTGTGGTGGTCCCAATAAAGTGGCAACAGGCTCGCCCCCTGTTACATGGGACCTAATCTGACCACATCTGGCGAAATGTGGGTAGTTTATTCACCTCTGCCTACCCCTACTGGGAAAAAGGCGTGACAATATAAAAAAAAAAAATCAATTGGTATATATTGTATTTTATATTCAAACATAAATGTCTCGAGATGTATTAGCTCAATGTGTAAGGCGGTCGTATTCGCTATACGTGTCATGGAGGCGCGGGTTCGATCCCTACCGACACTGAGCATCCGCTGGAAAATTCCCAAGCTATATATTGTCAATTAAACGTCTTTAAAATAACTTATTTATCGTATGATATTAGTGTCGGAGTTATGTGAACGCACTGTGGATATTATAGAAGCTACAAACGATCTCTTTATAGTGTTACCATTCCTCTTATCTCTGCATGTTATCAGATCGCTTCTATTCACGTTTGTGTAGTCACATGATCGTCATATTTGATAAGGAGCCTAGTTATTACCAAGGCATTCTAAAGCTGATGTTTTTTTTTTTTTCATTAGAGAAATCCATTATGAATTCATGTATAATATTAAATATTTGGCTTATACATTTAATTCATTTATATTTCAAACTTTTTCTTCATGAATTGATGAGATTGGTTATATGAAATCTAATGTGGTGCTTTGTAAACATATTCAATAGCACTTCAGTGTTGTGGGGCAATAGGTAGAATAAAAATAAAGTCTCATATCTCACATTGTCATTGACATGAAAATTAATATGAATTCTCCGTACCTCTGGCCCTCTCGTAGGTGTCTTTGACGATGGCCTGCAGCGTCGCCGCCGTCTTCTCCAGCGTGAGTTTAATGTTGTTGTTCGTTTTGTGCGACCACGCCAGGAATATCGCCGCGAATAGGTCGCCGGTGCCGGTGTACGTTGCATCGATCTTCGGTATATCGATTTTGTAACACGAACCTACAAATATTACGTACAGCAATTTTTAAGGAAGAGACGAGAGGAACGTTAACCTGATGGTAACACGGTAGAAGGTATACACAGAACCGCATTGTGCTCGTCGCTTTGTGACAGATATTGTCCCAATCATTTCACTACTACTGCCATAAAACTGGTTCATAGTAATGATTGCACACTACTGTTTGGCTGAAGAAAAAGAAGCTGCGGTGGGTTGTATCTATCTCGACAATCTCCAGCAAGGGACACTGACGAATAACTCAACATTGCTGTGTTCCGGCTAAGTGCTTGAGTATTCCGGGCGAGCATCAACCTCAATGGCCTTATTGTTTTAGCTCATTGTAGATATAGAAAGTAGAACAAAAAAATAAAAATTCCTAACCAAGTGATAGCTAGCCTTTATAACTAACCGATTTAAATACATTAACAATGTGTACTGTTATTATCAAAATATTAAACACCTTTACTTTGTTATATGCACATTGGATAAACATATTTTAAACCAGAAACAAACATTCATGATATTCATCAACATGATATACTTTTTTGGTATAAAAATAAAGATTTGAATATATCTGATAGAAATAGTGCTAGCGAACAAAAAAATTTAAGAATAAGTTTGGTTATTATTATGCTAATATTGCATAAAAATAACCAGGCTGTTGGTATGTATCTGCATCCATCGATCCCACCACATGATAATTATTATATTAGGATGAGAAAGTCGATTAGGATTTTTACACTAACAGGCCTCTCTTATCGATTTCTACCAAGATTGCTATTTCCATCAGTTCGTCGACAACCTTGTTGTTTATTGTCCATTGTTTTCCATTATTATAAATTGAAACTCGCAGTGAGTACTATGTATTAGTTACTTATGAATTACCTTGTGTGCTGGCGATGCCAATCATATTCTTATCATCGCCTAGTTCAGTGCTTGATAACACCACGGTCTTAACGCCTTTGTCGTGAAGGGCACGTATTACATTTAAGGCTCCGTTAAGGTCACTAGCTTTGATGCCTGTTATAAGTTCCGCCTCGAACTGATTGGGCGTTATGATATCCGCTAAAGGGACGACGACATCCCTGTAGACTGGTAGGATCTCCTCAGGAACATACATTTTACCGTTGTCACCCATCACAGGATCGCATACTAAAAATAAAAAACAACAATTAGGGCAAAAAAATACAAATTAGTAAATACACTATAATGCTTTGTTGAAAGGTAATCCTTATAAATTTGAACAAAAGGTATCGGTTTTTTTTTTTCGTACCGTTTTTAGAGATTTCTGTATGATAATGAAAGTTAGCCTCCTCTCATATTATAAATTTTTCGCCATAATTATAATAGTGTTCCGGTTCCTGGTATCTCAACATATGGCAGCCAGAGTATGACTTTTATGATCTTCGGCCTAATTATCATTTAAAATCATGCGAAATTGAAGACAAATTTTAGTGGACTGCCGATAAAGACACTAGTAAACAATAATATATATGATAACTAGCTGATTCCTGCCCGTACCATAACAGCCAATTTACGTTCCCACTGCTGGGACACAATGCCAGCCCTCAATATGAGGGCGATTGGGCCATAGTCACCACGCTGGCCCAATGCGAGTTGGTGACACACACCATAGAATAAATTCTAAGTCATGTGCAGGTTTCCTCACGATGTTTTCCTTCACCGTTTGTATTTCCCTGTTGTAACTAAAGTTCACAAATGTATATAACTTAAATATTAAAGTCATTGGTACATGCCGAGATTTGAACCCGCGACATTCGGAATGAAGGCCGCAAGCACTAACCATTAGGCCAGGGAGCTGCTTGCCCTGCTCCTGCCCGTAACAAGCCCGCAACTCCCTTTGGGGGAAGAAATTTTGTAAAATCTATTCATTTGAATTCTAAATAGCAGAAGCAATATCTTCACTAAATTTTGAGTGTTTACGTCTAATAGTTTCGGCGATCTCGTGACGAGTTAATGAATCACTGGGTATCTCGTTGATCGTAAATATAGTGCAGTATTCGCTTGTGATCTGTTTTAAAAAACGACATACACTATAAATATTATAATGTCGTGGCTTTAAAGTGCAGTAAAATAATGACATAGTTTATTTTGCTTATATTAAATAAACTGTTGTTGTGTGAATATCCAAAATTAGTAGAATTTTGTTAGATGAAAAGTTACTGTTCGATTATAGAGCAAATATTACAAAACAATCGCGCTTTGAATTCGTTTTGTATTAATAGACATTTTTATCAATTAATTAGTGAAAACATTGTTCTTGTCCATATTTTACTGATCTAATCATTTCGTAGCTGTAAGTGTGTCAGATGCTAGCTAAAGATCGATAATACTTCATTAACCTATTGACCTATTTTCTGGAGTTTGTAATATACCCTCGCCGAAGCATTACGTGCGTCATAAATTTATTAGTACATTCGTGTAGGTTAAAAATTAAATTCATTAACTACTTTTTTTTTCAAAAAATGCATAAAATCGTTTATATATTTATTGGTGGTTAATTTCTTTAAATTACGTATTAATTTTATGATCAGACAATGTCATTTCAAATTACTGCACCACTACTTTTAAATACATTGCTCAATCACCGCATTCACAATATGAACAGAATAAGTAAATAGGGATGGAAATCATAGATAATTTATATTAATTTTATACGTAATATTTTAATTTATTACCAAAAAAAAAATTTTTTTTTATAAAATTGAGGCTTTTGCGAACACTATGGACTCAATTATTTCTTCCATAATTTTCTATTACCATCACCATAAAATTGTTTGTATAATGTAAATTATTTTTTATAAAAGTATAAACAACTTTGATAAACGAAATCTGTGTAATATTTAACATTTAAGTGAAAGCAGAAAAAAAACTTATGTATATGAGACAACTTGATGGTTCTATTACTTTTATTTATCCGATTAACAAGCAAGATAGTAACATTGAATAAGGATTACGTTATTGATAAATTGGATATTTTTCAAGTTCATTGCTATTGAAAAGTGGGTTATAAATATGATGTACTTTCAATAAAAGTTTTTAGTTAAGAGCTACTTCATGACAAAGTTAAACTAAATATTTGAAATACTGTTTGCAAGTAGTATAAAAGATAAGAATTAATGTGATCTTGGAAGTAACAATGTAATGTTTGTTGAGTAAAACACTGTTTAGATTATTGCATCATAATAATGTTTATGTAAATATTATTTTATTCTCTTATTATTCAAGCAACATTGTCTGTATGTTTATGACACAAAGGTCTACTGTATTATTAATATATTTGTGTTATAATGTTATATCTTCATCTTCAAATATGTTTTCGAGGTAAATTAATATTTTGCAATGTTATAGTAAATCATTTAATTTTCTATATTTCCATTGAAGCTTTATATTGTTAATCAATTATGTATAACAAAAATATAACACATATTAACATATGTATACATATTAACCTTGAAGATGGTACATCAGAATTTTCTTTTTTTTAGAATATGGTAAAATAGACATTTAAAATTACATTAAGAAAAATGCACTTGTATTACACTTACCATATACCAGATTTGGATTTTTCTCTCTTAATTTCTTAATGATTCCAGCTATTTGTTTTAATGACTCTGGTGACCTAGAGTACCCAGTAAGGAAATGAGTGTAATAATCTACTTCATTTACTATAAGACCCTGAAATAGTTCTTCCATTTCTTCATTTTTCAATACTGTTCCTTTGAAGTGTTTGTAACCAGTGTGATTTGAAAACTGGACTGTGTTTATAGAGTCGACTTCAAAACCTAGAACCTGTGAAAATCCTTTATACTACATGGCAATAAATAATAATAATATTAATATCCTTTGCAATTTTAAAATTCAGTTACTTCTTTTTTTTAAAAAAATAGATAATTTGAATTGAATTGACACTAACATATTTTGATGGTCTCTGTACTTTATAAGTTCATAATTAAAACCTGTTTTACCATATTTTTGTATATATCTATCTAACATTAAACAAAATTCATATTACAATACTTACTTGTAAAGGAAATACTGCACTTTTATTTCCAACATAACCATGAACAACATGACTCTGAATTGAAAGTACTCTTGGAGATGATTCAGACATATTTAATAACTATTGAAGTAAATCGCAGCAATTTTTTCAAAACAATTGTATAAAACCTTCAACTTTAATGTAAATAAAATGAAGGAAAATCTGCCGGTTGAGTAGTTTCTAACAATTTAATATTATTTGCAAGGATTAAAGCGGTAAATTTAAAAATATATAAAATAAGTTGCGGTACAGCAAAACCTATAAAAGTACGTGTAATACCTTATGCAAAGAAAATATTAATGGTTATTAAACGCTCAAAAACACATTGGCATTTGACAACTCCTAGTCATAGACTAAATTTAGGTTCATTTTGACGCACTAATTTATGGTTTCTGGATAAGTTTAATTTTTTTTGTTTTTTGAACTAATGGACCTATTACATAGGTAATATGTCACCTTTAAAAATTCTATTGTACAAAACATGATGTGCGTTTATTTAATTATACTGTTTCAATGAGCTAATACTTAGCTTTTATTTTACGTACAACTTGCCTACCATCTAAGGTATTCAAACTCCAGATATAGCTTAAAAACCTAAATAGGGATTCTGATTTTATAATGCATGCAATATATGCTCCTATTTACATTTAAATTTTTAACAAAACGTAAATTACTATGTTAAATAAAATAAGAAAACTGATAGATTGACCTTTCGATTTAGTTGCTACCTTACTGTTCGCGGAAAAATATGCGTAAGTTTGTGCTTCATACCAATGAACCACAAACTATGCCATGCAGTTTCTTGAGAGCTATTGCATTAGCAAGTATTACTTTTCTCTATAACACTTTCGCCTCATAGAGATAAACTTGTGGGGTTAAATCACACTAGTGAGGGTGAGAGGTCGCACAAGGTCTGCTGTATATTCTAGAGTGCTTAAGTACAAGAGCAGAAAGGAGAAACTCATAACCTAAGAGGTTACACTGGCTATAATGGCTAGTGTCTGTCATCAAAGAACTTGCAGATGGACCTCATAATTATAACAGTAAAAGACCTTAAAACAATGAAAATTAAACATTATGTAGGATAGGTTTAACAAGGTCATTTAGAAAAGTTCCATTATTTTACAGTAACAAAATTAAATTTATATTTAGTGGAAAATTGTTGGACAGATGAGCTAGAGCTATGAATAGTATAAATAAGATTGCATTTTTTAATTTTATGTGTTTATTTATATGGTTAAAATTTTTTAAATGTTATTTCATTTATGCTAGAACATTTGCTATGGACTTATTGTTGATTGTGTAGTTTCATAAGCCCTTTCTAATGTATCTGTGATAATTTTCATGTCACTCTCAATACTTCTAGCCCAGTTCTCAACATCTCCAATTTCTTTAAGGGCACTACTAAAATTTTCTACCAATGCCAGCCACTGCTGTGTTTGTTTTGCAAAGTTTATTGCACCTTGGTGTAATAGTTTGGCTTCAGCATCTAATTTCTTTTGATTAAGATATGCTTGAGCAACACTAAAACATAAGATAATATTTTATTTTAATAAATAAACAGTAAATTAGTATAATGAAAAAATTTGTTAAAAAACACTTCCTCTAATAGTTTATCGGTATTTGAAATAAAAATAAGAGTGATGCTGGGTAAACCAAAGTAATAAAATAAGCACTATATTAACTTGATAAATATTATGTTAATTTATGATTAAAGACATTTCAATACTTAAGTTAATTGTTAATTTACCAGTATAGAAACAAGTACAAAACAAGAAATAAATAAACTGAATACCCAACATTAAGATGATCTACCAGTGCTTGAGTAAGCTCATTGGCTGCAGCAACACACTCTTTACGTTTTTGTTCTAAAAAAATAGAAAATAACATTATATCCTTTTTATTCCTCCTGGGCTTTTCCCAGCAATGTGGGGTAGGCACAGTATGTACTGCTCTTCCATATCCCTCTATCAGCCGTCATATCTGAATTCACACTCTTCTTACACGTATCGTGTTTCACACAATCTATCCACACTTTCTTCGGTCTTCATGTACCCTTATAATTATCAATGTTCATTCTCATTACTTTCTTTCTTATATGTCCTACATCTCTCAGCATAACATGCCTGTACCAGTAACTTAATGATGTGACTTTTTTAATATAACAACATTATATTAAAAAACTCACTTCAAATAAATTTTACAAAACAAAAAATAAAAATGAATGAAAAATGTTATTTAATTATAGCTAGAATTTACCTTGTGTGATTCTTTTTGCTGCTTGTTTAGCTTGGTGTTCTTTTATAAGTGATGATAACATTTTTTTAGTGTAGATAACAGCTAGGGAATGTTA
The DNA here is from genome assembly GCA_033220335.2 of Troides aeacus. NCBI lineage: Eukaryota > Metazoa > Arthropoda > Insecta > Lepidoptera > Papilionidae > Troides > Troides aeacus. The sequence goes on from CM067270.1 coordinate 4,354,861, forward strand.
TTAAGTATTGTTTAGAAAACAATTTTTTTTTACAGGCGTCGTAGAATTTTTATGACATTGACGTATATGTATATAGATGTTGCCAGCTTTTTCAGAAAATAATACAAAATAAGTATTTTAAAAAAAATTAGGAGAATAAAATCTCTATACGAGAGTATTTCTCAGAACAAAAGATCTTGTTTCTTGCTTAGTAATTTATTTGATACTTACATATATATTAAATAATTTTTTTAGGGATTGCTTTGGATTTATCACTTTTTAATCTTGTTTAACACGATTTCTGTAAGATAAATAATAAATAAATTAATAAATTTTTCAATAAGAACAAAAAACTAATTCACAGAAATTTTAAATTATTGATTAATGATACTTATAAAGAATCGTTAGCAAAGTCTTTCTATCGATTTATTACCTAGTTCTATTTATCCATTAGATATGCTTACTTAGGTTTTTATTAAAGTTTGGAACATATAATGACTACTTTTGAATCCATAAGCAAAAAGGGGTAAAGCAATAAAATTATGTTTTTGTATGTTTAGATTATAGGTATGGCCAAAATTAGGAGAATACATTGATCTTTATGAGTTTGTTAATGATGCTTAATAAAAAAAGAAAAAACTTTACAAGAATACGTCGATGTCATTTCTTTGAACTGAATTTGAACTTGGGAATTCCAAATATGTATTTCTGATAGTTACTTCACAAGAAAGGTTAATACTGATTTACTCTTATGGCTTATGTCGGAACACTTGTGAAATGAAAAAGGTCCTAATTAGGTTCTAACCAGGCAATGTAGTTTTCATTACATTAATTTAATAATTTTATTTAAAAAAATTATCACGTAATATTGTACATGTAAACTACATACTATATAGCATAAAAATGATTGTCCAATTATGATATTTTAGGTTATAGCGAAATAAAGAAATTATTTTCAATAACTTATAGTTTCGGAATTGTTTGTAAAAATTTATGTTACTGACATAAGAACGTACTATAGTTTACATTTTAGTCAATTTTGGTTTGTGCGATTATTAGGTAGTTTCTTTTACTGGTTGTTTCTGTAAATATAAAAATAGGTGTTCGGCAAAGAGCACAACTTTAAAATTTTACTCTTTACAAAGTACTAATATATAATAATCATAATGAACTAACTTATTTTGTATACTGTTAAAAAAGTTTTCATGAAATGTGGTATAAATTTAAGGAAAGATGCAATTTTATACCGATCAACCAAATTTTGGTAGAGGCCTTTGTCCAGCTGTGGACGTCTTCCGGCTGATTGATTGAACCAAATTTTATGATCATAATAGGTAATAAGAATATTTATACTATTGTAAGACAACGATGTTTGGCTAGGTTGTGCTCTCTATGTATGTTATAATTATAATAATAAAGGACATGCACTGAGATTTCAGTTAGGGTGTGCATACTATACCTAAAATCTCTGTGCTAATTTATAGATAAGTATACTTAAAAATTAACTTATCAATTTAGCAATAGTTAAAGCATCAGTTATGTACATTTTTAATAACTTAAGCGATTATTGTTTAGATAGATTTAAAGAGCCAGGGTATGCAATGCTTATTTGCCTGCATGAAGCGCATGCCCCTTATGATAACGGAATAAAAGAAAAAGTTAGACTTTGATTTTTATAAATTACTGTTTATTATAAAAGAATTATATAACATAGCTGAATACCAGCCCAAAATATGAATATATCAAAACAGTCCAAGAATTAATTTGTTGTTATACTCTTTTCTTTTCCTCTTCATTTTGTACAACACCATACTGCTCTTTAAGTTTTTCTGTGAATTCCGGATCATCCCAGCCCCATAGACGATGTGTACCATCGCCGGTGCGCAATGTACGTTGTTTTATGATTTCAGGAGAAACAGCCTTCAAATCGTAAGCTTGACCGATCTAAAAATAAATAAACGGATATGTTTTCAACTTGTGAGTAATAATAATAAAAATATAACATAAATTACTTCTACCGAAAAATATTATCTGGAAATAAGGAAATCATTTAACAATAGCCATTTGTCGTTGGATGCTGTCAGGAACGGATGCATGTATATATATATACAACCGTATAGGAGGATGTCATTATGTGATCTATTTAAATTTACTTCCATTCCTGTTAAGAAATCAAAATGGGAATGGAATTATCACTCGAGTCTGAGATGGATTTTAATTAATCATTTCATTCTTAAAGTAAAGAAAAAATTTAAATCTATTTAACGTAACTTAATGGCTAGTGTGGGAGAAAATATTTCGTGTACTCGTATAGCAAAACTATTCCAGTAAAATTATTAGTTTAATTATTTTGATTTACATTTTGATAAATCATATCAGTAATAATAATATAACGAAGGACTGTGAAAGAAGGTAAATGTTAGATTGATAAAATATTTGGTTCATATACCCGCATAATGCGGTATTTTACTTTTTGCTGCTGGCAAAACAACAAACAAATTATTGCCGAACACTCCTGTTTGCATAAATCGTTTGTTGTGTCGACAATAGAAGACAAAGGCCAGTGAGTCAACGCTAAAGTGCAAATGCCTGGGGCTCTTCAATATATCCCGTACACATGACAGCACTGATTGCTGTCAGTAACGATTCGATATAGGTTAAGTAAACCTAGATGAAATATTTAGGCTTCCGTGTATAATGTCTTTATATTATATATATGTTTTTATCATTTTGGTCAAATATGATCCATTTCATTACGCTTCATCTATAATATAAAAGTAATTGTTACGTTATTTAAGGAATCAACGACCGGCGATAATAATTGTTCCCTTAATAATTTCGTAAAATTATTTTTAACAGGTACAAATATTTTAAGAGTCCTCGTTTTTAGTGTAATCATAGGTAAAAAAAATTAAATGTACTTTACGCAATAGACATTTTCGTAAGTTATTACAACGCGCTAGAAACGTACCTTAGCCATGGCTTCAATGAACACAATAGTTGGCGTTAACATATTGATGAGAGGGTGCTCACTGGCGCGGTAGTCCCACGGGAACGTGTGGTGGTAGTTGTGGAAACCTTCTACGCAGAACATCCACACGCCAATGTTCTCCCGAGGATTCAATGACCTTTTGGTAAATATCAAAATTATGTAATTAGTTTTAAAGTTTTACATTAATTAAAAAACGTAAATTATTTTCACATTATTGACTTAAAATTACACAAAAATGATTTAAAACTTGGAAAGATATCTGTCGATCAGCTGATTCTTCTGAGAGGATCTATTTCTAAACGTAAATTGAGCTTCTATAGTGATTTTAGGGAATTAGACTACGTATTTATTAATTTAATAAAAAGTTTACAAATGATTATTAGCTATTACAAACAACAATGTCAATATGAAACATCTTGAAATATCGTTACAATGAGCACAAAGGCATCAAGGATTTTATTTCGCGTTGTTAAATTATGCCTTTAGAATGAGGTACATATTATATTTCTTTTACTATGTAAAAAAAAACATATTTTTATATGTAATGAATATTTAGTGCTTTTTGTTTTACGATGATGTACGCCATAAGCATTTTCTTTTAGCAGCTGCTTTACAAGGTTAGGTTTCTTTTATCGTTATTCTTCTATGAACATAAAGTTGAGCATTTTTCGTATTCTACTCTGTTTATAAATCAAAATGGTGGTCACATTTACTCAATAATTAAAATAAATGAGATTATCGTTTAGAAATTAATATTAAATTATAATTATACACATTCGAAACATGTCTTACTTATCATAAGGTCTGTATCCAAATTTATGTGCGAAGCTATTGACGCTCCACACCACATTGATGCCAAAGGTGTAGCGTAAGATAGTAGGGATGAAGAATGCATTCAACCAACTCTCGCTCCAGAAGTACACTGGAATTATGGTTGGCAATACGAAGCACAAGATTGGCATCATCTTCATGTAATGTCTGTTGATAATAAATTGATTTGTGTGAGTTTTTAAATTATTTTACAAATAATTAGCATGAACGAAATATGAATAAAGTTAAATTGTTACAATATAAACTAAATATCTGTTATTATATGTGCGAGAGACATATTTATTGTAAAAAGGCGGAAACTGTTTATAAAATTAATACTCTTACTTTTTCTGGAACATTACTACTGGATCTTCGTAAAGGTCACTGAGATCAATTCGTTTACCACCCTCAATAACTTCCGGACTTTTTTTACAACATAACCAGCCCATATGAGAATAGAATAATCCTCGCTCAGCGTTATGAGGATCAGCATCCGTGTCTGCATACTTGTGATGTGTGCGGTGATCACGAGCCCATTCAAAGATGCAGTCCTGGAATAAAAAGGTATAAATGTTTTTTAGTCCTAGTTTATTAGTCATAGAAAATTCATTAATTTAAAAGAGTTTATACGTTTACTCTTTAAATACGGAATAAATTGACTAAGATATTGAAATCTACTAAAGATTTGCGAAGATGTTGTTATTTTATTAATAAGTCATGAAAATTTACTACAGTACACAATTTTCCCGGTATTACAAAATATTTACTAAATTATAAAAGCCAATAAATGTGTATTAAACTTTCACCAGGATTTATTACGCTCGCTTTTTGGGTTATGGCGGTAGTAATTGCTTTCTCGTGAGTCGTAAAGTCAATTCCATTAAATTCTGAAAATGGTGTAGCTTCATGTAATCCTCTTCGTACAGTTGACTTGTAATAAAATATACGCGAACCTACTCGTTGCCGATCGAAAGGTATTTTTCAATAATAGATTACTATTATAAGTTACTTCAAAATGACTCAATTAAAAAAGACATCAACTATGACATACATTTTTAGACTTGTAAAGATGTACGCAAGTTGTTATTAAACAGATGGAAATATTTTTTATTAATGTAAGCAGACAATAAGACGAGACAAAAGCTAAGAAGACGAAGAAGAAGAATGAATTATACCGTGAACTGTTTTTTACTTTTATAGATGAAGGTATTTTAAAGTAATTTCACATAATAAAATTTTATTCTAAACTATAGTTTTTCCTATTCCAATTACTGTTATTTAATCTTAAATGAAAGTAGTTAGTTCATTTTACTTTAAAGTGTAATTAAACCGCCGGAGTTTTTGCTACTACTTTAAAGTTTTTGCATTTAATTAATTTACGATTTTAAATGCATCGAGAATAATTTTAAATTCTTAATAGCACGATGATATTGAACATAGATGTGACCTGGTTCCACAATATGATATTAAGCTGACAATTCAAATTAAAAAAGTAATTGTATGGCAGTTTTTGTATGTTACTTAGTTGCAAAATAGTTATCATTTCCTCTTAAATATATTAAACATTTGAGTGTTGTTAGTATTTTATTTTATGATCTCATTTACTAAAAACTTACCAACTCTTTAAATGTTTACTTATAACTATTTAAAATTTTATTTATTTAAAAATACCGTAAAGATCGAAGGGAGTTCTCCATTTTGTTTACGTGGACAGAGTTCTAATTTTTTTTATAATTGACGTTATAACACGTGATGTTAAGGGACAATAAAGCTATAATTGGGGGAACTTGATGTCCCCATAATACTCTAGCAGTCAGTTTTACAGTGGAAGTACAGGAGTGCTGTTACGACGGTAAATTTACAGCGTGGGGGACGGTCAAGCGACTTCGAAAAACCATACCACCATTGAAACTCCACCACAGTAAAGTAAGGTAAGCTACTAGGCTGCAGATATAGAAAAATAAACTTACTTGAAAACCCATTGTTTGCCAAATCATTAGGATAGTCCTTAGCGGAGTACGAGCTTTAAAACATCTATGGGTCCATAGACGATGAGATCCAGCTCCTATACCTATTGCGCACATGAGGTGTATTGCGGATGCTATAATAAAAAAACAATTGTGACAGTAAGATAAGAACAACACAATCATATCCATAATAAAACAAAAATTTATAATTTTAGGTATGGTTGTGTTTATTTTATATCATTATATTTACTAATACTAATCTTTATATAGTACATATATATACAATATATATACATATCTATATATATAAAATTTTGACAGGTCATTCTACATAACTTAAAATAAAAATATCTATATTTAATATTGTTTAATGGTATTTTAATAAAGTTGACTGTTTGTTGAAGAAATTGATATAATTATTATCTGTGGAGTAATACATGAATTAAGTACGAACGTAAATTTTATATATATACATTAGCAAAATAAACTTTACAATATCCTCTATATTATCTTTAATAGTATAGTAAGTACATATTAAACTTACCAAAAACATTAGTTTGCCATTTAGCCGATGTAAATGCTAAATATAACCCGTAAGCGGAGCCTATATGCAGAAAAAGAAACCAGAATATATTGAACCACACGTATTCATGTTTCCTCGGTGTTGCCTTCCTTAGTTTGGAAACGTCTTTGTCCAGACCCAAGTCCGAGGTCTGGGTGTCCGATTCAAATACCACTCCACTCGGTATCGGGTCTACATTGGGCGGCATTTTCCTGATTTAAAAAAGTTAATTATGCTGTTGCCTAATTTTTAAATACATTATGAAAGAATTAAACCTAAATGAATATTTTTAAAAATTGGGTGAGTATAACAAAGAGAAATTCTACGAAAAACGTTTCATTCGTATTTTGTTTAAGATGATTCATCTGAAATTTAGATCTAGGTGTTGGTTAAGACTTTCTGATAATGGAAACCCTAGAAAAAGAGTTTCGTGTTGATACGATGTTCCTGTATAGAAAGTAAAATAATTGACAAACCCGATGCACTATATATAAGTAAAGTTATCAATTATGGAAAGATATACTGTTAAAACTGTTACTTACCTTAAAGATGAACACAGAGTTAATTATTTTAAATTGTCCGACTCTATTTATACCCTGGTGTTAACAATTGAGTCACACTCTGAATATACATTGTCTATTGAATCGAAATAGGTAGATGGCCTAGATGTTGAAATACATAAATTAAGACCTTTAGAAAATGTTGCAATTAGAGTAAAAAACATTTAAATGAGGTGACCTATAAGTTCGTAAAATGGAATTGCTTTAAATATATTTCTTTTAATAGAATTTATTTATAAGCAAATAACAGAAATAGAATTTTTCAGATTAAAACAATGGTTTGATACTTTTTAAGCATTATCACTTTAGACTAAACTTTATCCACAGTCCAGAATAATCCTCTTAAATTTTTAAACGCTCTGTTTTGTAAGAGATCTATCTTGAAATAATAAGTAACATAAAATCGTTATTTGATTGTTTTAAATATATTTATTATATATTTAAAATATTTAAGATATTTGCTATCGGTTATTGTAGTAGAATTATGTACTAACAATGAGTGGGATAAGTTAGATACGAACAGTAATTCCTCGCACATCAGCGTTCAATTTCTGATTGTACATTTGTAAGTAATTCTTATCGGTTAATAAAAAAGATTTTTAAATAATTTTGGTTTAACTCGTTGTGAAAATAATAACGATTCCGCTATATTGAGCAATACGCAACAAAAATTGCGCGATTTGTTCTTCTCTTATAGTCAGAAATAGTTAAAATCAAAGGTCATTTCAAGGTTTTGTCATCTTGTATGAGAATTCATACGGTATAATTAAACAGTCTCCATTCTAATCCACTATGTTTGTGTAGTTAAAATATAGGGAAATAAAGTAATGTAACATTTTATAATTTTTTTTCAGTTTGAAGTTAATACATATTCACCGTATTATTCATCGAGCGGTCGCTACTCGCAAATGTTACTTGAAAAGAATAGAAAAAGTTACCGCCTCGTGTCCCAGATACCCGGCGGTTTTGCCGGTTTAATCCTTCATTCGTATACCGTATATAGGACATCTGTTGCTAAATACTGGATCTTTTTGTTTATATATTTTTTTTGGTTCGAAGGATTTTTCAACGAACCGTATCTACTTTTAAAGTCTTTTAGTTCTTAAAAAGTCTAAACTTTTATTATTTTTTTTAATTCTTCTAAAAATTAGTGTTTTTTAACAAAACAAATTTTCAAACTGATATCCTCAGTAATAGCTATTAAGTTTTCCAATTACAATTATGTATTTGGAAAACATAAGTTATTTCTTTTCACAAGCTAAGTTATGAAAGAATAATCAAAGTTTCCTTGTTTTCTTCGCATGCTTTAGAGGTTTTGGAAAGTTTTGACATGACAAGTAATTATGTTTTCAAAACATGTTATGAAATCAAAATAGTTTATTAAAACAATTCTAACGCGCTATATGTTCAAATATAGGTTGGCTACAGGACTATAGTTTACATCCTTTTGTATTAATGTGATCTACAGAATAGCGGTGGGCGTTTGTCGGTTGACAATGATGATGATGGTACAACACAGATATTTTAATATTTATTTAGTCATTGATTTACGCAATAATAAAAGATAAGGTTTAATAACATATAAGGTTGAGCATAAAAATATGAAATTTGAAAATGTTTATAAAGTATAGATTATTGGAATTTAGATTTACGTTGTACTAAATTTATGTTTATCGTCATATAATGTCACGCCCTGCCCAGGGGATCGGCTGCCACTTGGGGGGCTTTACCCAAAATGGAATGTAAACAAATTTCCGGTTTGTGTTCCAGTTACTCGACGAATTTGCTTTTCCAATCCCCAGTTTGTTTAGTTATTTGTCTCGTAGTAGATGTTTCGGAAGGATCCTTGCATACCATCATGTATTTATATAAAAATAGGTATAATATTTTATTACGTTTCTAAATAATAATAGAGATAATTCATACGTTATTTAGTACTGACACTAGAAACCATTTTGAAGCGGTAGTCTTCAATTTTTTTTCTTTGTGAATCCTATTAAAATAATAGGTTGGGGAAAAAGAAACCCATTATTTTTATATGAACTTCAGGACTTTATTTAATGTGCTTCGGATTGTCCGATTTGGGTCAAATATGCACCGTTTTGTTCTATGATTTGTTGAGATTTTAAAGCTAACTTCATAATGCCTCTCTCGTAGAAGTCCTGGTCTCTATTTGCAAAAAACACTAGTAGCCGATTTTCACAATATTCCCGATGCCAATTTTTTATCACTAAAGAAATTTTGTAATGCAAGAAAAATATGGTAATCGCTTGGTGCCAAGTCCGGACTGTATGGAGGATGCATTAAAACTTCCCAACCAAGCTCCCGAAGATTCTGGCGAGTCACTGTAGACGTGTGAGGCCTAGCGTTGTCCTGGTGGAACACGACACCTCCCCTGTTGGCCAATTGTGGCCGTTTCTGGTCAATTGCTATCTTCAAACGGTCCAGTTGTTGACAATAGAGATCAGAATTTAGTGCTTGGCCATATGGAAACAACTCATAATAAATAATCCCCTTCCAGTCCTACCAAATGCACAGCAGAACATTCTTGGCCGTTAGTCCTGGTTTGGCCACCGTTTGAGGTACTTCACCTTTCTTTGACCATGATCTTTTTCGCACAGGGTTATCGTATGTGATCCATTTCTCATCTCCAGTCACCATCCGTTTAAGAAATGGGTCTATCTCATTCCGTTTGGCCAAGGCTTCGCAGATGGAAATTCGATCCATCATGTCTTTTTCTGTTAATTGATGTGGCACCCAAACATCGAGCTTCTTTTTGAATCCAGCTTTGTGTAAATGGTTTAAAACTGTTTTGTGGTCCATTTTTAGCTCCTGGGCGATGTTACGACTGCTAACATGCCGGTCAACTTCGATCATTTCTCCGATTTTATCGACATTTTCGGCGACCGCCTTCCTGTGCGAGGTGCATCTTTAACATCAAAAATTCCTGAACGGAATCTACGAAACCAAAATTGCACATAATTGGCTGTTACAGTATCGGGTCCATAAACACCATTCACAATTTTAGCCGCCTGGCTTGCATTTTCGCCTTTGTCAAAGAAAAACTGTAAAATGTTCCGAATTTTCTCTTTGTTCACTTCCATTTTTAACACCCTGTAACTCACAATTGAAAGCACCAAACAAAAAACAGCAAAAGAATTTTTTTACTGCGAAATGTCACCTTTCCAACGAGCATAAATCTGAAACTGTTTGATCGATACTTTACGAGAAATGTATCACTACAGCCATCTATCGAAAAAATAATGGATTTCTTTTTCCCCAACCTAATATAATTCGGTTACGAAAGTGTACTGGAAATATTATTGAGAATAATGTTTTTTTTATGTTTTAAAATTATTTTAAACATTGGCAATGGAAAATTAATTTTACAGTTTCAATAGACTATTGATTATCTGTCAAAATATATTTACGTAATGTTTCACGACGATTCGAGATCAGAAATTATCGATGCTTGTACTTTCTCTTCATAACATCTTATAAAGTAATACATAATACATCAATATTAGTTTTAACATAAAATTCTAAATTAGATACTTTGTGAAGTTTTAAGGTTTTTAAAATTTATTCTTGATAACGAATAGATGTAACGTTTCTCTACGATTAACTCTAAGAAAGCTGATAATTTTGAGGAGTTAATAATAATCAATATGACCAGAAGAGACATATTGCTTCCATGACAATATAACCAGAGATAAGTTGGTTAAAGTGGAAGGTCTTCCAATTGTTCCGTTTACGCTTTATTTTATGACCTACATTTAACACAATTATTAGGAACATTTTTTTTACATATACAATTTTTTTTTTAACGGCCTAAAAAAAATAACTTGTACACAAATTCAAGTTGCGTTCTGTATGTTAATATTTGTTAAAAATACAAATTTTATTATTTTGAAACTAACTCATTTAACATTATTATGAAACGAAAAACTGAGCTGAACATAGGAAAAGTTTTAATGAGCTTCAAACATTAAAATACATAATCTAGGACATTAAAATTTTTACCACATTTCTGGAGTATCTCAATTAAAATGTTCCATTAGTATGGCTTTTCATGTTTTACTGGGAAACATTTTGCAAACTCATTTCGTCCGTTCAGTATGCGTTTTAGGGAACACTTTGTTTTTGTTTGTTTATCCATTGCTCTAATTCTTGTTCAAAGAAACGAACTGAAGATAAATAGGATCTGACAAACAGACAGTTCTATTAGAAATTATAAGTAGGTGCAAAACAAATCTTTTATTTTACCTTAATTTTATTGTGTGTTCATATAATATTAGACTTTCAAGTCTAATATATGAACATGGTCAGCTTTATATTATAACATCAACGTCGGAAGAGAAACATAACATACAAAAAAACAAAAGGTAATAAAAAGATAGGCTATGTTGTTTTATGAATGTTATGTTAATGCTTTCCAAATAAATATCGTTTTGAAATGAATTTTTTTTTTTATACTATTATTCTAATTGGCTACACCTTAGTATTCTATACCGGGAAGATCAATAAATTAATGGTATTCGGGTTAGTTTAACTATGCATTCAGACTGAAGCGAGTGCCATAGTGATCTCGGAATTTCAATCAGCTTGTGGCTATCAAACAGTTCCCAATTTTTTTCCAATTATGTTTGATTGTTTAGGATGGAAGATTTTATTTGTTGTCTAAGAACATACAACAAAAAAAAAACATTAAAATTCGCATAAAAATTCATTAGATATTAACAGTTAGTTATGTAAATGATATCTATTTTAATATTTGCTTTATAACAGCGACTTTAACGTCTTTAAAAAACTGTCTTTTATAATCTTGCAATGACTTTAGTTGGAATAAAAATTTCATAAACTTTAGTGACAGAGTTAAGTTTAGCCCTTTGACGAGGGCTGGAGAGCATTTAACAACGGGAATATCTCACCATTTAGGATCTAATTAAAACTTTTAAACTTTCACTCTGGGAATAATTAAAGTTACCGCTTTTCCTCAATTCGTATCGCGATATATTTTACTTTATTTCAAATTATAAAGTGTTAATAGAAAATAAACATAGTTTTAGTACGTGGTTTTTAGTCAGAAAAAAATTTTGATTGTAGAGTTTATAAACCACTGCATTATTTAATTTATAACAGGTTCACATGTAATTAAAAAAAAAAAACAATATAGAATTTTTTTTTATAAGACTTCTGTTTATTTAAAAATCTTTATAAGTTCTGATGGTTTTCGAACTCAACCATCTTACTTATTGAAAACACTGGTCTCTAAGTATATATTATAATAACATATTTCATATAAAATCAGTATAGAAACTAGTACAAACTATGCCTGCTTCTGTAGAGGTATAAGCTACTTTAACTTAGAATGATACTCTCTTACTTTTAATGAAAGACAATTTACCAGAGGATGGATATTGTTCTTAGACAAACATAGTTTAATAGTATCACTAATTCTATAGTTAATAGCATACTATTTTCTTTATTCAACTTGTCCATAACAATGTGAAGCTAGTGAGGATGATAAATATGCAACACATTGCTCTCGTCGCCTCAGACGTAAGGTGTTAAGTTTCGTTATATCAGCAATTTCCCCAACTACAGCACCCTTCAAGCCGTAATTCAGTAATGTTTGCACACTGCTTGGCGGCAGAAATAGGCGCTGCGGTGATATCTACCTCGACGGCGATAGATGTCATAATCCACTAGTAAGCTTCAAGAAAATCATCTGCTCACAGATTATAAAATAAAAGTTTTAACTAAAAATGGACATTAAAGAAATACTTTGTTTATTACTTGTAAAATTGTTTAGTATGATAAAAGGCAGAGGTCTGCTAAACGTTCTGCCTCCTTATGTAGTTACAGCAAAAGCCTTAAATCTAGATTACAGGCTCATATTCTTATACGAGATAAAATATGACAGATAGACATTAATATGCTTTATAGTTATAGTTTCCTGTTTTGTCCAAATTAAATCTTATTGTCATAAACAGGAGACTACAGCAGAGAGGAGACTACACATACTACTGCAGAGCTTCTGAAACATTATAAAGGTGGACATATATTTTACTATAACGTTTTTGATTAAACTCGTTATAGAATTTGGTGTGTTATCGATGGTATATGGGAAAGACATACTATTTTTTGTCGAAAAATAACATTAGTAGAAAATTTATTGAACGCTCTATATATTCATCATAAATTTACCAATGTACTGTTTATCTTCAATGCCTGTGTGTTAGGTTTTAAAAATATGTCAGAAGTTATATGTTGGCGATATAATAAATAAATTACTTGAAAGTTTGCAGACTCTTGAAGAAGTTGTGCTGTGACGCGCGATCTCTGAGTACGAAGTTAGTTTGCTCAGTTAAAACTTACTAACTGTAAAAATCCTTTGATTACATTTAATTAATATTTAATATATATTTCACCGTGTGGGTGATTTGTTATTATGGATGTTTCTTCCATCTCTCTAACCTTGTTACATAACGCAATTAAACTGCTTCAGTGTGGCAATTGACCCTTATTGGAAAGGCAAACATCACATTAATATGCTACAATAACGTATGACTATGAATTAAATATCAATTATGTGAAAATAACTAAAATAACAAATACTGTACATATTTTTAAAGAAAATTTCTTGAGAGTGTCTTTAATGTATTCTTCGATTGTTATATTTTTGGAACTAAATAGGAATAGTTGTAGAGGTATTTTTGGTTTGCGACTTTTAAACTGTTCCTTAGACGCTGACACCATCTTCGAGTATTGCATTTTATTTATTGCAAATCAATAATTAATTAATGTTTTCTGATTTAAAGGGCCGAGAATCGCTATAAGGTAGTCAGAGTAACGCTGGTACACATCTACTAGAGAAGATATAGGTTGTACAATAAAACCTACATAGTCGGCATCCTGTAAGAACCATTTCAGTTCGTGTAATAAATTATAAATTAATCGAATTACTCAAAAGCCTTTGTGGTATACCAGTGATGAATTTAGGATTCTGGATTCTGTCCGGTGTCCTAAATCGAATGTAACATTAAGCAAAAAGATATTGAACTAAATTAATTCACAGACCGGTTTTGCACAGGAGATATTTCACATTGATTATTATAATACTTGTATCGTAAGGCTAACCTTATTGTTTAAGGACTAGGCTTACCGTACGTAGATTAAAGTTTATTATATTCTACAATCTATAAATCCAATTTACTATAGAGATTCAATAAAATCTCTAGCCTGTGAAGCTGTTGACTTTCTTATTAAACATTTCAGTAGCTCGCTATATATAGTTTTAAAGCAAAAATTACTACAACATTGGAGAGTTTTTGTGAACAGAATTAATAATTTCGTTGCTACCTGTGCTAGCACCTCGTCTACCCCGCCGTAAGTTTTTCATTTAAATTAACGAGCTTCTCTGTTCATTGAACTACTTGTGTACTAAATTAAAGTATACAAATTTAATAAACTTTATGTAGTGCGACATAATTTAAAAATAAAATCGCCTGAGTTAGTATAATACTACACCAAAGGTCACTTATAATTATTAAGGATACTAAAATATATTGCCTTATAAAAAAGCCTGTAGATATTAAATCTTCCTCTTGTGACTTCTATTCTGGACGTCCGAATATAGTCTGAAGAAGATTGAAAATAATCTTTGATCAAATGTTTTTTGTTTTGAATATCTTAATATGCAATAAATAAATAAAATATACTATTAATCAGCGTTATAGCATTTACTCTATGAGTTATGTATTTCTAAACTCAATGTCTCTTAGAAAAGATATTAAGTTGTTACACCAGTTAAAAGAGAAAATAACTTTTATTCATATTTCTAACTATTTTAGCATATGCGAAAATTAATTAGTTCTTAATAAGTAACGAAAATTTCGGAAAACATAAATGTTAAAACCCTTTATAAAAATGATTACAATAATATTATGATGTTGTGTATAGATTATTAGCAATTTCTTTTAAAATATTTTGTTTTTAAGGAACCCATAGGGTTCCTTGACATCTTAAAGCACAATTATTGTAATATACATAATTTTCAAGATTTTTAAAAAGTGTAATTTCGGTTTTCAAAAACAATAAATGAAATGTATATACAATGTCAACACGATAGATACACCAAGGTAAACCTTGATCCATTACACGTTTTCATTACATAAAAGGCTATCTGACAGTTTATAAAAAAAAGGATGTTTTTTAATTACATCAATGGACGAAACGGGCAGAAAGATAGCACAATGTTAAGTGAATAATGATGGTAAGTGACGTGCCTGCTCATACGATGCAACACTTGTTGAGATGTTTACCCAGCAACCACAATGTGATCGCCGCACAGAGAAAGAGAATATTTAAAATTTGTTAAAAAAAGTTAAACTAAGGAGTCTCGCATAACAACTCACGGGACTTGGGTCCCAAGCCAACCTTACTTGTTCGTGTTGCACCTTGCTAATCTACAAACGAAGCTCTAGCTTCCACCTACCCGCATTGGGCAAGAGCAGTGGGAAAATGCCCAAATCCCCTCAATCCTTACCCAATAGTTGTGGCAATCCTTGGGGGAGCCCTACGTCCAGTATTGGATGCGGATCGTTTGATGATGATTATGACCCTAGTAATTTTATTAACTACAGTGATTTCTGTTTTGCAAATTATGGTACAAGTTTATAGATCTTAAATAATAAATTAATAAAGATCTACGAACGTATCGAACATCTGCCGCTAAGTTATGGCGCAACTTCTTAATATATTAGGGAAATTTTGTTCTCGATTAACTGGAAATAATTAAGTGAATTTCCTTACAATTGAAGTTAAAGTTTAAATACATTACATAATAGTAATTTATATAAAATTATGTAGACAATATTTGATGGAGTATCGAAGACATCATAATTCTCTTTGTTAAATCTTTCTTTATCACTGTTAACCGAAGACGTCATCACGTGCAGGTTGATGAGTGCAGTACGCGGGTGAGAGAGAAAGCTACTGTCCTTTCTTGAAATTATTCCTTTCTTTTAGTCCTTTTATAACACATCGAGGCTAGAGTTATGCCATTGAGAACAATCCAACATGCCTCCGTACACCTGCCTAACATTCAAAGAGTATCTTATGCTACAAAATTCAATATTGCCTATGTTCAGAGTAATTTCTTATACGCCTATTTAGTATTACAACAATTGGTCGAGTTCCCCTACTTTGTAAACTATTTCAATAACAGGACCCGATAGCAAATTGCTTCGGCGTTAGATTTATTGCTTTCCTGATACTTTATTAGCCTTGGTTGTACCAATTTTATTCGACTAAGAATACAAATAGTCAATGTCACTATGTTGTAATTTGCATGTATCGTAATGTATGTGCGTGTAAGCGTTGTAATGAATATTAATATATATTAACATTTATATTCTAGTCTTTTCTTTTGTCTGAGGACCTTACATAAAATTCATTCTTGTTTATATACTTTTATAAAAAAAAATATCCACTCTACTATTTTATTAAACCACTGTGCTTTCATCAATGTAAGGCTTTTAATTGATTACTTTATTACAATGAATTTCGCAGGGCTCCGGCGAGGCATTCATGCACGCATCGGCTCTCTCCAATAACAAAAGCTGATTTATTAAGTATAAAATTGTGTGGAGGGTACTTTACTTTTATCAGGTTTTATGTTACGAAAAATATTTTGATTATTAAATGAGGTTTTTCATATAATTTTAATAAGACTTTTTAATAACAAATCAGTAAAACATACCCAAAGATACCTAAAATTTTCGTGTGGGACATGAATTAAAATACATCACTATAATTCTTCACTTGACTTGAGAAGGATGAAACAACTCCAGAAAAAAGCTTGAAATTTCACGATTATACTAAATTTGCCAATCTACGTGCTAATCAAATCCAATACGCCGATTACTGCCAAAACTAGCGATGTCTTTATTAAGTAATATAATTGATGTTCAGGAAGCAAAAGAATCAAAAATTTATGGTTCATAGATGTAAGGTCAATATTTTCTCTTCTCCCAATCTCAGTGCTGTTTCTTTTTATTTTCAAGTTTATAAAAAAATATACTAATAAAATGGGAGTACCTTGTATTTTCATATTCCAATAAATAAAAGTAAATTACGACCAGAGAGCAATAACAAAGAAATATATTTTATGATCACTACTGGTAACGAGTTTTTGTTCTAACATTCTGTTATATTTTAGCAAAGGGTCTGAATCATTTGTACGTACTAATATTGGAATTCTGTATGAGATTAATTATAGTGTATATTTTTCTTCTTACAAGACGAGATTGATACAAACATTCATTTCGTTAAAAGAGTACCGCATGCAGTAAAAAAATGTCCATTTTTATGCTACTGTAAAATGCTATTGTCATTTACATATGAATTATTTTTTAATTCAAAATGAACATGCAAAGTGCATCGTGAGATTAGATAGGTTTTCTATGTGGAACTGAACATTGCTCATCTCATGGATAGAGGAATAATAGACAACATATACGGACATGAATGTTGAGATGGGTGTGCCGTGTAACAATAATGGATAGGATACAGAAAGGACGAGTAAAAAATCCATATCGACTTTTGTATAAAGTTATTTCTTTAACGGTTTTTTTGATTTATACAAACACAGAAAATATATAACAAAGAAAACAACATAATTTTACTTAAAATTTATAATATATATTATAAATCTATTCCGTTGTAACATATATGAGTATTTCAGTGAATCGGAGCCACTTGGGACTTGATGGAATAGATTGTAAGCCAATTTCCATTTGTGCTCCGGATATTCACTGAATTTACTATTCCGATCCTATTTGTTAAATTGTTAACGAGTAGCGTTAATCCTTGGATACTAGTTGCATGTATTATCTCAGGTTTTAATGAAGCTGTTTATAATTCAAGAAATACGAGAGGCAGGGTTTTATCTCTGTAAGATTTGTAAACCTGCATAATTTACAAACATTTAACTTTATATTACTATTAAATTCAAGAGTGTTAGGTGATTAAATTATAAAAAACTAAAGGTTTTTGACATAATGATTTCTAACTTTTTTAAATACTCTTAAGTATGATCCAAGGTAATGTCAACTAGTATTGTGGTAAAATGTACTTGCTTGGCAACAGTCTAATCAAACTTCAAATTTTTCCTTCTTTCTCTTCCTTTGTGTTGATAAAACCAATTGTGTACTTCCGCTTTGTGTTCGGTTGAAAATACAATACGTAGCTTCACTACTACAAAAATAAAATTAATATTATTTTCAGATGATTTAAGTAATTTAGATTATCATTAGAAAGGTACTACATAAAAAATTTCATTTATTTGCTAAAAAAAAATATCTGAAAATCGCAGATTTATTACAGATTATTTGTGACAAAATTTTTTTTATAACGAAAAACATTTAAATGAAATAAAAAATTGAAAAGGCAAAAGCATTACGATTGTGTGTATAAACCATAATATCGATACTTTTATATTGAATGTATAAAAATTTAAATAGGTACGGTTATTAACATGCCAAAGGCGTTAGTGGGAGACAGGAAAAGTTGAGTAATACCGTTAACTCCTTGATGAGGGTTTAAAAGCATTTTATAACAAATGGAAGGACTCCAGTGTCCTGGAAAATTATTAACACTTCGAAACTATTAATATTCACTCTTAAGTTAACGTTTTCTTTCACCGTAAAAGCCTGCCAACATCTTTTAGGTATTTTAGTAATTATTGTAGTCATATTTCTTAAAATTTATAAATTATTATTTGTAGCTACATATAAAATATTTTATGCTTCTGTACTAACGAGACTTGACATGTAAGTTATAAAGCGACGAGCGTAATATAGTGCTGTGAAAACTTGCTCCAGCACCTCATTGTCATGTGGAGACCGTAAACGTATAACCTGAATACGTAATGCTCATCTCCCTTCCTTTCAACGTTAAAAATTAGATTTTTAATTTGAAAAAGGTTTTGTTTTAAAATCAATTGAGTAGTTTTTGCTGATAATTATGAAAAAATAGTAAATAATTTTAATAACTTCATATAACAGAAATAATAATAATTTAGAATTAACATGCTGTTACTGAGCTAAGGTAGAACATTTATAAGTGTGGATAAAGTATAATATGTGAACTGTTTTTAATCTGTACCTTCAGTTACTAATAAGAAAAGAAATCGGAATATTTCCTTGTCTGTTGTTTTTTTTTCTTGTCTTGCTCTATTCGAGCTTCTTGCGCAAGAAAGGAAAACTTGACGATATATCGGAACAGAATCTTTAACAATTGAGTCCAAAACAAATTAAATTGGAAAGTATGATGAAATGTTTCAGAGTATTTGTAATTGTTTGCTTGGTTTATGAAGATTTTTATATTTATTATTAATTTATAAAACTCAATTTTATTAAGGAGAGTTGAGTAAAGAAACTAAAAGATTCTTCTAACTGCTTTAGTCTGCTACATGTCAATAACATTTACTGATTATTTTCAAAAGGCCCTACTTATCGGGAAAAGCATCTTCGGTAGGAGTAAACAAACTTTCCGTTTACTCGAAGATACGATGCAAAGCGTCTAAGTCTCGAGGAACTTTCAATTAACTTGCTAGCATGTTAGCGCTCAGTCAAGAAATACTAACGGGGATAAAAAAATTATCTCTTATATAGTATGCAAATTATATACTAAAATATTGTGTACATAAAACGTTTATGTTTAGATTAGTAGGGTTATTTCGTAGTACATATCTATAGATTTATGCTCAAACACGTCGATGAATATTTTCATTTATATAAACCACTTTGTTTCTTGAAATAATATTTATCTCAATCTACTAATGTTAGCATGGATCGTCGTTATACATTGTTGGTTCAAAATATCTCCATTTTAATTATAGTTGAGAAATATTAAAACACCAAAACATCTCTGAAGTTACGTTAGTTTAAAACTTTTAATGAAATGATTTACATGCTTTGTTCCTATGACAGTAGTTGGAATACTAATTGAATATGCAAGTGAATCGTACCATTGGGCGAAATACTAGAGTTTATGACCTGTGCGAACTGCCAGAATATTTATGACCAGAATCCATTTAAATATATTTGTAAAACTGATTATATCCTTCAAAAAATTTGAAAACATATGTGATTAGTGTTTTTAATGTTTTGTTCTTGCGAGATTTATCTAATATATATATAATACTTATATATAAACGTTAACTTTAACTTGATCTATTGTTATATGAATTTTCAATTCCAGCCCTTAAAGACTAGCTGAGTACTATGTAATGGTTTTTCTTAAAACCAGAAAATACCTTTAAATATATTTTGAAAAAAAAAAAAAAAATTAAAAAAAAAAATCATACGATGTTGGACCTTCTTAAAAAAAAAAACGAAGCTTATTTGCACATTACATGGAAGTAATCTTAGATTAATTAAGAAGATATCGCATCACTTTTAAGCTAGAAGTCATTAGTCTCTTACGTTTGTTTATAAACCTTCAACGAAATTACATCAGATCGACATTTTAACATTATGGGGAAAAGGCAAATTAAATGAGATACTAAATGGGACGTTTTAATTAAATCGCAAAAGTCGAAAGTACTCCGACGGAATTTCAATCAGTTTTGTGACCAATCTCTTTGATAAAGTAGCCAATAAGTTGTTCGCAAATTACGTCCCTAAACGTTTTTCAAGGAAAATACATTCTTTAACGTGAGTTAGGTATTTTTGTGAACCTACTTGTGAACTTTAAACAAAATTTTACATTTTAAAAGAATAAATTTGCTTTTACTTTAATAATTTTTCTCTGAAAAGCTTTTCACAGGGCAGAATATTACAATAGGAAGAATCGTATGTAATGGAGAATTACGTATAGTATAATTCGCAGCATTATGTTCATACATTTATTAGGGGGACCGGAAAGTAATGTCGTTTCTGCGCATGCCAATACTTGATTGTCATTTGTCAGCTCATTGTTTTGTTCAGAGGCGTACCAAAGACATTGTGAGGTTATAGTGATTTCTTTACTTATAGACAATTGAATTACAATTTTTTTTTGTAATTTTGGGTAAAATGGCCAGCCAAATACCAGAAGAGGTACACATCCGGCATTGCATGCTCTTTGAGTTTCGCAAGGGAAATAACGCAACAGTTGCTACCAAAAACATTTGCGATGTTTATCCAAATGCACTGGACATTCGTAAATGCCAAAGGTGGTTTTCCAAGTTCAAATCGGGTAATTTTGATCTTTCCGACTCGTATCGATCAGGAAGACCATCAACGTTAGACAACGACGTGTTAAGGGCGGAAGTGGAAGCAAATCCGTGTCAGACGATCGAGGAATTGTCAAACAGTCTCAACAAACCTTGGTCGACCATCCAAGAACATTTGAAGCAGATTGGAAAAGTAAGCAGAGCAGGTGTTTGGGTCCCGCATAATCTGTCCGAACAGAATAAGGCTAACCGATCAATCACATGCAACTTATTGCTTCAACGACACAACACAGAAGCGTTTTTTGATCGCTTGATCACAGGAGAGTAGAAATGGGTCCTGTATGATAACCCAAAACGCAAAAGGCAGTGGCTCTCTCCAAATGAAATCCCTCGGAGTACTGCTAAGCCAGGTTTACACCCCAAAAAAGCGCTTTTGTGTGTTTGGTGGAGTATTCGCGGCATTGTTCATTTTGAATTACTGAAACCTGGAGAAACTGTTACTGCAGACCTCTACAGCGAACAATTGCAGCGAGTCAATCAATCTTTAATTGAAAAGTGGCCAGCGATTGTCAACCGAAAAGGCGTCATTCTCCAACATGACAATGCAAGACCGCACTGCGCAAGGCGAACTCTAGAAAAAATTAATGAATTGGGGTGGGAGGTGCTGCCTCATCCACCATATTCGCCCGATGTTGCACCATCGGATTTCCACTTATTCCGAGCGCTGCAACACTTTTTAAGTGGCAAAACATTTGCAAATTTGGATGATATCCAAAATGCCATCTCTAGATATTTTGCCGAAAAACCAATTAATTTTTATCGATCAGGGATTGAAAATTTACTCACTAGATGGCAAAAGGTTATTGACAATGATGGGGAATACATCATTGATTAAATATAAAGACTCGTTAAAAATGTATGTGTTTGTATTTAGCGTAAGAAAACGACATTACTTTCCGGTCCCCCTATTATTTATGTAACAGTATACAATTATAATGTAACTGTGTGTATCATACAGTTATATTATAATTGTATTTATTTATAAACATGTTTGTTTTCAAAAAGATCAGATCTTACCTCTAACATAGTTCAAAGCTGTTTGGAATTCCAGGATCAGTTCGGCATTTGTTATAGACTCCATTCATAGCTGTGGTTTAACCTGAATACTGTGCGAATATTGATTTTATCCGTGAGGCAAAATGTAAAGGTATTTCAGAGAGGTTTAGTTGAGTTTAAGGTGTTTTGTTTATTATGTTATTTGTACTATGTTTCTTTCGAATTTGTTTAGTATTAGTAATATCAATGCAGTTGATTATAAAAAACAAGCTCTTATCATAGTTTAAATTGCTATGTTATGTGTAAAACTTCTAAATTTACAGATTTTCGTTATAACAAATATTTTGGAAATCGTCTGCAGATAAATGGTACAGATGTAGTGAGAAATTATTTTTCTTCGGAAAAACTCGGATCTTTATCGGAATACGTTGACACTGGAACTGTTAATGAATGATCGTATTAAATGAATGACATTTTCATATTCATTAATATGGAACTTTATTGTTTAGTGTCAAATGTCAAACGGAATAATGTCATTGTGTAATAATAATAAATGCTATTTGAAAGAGCACGATAATTACGAACTTTTCCGAAAAATCTTTCCTCACTACATCTGTACCGTATCCAAGTCAGAACTAGATTTGGCCATTTACTCGTATACTTATATATATACTTCGTATCACAAACGATTTAAAGACTTTAAAACCGTTTTTAAGTTCATATATTGCGACAAAAGTGTATTAAATAAGCAAGGTTCAATCACTTTCAAAAGATTGAAAACTATCGAGTATGTATTATATATTAACGGTTAAGCGTCTATCGTTTGTCGATGATGATAACGGTTGACCACATAATAAAAATCATTATAGTAAATAAACGAATGAACATTTTAATGTTATTTTAACGAAAATGTCTAGTCCACAAAATACTCTATTGTTCAAGTTAATATTGTGCAACGGACTAACAAAAATTAAAACAACAGCCACATGTTAATTTACACGCTGAATGTGAATTTTGTTTGCAAAAGGCTGCTTTGTAACATTAAAATGTTGTTCGTTTAAGTATTACAAGGTAGAAACTCATGGCATTGGTTGTAATTAAACAGGTTATGAATACAAATTAATATATTATAAACAAATAGTTAACTTTATGTTTAATGGGCATTTATTCATATAAAGGTTTATATATGGTGACTTCCAAAACAGATTTTTGACGGGAATATTACTGCTGAAGCTGAAGATGTAAATAACACTAAATATTCTAAATTATAAGAATGAATTAGAGTCCTGTGCGAAAACAATAAAGACCTAAAGATTAAGACGTTATTGTTGGTATAACCAGATTTATTACAAAGACTTTGAATGTATGTAAAAATTAATGAAATAATTCTAGTACTGCAATGTCTCTTGAGTTTGATGAGTCAATATTTTAATAGAGAAGTTAAATTATCCTATTATTTTAAATAAACGTTGTCTACGTACAAAGTGTTGTTAAATTATTATATAGACTTAAAACGCGATGCGATATAGTTACTAAGCTGAGGAATTAGGATTTGGTATCCAATCTCTATTTCGAATCACGTCCAGAATTGAAACATGTCAGTGCGGTATTGGGTTTGAAAGGAGATTGATGAATTACTTCCTTTTCCTCCATGACGGAGTATAGTAAATGACGACTATTTCATTCTAACAAATAAAACCGTGTTTTCGCTTTTAATCTCCATGGGTATTAATGGCAACAGGACCGAATTATATACAAGTATAAAAAACCACTAACCTGATCGCTGGAATAAGTAGTGTTCAAGTAGAAATTTCTTTTGTTGTCCTTTTAGACGACGGCGAGTACGTCTTTTTAATGTTATGATGATGTTTGAAATTTAACGAATTAAATCATTCTTATGGAAATCAAAGTAAAAAGTTCATATCTAATTTTTCCAAATCTTTATTCTTTTTTTTATGTCTTTATTCAACGAAGCAACGAAACTAGCGAGAGATTCGTCTGATGGTAAGTGACACACCTACCCATAACAACGTTGCGCTAGTTATGATGATATATGCCCCATTGTGCTCGTCGCATTAATACATAAAATGTTGCCTCGGTACCCCAGTAGTTTCACTAGCTACAGCGCCTTTTAAACCGGAACACAGTAATGTTTGCACACTGCTCATTGGCGATAGAAAAAACCACTGCGGAGGTCCCTGGCAAAACCTAGCTCTATTGTAGTAAACGTCCTGTTAAAAAAAAATAGCAAAACTTTATTATTTTTGTGAAGGTTTTAAATAAATCATCAGGCGTATCAAAAATCAATACAACCGTCGTAGCATTTCAATTGGAAACGTGATTTGAAATATTGATTAGATTCTATTCAATCTAAAACCTTCAGTTTGCTCGTTCACAGATCAATGATATTTACCTCTGCAGAATTTATAGAAGTATATAATGTACACGCTTCAGTATAGAATGTAATTTATGAAATATTAATGTATGTACGAAATTATAAATTAATTTCAATTTTTAGTTATCGTTTTTAAAATATTTATTTGTGAAAAATAATACAAAGTAAACGAATGCATAACGAATCCGAAGTTAACTTTAGTTTTCAATTCCGTTCAAAGTTGAACGTGCGGTTTTATTGTTTGCAGTCGGTTGGGTGTTTACTACCGGTTGTGAGTACAGATATTGTTGCAGCAGTGATGTGTCGACATGTCCGTACATACATTATTTATTTATGCTTCATATTCATGTATAATTATTTCAGCCTCTATAATCAATGGTCCTTCATTTCACATAGTGTTAAGTGATTAAGTTGTGGACTGTTAAACTCATTCAGAAACCACCGGTGGTGATGTTCTCACAAGTTTTCCACACGCTTTTATAGAACAGTCGGTAAATTAACAGGATCATTGAAAATAATGGTTTTAATTAATGCTGTTTTTGTATTTAAAAGAGAACTACCGTTAGTGTTATAAAGTTCCTTTTAATATTAGATACAGGTCGAGGCTACAGTCGAATACTAATTTTAAGACTTTGATTCATGAGTCATAATCGAAATAGATTATAGCTGGTACGAGAAATGAATTGCATAAACATTGTGTTCAAAAATATATCTTAAAATTATTTGAAACTAAAGCGTTTGATATCTAGTATACAGCCATAAGTAATCATAACTTTAAAACTACTAATGCTTGAATATTTGGAGTGAAAAAACTTGAAAAAGTTATATTTAAAAGAATTACTTTTGCATTTCTGTCTCATGGTTATTCTTCAATCGTTCATAAGACTAAAGTATAATACATCGAGTCTTATGCGGGTTCTCTTAAGGTAAACGTGATAGTTGTACTTTTTATCTCACATCAGGACGGAAAAGAGAAAAATG
Source organism: Troides aeacus (assembly GCA_033220335.2). Lineage (NCBI taxonomy): Eukaryota > Metazoa > Arthropoda > Insecta > Lepidoptera > Papilionidae > Troides > Troides aeacus. Next base: position 4,380,387 of record CM067270.1, read on the forward strand.
TACTGTAATAGCCGGAGCTCGAGGTGAAGTGACTTTAGCCAGTTTAATATTGGGGTTCACTACTTCAAGTTAAAAGAAGGTTATTATTAAGAAAAAATACCGGCTATATAGTAGGAAACGCTCGCAAAATTATAGGTAGCTTGTGAAATAATAGGTATACATAATGGTATAACTTTTTTATCATATTTTGTATAGTATTTTATCAACAATTGGTGATATGTAGCGTTTGATTTATAAAATAAAGGAGTACGTTCCTACGTCTAAAATTTAACCTGAATACCTAAAATTCACGTTTAGAGTTATTACTCATCGTCCCTCATAACAATGACAAGGGTTTATGTCAAATAAAGTGAAGTGTTGTCATTAGTTAAATTGATAACACGAGAACTTTAAGGTTGTATATAAAACATCGCACATCCCTCGTAATCCATTTCATCTCAAAAATATTGCCTGCCTTAATTTCAATAATTGAAATTTTAATATTACTTGGTGTTAAATTTAGATGCAGGGTGAAGTTACTGTTTATCTGGAAACGGTGATAACTCAGTTTTGTAAGTATGGTAGATTATACGAGATATGAGAGTTGTGAGAGGCATGGATTCAACGTCTACAGAGCTGGAGTTTCCGCTGATAAAAAACCTCGGAAGAAAACCTATATTTGGAAAAATGCTTAGAATCTTAATAGTACTGTAACAATGTTCGTACTACCAACCATTGCTCATTATGCATTACTATAGGGACAATATTTTAAGTAATAAATATTAAGTGATTTAATGTTGCTGTAACCAAATTTTGCTCGATTGTCATAAAAGGTTGTTAAGATGGGAAACAGTACCGGCACATCATCCGTTCCCGATACAACCCTAGCGTTGTCTATGATGCTCAGACTTTAGGGGATGACGCAAGATCAAATCATAATAATAGACACAGTTTTGTTTTGTTAAACTTGTTGTCTATACTGAAATAGAATTTGTGGCTATATCAATTATCAATTGAAATAAGATACGAATGTCTACCTACCTACCGTTACCCGTAGTTGCAGAAATTTTACATAACTGTTCGAATAATTTTATCCAAACATTATTATTATTATAATAATGTTTTTTTTTCTTTTTACCATAAACAATCTTTTATTATTACCTTCGTGTCATGATAGAAACTATTATGAACCTTACTTAAAAAATAATCCATGTTTCATGCTCTACTTAGTTGATGTATTCAAAGGGTGCGCTTTAAAATAACGCTTAGATAAACCTGCACCGGAAGTTTTTCTATATCGGAAAGTAATATGCAATGAAATATGTAACAGTAAACATAAACGTAAATTGTGATTGTTTAAACATTGAAAAAAATATTTATTGCGTTAGATGTGTAATAGTTTCATGTATAATTTGTTTTAGAATGAACTGTGGGATAGTTTATGATGGCCGTTGTATAGTGAAGTTATTAAAATAAGGTGTAAAATCTAATAAGAATCGAACAGAACTGACATCTTCTAATTGACGTGGTCACGCTATCCAAGACAGTATCAGTTATACATTAAGAAATACAAATGTGTTTAATGGTAACGTAAGACATATATCAATAATCTAAAAACATGAAAGGTAAAGGTAAGGTACGTAAACGAAGACTAGTAAGCAACAATTCAGCTTAACTTAAAAAAAAGCTTAATTTTTGATGTATAGTGGTAGACTTTTCAACACACAAATAATTATATTATTGAATAGTTATCTGTGATTACACAAATTCAATACCTCCCTAACTTAGCGGAGGCTTTTTTTTTAAATATATATATATATGAATATATTTTTATATAAAATTATTATGATTCAGAGTTTATTATACTCTAAATTTTAGAAATGTCAAAGTGTCAAATTTAATCCGCTCGCTCTATCATGTCTTTGTAATGTCTCTCTTCACTTCCAACTTTCACCCTCTTCTATTGTCCTTGGCATTTGTAAAACTCTTAAGGTTTGTGAAAGACGAATCATTTAATAAGTAAATAAAATTATTAATTCAACATTTAATATTTTTATTTATAAAGTAAAAAACTAACACACTTTAAAAAAATACATTATCCAACTACTCTTGTGGCGTAGCGGCGTTCTTGTAACACGTTGGTTCTTAGTTTGTTTCCTGGACCACACGTTGTGGTGTTTGGTTGGAAGTATGGTTTTTTGAACTCGCCTGGTCGATTACCACCCTCATATTTTAAGTCTATGCCACAAATGTTACTGTGTTTCGGCTGTCAACATGACAACGAAAGTATTCTAGGCGAGCACTACTATTCACGGGCTTGATATAAAACTGGGGTTGAATGTCAAATTTATGTAAACGCAAATTTTCAATTCAAAAGTAAAGACATTTTTATTATTAGTCCACATTGTACACTTCACTGACATAATATACCCAGTACGTCTTATTTAATTATTCACCGCTTAAAGGCTGAAACTGTGTGCTTACGTCTCTATTTCAAGTAAAGAAACTTAGCTTCAAGTTACAGATTGGGAGCTAGCTATCGAATTAGTAATTATTTACGTTCCTCTTTAAATATAAATCTAGAACAGCTGTTTATTCTTACATTTGTTATTTATTAATGTACAATTTATAGAATATATCTCTTCTGTTATAATGACATATAATTTAACATGTAGATATTATATTGTAAAAGAATTTATCGTGACTCGTAAACAAAGAAAATTATATAATATATTAGGTTGATGTTATTGCATTGCTTAATTACTTATAAATAATAGTGATACGTATTTTAATTTAATAAAGTTTCGCGTTCATTAATCAACCGTTTACTACTTTTTACGCAAACATTTCTTTTGTGAAAACAATACTAAGATTTTCTGAACAAATTGTATAGGTTCGCGAAATTCAATAGAAATGCTGTAGACGGAAGTACGGCAGAGTTTTCTTTGTGAAACATGTTTTGTTTAAATGCTTTTGTTGTGACAGAAAGTTACAAAATGCCGTTACTGCTGTTTGTAAAGTTTTAATTTAATACAATTAATTTAATAAACTACAAATTCGATTCCGATTTTCTTAAAGAAATGAGTACCATGGAGTTTTCAAGTAAGCCAACAGATGACGCCACCATAATCAATAGATAACGCTATCGTTTATCATAGCACAAATCTTTATAAGGATCATATATCTTTGTGTACCTTACTACCCCTTAAATTTTTCTCTATTAAATATTATCTTACCTTTCTCCTCTCCTTATTATGTACCAGTTTACCTAAATATATATGTATATATTTAGTTTTGTGTACTTTGGTTTTTGTGTTATACTGTTAGGACTTGGGTCACTAAGTCGTTACGGAGTATATATATTAATTGTATCCAATAACTGGATCTCTCTGGATCTTCGTAACATTGTTGTACTTAGTAACTTGCTCTTATACTTTAAATCGCTCTGTCATTTTCAATATAATGCTGATATCGATGCGTATGTTGTCATTGACCAAAGACTTCGCACCCCACCATAATAACCTCTATGGTTGCGCCCAACGTGGAGCTGTAACTATCCACTTGATCGAATACTACAGTGGAGCGGAATTCGCGGCTAAGACTACGCAACATTTGGCTGTGCTGTGTTGATCAATGAAGGAAGAGGTTGATGAGATTCGTGAATTGATTACAACATGACATTGAAGTTAATGGCCTGTCTTCAAGCCCTAAAAGCAAAAGGAACTGTTTTAGGCCAGGGGGAGACAGAGAAATATTCCGTGGAATACGCCAGCTATTCATTAAAAGCAGCATAGGATCATCATCATTTCGACCGATGGACGTCTACTGCTGGACATAGGTCTCTTGTAATGTGTTCCACAAACCATATTCTTGCGCGGTTTGAATCCATTAGCTCCCAGCGATTTTTTTTAGGTCCTCTGTCGCGATTCCAGCATTTTAAGACCCCAACGTCCATCGGTTCTACGAGCTATGTGCTCCGTCCAATGTCACTTTAGCCTAGCGACTCTTAAGGCTATGTCGGCGACCCTTGTTCTTCTGCAGATCTCCTCATTTTTGATTTGGTCGCACAGAGATATTCTTGGTCTTCAAGCACAGGGATTTTGGGCGACAAAAACTTTCAAAGTTTCCCGAACACTGCTGAGCTCACCGAGCATTGCATTGAGGTCCTCTAGAGTTTCGCCATGACGTGTATATCATCGGCAAACCGTAGGTGAGTTATATACTCGTCATTGATGTTAATGCCAAACCCGTTCCAATAGAAAAGCTTAAAGACGTCCTCCACTATGCTGTACTAAATAGTATAGGAGAGATTACATATCCTTACATAGCAACTGGATAGGTCACGTAGCCTGGTTCTGTATACGGATTGACATGGTGGCGATTTTGTACAAGCTCTTCAACAATTGGATATAGCGATAATCGATCCGCCAATTCCGAAGTACCATCAATAATCCCCAGGTTTCCACTGAATCAAAAACTTTCTCAAAGTCCACAAACGCTAGGCAAAGTAGCCGGTTATACTGCAGCATAGAATACGAGTGTAAAATCCTGTCCTAACCGGCACAAGTCCTACGTAAGAAAGGTCGTCCACTCAAGCAGTCGTTGTAAAACCTAGAACCCTTAACAAGAAACGTACTTCAGTTCCTGTCTTTCTCGTCGGAGCGTCTTCGAAGACAGAGGGGGAGACTGAAACAAGAAGTTGTCAAGTAACTTGGGTTACTTGTGAGTACAGATGTCGCCTCCATGAACAATAGATCACGCTATCGTTTATCATAGCATAAATCCTTATAAGGACAGTACATCTTTGTGTACATTCACCTAGATTAAGAAGTCATTACGAAATAACCAATTGTATCCATCAACTATATCTCCACAATGCAAGATTTATATAAATGTAATTAAGGTACAAAATTAACATTTTTTGTGATATAATTATGGACTCCGTAGATCAAGAAAGTATTAAATACTATGATATGTTTTATTATACAATGATTATATAAATATGATTCATGATGATCAAAAAACATTTAGTTTAGTTGTGTAAGTGATCTAAACGTAATCTCCAGGTGAACAAATCGGCATCCAAGAAGCTTTGGAAAACACACATCATTCAACAACTCAAACGTGGCCATCATCCTTACGAAAGAAGGGTCTTCTCCAAATTACACACGTGAGAACATTAAGAAAGCAGGTTTTTTTGGTTTTATTATATTATTCATTTTAGCATAGAAAATGTATTCATTAGAGGTAACAGAAAATGTAAATCAAACTTTATAAGATTATATAATATTTAAACTTTGTATAACAACTAGTTAATGTAAGAAAAAATTATAAATCTTAAATGATTTGAACATTATTTTCTATTGAGATTTTTTTAATTTTTTGAACAGTAAAGAACAGTAATTAAAATTGATGAATCAGCTGCCGTTAGACGGAAGATTAACGAGGTTTAGAATTGATCACTTTATTATATTGGATAGTCTGCGCCACTATCGCGGGGCACAGCGTTGATTTATCAAATAACTAGTTTACTCGCTATTGTGTAATTAGAGTTAACGTTAATTATAAAATCTATCATTTCATTCACTACATAAGCAGTGAAATAAACGTCAAAGATAGGAAAAATATGAACGATAGTAGAAAAGTAAATCGTGAAAGAGATAGTAATACGTTAACTAATGTTGTGACATTAACGTGTAACACTAGGAAGAACGTGTTATTTATCAGAAAGAAAAAAAGAATAATGCTTTATTCAGGACTCTTTAAATGTATATAAATAACAGTTTAAAATAAAACTTAATATAAAGTTTAACAAACACAACAAAATCTTAAAAATAAAAGAAAACTAATAAAAACAAAATAAAATTAAGCAGCTGAAAGCGGATCTAACTCGGTAATATGCTCCTGTTCTAGGCAGTAGCGCTGATCTTCAATTGAACCCATTTTAACGTACAATTCATAAATGTACTATAAATTACTTAAATATTCAGATACTGAACTTATATAATTATGAAGAGTTAATACTTTTAAAAGTTTAATGCAATAGGCCCGCAGTGTTTTCAAGATTAGTCGTTTTGATACTATATACACCTGATTTGTGGTTACAGGTTTATCTACTCACTCATTATGGAGGTAAATTTATTTATTTTAGACACTAAGTATATTATCAGAAGTTGGCTTGTTATACCTTGTGTTTTCTATGTAAATAAGAATGACATATATACATTGGTATGATACATAAAGGACGGCCTGATGTCACTAATTACTCAATAATTAACACGCGTTTTGCTGGACCTGCATTCTGCTGGACTTGCAGCAGAATGTTGCCAGTTTACCAAGCCTTTGGCAAGATTGGAGTAAGGTTAAGAATAATATTATCATTGGAAACCTTAAATTAAAAATAAGCCTTCGACGGAAACGTTGTGAATTTAGTCGTACAGGTAACTCATCTATTCTAAATGGCGTCCTTCTGAATGGCGGTTATACCCCAGGGAATCGCTACTGGAGTCGCATACAGGACTATAGGGCTCCAGCCTCCCTGAATCGACCGATGAATATGATTGAAAGTACAAAACGGTGTACAAATCTCTTGATAAAAAATACTCAACATTGAAATCTTGAAGTGCATACAAATACCTACTGAAGGGTGGATGCGGAAGATAGAAGTAAATAATAGACAATAACCCCAACGCGTTGTTAGAAATTCTGAATAAAAACTCGCTGTAAACTCAATTTAACTAATTTGGGGAAATCTCGGTTTTGTATTTTTATTTTTTTGGAATATCAATTTTTAACTTTTAGATGAGTTGATCTCAAAACCGTCTTGGAGTAATAGGAAAGGCTCAACGAGTCCGTCAAATTTTATTTTTGATATTGGAGCTTCTTGACTCTGTCTTAGGTTTCAAATTGCTCTCCTTTGAATAATGCGGGTGACAACAAGATTTATATCGTATCGGTGAGCTCATAAATTCAATGCCGAAGCAATTTGCTTTTGGTTCGTGTTACTGATACAAATAACGCGTCGGTTTTAATTTTGTATTACTTTTAAAGTGTTTAATTCTACACAAATATAACAATAGGTGATGTAATATATCATTCATTAAAATAATTACAATTGTTTGTTTGTTCACAATTCAATTGCTGGTAATAAATCATGACCTATTCAGATTGTAATTAAACATGAAAGCAGGGACAAATATGCGAATTGAGTTGGGGTAACGGAAAAATAAAATGTAAGCAATGACATAGTTTCATATGTAATGTATAAAAGCTTTAATCTTTTGTTCGAACAATAATAACTGTTAGAATCTACATGTATTTTTATTGTAATATGCATTATACATGCATGCATAAAAAAATCTAATTGAATATCCATAATATTCTTTATGGTATATTTTGATATAGGCATTATATGTTATGTCATTATTATTTATTTTCAAAGGTCATGTAATTTTATATAACGCTAACGGAACTAAATATTATTTAGTTTTTATAAGTAATACGTAATATAGTATATACTTATATTAATTATGTAAAATATTTGTTTAATTCATGCATGTTGGCTGCATGGTACATGTCGCCTTTGACAGACTACTGTTCTTTGTTATGAAGCGTCGCATAATCGCCTTTACTTATGGGGAAGAGTATAATGAATTATTGGTTACTTTATACACTTTGTATACATTTTATTAATTAAATGGATCAATTAATTAAAGCTATAAAACGTATTTACTATGTTATATTTATTGGTAGTATGACTCTGCGGAAATGGTCTGGGTAGGATCGCAGTACCGATTCCTGTCTCTTAGTAGTAGCGTGCAATTTTACTCTGTTCCAGTTAGAAGGATAGTGTAGCTAGTAAAATTTCTACTGTAGCGATACTTAACCGTCTTCTGTCTCAAAGCGTCGAGTACAATTGTAGTGTAGTGGGCAGCTGCATCACTTACCATCAAGCGAATGAATGTGTTGCCCGTCTTTTCGTTTCATGAAATAATAAATGTAGAATAAAATACTGTCAAGCTTTATGTTGAAATGAAATGATAAACGGAAAAACATGTTATGATTAATTTTTTTATATTAAAATAAAATGGTATCGAACCTAGGATTAACAAATGTTTTGATACATCGATATCACATTAAATAGCAAAACAAAAAATAATACTTTTAATATGACTGTACGGCATATTGACATGGAGATGTTTGGGTGTCTCATGTTCAGCAGCCCATGAGAATATTATTTCTTAAATACGTGAGGAACGTTAATATTTGTTATAAAATTATTATCGATTACAATTAAATGTACGTGATAGTCCATTTATCTGTAAATTATGTATTAGAAAATATTGTTAATTCTTAGATATTTTTCGTTAGAAATAAGCAAAAGTTGTTACACGAATCATCGTAACTGATGGTATGACTTTCTTTCTTAAAGAAAAAATGGAATATAATTACTTTTCATTGTATATGTAAATAATTATAGGAATGGATTAACGTTTGCGTAACCTATTCATCTTCGTTCTATTTCATGCAAATTCAATGTGAACTCTGGCACAGTTCAGGAAATTGACTTTAGTTCCTGTATTTCACAATGCTACGCTTTAATACAATTAAATTTGTCTCAGGTTAGTCGGTAGAAATTTGTAGCTTGTATAGAAAGTTTCCGAAACGTATGATAACCAGATTAATTTCAGAGCTACAAACTTATCCAACAAAGGCTTCACAACCATTGAATTAGAGCATTCTATTAGTTTTAGTTAACGTACGTATAACGTTTGTTCTCTCGCCTAGTTTAGTATTCAGTTTTGCAGTGTGAAATTAGAAATTCTAATTAATATTGTTAATTGGATCATTGACAATGCTGCATGTGTATATAAATAATTGTTTTAATGAGCAACAAAATCATTAACGTATATTTTCCTCATCTGTGGTCTGATATTCGCTACAATAAAAATACAAACATAGGTTGGCAAAAGAGTGAACTTAATCTAATGATTGTTTTTTCCCTTTAACCTGTTTATTAAAAAATGATACGAAAGCAAAAAACTTGTATGTATTTGTGTATACTATATGAAATATGTAGAGAGTACACAATTCAAAATGATATGAGGGTGGTTGTTAGCATAGTGGGTCAAAAAAAGATTCCATGAACATCCAAAGTGGACTACATGTATTAAAGGACTAAGCAAGCAAGTTATAATGTAAATATTATATGTACTTTTATGTTTTTAGTTAACTTTAAATGTTTAAGTAAAAGATTGTTTTACTGACAGAATTTAAGAGTTTTGATCAAAGAATCTCTTAACAATGTTTATTATAAAAAGGAAAGGATTTCAAGCTTTTTGCTCGTCCCTTTACTTCAAAGTTTAAATTTTTTATACTTACATTGTTTCTCTTATTCCTGAAAAGTTTAGTTTAATATATTTAAAATGTCAGTTAATTAAACAATGTTATCAATATTTAACAGATATAATCTAGTTAGGAAAGAATGTAATCATTTTCTTTTAAAATCAGATCTTTTTTAGGTTAGGTACCTAACCTAAAAAATTGTGATTTTAACTACATAAGAACATAATAAACCATAGAAGACAACCAGATAAGAGTTTCATAAACCATCTTCTTTTTTTTTTTTATCATCATCTCATAGCATTTCTATTAAGATATAACAAGTTAGTATAGCCTTTTTATACGTCTCAGGTATTTTTTAAAATTTGTTTCTTCATCACATTTTTCTTTTGGCTTCGAAGGTTGTCAAATATCTCCCTTCCGCTTTTTTGCTCTTTATTCAATGCTTTATAAAAAGTGTTACAGTGATCGGATTTAGTTCAAATATGCGCCGTTTTGTTCGATAATCTGTTTCCATCTAGACGGCAACTTCATAATACCTCACTCGTAGAAGCCCCCCTCCTTATTTGCGAAGAACTCGGACAGCCACTTTTCACAAGCCTCTTTTGAGTTCAACTTTACACCACCAAGGGCGTTCACCATGGACAGGAACAGGTGGTAATCACTTGGCGCTATGTCCGGGCTATATGGTGGATGCGATAAAACCTCCCATCCGAGCTCCCGTAGCTTCTGACGAGTCATCAACGAAGTGTGTGGTCTGGCGTTGTCCTGGTGGAACACTACACCCTTCCTGTTGGCCAATTCTGGACGCTTCTGGTCGATCGCCTGCTTCAATCGGTCCAGTTGTTCGCAGTAGATGGTAGAATTAAGCGTCTGGCCATATGGGAGCAGCTCATAGTGGATGATTCCCTTCCAATCCCACCAAACACACAGCAAAACCTTCCTGGCCGTCAATTCCGGCTTGGCCACTGTTTGGGACGATTCACCGGCCTTCGAGCACGACCGTTTTCGCTTGATATTGTCGTATGTGATCCAATTTTCGTCGCCAGTCACCATCAGCTTCAAGAATGGGTCGAGTTCGTTCCGTTTCAGCAGCATATCGCAGGCGTTGATTCGGTCCAGAAGGTTTTTTTGCGTCAAATCATGCGGCACCCAAACATCAAGCTTTTTTTTGTATCCAGCCTTCTGCAGATGGTTTAAAATGGTTTGGTGACTAACTCCCATCTCCTGGGCGATGTCACGAGATGCCACATGCCGGTCTAACTCGATGTAGTCCATGATTTGATCGGTATTTGTCGTCACAGGTCTTCCGCCGGCTGGCTTATCCATGGTGTCGTTTTCACCGGCTCTGAATCGTCGAAACCATTCCTCCGCGGTTCGAAGTGATAGAGTACCATCCCCCAAAACACCATTAATCTCCCGGAACGTTTCTCTAGCGGATTTGCCTTTAACGAAGGAAAACTTTAAAATAGCGCGAATTTCGGCGTTAGTGAACTATATGTTTACACGTCTATAACTGTTGAACGCAATATCCAAACTAATTATGCATAGCGTCGTTTTGTGGGTTATGTCAAGACCTTTCAAATTATGTATAGTATTGCCAGATACGAGCTCTGTAGCGCTTTGTACATAGCCGCGAAATTCAAAAGACAAAAAGGCGGAAGGGAGATATTTGACAACCTATTATATGTCTATTTAAGCTATCACCATATAAAGCTTATATTAACGTCTAATTCTATAAGTATTTTATAACGTAATAGTATAATAAATATGCAAGGTATATTGTTATAAGTCTATACTTTCACTTATTTACTATATTTGATTACTAGGTGAAATTTAAAGGCAGATTTCAAACAATATCCGTTTTTAATTACGGAGACAGTGCTTGTACAGTTTAATGCTGTTTCCATTCAACACAGATTTCGTGTCGTAAAATACGCGATGCAGACTTGCAGCTTTCACAATTAATTACAGCTCTTTTCATTCTGAATGTGAACCATCATGTTTCAGTCGCGGTAAATTTGTTTTATTATGTTTAAAAGTTATTTATTCAAACACCTGACAAAATTTGAGTACTTGTGAACATTCTTAATTCATTTCTTTAATACATGAATGAAGTACTACGTATTGCACAGATTATAACTAATATAATACGATTTACGTGTTAATAAAACAGTGTATTAAAAAATATTAACAAATTTTATAAAAAGACGTGTAAATGGTATTAAACACTTCTAATGTTTAGATATGCTAGAAAAGAGATTTGACTAACAAATTACATATTGGTTTAAAACAATTTATCAGTACTAACACCTTTTTAAACTAAAAACGTGATATTTTATTTTACAAATTTTTTTGAATAATTGTTGCAATTTTAGTATGAAATATATCAGTATATATCAATCTAAATGTGTGCGGAAATTTAATAAAATATTTTTTACTGACAACCAGAGTTAGGTTGCGGGTGACGGTGGCAGGGTTTTTAAAAAAGAACGAGAGGTGTTCTCAGCTTGAGAAGCTACTGTAGACTGATTTATTTTAATTCCTGCTTACAATTTATACTAGTTGATATAAGGTTTCTTAATCTAATTATAACAATAAGGATCTTATTTGGTAGTGTAGACAATGGGTGCTTAAACTCTAATTATCACCATGATAGGTCGTGTAACGGGTCACCGTTATCTTAATGACCCTGAGGTTTATATCGGCGTCCTCATTATGCCGATATAACTCCTCACCTCCTAAGAGAAAGGCGCATCGAAGACTGCTGTAGTTGATGATGAGCTTCATCAGCAGGCTGCTGCAAGGCTACGCGGGTCGCTGTTTTTCTTTTCCACCAGAATTTGTATAAGGCTGCTCCGGATGCTACTGCTATAATTATACAATATAATAACACTGAAGACCAGCTTGATGTCTATCTAGTTTGATGTTTTCTAATTTAATTTTTATTGGCAATGTTCTAGGGGTTTCATGTACTCAGGGTAGTGGGATGGTTTCTCTCATGTAAATAAATAGTTTATGCGTTTTTAGTGTTTTTTCTGCTATTTGTATAATACAATTGTTATCTAAAGTTATGAGGGCAACTCCTTTATTTCTCTGGTATTGAACTTCATCGCCGCAACTAGTTTTGAATATTTGTTCCTGTTTTGTTAAAATTATCCAGTTGTTTTCCTTGATTTGTTGTACTATTGTATTTTCGTAATATGCTGTTATGTACGTGCAATTATGTGGATCTTGATGTTGTATGAGTTGTGCAATACAATCGTTGGAATTATGTAATTGCTCCCAATTTAAGTGATTACATATAACTTCGTCTTCTGTAATTTTCAGGCAGGGCTCTTGAGGGTATGCAAACTCATTGTTGCCGAATACTAAGTATGGGTTTTTGGATATCAACATTGTGTTATTTTCGCTAGGAATGGGATAAAGGTGTAATAGTTTGTAGAAGTGTAAGGAGACCAAAGGTATTTCTAATATAAAATTTAACGATTCATTGGCTCCGTAAGCTTTTACTTTTATAGCTTTTTCCCAAAGATGGATGTTTTTTAAGTTAAGTTCGAATGGTAAATTTGCTGTGATTTCTTTTTTTAAAAACTTGAGCTCTTCAATTAAATAACTGGGATCTATTATACTAGGGTGCATTCTTCCTAGATGTGAAAATGTAATAGCTGTTTCTAGTGATGAGAATTTATCGTGAAGCTGTTGAAGTGATCTCCCGATTTCATTCAACAGATTGAGTGAATTTTGTACCGATAGTTGCGCTGTAGTTCGGTTTACGGCTATCTCTATTTGCTTTTGGTTATTATCGATCTGTTCTAAATTTTTCTGATATTGGTCCATGAAATCTTTCATGATTGTTAATGTCTTTTTGTTATTTAATGCGGAGTTACGTGAGGATGTTTGTAATTCTCTAATTTCTTTTTCAATTTTGACTGCATCTTCTGCGTCTAAATTTCCTGTTATAGCTTTTATTACCGACCCTAGTCCATTGATCAACCCTCTTTTTTGTCTATTTGCAAATCTGAAACCTATTGTTTCTAATCCTAGGTATGCTATTTTGCTTTCTATTATATCAATTAAGTATTTAATTTGGTTTATTGAATGCATTTGTGTTTTTATTTCGCATTCTTTTAAGTTTTAATTTATTTTCTTCTTGTTTTGCAAGAGTTATTGCTTGTTCTAAACTTGTAATGTTTTTAAGTTTTATTAGAATTGATGTAATCGGGTGTAATTTATCTAAGAATGTGTTTAGTGCCATTTGCTCATAATATTCTCTTTTTGATAGATCGATTTGAATCAAAGCACAACAGAGATGTCGTATCCTTTCTCCAAAGAATTCTAACGAGGAATTGTCTCTTTCGCAGAGTTTCAGATCTTGCACTAGTTGTACTTCATTCCTAAATTCACCAAATCTATTTTGAAGGATGGCCATGTTTTAGCTCCACTACTCTCAGAAAGCGCTTCAACCGCTTTTGCTGTTAGTTTGTTTCGAATTAGGCTAGCGATGCTTATTTCATCACTGCACGTAATTGAATCTAAGATATTTTCTACACCCTCAATATAAAATGCGAGTGCCCTTTTGTTCCCGTCGTAACTAGATAACAAGAGTGACAACGTACTGAAGTCAATTACTACCGATTTAGGCGATTCAAGGGATTTTTTTTTATCAGTAACCATTTTTATCTAACTAATCTGAGAAATTCACCAATGTATATGCTAAACAATACACAAAAATACAATTGTGAAAAATATAAGGAAAAAGAGAGGAAACTCGGGAATCAACAAAGTATATGTTTACCTCACGAGCATTGCCGAAGTTTAGGCTTGAAAGATTGTTGAGTCTTGCTTGCTCTTGCCGCTGCTGGTGATGTCAGGCCCGCAGAGGTTCTTTGCTCATATCGTTGATCGAAGCTCGGAGATGACTACCGAATATATTCAATCAGACTTCTTCACGAGATACCGACTGCTCCAGTTAGGTTGCGGGTGACGGTGGCAGGGTTTTTAAAAAAGAACAAGAGGTGTTCTCAGTTTGAGAAGCTACTGTAGACTGATTTATTTTAATTCATGCTTACAATTTATACTAGTTGATATAAGGTTTCTTATTCTAATTATAACAATAAGGATCTTATTTGGAAGAGTAGACAATGGGTGCTTAAACTCTAATTACCACCATGATAGGTCCTGTAACGGGTCACCGTTATCTTAATGACCCTGATGTTTATATCGGCGTTCTCATTATGCCGATATAACTCCAGACCATAATTAATACTGTAATATTTTCATTTACTATAATGTTCAGGACATTTAAATGGTAACGTATATACGCAACCATTTAAATGTCCTTAACATTTTTTTAACTACGTATATATGTAGTTAAAAAAAACCCTCCAATTATTATTGCAGCTTAAGACAGCAAAATGTGTGAGTTGAAGTTGTTTTAACCTTTGATACTAACTATATATATATAGTCCATATATATATGGACTTTCCTCTACGCCTTTCTTGCCTTTGCTCCATACACCTTTATGTTTAAATCATTAATCATTCCTTTTTTTCACTTACGTTGTGTAAGTGCTGCTTTAGATGCTAAGTTTTAGAAGTCGTATAATGATTTTACTAATTTTGGCATACCGAAATATGTACAGTAAAAAAAATTTATTATGGACTTTTCAACAGGAGCATTACGTAAAATGTATGTCCTGTTCGTAATGTTATCGCGCATGTGATTCTCAATCGATTGCATTGAGAAAATTTCGTATTATGTAAGGAGATCGTCTAGTAACCAACAAAAAGCACTTTTTGAAGCGAGACACTAATGATATTAATTATTTGATTGAAATTTTCTCCAATCCCTATCTCTATACGTAATTCATTTTGCGTGTCTTTCTTAAATCTTAAAGAACTACATTTCGGATTAAAGTTCATACGTTTTACCACATAACAGTAAATAGTAAATATTAATTTTTATTTTTCGAAAACTCTAGTTAACACTAAGACTACAGCGGTAGGGTCTGAATACTTAAGGACTCTGTAACGAGCTAACCTGAGTATTCACAAACTTCTTCATGAGTGCAACGGAGCATTTTACTTTTAATAAGCGCAATCTTATCTTTTTTAATTTAATTTTAACTTAATTTGTGTCATGTGGTCACACCTAAGTCGATGGCTCAGGTTCGTGTACATAACTGGGAATATCTACTCTTATATTATACTTCTAAGTAACAAGACAATCAGGATGAACAGTTCAATGTGTGCTTCCATCTATATATCACTTAACGATACGTCTCCTGAGTCTTCTGAGAAGAAGAAGATGTAAGACAGGATTATTACACAAAAATATAACTGATTTAAGTTAAACCAATGATGTGCCGGAGTAGTAATATTTGTATTCGTGTGTGGTATGAAATATTTAACAAATGATTAATAATTTTACTTCCACAAATAACATTCTTCTGTTTTCTGATAGAAGAATAGAGAACTTACATATTTTCTTTCATTACACCAAAAACTTATTTCATATAAATACAGAATACACTCAGTTCTAGGAGTTCTGGAACTTCTAACCGTATTTAGTTGTTATTTTGGTAAAGAAAATATCTTACGTGTAGGTGAGGTTATATATCATTGGAGTATAGCTGCTTGATCCAAAAAATAAGATTTTTCTTCAAAGACAATCACTAGTTAAAGCTTAAGTTCTAAGTCTAATAAATGAGTGATAGCTATTTGCTCTACATGCGTAGTGGATAGTAGGAGATCCTCATCAGTTAATAGACTAATGTAGAATGTTTTCTATTTTGATTTTTCTATTTCTCATCACGTAAGATATGAAACAATAGCTGCAGATCGGTATACTCTCAATACCATCATCATCATCATCATCAGTCGATAGACGTCCACTTCTGGACATAGACCTCTCTCAAAGATCCCCACATCGATCGGTTTTGCGCTGCCCGCATCCAGGTGCTTTCTGCGGCCTTCGATCGTTTGTAGGTGTTCACATGGGGAATTTGGACCATTTCCCACCATGCTGACCCAATATGGATTGGTGAGTGCCAAAGCCAACCTTGTTGATTAGCGGAATGCACCATGAGCAGATGAAGTCTACTTGCATTGAGTTGTTGCGCGGGATCCCTTGCACCCCGATATCACCTCCAAATTTCAATTTCGAGAAGGTAGGAAGGTGAAAAAGAAGTATCTCATGATGATGATCACATAGGTAAAATATTTTCCTATTAAAGATATTTCAAAGCAAAAGTGTATGAGATATATACTTAATAAACGCTTTCGAGTGCAGCATTTACTGGTAGTAAATACTCCGCTGAATACAAACAATAATACAACGTACAACTTTTAACGGAATTGAAAACTGTGGCGAACATCGCGAGTTCATTTAGTATTTCAATCGGCACCTCTGTTTTATACATGAAAGTTACGGTTTCATTTGTAAAATCATTCATGACTTACTTTAAAAACTAACCTCATCTAGTATAAGCACGCTACGTCACTGCCTTAAGAGACAGAGGCTATTGACAATGCGTTTCTCTTTTTAATTTCTGTTGACATGAAAGTGACATGTTGAAATAAGTTTAAAATTATAATCCTTTAATTTAGTCTAAATAACGCAGTAGATATAATGATGCTCCTAATAGGTTACGGACTTGTGATGGCGGTGGGACTCTGTAGCAGTGGTTTGGGCATCCATGGTGAAGCTAAGAGGAACCTATCTCGTTGGCCCGAGGTGGCCGTTCCAGGTGATCTCATTTAACTCACCTCGGATGTGTGCCGCGGTGAAGTCGCGGAGGGAGTGGGGTGTCGGTATTGCGGGCAGCCGCTTTCCCTACCCATCGTGACAAAAAGGTACCGCACCGCTGATATGGCGGTGGTCGTGAGAAGATAAGTGTCAGTTTTGCGTCACCTCTCTCTCTCTAACCTCCGCAGAGTTCAAGGCCAGATTCACCGCCGGGAGAGTTTTCTCTCTTTGCTCCAATGGTTTCTAGTTGATGGGTTCGGGGATCCGTTGCCCTGGTCACGGCAAGAGACCGAAAAGAAGATGGCGCGCTATATTTTCCGACGTACCTTACAGAGGTGGAAGCAGGTTTTCTCTTCCTCCGAGATGAGGAGCTGCACGGTACAGTCCGCGCTTAAATATTTGTTTAATTTAAAGACTTTTGTCTTTAACTTAGCGAATTAGTAGCTGAGGTAGGCCATAATGGATATAAGGTGCGAGGTCTGGACAAATGATTGCAAAGAAAGTTTTCAAAGTGAAGACTACTCAACTAATTTCAGACAGCAAGAGGTATATGTCCAGAAGTGGAATTCTATCGGCTGATGATGATGATAGTATATATATAATGGAAATGGGTTTTCTTTGTTTGCCAATCAGGTAGAAATCAGTGAACATCGACATGGGTGAGTAACCATTCGGCGCGGACTGGCTTGTAGACGGTTAGAGGCTATTTATTTATAGAATTTCATAGATCCTTCATCATTTTATTTCTAATTAACCTTTATAAAAAAAATCATTTGCTGTTATTTATGGGGTTGCTATAGAAAGTCATTTGCGGTTGCGGTTGCTCTCAAGGAATATTTTATATAATGTTACGGGCAGCAAAGTGGGCGGGGA
Organism: Troides aeacus; assembly: GCA_033220335.2. Classification (NCBI taxonomy): domain Eukaryota; kingdom Metazoa; phylum Arthropoda; class Insecta; order Lepidoptera; family Papilionidae; genus Troides; species Troides aeacus. The sequence continues at coordinate 4,398,331 of CM067270.1, forward strand.
ACAGCTGATATATAGCCGGTGTATTGAAGGCAATCCAAAGAATTTAAAAGAGTTTCTAATAATTTATTTAAGTTATTCAATTAAATATATATGTACGTGATGCTTATATATTACATTATCACCCTTTACCATTAATTAGTTAGAAACATCGAAGCGTGTTAAAATAACGAAGAGTAATGTTGAATGTAAAACGTTTAGAAAATTTAATTAAATTCTAAGAGTGCGAGGGTACGCTTATTAAAAGCAAAATGTCCTGTTGCCACGTCAAAGAATCGCGGAATGAATTTCGCTACCATTAACAAAGATATCAAGTATTATAATGATATAGTAAGTAAAGTAAATTGTTTAAATATTAAGCGTACGTACATAGAAGTTTAGGATGTAAAGAAAACTACAGCGAAATTTCATATTCTATCTTAGAACAGACAATTAGAATTATTTCAAGATTGCTACACTAAACAATGAATGACCAATCATTAATATTATCAAGCCGTAATCAATTCATAAAACCTTTTTATAATATAAAACTCACGGGAAATGCGCTGGTGACATTTTTCATTATTTTTTATGGATCTCACTTTCGTTTGTTCATTAAATTTTAATAGCGGTAGCCGTAACGGAGATTGAAAATTGGTTTTCTCCTATCAAGATTTGTAAAAGTCATTTTTCTCATGATAATTATTACGCATGTAAGATCAAATATAAAGAAAAGGAATGAATATTGAGATAAAAATGACTTTTGTCGTTCACGGAGCGTAAATATTATAAATCCTGATAGAGTTAACAGTTGCTTACTAAGAACTTAACGTAACGAAGTTCTCTAACTATATTAAGTAAGCAGAAACTAAGTATACGATAAATTGGAGCCAGATGATGTGAATTATCCCGAACATGTTCACTTCAATATCGGAAGTTTTCGTTCGGTAGCTTTATTCGGGAGCTTAATATATGGAAAAAAATGTTATGGCATTAGTCTCTAAGCTTACTAATCTGAAGAATATTGTAACAGTTAACTGGAAATTAAAACTTCTGAACCCTTTACAGCGTAAATTAAAGGTTAAAAGCAATCTTTCATCTTTATTTTTGCCTATAAAAATTTGGTTTCCCCTCTCGGTTGTCCACAGTTTAATTAAAAAGTTCAACCTTTGAAAGTACTCGCTAACGGAGAATCATAACACTACGCACCCTAACTACAGAGTCCTTCAGAGGAGAGAGCGCTTAGAGGCTTGCCGGCGGCATTATGGGCGTAGGGTGCAAACTGAATAGACTTTATTTCGCTAGGGTTTAATCGTTTATTCAAATGAATTTCGTTATACATCTGTCTTATTTGTATACAATTATCTGTGATATAATTGGGGTCTCAATACATGCAAAGGTTTTCTTTTCGTTAGTTAATGTGCCATTTCCACAGACATGGTTCAGAGTTTTCATTTAGACAATGAAATAAATACAAGGTTAAAAAGACTAATATGTAATATTTTACAATACTCATTTAATATTTATGTCCTATTTAACATATACATACATATTTAAATGCAACGATGATACAAAATTACATAAAGAAACACTTTCCTTTGTATTTGAATTATTCCTTGTGCAAAGTATCGTTAAAAAACTAAATGCCTGAGTTTCTTATTGCTGATTAAATAATATAACTTATCTATATCTACTTTAAAGTATATTTTCACAATATCTTCCAATAATTTTACTTTCTTACTCAAGCATCAGATATAACGTTAAGATTTTAAATATTACAAGAGCGTATACGTTGTTATATAGTAAGTATTACGAATTTAAATACAATCACTACTTTTCGCAGGATTATTAGATTCCTGTTATGATATAAATTCCTGGTATTTACAGTGTAATACTTATTATTATCGAATGTACGCATATTAAAATAATATTTAAAACAGGAGTGTCCTGAAAGCATCAGAGATTAATTTTTTTATGCTTACTAGAGTAAAAGTTCAATCATGCTCCCCGAGGTAATACATCATCACGAGTTCTGATCTTTCTCATTCGTATATAACTTGTTTATAAACTAAAGCAAACTTATTTTAAAATTTAATTGTATTCTTGTTTCTTATTTGGCTAATTAAAGTAAGTAGTATAAGAATTGATTTATCTAAAAACTCTCTATCAGTAATTACCTAAAGATTGCGATAGATTACGAAATTCATTCCGTAAAGATATTTAGAGGTACAATAGTCAAAGGTTCTCTCTCGTGAGATTACGGAGACTGTTGTCTGTAATTAGTCTTTGCTTTGGCTCTTAGGATTAAATTTTATTTCTTCTTAAAATTTTCAATCTCGTATTATTGGAGAACCTATAAAATACTAAATTGTATAGATGTAGTTGAAATCTTATCTATTGATACGTTTCTATTCTCTACGGTAATAATTAGTAAATAGTATTTTTAATAGCTGTTTTTTTAACAACGTTAAGTTCTTACAATTTCAGGTTACCTTCCGGACACATGTCGTCTAACAACTATAAATATTTAATAAAAATAACAGATTCTTCCAATTGTGATTTGTCTCAAAGTATAGAAGATGTACAATATATATCGACGGAATGATATTGCAGGATATTGTTGGGCGGTTTACAAATTGACAATGTATCCGGCCTGCACCGACATTAAAAGCAGCAGCAACTATCTATAAGTACATCTTGTTAAATTAATAAAAACAAGAAGGTAATTTTGTATTGTGTTATTTAATAGTAATAATAAGACAACAGGTGTTTCATTTATGATAGTCCTGGTGTAACTTTCATAGGTTGAAAGTCCCTAAAGTGATAAAGGAAAAAAAATAATACAATAATTGTATTCATGTTTCGTGCTTTTGTTATTGCGTAGTAAAGTTTTAAATTTCCACTAGATTGAAAAGCATAAACGAAATACTCGTACAAAAAGACAATTTCTATTTAGAATTAGTATTAGATAAAACCCATGAGTCATATAAACATAAACACATAAAAGTAAGCCATTTTAAAAGCCTGTTTAACTCTAATTCACATAATTATGTATTAACAACAGTTTATTACCCAATTGAGCTCTTTATATTAAGCTTGAAAGTAGATAACTAAATTGTATATTTGTTAGAAGTTATTCAATAACAAATTTATACTAATTTAATCAACTAACGAGGATGGATGAGTTCTAAAGAAATATGAATTACATTCAGCCTTGACCCACTCGTCGCGTACAAGGTTTTGTGAAAGCCTTTGTATAAAACAACAAATTTTACTTTGCAAACGGTTTACAGCATTAACTGTATAAAAACAATTGTTATTCGTTTTATTTTAAATATTTGTAATGGTCTTTCGTCATGTATATTAACAATGAACGTTTACTATTATTACTACTGAACCGTGTGTAAGACTGTATAGTCGAGCTTGTATTTTCAAATCTTAAGAGCCTCTTCGTTGTTATGGATATTTTACATCAGTAATGAGAAACCATGTTTTCATTTTAAACAAAAGCGGCTTATCTGTTTTATTTTTAACCCGAAAGAAAACTTTTGTTAGAGTGCAGTTAGAGTGCACCAGAATAAAGCTTGTTTCGCCAAGAACATATATTTTGATATTAAAAAATCTTTTTTGTAGATTTTGTATTCACTTCGGATATAACTTCCCTGTCAATACTTGAAAATTAGCAGAGTATAATACAATCCGTCTCCTAATAAATTATCTCCAGAGTTTTGAAGTGCGAAAGGAAATCATTAATATTGCATTGCCTTTCGAACTGAATCTTTTAACTTCATTGTTATCTGAAAATTTAATTCTATGCTTCAATAACTGTAGTTTATTTCGATAACAAAAACAAATAAATAATATATAGAAGTGAAAAATCACTGTAATAAGTAAATAAATCCATAAGTTGTAGAGCAGCTAATAAGTTTTCGTTTCAAAATTGTTTTTCAAAAAAATCATTGAGATGAGCTGGACGTTCACCTGATGGTAAGTGCCTGCCAATACCAATATACTGCACCACATTGCACTCATCGCCTTGAGACATAAGGTGTTGAGTCTCTTTACCCCTAGTAATTCCACTGCCTACAGCAACTTTAAAACCGGAAACAGTGATGTTTGTACACTATAGTTTGGCGGAAGAAATAGGCTACCTACATGGTCTCTGGCAACAGAGACCTACTATCAGTGATTATTTTTTATATTAGATTATTGATATATTATATAGATTGATTATTTTTTATCCCTGGTACGAAAATGTCAATTATTACTGAACTTCAGTGATGCATTTTGAGAATGTGAAATTCTCATATATAATACTAACAAAATGAAATTATTTTGTTAATATTATATAAGAAGAAATAAATTCGCACGTTATTGTATAAACAATTAGAGTATGTAATTTATAGACTTAGTACTAATTCAGTTAGATACTAATTAAGTGAAAGATATTATGAAGGTAACTACAGAAACCTTATTCGATTGTGACTATATTATGATGAATTTCTTATTTAATAAAAATAATAGGGTATTTAGTTAAAAAAAAATACGTTTCTATGTATCTGTGGGAGTATATTTGTCAAGGGAAAAAGGCTTTATTCATTCGTCTCCCAACGCAATAACTCAACACCGCATTTCAATTTTGGACGTGATTTGAAATAGTAATTGAATCCTACATTGAACCTAATCTTTCAGGTTATATGGAATTTATAACAAATAGCACATTTCCTTATGACATAGTTTTTATTAAAAACGTTATAAAATATATTATTAACTATGGAAGTTAGAAGTTTTTATTTCTAACCTATATACTTTTTCACGTACGATCAAGAATAACACTTACAGGATTGATGGATTTGATGTTAGGACGCGGCGGCTTATAAGGAAACACTTTTGTAACGACTGGAATTTTTTTTTCATTAATTCGAATCACTTAGTGACAAGTAAGACGTTCACCTAATTGTAAGTGTTATCGCCCATAATAATACAACGCTAGTTATGATGATAAATACTGCATCAAATTATACTTACCCTGTATAACAAAGGATGATAGGCCTTGCTACTCTAGCAGTTTTTCCAGTACGTCTTTCAAACCTGATGACAATAATGTTTGCGTATAGTCTGTAAAAGCGGAGATCTACGACACAGGAATATCACACAGAATTTGAATATGACAATAAAAAAACAAATCGTATTTACTAGTGGTAGGTCTCTATTGCCAGAGACCGTCTAAATAGGTACTACCACGGCGCATATATTTGTCGCAAAACAATATTGTGCAAATGGTACTGTGTTCCAACCGGAAACTGTTTACTGTGTTTCAAACTTGAAAGCCACTGTAGTTAGTGAAATTCACTGTAACTAGTTAAAACATCTTATATCTCAAGTAAAGGCACTGTAGTTAGTCGAAACATCTTATATCTCAAGGCGAGCGCCACATTGTTATAGGCGGGCGTGTCACTTATCATCAGGTAAACATCCCGCTCGTCTCGTCTTCATCACCATCAGCCGACAGACGAGTACTGCTGGACATAGGCCTCCCCCAAAGACCCCCACATCGATCGGTCTTGCTCTGTCCGCGACCAGTTGTTTCCCGCGACCTTCACCAATTGCGGATTTCATATTTATTGAATAACCTTTTAGTGTGTAATAATATTAAACTATAAACATACAGTGTAAACAAACTTTATTCAAAGGTTCTCTTGTTTTCCTCTTTTCGTATAAACACAAAGCTACGGGTAATGAACTTTCCGTCGCACCCTTGTCAATAAGACATATTTGCGTTCGTTATGTATTTGTCCCCAATGCTCTCTACAGACGTAACAGCTAAACAAGCTGACGAAAAACTAAATAATTATAGGGAAAAGAGAAAAGGATTTGCAAATTTTCGTTGCATTTTATTAATAAAAACCTATATGTGCTGACATAAACTTTTTTTCAAATGTTATAGTGTTCATAAAAATGTTTCTTTAATAAATAAGTAAGCGAAGTAATAGCAATTCATTGTGAGTTATATCATATTCTGAATGTTGTCCAAACAATTAAAAAAGTTTATTACAGACAGTGTATATAACTCCTTATGTGTTCTTTGTTTGTGTAAAGTAGAAACAATAAGTTCTGTTTCTTCTTTACCTTCTAGTGGTTAAAAATAAATATTATACTATCAAAAACAACAACAACAAAAGCCGTCAAGTAGAGCTTAAATATCTGAAGAACATTGTTTTGGAGGAATAGCAGTCAATACCAGATAAACTACTTGCTGACTCGCATTTTTCTATTGAAAATGGTCTAATAATTAACCTTTGTATTGTTCTAAATAAGGCTATAGTTGGTGTGGCTGGCTCATCCAGGATGCGCTGACTTTCATATGTTGATAGCAGGAATATAACAATACTGTTACAGCGATAACTTTAAGATAAGACGGGTGTTGTTATTGTGGTAGGTGCTAGAAAATCTTACCACCAACCAAACTTTTTAAAGTCCAGGTTACAAAGCAAGAGCTAAGTGGCTGTCACTAAGTGATTAAATGCTTATCGATACATTTTTATTTTTCATTTTTCTTTATGCGATGAAATTTTCTATTCATTCGACAACTTGTTATAAGTTACATTACTTGAATATGGCTCTTGCAGCGGTAGTTTTGAAGTTAACGGCAAACTTTTAAGAAGTCGTGTAGGCATCGCATTAAATATGTTCTCTAACTGAAAGTTTTTGTAAATTTACCTCCTGTGCATTCTTTGGGGACATTATGTTACCTAAGTAATGGGTATATTCTCAGCGGAGAACATCCTCCGCTTTTTTGTACAGGCAAGACATACTGGAATATGTAGCACAATTTCCATCTCGGTACTCAATGCTCTCGTGAGCACCTGTCCCCTTCCACCACTTCTAAGAGGACACGTACGATGTGGGAGCATGTTCGGGGGTATGTTAATATTGTCTATTTGTAAGAAAAAATTCCCTATTCGCTTTCATGCATTTAATTAAAAATCCCTCTGTATTTTAAACTTAACGGAGAACCACAACAGAATGCATCCTTTTGATAATGTATTAAACATCGTTTTAAATATGATGAAGAATCATTAAAACCTTTTTTACGTGTCTTGTTTTGCTTTTGTCTACAAGAAAACTGTTACAGAATATTCTGTTCATGTCACCTAGTTGCAGAAAATTATAAAATCTAGATGAATTTCTCGTTTCAAACCTAACTCCGGTATCATTAGTACGTAGTAATATAAAAAAACTTGTTATACATATGAGTGCATCCAAAGGCGCTGAAACGTATATCTGAAAAGTAAATTGAATATGTAAGTAAAAAGATTCAACGGGTGAGTTAAGGGCTCGTGACCCGCTAACGGCTTTACTCAATTCAAAAACAGACGAGATTTAAAAGTTGTATTACTATTCATTTCGTTGTAGGTCAATGGATTCATCAAAAATAAAACTGGTATAAAAATCTAAATCTGGTTTAGCACTCTTTTAACATAAGTATATGCTGTGACATTTTAAACTCGTGCAAACATATAAAGAGCATGTTAAAATCCAACTTTCTTTGTCGTTTTAATAACAACTTATAGATAGTTAGGTTAAGTTTTATTTAATATATAAACGATTGTTTATTTATATGTGTAGTAGTGTTTTATATACACATCACTGGTCCCTTGGTGGTCAGATTTATTAAGTTTAAATGTCGTATATTTTAAATGAAACACAAAAGGATGTAGTTATAAGGTTGATTTATTTGAAAGTTGACGCAAATCAATTATCCAACGGTAACTTTTGTATCACATCGATAATAAAATAATAAACTTAGAAAACAACTTATACATTAATACTAAAATAAAATAATAAAACAATAACTTAATTTAACTAGTCGCTTCTTAATACATTAAGCTCGATTTATTTATTTGTTTCTGCTAGTAAGTTTTGGTTAAAACGTGAAATATTATTGTTCTTAGTTGAATGTTTATCAGTAAAATATATCACAGAGTAATACGGTAATATAATATAGCATTGATATTGTAAATTAATTTAGTAAAATAGTTACAGAAACTTTATTTAAAATGAGCTCAAAGTACTGATATATCGTAAATGTAGTAAAATAAATGCGATAACGTTTAAAATGAGTATTATAATAGAGTTAATCCTGGTTACTGTAATATGTTTCGCTCAGTCTGTTTGTTGCCGGAGACGCGCTTCGGCTCTCGTGATATGCAATATAATAGAGTTGCGCTTCGCGACGCCCACATTATTTCATAATCAGTTATATATTATATTATTTGGATACATAATTCACATAATTTATATATTATCTAAACGGATGATTTGCTACACGCATTGATATCGCCGATGCTTTTAACCCGTCGATGTCTCTTCTGTTTGATCGCTGTGTCGTCCATTGATTTAGCTGGAAGAGGTGAGCTTACTCTATGGGCGTGATCTGCCTTTTGGCCGTATCTGAAATAAAGTAATAACGATAGTAATATACATAGAAACATTAACGTTTTGATAGAATTTATTGCTCATTTTCCCATTCTTTGGGTAACATTTTTAAATGACCGTAGGACCAATTACGAATTCTGTCCTAGAAAAACTTTAAAAGCACATACTCAGTATATAATGAAAATACAACTTTACGAAAAAGAATTGAACACAGGATCGAATAGAGACCCTCGCAACTATTACCTTTTTAGTCAGGGAAAAATAAATGATAAACGAAATACATCTGCAAGTATTTGCTGTGTTGTACCTGTGGGTGATACCGGCGACTTCCTTAATATCGTTCAATCTTTGCAAACTATCCCTCGTAGATACGCTTGATTGGGAATAAAGGCTGAGAGGAGTATAAATTGGCTCATATTCCTGAAGTGTAGGCGGGGGAGCGTAAGTCATGCTCAACTGGGATAGAGTCCTTACGCTGATTGGAGGTGAATATGACATTTGATAAGTTTGCCCAGTAAGACTTAAAACACTTGAGCTTTCGCTTGAACTTGATGGTGAAGTACGGTCCAGTTTCGGTTTGAGTGCTCCAAGGGCACGAGATATTGATCCCTACAATAAAAATAAAACATTTAATTCCGTTACATTTCTTGGTAAAAAGTATTTATGTAAAATCTCATTTATATGAACTGTTACAATTGTCGACGCTACGTACTCTTAGACTATGCCTTCTAGAGTCAGCTGTAAAATCGATTCCAGGCAAACCCGTTGCCACAGACCTTGAGAATGGTCTCCCTAACATCCTGATCTGATGTCCGAACATATTCCTGTGGATAAATTATTCAATATCTATTATATTCCTTTAAAAAATATTATTGAGGTAATAGACAAAAGCCAGGCAGAAACATATTTCATATTCTTTTCTTTGTGTCATCAAAATCGCTCTAGTTTTCATTATCTGCTAACACAGAAAGCTTTACATGCATTATGTATTCTTTTACACATTTAAATATCACATTTTGCTATCGTTGTAAAGAGAGGTTATCCTAAAACATTATCTATTTTATTGTAAAATACATTTCTTTAGAAAATATACAGTGGCGTATAAAAATTTGGCATAGACACCAAAAGCTTGATGCAATTGAACATAATATACCAGTCATGCTTGTTGTGATACGAGTACGATCATAAAAAAATTATCTATAAGAAAACACTTAAAATCCTAGAAACAAAGAAACGTACTGATTTCACTTGATACATGTTGAAGCGATTCATTTAATATGCAGTACTATTCTCTGTGAATACGAATGGAAATAAAAGGACAAACATACAAATGTTTAAATCAAGTAGACAAGCATGTCAGTGTACTCGAAAATAAATGAACATAGGAACATAAAACGCACGATATTGATGTAAGAAAGAAAGTCTGTTTCATGGAGAAAAAGTGGAGAAAGCCCGAAAAAGTGCGATCTAATGATGATGACAGAGAGGCATTCATGACGTATCCATAAAATGATCGTTACCGTTCTGTCTCGATGCAAGGACCGCCATGTATAAAGGTGATGGTTTTGAAAAGAAATTGGCTCGACATCCGTGAGATTTATTCACATTTATATATGTCAATGCATAGTGTTACAAGTGAACCTAATGTACATTGTATTTAATGTTACACTGTTAATGTATACAGGTTTCTAAACAGGTAATTTTACATCATTGGTTATGAATATTTATTTTAAACGCAGCCGTAATTAATGGTTTTGAAAATTCAATAAGAACATACAAAGAATGTACGAAAACAAGGTACTTTCTCTAATAAAGTTGAATATAATCTATGGAAATTAAACCTTCCGATAAATATATGTTTGTATTAGGATGTAAAGTACCCCTTACTAAAAATACACGAAGCATTTAATGCTTTATCGATAATATTAACTAAGTTTTATGTTATACATTTACTAAGTATACGAAATTCCGAATAACATCAAATCCGACGACTATAAACTACGGCAAGAGATAAGGAGGGGTTGCAATGAAGACAGCGTTGCTTCTAGTAATTTTGAGGTGTAGAGAACAAAATCCACCATGTCTTTTTATGATCGATCAAACTTTTCATGGTTTTTTACTTACAAATCACAATTCCTCTTTTTTCCTTTATCAGTCTTTAACGCTCGTAAAGAATTCGATCAAAAATTTAGACTTTCAAAATGTTTTACGGAAGGTTCCTACGAAGGATATTTCGAAGACAACAAAATTATGCTGGCTATAAGTAGCAAGTTGACAATAATTTGTAATATAAGAATTTTTACATAGGTACAGATTATCGAAATTGGACATCGAAGGTAAGTTTATTTTCTGAAGTAAAGCTTTTTGATTTTCGTTGATTTATCTTTGCTTTGTGGACAACATGGATGCTCGGGCAGCCTCCACTTGCAGTTCTTCCACCTGGCAAAATATCGTATACCTGCAGGATTGCACCTTATATTATAATCAACTACAGGTTGCTCACCTACGGGACTGTGACATAGTGTATACTACATTTCGTCATGCAATGCACACATGTTTTTATTTTTACGAATCAAGAATCTTTATGAAATCCTTAATTAATGAATTAATGACAATTAATTGTAATATTCATTTATTAAAATTAATTTCCTACAGATTTTGATTTATGATAAACAATAGATTCCACTGTAAGGTAATTATTTCGTTTTCAAACATGGAAATATACCACTTGCTGTAGTTTATATTAAGAAATCAAATAAAAAGCAGTGCTACATTTCCAGTATTTTTTATAAAGACGTTTATTAATGTTATAAATTACCTCGCTGGAATTATCAAAGCGTCAAATTCCGCCACTAAATGTCTTCTTATGATGCTCTTCGATGGTGGTATACCCAAAGCAGTAGCCATGGTTTCTCCAGTAAAAGAGGGTTCTAAAACTACCAAGCCGCCATGAACACCGCTGTCTGTTAAGTAAATAAAAAAAAAAAGATTCATTTTAAATTTACGTTAAATATTAAAGATATCTATGAAATATTTAAAAATAACTGATACCTTTTAGATTATCAGCGAACTCTCCTAAGTCAATATTGTGAGCCCAACGAATGAATCTTTGATTGGTCCATACTAAAGGATCTGCATCTACATTTTCACATTGGTGTCGTCTGACCGCCAGGGCCTAAGAGATAATTAACATCCAGTTAAATGATAACATAACATAACCTAGACTTTTAAAAAAAATATATAAACACAGAACATTTTCCTAAAATAACATGTAAATGATGAGTACTTACTTGTCTATCATACTTCATTATCCTCAGAAGATGAATACCGTGCACTATAGACGCTTGGTGGAACTTACGAGTGACACCTAAATATTTTTCAAGTTCCTTTTTGCTGATGGTATCCAACATTCGAGCATCTACCAGATTACCTAAGAAAGATTCTGCGTACTGTGAAAAAAACAATTCGAATAGTTTCGTTAACGACTATTTAAACTGTAACAACTTGTGTAATCAATCCTGTGGGTAGTTCAACTTACGACTACAAGTAAAAGTGATGTTAAGAACATTAGCTATGATAAAATATGAAATGCATCACTCACCTGCGACAAACCTAAATCAGGCAACCATTCTGCGGCGACCCAGGCGTGGTTAAGATGACCAATGGTGGGATTTCTAACAAGGTCAGGGCGGCGACGTTCCTCGATGGCCAGGCGCAGTTTCTTGCGATGCATCGGCTGCGTTATCCCCAGTCCCACTTCCAAGTCCGTGTCTGTCAGCTCAAGCAGAACCTGCCCATTCAAAGCACGGATCTAGAAACAACCAGAACACAATATTTGACGCATTATTGCGTCAATATTTCCGCTAAAAGGATTTTGTTTTGTATACCTGGAATATTTTCACTTAACGTATACCATTTCAAATTTGTAAATAAAACTTGTATAACTACTAGTATATAATATATCTATAAGTAGACTTTAGGTAATAAGCTATAGTAATATAAAATGATTTAGAATTACAAAAAACTATTATACAAACCTTGCCACTTTTCACGTTATCGGCAATCGTTGCGGCGTATTGCGGCATCCCAAGTGCTAATTCCATCCATGCTATAATGGCTGGTGCACGCCATCTTGACAGTGGTAGGGAGGCGGCCTCACGCAACGCTGTCTCGCTGCCAAGCGGTGACCACGCACGATTTGTACCACCCGTACCAGCATACACCGGTTCTTCATAGTAAGCACAAAAATATCATATTAATATTCTTAAAAAAAAACTATTTTATTTAGCAGTACTTGTATGTTAAATACAATATATTCATTCTTGAGCAGCTGTTGAACGTAATTCGCTTAACGATTCAGAGATGTACAGTTTGTAATAAAATACAGGTAACAGGTACGTGTATATTATTCTACCTTTCAGTGGCTAATAATGTAGAGTTAATGAAAAGAAAATATTAACTGACCCTCACCACTTTCGTGTCCACTAACGGCGGCGCTTCCAGACTTAGTACGGTGTCTGCTGCGTGCAAATACACGTGAAATAGAACCCCAAGCGGAGCCGCGACCACGGCTTCCCTTACCGCCTGCTCTTGACCGCAATCCTCCCACCAGGGCCGTTTCACATTCGCCCGGGCTTGACAACTGTTCCACTGACCTATTTACATCAAAATGCATGCGAAATTAATAGGCAATGCTCTCGAATACAAAATTATTTGAAAACTTTTAATATAATAAGACAAACCGGGAAAGTGAGCCAGTATCAATGGAGCGCGTGAATGGTGATGCGCTGTTGTGAGGCGAGAGTGTCGGGCTTCGATCTCGAGGTGTACTCACTAATAAAATAACATTAAAAATATCAACATGTAATAACTTACAATGTGTTAAATTTCCTTTAACTCCTCTTAACTCTAAGAACCATTACAGTCAAGTGAACAATGAACAAAGATGATAAGAAAAGAGTAAAATCTATTATTCCACACGCTTTCTAAAGCAAGTTGGTGGATATTGACAAATCCTTAAAAGCATCTCGGGAAGCTCCTGTTCATTATACATAGTTTCATCACAATCATAACTAAGCTATATATAAATCACTGTTTCACTGGTATACATAAATAATGCCTAAAAATTTTAAAATAAAAACTTACATTGGTAGTGGTGCGCTGATGATATAAGTGATGTTGCATCGGTATCGTAGGGGTCTATAGAAGGTGGCACGCCTTCTGCTGTCGAGTCTGATAAGTTACCCCCACATACGGAAGTTGCACCCCCATCACTGCTTCCTGTCACTAACAAAGGGTCTATCAACGCTCCTTATGTGCACTGTTCTTTCAGTATTATTTTAATAGTTTTGAATTTAAACATCGATATTACGAAAAACAAAAACAAATATTTTTAAAATAGTTATGATTAGGTTGTGACTAAGAAACACGATATGATTTCTTTTTTTATTCTTGATGACGTACTTTAATCAAATACACTGGAAAACAGTTGTATTGGGCACAGTGTACAAGATTAATAATCACTAATTTAACTGACCTAAATTTCTAAAACAATAACTGGAAAAAGCGAGGCTACAAAGATGATTAGAATGCAAACCAGCACGACTGTATTATTCAGATAAACCTCACTAGTTTTCGGGTAATAGTTTATATTATATATAAATATTCTTTGTTTCAAAAAAAAATATTTAAAAAAAACCGCACGCAATCAGACACTACAAAGTACCTCTAACGCCGGAGTCTGCGCTGCAGCTTCCTCTATCACCCAACATTCCACCTGACGGTCCGCCAAGCAACATAGGTGGTCCGATCCCAAGAGAAGCTACACTTTCACCTTCAGATAAACATCCAGCTGCTTGTAATTGCCTACGAGCCTAAACAGAAAGAAGAAAATAGAAATTAAGTTATTTGTTATTTGTTAAATGTTATTTTTTTAAAAAAAAATTAGGATTAATATATCTAGATTCAGACTTCAAACAATTGTTCCCTCGCGTGACGCAATTGTGTATCCCGTGCGTTTAAGGCTGCTGCAAGCTGCAGTGATCTTTCAGCCTCGTCCCGAGCATGACGTAGCAAAGCAGCGCGTTCCCTCTCTCTTTCAGCTCGTTCTGCACCAAGTGCTGATGATGCTCCACTTCTAGAACGCATCTAAAGCAGTAACAATGATTCATTATTAAGGTGAATTGGCAAATGGTAAAGCAAAATTCAATCGTTTGGCTACATCGAACTTGTGTGTAGTATCATCTATATATTACAATCACTTTATCATATACTCAAACATAATTACAATATTAACTTTTAAGAATTCAAAATGATATTTAAAAAGGCTAAAAGATTCTCTTCAAAATTTTCGAAATAGTATTTCAGTTATCAAGTATATCAACGGTACATTTATCTTCTATCTATTATAGTAATATATGAATACATACATGTATAGGTTTTAACATTCAATAAACATAAAGTTGACTGTTTACTGAGCACAAGATTGATAAATAACTTGCCTGTTCATAATTCCTGATAAAATCGCGTAACTCCTTTTCCTTATCTTCGAGTGTAGCGTAAAGCTGTTTCATCTGATTCAGCAAATCGAATTTCTCGGCTTTCAACCTCTTCTTATCCGCTTTCAAAGCTTAAATTGACAAAACATAGATCATCCTTAAGAATTATACCATTTTAACATTCGCGTAAAATTACATTCTTACACACAATGTTTTATTTAATATAGCAACACTAATATTTCTCTTTTGTTAATAAATAGAAAGAATATTTCATCCATAATAAAATTATGTTTATGCTCAACATTCTTACAGTTAACTGCTTCTCTAGCAAGAAGTAGTTCTTTTTCTAGCTGTTGAGGATCAAGCGCTGGGGCATCTTCAGATTCCTCTCCTTTACTCCGTTCAATGAGAACATTGCCAGCTTCGCCACGTTCTGCTGCAGCAACTAGGAGGCGACGGACACGGGTGAGCTCAGCCTGTGTAAAAGAACGTCACTAGTAAAAATTTTTACAACAATCATAAATTTATTTTATTAAAAATGTTTTACTACATGAAAATTGTATATATTTACAACTTAATTTATTAATTGTTATTTATAAACACTAATATAATATATAAACAGTAAAATGTAAATAGTTTCTTTACCTGCAGACGCTCATTCTCTTGTCTCAATCTACGAGTAATTTGTGTAGCAGTCAACATTCCAGGAGATGCGGGTACTTCTTCTTGGCGTGAACGATCTGACCGTGCTCCAGGTGATGCTGATCCTGTTAAAGACATTTAACCGAGAAGGTTATTTAATAATCCTAGAAGAAATATTAATCTAAATTTAATCAATTGTACCGATATATTTTATCAAATTATTCCAAATTATCAAACCTCCGTCAAGACTCGCGGTTATATCAGCTCTTGGTTCTGGTCCATCACTACTCCTACCGGGCGATGTCGCATCAGGCAATGGAACTTCTTCTTCAGAACTATCACCAGGATCAAGAATATTCCTTTCACTGGTATTACCAGTCCCGCCATTTCCTATTTCAGCATAGGTGCCACTGTCACTACCATTTTGATTTGGCCATTTAACAGGTGATTCAAGTTTCCCATTCGTTTGATTTTCTTTGTTATCATCATCTGAAAAAATACTTTCATTGTCACGGCAGGTGAATGAAATAATATTTATTAAAAGGAGCTTCATAAAGTTTTAATGAAAATAATTTAGATACAAATATGATTCAAAACCAAAAAAACGAGGGTTGATTAAAAACTGAAATTGATGTTATTCATTTTTAATTACCTATGAATGGATTTTCTTTTCCATTGCGAACGGTAATTCTTGCTGTTCTGTTTAATGTACCCTGCTTATCTCCATTTAAAGACCCGTTACGTGGTTTGTCCAGAGTGCTTATAAAGAGACGCCGTTCTGGAGGAACGGGTCTGGGATCTAAGTCTGATCGTTCCAATGCAGAACTCGCAGGGGTAATGAGTGGATCAGCTGGTTCTGGCTCTGCATCGGCTTCCACTCGTGTGCCTACTGACACTTGTTCATCCACCATTTTGCGAAGTTTCGCCTTAAAATATATAAGAAGTTGTTATAAAGATTTTTTGGTAACACGTCGTTCACTAACTTTATTCTTATTTTGTTAGACATCATAACAGTATTGCGATCTTCATAAACTACTTATTAGATTTTAAGCGCAAAATTTTACGTTAAAATATATCGTCTCTAGAACACACTATAAGAAACAATGTTATTAGACTTCACATACTATGATTTAATAATGAAATTTGGACGATTTTATTACATGTATCATCATCATCATCATTTGAGTCAATGAACATTCATTGCTGGACATAGGTCTCAAGTAATGTGTTCCACAAAGCATGATCTTGCGCTATTTGCTTCCAGTGGCTCCCAGCGATAAGACATAGTTTATATTTCATGCAATACACACTGTGTATTTTCTTTCTCTTTGCGTGTTACAACAATTAAAAAAGGTGTTTACGGGTTATTAACATTAAGTATTTATAAATACACAGTATTTTTTTACCTGGGCGTCACCTAGAATTCGGCGAACTAATGCCATCAGGCCGTCGTCACCAACGCTATCATACTATCCACCACCTATTATCCGTCTCATGTTTTGCTTTTAATTTTATATTAATTTAAATGATTAATATAATATAAAAGTACGTGATTTATTCTGCTCTACTTTGTCTAAGTCTCGTCTTCTGACAAATTTTCACATTCAAAACTGTTGTAATCTGAAACCAAAAACACATTTCTGATACTGTTTTCAAACATAAAATTTTGGGATACACGGTAATTCATTGGTAAAGTATAAAATACTAAGATAGTAAATTTGTTTATAACTTCAACAATTAAAATATATTGTGCGGTAAATTTTCTTTCTTCCTAAAAAAAATTCTATAGACTTCTAACATAGGCTAGCTTTATTTTGGTATCCAGCTTGCACTGCACTTGATTACAATTGGACTTCACGTTGAAATCAGACCTGGAATTCCTGAAGTAACCGGAAGCATACTGATAGACAATTTTTTTTTTATTATAAGTGTTATTATATTTTAAACAGGTATTGTAACTTTATGTTTTCTTATGGACATATATTCATTGATATTAATTTTTCTAAGTATTTTTGAAGCAGGGATGAATATACCTCTAATATTTATTTTTAAGCTATTATAATAAATGTTAAGTAAAAGCTTAGATATTTAAATAATGTCATATGTTTACAATTTTACTTTAGTTTACTTTAGTCGTTAAGGTCAGCAGTTCATGCATTATTCGTATAAATAATTGGGCAGTTTCATTAAAAGTCTGAACACATACCCTAAGATTTGCATAATGAGGCTGCCCGGGTTTTTAGAGCAAGGGAGGGTTTGAACATTAGTCACTTTTGAATTTCTCGAATTCATTACCTTTAGCATAAAAACGTGCACTTGCTTGGAAAATATATAAGAAATGTGAAAAAAAAAAAGATTTGTACGAATTATTTGAAAAATATTTTAATGTATAATTAAGAAATTTGTATAATAATGTTTTCATATAAAAAATCCACACTTTTCAGGCAGATATTAAGTCATAAATATATAACCATATACTAAACGGAAACGTAAGATCGTACTGGTATTTCAATATCAACTATATCATATGTTATATTGTTATTAAATATCGTATGGAAATGATCCGGAGACGTAACAGCTCAATTTGTCAGACAGCTCCACATGCTATACCTCTCATAAAGGTGTGAGTTTCATTCCCATTACCATTTATTTAGATAATATCATTAGAAAATGGCCATTTACTAAAAACAACCGCTTTCCTTGACATGGGATGTGTACTAAGTTGCCTGATTGGTTATCAAATGACTTCGACTCTTTCTTTGCAAGAGAACACTCGAAGTCTATGATCGTAAAGACAGCTGATTATTTTTGTTGTATTTTTGGAGGTTTAAAACAATTGATATATTTTCTAAATTAACTAATGTTATTGTAAACTTTCAAACCGAAGCTCTTACATATTTTTACCATGTCTTTTATGCACAACCATAACATTTTTTGCAGAAAGATAGTTGTCATTTTCTTAAGATAGAGATAAAAAATAATTCTCACAGACTTAGTTGGCGAGTTAAGATTAAGCTGTAAATTAATTAAACGCTACAATCTATTACAGCTTCAGTTGGTGGACCATGAAGATGAATGTTCGCAATTAACCTAGCCCTTACATCACGGGATTACGTTTCTCCTTTTTATTTCAGATTGCGCTGAAAGTTGGGGATACGTTAGAAGCAATCTTGTAGGACGTATTAGTCCTATGAACATGTCATTTTATTTTACATTGAGCTATTATATGTTTTAAATTATTAATACAAGTTTTAAAGGTTGAAAGCAAAATTGCAGTTCTCTAATTTAGATAATGAAATATAAAAATAAAAACTAAAAATAGAGGAAAAAGGACTTTTACCAAGACAACGTGATCATAGGTATAATTTAATTAACATACTCTATCATAGTGTCATAGTCACTTGCAAACAGAAGTTAAGACTTGTTACCTTAGTAATTTCACCAATAGTATTTACATAATGATTTGTACCTACTGAAACAGAAATAAAGCTTTACTTTTCAATTTTCAAGTTATTTTTCATGTTAAATAGTGTTTTGTTTATAATACGAATTAGATACATATGTACATAAACAACGCTCTTAGTGATCTCTTGCCTTTTTCATAGAGATAGTCAAGGCCATTTATTCATTACGCTGGCCAAGTGTGATTTGGTGGAAAAGGCATTGTATATCAATAATAAATTCAACTAGACAATTAGTTTTGAATTACTACAGTAATCCGTGTTAGGCTTACTCACGTAAGCTTTGTTATATAAACGTTAAAGTCTAAAGCTAAAACAAATAGCCTTATACATCGCACGCCTCCAAAGAGGATTAACGACTTACATTATTTTCCGCTTCAATAAAGGAAACTCTAAAAGTGTTAATTGCAAGAAATGTTAATTGTTTTTAACTATAAACAAACTATTACCGCAAACATTAAATAACTTATGTTTTCAACGATACAGTAAATGCAAGTTTTGTTTCACTTACAATAATATTGGCGTCATTTGTTAGATGTAAGACTCCCCTGCAAATGTCAGCCTAATCGTTTTAATTTCTTAACTATTATATCAAAAACGCAAGTTCTTTTCATAATTATAAGTATAATACGTGAAGTATAAGTTATGAAAACATAAAACAGATTCAGTTCAGACTTTCCTCTGACTATATTACGTTTATTTCTTACCCAATACATAACACTCAATCCTATTATAACGTATGTATATAATTATGTTCATTACAGCAACCAGAGGGTAAACTATGAAGCGTTAATTCCGTTCATGATAGGTAATACCCAAATGTATTTAATCAATACTATTTAGTTACCTCACAGGCTTTAGATATTCACTCTGGTACTTCAAATATGTGCTATGGTAGTATGTATAACATGAATAAAAATTTAATTAAAATGTTTAGATATATAGATAACCTTGATAGTAATTAATATACTATAATAGAATATTTTAATTGTCTTACAATTATTTTCTTGAATAATTTGTTGATTTTTATCTTTAGTTAATTTCTGTATATCCAAAAAAGCCATTTCAGTTGAGTACTGTCGTAAACAAAACATTAGATTTTTTTTACTTTTGATAAAGTCTTTAAAATATATTTTAATTAAAAAATGCTCTAAAGTTTGTGTAAAAACTAAGAGTATCTCCGCTAGCACTGATAAGATCAATCTAAATAAATTTTTGTTGGTAAACCTTAAAAGAATCGAACAATGGGACTTAATGAAAGTTCCCGCGAATACGAAAAATTGAATTCATCGAGGCGCCACATCGGCCGACAACCAGAAGGGGATAGAGGGAGTAAAATGTGTGAAAAATTGAATTTCAAATAACCTTTCAGTGTAGCTTAGGTCTTTCAATTTTGTCTGTCCATGAAATAAATCCATTATTGGATTTAAAACCTTTTACAGTACAGAGGTTTAAAGTCTGACTTTATAATGGAAATTTTCGTATCACCTTAAAAAAAGTCTTTTTGTGATAGGATTAACAATAACTATAATTGCCTTAAAAGTATCAAGGGAATATTATAGGTTTTAATATAGGATATATATAATAAATAATCATATATATTTTTTATCGCTTTTCTGTGTAATATGAAACACGAAGGTAATACTTTTCTAAAATATCATTATGACCATTTATAACATAATATATATATTAACATTAAGTTAGAGACTCAAACAATGGTTTGTAAAAATGTCTTTGTAGTCCAAATATACCAGATTTATTTCTGAAGGTGGTGATAATTGTAGACCTTACTTTTATCATATACAATGTATTATAATTAACAAAATAATTAACTTAATTGAAGAAAATGCAACTATAAATTGATTCATATTGAAATTAAATTTAAGACAACAAGAAGTCCATAATACTCCATTTCGTTCCTTATTTTCCTCTAACAATGCTTCTCATCAGTTTTTTTTAAGTCTAGCTAAAAGCTGCTTTTACAGACAATTTCCTCCAGCGGCGAATTAATCCCAGCTCTTTTCTAGTAGCCAATATCCACTACTATTATACTGTTTGTATGCACTGTTCTTCGAACGTTGTTTGTTCATATTTAAATAAATACAATGTAAAAACAAATTTAGTTACCTAGATTTAAAACAGAAGTTTTGGAAAAGTTTCCATGTAGAAATATAAAGTAAAATAACTTCCTTTGTAATTCAAATTGGCGAATAATAAATGCCAAAAGTATTATTATTTTTGCTCTGCAATTATGATATCAGAGATGGTAAACAGGTCATTCATCACAGCCCATTTTACACCTTTGCCGTAACAATCACACGCTGAGTAATATTAAAAAAAATCTATAAATAGCTCACTTTCTTTTATTATGTTAAACTAAGATCATTATTCGTGCACTATATTATCGGTTAGAGTAGATGTAAATATATAATGCGATATGTATAATGTTAACGATTTCCATATTATATGTATAGCAGAAATTTTATTAAAACATTTCCACAAAACTAGAAGAAATCTTTGCTCTCTAAAGAATGATGTCGATTACGAAATGATCTACTGTTATCAGTTCTTTATTCTGTACACAAAGAGTGATATAAAATAATATCCTTTGGTAAATATTATTACTCTATATAATAAGAAATCAAGATAAAAACAGTTCAATAGGATATTGTCGAGTTTTCCTAAATTGGCTTATTTGTTTTCTACAGCTTTTTCGAAGTATAACAAACAGTTAGAAGCATTTCGAAAAAGTCCTACCAGTCGCAGCAATCATTATTTCTTTCTACAAAGTCTTTCTGTTGTATGTGAAATATGAACAGTTATTTCCACCGGTATGCAATGCTATATTTTATGACTTCAGAATTATGCTTTCAACAACATTTTTCTGTAATTTCCTTCAGCTGAGAAACATGCAATTTGTAAAAGCATGAGTAAAAATGCTTTTATAGATATATGTTATATTATTCACACCAAAATGGAGAAAGTTACCTGTACCGGTTGAGTATTTAATTTTATTCAAACACTTTGAATTAAAAATATGGTCTATTTACATTGGAAGTCTGTCGGTTGATGATGATGACGTTTGATTGCTTTAAAGTCGTTGAATATTTTGAAAATACCATTTTATACAAGCGCATATGAAATTTCGTGTTCAGTCCATACGCGTATGACAAAAAAAGCTACACGCGTATTTCATACATTACAACGTTTAATTATATTATCAGTGCCCACTTTTGGATCACACTGGTATTAATTTTTAACAACATTTCTGTAAATACATCGCTTTTTAAACTTTAAGATAACGGTAATAATGTAAAAAAAGAGAACCGAATTCCATTTCTCTTGGACACGAAAAGGAAAGATTTAATTTTTCCCGACATAAAAAGAGAGTATAAAAATACAATATTAAGAGTAGACTTTAATAAACTCGGAGCGTTTAATGTACATGGAGGGTAAATAATGAAGCACACACAGCTAATGAGGCGGCCGGACCCCTCAGGCTGGTACATTAACTTTATTAAGACGTCGCAAACAGACTTTACGTGCTAAAAATACAAGACAGCGTCTGATTAACCTGGGTTAAAACTTATTAACATATTATAAAGGTAATAATATAAAAAAAAATTAATTCATTTACCACGTAGCAGCTACTAAACTCTGAGCCCAAAACGAACTTCATATTTTAACTAATATATATATCGGTTAGTAATCAAAATCATGTTATTTTCATTATATATAAAGAAAAAGGAAGGACGTTCACCTGACGATATAAAACGATTATCGTTATAATCAGTTAATTGACGCCTATTACTGAATATGTTGAGCAGTTTCCCGATATAAGTAATACGACTACCCACAAAAATGTGGTAATACACCAGCAACACATCGTGCTTGTGGGAAGTGGTGATCTCTGTTTCCGAAGACGGTCTAGGTAACTACCACAGCAGCACCTATTTCTGCCGTCAAACAGTACAGTAAAAAAATTACTGGGGTCACGAGACTCGACATCTTACGCCCC
Source organism: Troides aeacus (assembly GCA_033220335.2). Taxonomy (NCBI): domain Eukaryota; kingdom Metazoa; phylum Arthropoda; class Insecta; order Lepidoptera; family Papilionidae; genus Troides; species Troides aeacus. The sequence continues at coordinate 4,421,364 of CM067270.1, forward strand.
AAGCAGACGAGCGCTATGTGGTACTGCGTATACCCTGACTAGTATCAAGATGTTTTGGGCAGGCGTATCATTTACCATCACATGAACGTTCCGCTCGTCTTGTCGCTTCATTGAACAAAAAAATCTAGAGATATGAGATGTTTATTCCAATGACATAGTAAATTATATTATCTAGTATTCTAACTGACATATACTAATAAGTGAGTAGTAATTTAGGAATATGACTACCCAGACAAGCTACCCACAAAAGCTCCAAATTTTATTTTTTAATTTTTTTTTTTTTTTTTTTTTATATAGTCACGCCTTTTTCCCAGTAGGGGTAGGCAGAGGTGAATAAACACCCACATTTCGCCAGATGTGGTCAGATTAGGTCCAGTGTAACAGGGGGCGAGCCTGTTGCCACTTTATTGGGACCACCGCACACACACACACAAAGATGATATCAGTGTGCGGGTTTCCTCACGATGTTTTCCTTCACCGTTTTTGTATCTCGTTGTTGTAACTAAAGTTCACAAATGTACATAACTTAAATATTAAGTCATCGGTACATGCCGAGGTTTGAACCCGCGACCTTCGGAATGAAAGCCGCACGCTCTAACCATTAGGCCAGCGAGCTACTGGCGTGTAGTATAAATTGATTGTTAAATGAATGTGGTTATGGCAAAAAAAAAACTATCAAATTGGAGATAAAAGTTATTAGTTTAACACAACTAAGTTAACTTACTTCATGTTTTAGAAATATTAAATACATATAACTTCATGTTAATTAATGTACATATATTTTTCGATGCACTAAATTTTTTTTTTTTTTAATACAATTAAGCGACGAGACAAGTAAGATGTTCACGTGACGGTAAGGGATATGTCTGCCCATAACAACGTGGCAACTGAGAGATAAGATGTTGACTCTCATTATCCCAGTAATTACACTAGATATAACGCCCTTCTAACCGGAACGTAGTAATGTTTGTACACTACTGTTTGACGGCAAAAATAGGTGCTGCGGTGGTACCCACGTAGACAGTCTCCGGCAGAGACCTCCGACCAGTATTTATCGAGTTTATCGCTTTAGTAATATTGTAAATATCATTACCGTAGTAATTTCTTTAGTAACAGCGCCTTTCAAACCAGAACGCTTTAATGTTGGCTAAGTACTATTTGGCAGCAGCAACTTTTAAAAACTTTTGGCAGGCACTTTGTGAGCCTTTTCTTACAAAAAGCATGTCAAAAGTTTACTGTCTGCTCAAATTAAAAAGAGCACTATCTTAAAGTAATCCAAAAATTGTAAAACTTTTTTTTTTATGCAATTAAGCGACTAGACGTGCGGAACATTCACCAGATAGTAAGTTATATACCTGGTCATAATAAAGTGGGACTCTTTTTTTTATATTATCACGCCTTCTACCTAGTAGGGGTAGGCAGAGGCGAATAAACACCCACTTTCCGCCAGATGTGGTCAGATTACGTCCCATGTAACAGGGGGCGAGCCTGTTGCTACTTTATGGGGCCACCACACGCACACACAAAGATGATTTCAGTGTGCAGGTTTCCTCACGATGTTTTCCTTCACCGTTTGTATCTCGCTGTTGTAACTAAAGTTCACGAATGTACATAACTTAAATATTAAGTCATCGGTACATGCCGAGATTCGAACTCGAGATCTTCGGAATGAAAACCGCACGCTCAATTCACCGCACGGTCAATTATCATGTGTTATAAACATCAGTTTAATCATGTCACAGCATTTATTACTTGTGTATCTAAAAATGGACGAAAGTAATATGTACCAATCACCACAGTGAATTGTTAAGTAGTATAAAAGTAGCTAAAAGACCAACCGTTGTTTCATTTTAAAGATTGTTACTTCAAAAATATACAGGATGTATTTAAGTTTTGAAAATATGCACCGTAGTTACCATTAAATAATTCATATTATTAATATGATGTCATTCGTATCGGTGAGATTTTTTCTCTATAAACATGCATTCTAGTTTGTTGAACTCCCGCCATATAATGTACTGAAGGGGTGAATAGCACAACGCACATACCCGGTTAACGAAGCAATCAGGGCGCGAACCAGTCACCATAGGCTCATTCAATCGATTGTCGCCATGTTACACCTACACATGAACATGTCATTAATTTACTATACGGAAGTGAATGATTTTCCTTCCTCCCAGTAAACTATTAAAATTACACACTCAATTTACCCTAAGCGTTTTCCAATAGGCGACTTAGGAGGAAATAATTAAAAGAAACCCCACGCCAAGTATAATATTAATAAGATAAAATTACGATACGGTAACTATTATACCATATCATACTTTATTATAGTCAAATTAATATTGAAGAGTTTACTCAAAAGCTTGATGAAGCTTTTTATTAATTTAGCTTGTGTTCCTTTTTGCTTATGTTCCTTGTTGCAGAAACCTGCCTTTTCTTTGTTTAAAAACCTTATACTAGGTGTACCGGTATGAAGTGAGCGTCAAAATATAAATGTCTCGATAGGGAACATTTGTTTTGAACAAGCCTTTATTTTTTTTTTGTTTGTTTGCTATGACATCTATGAAACATATTTAGTCTACATCAAGTCATTGAACAGACAACATCATATTTTTTCATCGTGTTAAAAATGTCGAATTTTGTACCAGAAAGTGATGATTCGCGGAAAGCATTAAATTTTTGTTTTCATTTGAAGAAAAGTGCTGCAGAGTCGCATCGAATGCTTGTCGAGGCATATGGTGATCATGCTCTATCAGAAGCACCATGCAAAAGATGGTTTCAACGGTTCAGTAATAATGATTTTGATATGAGAAATGAAGAACGTGGAAGACCACCAAAAAAGTTTGAAGACGCCGAATTGCATACGATATTGGATGGAGGTGACGCTTTGAATCAAAAGCAAATGGCAGAAATGTTAAATATTGCACAACAAACAATTTCTGACCGTCTAAAAGCTATGGGAAAGATCCAAAAGTGTGGAAAATGGGTGCCACATGAATTGAATGAAAGACAGATGAAAAACCGAAAAAACACTTGTGAAATTTTGCTTCAAAGACACGAAAGAAAATCAGTTTTGCATCGAATTGTTACTGGCGATGAAAAATGGATTTATTTTAAGAATCCTAAACGGAAAAAATCATGGGTTAATCCGGGACAATCATCAACCATCAACATCGACTGCAAAACCAGATCGATTCGGCAAGAAGACAATCCTTCCGACTACCATTTGTTTTCATCGATGGGACACGCATTGGCTGAGCAGCACTTTGGTTCCTACGAGGAGGTCGAAAATTGGGTGTCTGGTTGGTTTGCTTTAAAAGATGAACAATTTTATTGGCGTGGTATCCACAATTTGCCAGAAAGGTGGTCAAAATGTGTAGAAAACAATGGCCAATACTTTGAATGAAATGTTTTTTACTTTCCCATTAATAATTAGTGTTTTATTTTCACAAAAAAACGCTCATTTTATAAATTTATTATACCCTACAGTCCGAGTATTATGATTTCGTAAGCGATTAGAAAAATTAATAAATCTCGAATGGTTAAATTTCATTTGATACATAAAGTTTGCAATTAGATGAAATAAAACAATGCTTTAATATCGCAACCTTTGTAATTTGCCCACTAATTTTAATTCCGAAAGCCTCTTTTGCCCTCTGTAATTTTCCCCATTTGGTTTTATGGATTTCCCTCATGCTTGCTTGCACATTAAATTATAACCAGAGGGAAAATTGAGAGAATGCGAAGGATTGAAAATTAATTTCCGAGAAGCTTTAAATCTCTTTTCATTATTTTAATAATCAGGATTTTCTTAAATTACTTGTTATGTACAGATTTACAAAAATGTTATCAATTTACCATAAGTATATTATGATTTTATATATTGTGTGATAATTTTATTTGCATGCTAAAAGTTGACCCAAATTTTACACGATGTGAGATGAGTTCAGAACTATGAGGCCGAAGACAGTGAAGTGTGCTCGTACAGAATGCGCTGGCTATAGAGGCAGATTTACATTATGAGGGTGGTGCATTCATTCGAAAAACTCTAGCACCATCCAAACAGCCACAACAAGTAAACTTAGACTCAAATCCTACAACGCAGGAAGTAAATATATAGCATAATTGATATCTCAAATATTTAAAAGAAAATATAGCAATTTTATTACAAACCCATATAAATCTCCGTCATACCCATTATCCACGACCTCACTTGTAATCCTACCGTTAATTAGCTGGAGCCAATTTCAAAATAATTTTACCTCAATATTTACCTCACATAGGGCACATGCGTGTTATTAGTGCTTTGTTGGAAATCGATAAACATTCATATTTGAAATTACCCGTACCTCGTTAGCTTTTAGACCTGACTGTTTCATAGATAACAACTACTTTATTTGATAACTTTTATTATTATTGGGCATAGTCCAAAAGATTGCTAGCTTCAAGTGACAATGGGCAGGACACATCGTTCGAAGGACTGACATCCGATGGGGCATTAAGGTCCTCGAATGGCGACCGCGTACCGGTACACGTAGGGTTGGCAGGCCCACCAGGTAGTCCTATGATCTGGCGAAGGTTGCGGGAAGCAGCTGGATGCGGGCAGCGAACAATCGATCGATGTGGAGATCTTTGAGGGAGGCCTATGTCCAGCAGTGAACGTCTATCGGCTGATAATCATGATGATGATTATTATTGTTACAGTTTGTTTCACAGTGGCTAAGTGCCTGTTTTATACGGGGAAGTTTCTGGTTTGATTCCAAGGCCACATATTGTGGAGTTTTGTTGGTGATAAGGTACATGAGAGCAATTTGTAATACGGATACTAACAAACTCAAATTGTAAATCTGCGGTCATAACAGCACTGCTCTGGTATAACTATCAATATATGAGAGACGAAGTGTCCTGGGCGAACGCGCTTCATCATCCAGTGCCTCTTTATTAAAACCATGATAAATTGAGGCTAAATTTCAGTTCCTTGTGAACAATAAGAATCTTTGGAATGAACTCTTTTACTGATAACGAGATATGTCACGGTATTCTTGATTGCTGATATCATTATGATATTCCACGTGGTTTTTTATCACATAACATCAGATAACTGTACATTGTATTGTTAGATTAAGCAGCATGTATTTTTTTTTGATTCTAAGAATTTTAAAAAGTATAAAGCTAATCATTGTAACAGTACGTTAATAATAATTGTAAGAAATATTGAATGAATCTGTGAAAGAAACTCGAAATGAGAAGAGTATTAATTATAGCTTCACATTGACATCCTTTCATTTCCGTTACTACTAGCTTAATTCAATCTTCTTAGATTACTATTCAATGAGTTATAAGAAAGTAGTTTCTTATTGAATATAATAAATACGACGAAGTAATATCTATTTCGTTACGTACGTTTGCAATTGGAGTATAAAGGGTCCCCCTACAAGTCACGGGACCCAATCCAATCTCACCTGCTCGTGGTGCACCTTGCTAATAAACAAACGAAGTTTTGGCTCCCACCAACCCGCATTGGGCTAGCGTGGTGGGAAATAGATGAAATACACCCATATGAACCCCTAAAAACGAAGGTCGCGAGGTGATATAACACATATTTGTAATGTAAATTAGAAACAAATAACAAAAGAAAATTGATTAAGTTATACTACTAGATTAGATATATTATTAGGTATATAAGTTTTGTCATAGATAAATTTAATATTCGCAATATAAAACATTATTTTGTTTATATAATGTTTACTTTAGAATATGAAAAAGGTATAAAAGGATAAAGAAACGTAGTTTAGATGCACTTATTTCTGACTACGCAAGCAAATTACTATGGTTTTTTTTATTACATATTGAAGTAATGAATAAAACAGCAGTAGCAGTAAACTCCTTATAATTTCTAGTAATTTTATACAAGCGATTTAGGAACAACATAACGTTTAGATAAAGTAAGAAACATTTAATTTTATAGTGATAAATTGTTCTAATACTCTGATAAATTCTCTATTTTAATGCTTTAAATATAATTGTAAGAAGAAAGTGTGTGGTAAAAATTTTTATCGTTAAAGAACCGTAAATGGGGTGGGTAGGAGGCGATAAGTGTAAGCGGAATTAGATTCAATCCCAGCGCCATTGCTGGAGAGGACGGTAATGTCGTTTTCGTCGCAGTAGCTCTGGGCATCCCTCTGCTCTCAAATAATTTATGTCATTATGTCTATTAAAGTAGTAATTACTTTTACGGTTGGATCCAACAGTATTTTTTTATATTATGAAGTGAAAAAACCAGCGGAATATTCGCCTGATGGTAGACGCTAGTTAAGTTGTTATTCACAACACCATATTGTGTTCGTCGCCTTAAGATATAAGATATTTGGACTCGTTACTCCATTAACTCATAATCCACAGCGCCCTTCAAACCGGAACACACGTTTGCACTGCTGATCAGCGGCAGAAATAGGCGTCATACGAGTAAAATTAATCACAAATTAATTTCAAGTTCTATTATAATTTACATCCGTTACATATTCATGCACTGGTGCTAGATCTCTGTTGCTAGAGACCGTCTAGGTAAGTACTACCGCAGCGCCTAATTCTACCGCCAAATAGTACGGTACAAACATTACTGTGTTCCGATTAGAATGGCGCTGTAGCTAGTAAAATTATTGGTGTAACGAGAATTAAATTCTTATGTCTCAAGACGACAAGCGTAATGTAATGTTTTGAGTATCATATTAACTTGCGCTGTGTTGTTATGGACAGACAGTTGACATAACGCTTACCATCAGGTTAACGTCCCGCTCGCCTCGTTGCTTCGTTGAATAGAAAAAAAAAACTTAAATTTTAAAAGTCAGGATTATTCCTAAACTAGTCGGTTACCAGATCGTGATTTCGACATGAAATAGAAATGTTGGACTCTGGAGATTTACTACATTACAATTTCATACAAGTTGAGCCTTGCAGAAATTTCTAAGATAGCAAGAGGCCCATTGACTAGACAAAGGCCACTCCAGGGAGAATGAAATGGCTTTGTAAGGTACATACAATAACAATTTATTATAATCTGGCCTCTATTAACATTCTACTCATTGTAATATATTAGACTTGCTATTAACTTACTTAAAATTCTGTAATATGATTTGTTAGTTTTGAAATACTTATGTAATAAGAGACTTAATGAAACAGATAAAATAGTAACCAACTTCTATTTCATTAGGATTTGTAATTAAATAAATAAACTAATTTTGTGACATGTCTAATTAGACACTATATAAAACTTGTTAGGTTATTTTCGAGTTAGCTGCCCTAAAAGGCCTGGTTTCTTGTGAAGGTTACTTAAGTACAAGATGTCGACCTTATTTTACTGTTCAAAACTAGCAAAGACTGTGTCCATTTTATCATGATTGATAACAGCTATTACACGGGACGCGTTAGACTTGTCCGCCGCCGTTATACTGTTTTATGGTGTTATAAATGCGGACATTACCACCGCACCCACGTCAATATCGACTTGTGGACGTTGTTTCCACCTTAAACGATGTAGGAACATAACTGGCACGACCTTTATTTATGTTAAATTAACTACGATTGACTAATTAAAAATATTGCAAACATATTTTTTTTGGTTTCACGAGGAAGAGAGGATAGGAGGCCTACCTCCTAAGATTCCTAATCTTCGAAAGATACTGTGCTTCTGGAGAGAAATCAGGGTTATGTGAGATTCTTACTCGCCAAAACCTTGACGGTGATCTATATGAGAGCAGTCAGAGTCCCAGAGATGTCTCACAGAACGTATCGGTGTCCTATACCTTGTATTAGCATGTCTCAAAGGAAAAGTCAAGCCCTTCTAGATACCATTGCTAAGTTACGGCAATGCATATGCTATCCCACGCGGGTTCACATGTTGAGCCATAAGGGGAATATTTTAATCTTCCTCTGCGACAGACAGGACTTACCTTAGCCCTAATCTTACTAGCCTGCGACTACAGGATTGCTGCATACATACATTACGAATTTCCACTTTGTAGGTAAGTTTTCCAATAACACCAACGTTCAAAATTTTGTCCCACACAAATCAGTGTGTAAATCTTTAAGAGCACACTATCATCAGTGGTTGTTTATTGACTAGTAATAATATAGAAAACAACTTTAATATGCATATTTGTAAGGCAAAGTTAGTAATGTAACGAAGTGTTATTATTTTGTTGCAGACATTTCAAAGAACTATTATAAATATATTTGAAAAGAACAAAACTTTAAAACAAATTAACATCATTAACTTGATACCGTAACTTACGTGTCTAGGTAATTTGAACTTAACTTAAGCACTGCATTACAACTGCTCGAAAAGGTTTAGTTGTTTGAACCGTGAAATGAAGTGAGTGAGTAATCTCCCCGTTGTAGTCGTACAAAGTAATAGGCAGTAACTTTAAACTTGAAAGCCTTTGATTTGTGTTGAAGAGATCCTTTTTGTACTTTTATGTTTTTTACTTTGTCTTTACTATGTGCGTTGGTTTTATGGTTTTCATTTAAAACAAGTTGATAGGTCTTTGTAGGTTTATAAGCAAGTATGCAAATGATACCAGTTCAGGGAGTGAACTAATGATTTAACTACTACTGCTGTTTTGAGCAGCCGTTTGATTTACTATCAGGTGGTCGCTTAGATCAACTCAACGTATCTTTAATACAAAATTTATTCTTCAATGTGATTCCCAAACACAAGCACATACTTTTTAGAAAATACCTAGTGTTTCTATGTAACTCAAATTATATTAATTAAATATAACGGGTAACGTTTCATGGTTAATATCACACAAACAGTTCAGTTCAATTATTAATTTTAAATTACAAACGAAGGTATAACTCCGCATGTTTTAGTACGGTATATCAACATAATGATACACCACGCCCTCAGCGCGATGTCTTACTTTAACCCATTTTATGACTAGAACAAGCGGCTATTCATAAACACGGGGTGAATCCTGTCCTCGTTTATTATATTAAAAACCTTACTAAAACATTCACAGTTACATGTAAACGATACTAAAAGAAAAATTTAAACATTTGTAAAGACACATCACAAAGATTGTCATAATAAGAAACTTGAATACTTTATTAGTTTTTGACAACTTTTTGTTAAATCTAAGTAGACTTTGATTATTTCTTTTTATTTGCATTGGGCTGATGTGACTTCGATCACAGACTAACATGGAAATAAACAGCCTATCTGGATCCAAAAAAGCCTGCTATAATCCCAACTTATGTAGTCCCTGAATCATAATATAGGACCCTCATGTCACAAGCAAGCAATCGCTGCGTTATGGATTCTATTAAAGTATATACGTAAGTTATGTATATTTTAATTTAATTGTACATAGAATAATTATTATTATTCTATTATCAATAATTATTCTTTGTTATTGAAAGTATAGAAGAATTAGTTTGTAGAAATAATATGATATAAATAATAATGTTTTCATACTGATTATTTTATTAATTAAGAACGCTATAAAGCGAATAATTTTTCTCGAAGAAATGTTTTACAACACCGTTAACTCTTTCTATATACAAGGTTTGGTTTTCCAATTCGTACTGACACAATTCATCGGGTTGACTGAATTTCATTTCAGTCATTTTTATTGCTTCTTCCGATCCAGCGGTTATTATTTTCATCGAGATCAAAGCTTCAACTAAGCCGTACACAGAATATTCCATTAAATGTTTTTGAAATACTGCCTTTGGATATATTTCTTCGACGTTCAGGTCGCACTGTCTAAGTACTGCTGATAGTGTTCCGTAATATATATTAATAAGTGTTTCGTAATGCTTATCAAGAAAATCGAGTTCAGTGGATACGTAGAAGAAGTATGATAAATCGGTAACAGGCGAAGCGTAGCGTGTTAGTTGGAAATCTATTAGTAAAGAATCCACGGGTTTTTTATTCTGAAACAGGAATAATACATATGTAAACAGGAACCATTAAGTCTTGATAACAGCTTCGGAGTAATTAATTATGAATTTCATTAAATAGCGTGTGAGCAACAAAGGTAGATATGAAATAACAACTTATGTTAAGTTACGACAGTAATATTAATTTGACTTGTTGACTAGTATAATCATTTTGGTCCCTTAATTTTAATTATCCTGTTAGGAGACCTCTGTTTAATTTAATTTCATTACACTCTTATATTTAATCTCGTATACTGTGTATTAATCAAATTAGCAGCCTAATTAAGAAAGCGCGTTACTATACACGTGGCTGATATAAATCCATTTATAAGGCACAATAATTTTCTAAGGTTAATAACACTCCTATCAGGCAATGAGTAAAGATATTAGCTTGGGTCAATTATTAAATACTTACAAGATACTTGAAAACCAGGCTAGTATTCCAACAATCTCCATGGCATATAGTGCTGTAGTTTTGTATAGGGGACGTACATTTGTTCAATAGCAATAAAATATCGGGCGCTAGTTTCATTAATTTTTCTTTCGCATTTGAATCAGTAACCACGTTGACGGATGTTTTAAAGAAAGATATTAGAGATTTAGGTATGACTGTAAGATGGCCATACTGTACATCCGTTTTCAATATATCTATAATTTCTTCCCATTTTTTCGAATCCAGTTTAGTTAAGGCGAACGACAAGGCATGAAATTTAGCAAGATTTTTTATAACAAGAGTGGCATGACCGAAGTCTATTTTCTTAAATCTGTCATATATTAAATATTCTTTGTGTTCAATTTGAATAACTACACATTCCTTGTCATGCGCTGATGAAGTGAAAATGCAATTTGGAAATTTCATTCTTAAACCTTCTATTATCTTGTATTTTCTTTGAATTTCCAAAAGTAAAGGTACTATATGTTTATAATAAGCAATTTCCCTTAAATACGCTTTACGAAAACATGCACGGTCGATAGGATTTGAATGCCATTTTATAATAAAACTTTTCTCTATTTTCAACTTATTTATTAATCCTCTTATTTTGACTATATGAGCCCCGCCCACAAAGCAATCAACGTTGTCATAACCAACCTCTATTATGCTTTCGATATTATGGAGATCAGAAATTTCTGCCACTTTATTTATTATTTCTAACAGATTCGCATGCGGCCGAGATATTTTTCTTCTTCGCATTTTTACAATCTGACACAACCTAGCTCTAAAAACATTTCCACTACATTGATAAATTTAAGTAGGGACAAGCACTGTGTTAACTCGCATGGTCTTATCATTCCAAATGATTATGACACACTCAATACAGATATGAAATCTGTGCGAAGGTGGCTGATAAATTTTAAGAGTTTCATATAACAGTCGATCATTACACGTCGCGAAAAAAATTTGATAGAGTCATGGTAACATCACGATTATTACTTTTAGCTCAATGCCCTATGCATCGATTATTCGACCACATGTTTCTTTATATATAATTTCAATTAAAGTTAAATGTCTATGAAGTTATAACGATATCGCTCAGAACACTGACTGTTATATGTTTGATTGTCTGAATAATACTACAGCCTTAGATTAAAATTAGAATAACAGTAAGATAAGCAGGATCGAAAAAGACTCCTACCACCATTCAAACACATGGAGGGTATTAATTGCATAGTGAGCTATAGCTTGTGCTGAAACTTTGGAAAGTGTTGTCGAATTCTTATTTCATGTTTATGACATTCCCTTAAAATCTAAAACAATCTCTTTCAAAACATGTGGCCTCTGATTTAAGTCAGAGAAATGGCCTTGTTTCACTTGAGCAGTGCGAATATGGCGACTTGTGTCAGTTAACTTGTTTTATCAGTAACACGATACTCCAACATCAAGAACAGGCGCTGTTTCAAACGTTATCAGCGCGGAACAAGTCCCGTTCCGGCGAACAAGAGATAAACTAGTCCTGACGCACAATACCTTTTGTAATGTCACTCAATGGCTGTCCTCGTACTGTGTGACCGCTCTGTGTCCGTGTGTGCGTCGTATGGCCGGTTTTATGCATTCAGCGTTTTATTGTCGGTCATAGTAAGGGTATATCTTGCCGACGGATCTCATTTTGCAATATGCACGCCTCTGAACTGTTATATGAATGCTTCATGTGTCAAAAGGTCACAATGCTTTAGTGGAAAATGTTAATCTCACTTCTTCACACATTATAGGTATTAAAAGTATTTATCTGCAGTTTCACATCGTACCAATCCAAGCGATTATATAGATTAAGAGTTTGTTGAGAAGGTTAATCTTTTGTTTAAAAAGTAGTTTATATGGCAAAGAAACGTTTAATATGCATTTTATTATTCAGGTTTTACCATAACAAATAATCTGAGTGTAGATCTGTTATTAAATGTAATGAATATCTATTCCAGAATTATGTCTCTTCTAAGAAAAGTTATTATTATAATAATCGTCGCTAGCTTACCTAGTTCAGTTTATGACATAATATAAAAACAAAGTCGTTAAGGTATAATATAAATATAGCTTGTGAATTAGAAGAGTTAATTGCCCTAATAAATGCATTGCGTATAATTATTTTTCCTTAACGTAAAGTAATGTAATTTCAAAACGGCGGAAAGCTGTCTAGACATTCGGGAAATCACTTTTCCGCGGGCATAAGCTCAGACGGCGGTGCCTCCATGTCTAATATTAACACATTTTCACTGGTTATAAACATGAGTACCAAAAGTATATTGATTTATAAGCAAAGATAGTAATTTTAAAATTATAATACAATGTGAAATTAGATTATTATTACTACCATGAAATAATTTTCTCGAAAAATCTTAGATACATGTTTACTGGTGGTGGGTTTCTGTTGCCGGAGACCGTCTAGACCACTGCAGCTTCTATTTCTGTCGCTAAAGAATAGTGTTTAAAAATTACTGTATCCGGATTGTAAGGCGTTGTAGCTAGTGAAATCACTGTGGTAACGAGACTTAACATCCTATGTCTCATAGTCAACGAGCGGAATGTAGCTAGTGGTAACATCATTTATCGTCAAGTGAACGTCTCGCACGTCTCGTCGCTTAATTGAACAAAAATAATCTTCGTCTGACATTTCTCCGACTGTAAAGCATCAAATTAAATATCAAGTTAATCTTAATTCGGTATATCTAGAGCCCATTGTGCAATGTCGGATTTAATAACGACTTAAACGGAGCACACAATTTTGAAGACGTATCAGCGTGCTCGATTTACGGCGTTATTACAGTGAATACGATCCGCATTACTCCTCCGAGTACAATGCGAGCCGGATAATAATCTAAAGGGATCGGAATCAAATTAAATGAAACTACGACATTCAATAAGATGGCTCCTGGAAATATACTTTTTATACATATTCAAAAATTTTAATTTCGTATAGTATTCACGCCGAAATATATTAGATATTAAATATTTAGTTTGTAAATACTTGTCTATATCATGCATGACAGTTTCAAAGCGATTTGAATTTCAAATGCGGCCTTGTGTATTGATGAAGCTAGACCCTTGTATTGGCGTTCTAAGCTCAAAAGAGGGCTTTAAAAATTATGCATGACGATACATTTTGTACAAATCTCAATATGTATAAAAATGTATTTAAAGAGAATGTTAAAAAAGTAAGAATAGTGTAGATACAGAAGTTCTGTTAGTTATATTAAGTAGATCAAAAATCAACGTAGTTTATTCACATAACTCATATTAGTTTTGAAAAAACATACTACAATAAAGTTGTAGTTATACAGCTAGGATAGACCGGAAGATGAATATGTTTCTTATTACATTAAAAATAAATTATTACACTGAGGTTTAGGAAAGTCAACTTAAGATTAATTAGTGGTAAGAGGTATTCTGTTTAAGCGCCGGGGTATACCAGAACATTTGCATTAACTCGTATATGCGAAAGGAGCCTCAGGTGAGATTCATATATCTTTCTCCTCCATTTTTCCTTTTAAATAATAAATAAATAATCTGTACAAACACTGTAGGGGGAATGATCGAATAAGTGCTGGCAAGGGTAAATAATGGTATTAGTAGGAAAATACCTTCACGCAGAAGTATTCACCCGCGAAATAGAAAAATATCAGAGAAAGCAAATACATAAAGGACAAATTTTTAAATCAATATCGACTTAATTAAGGATCTTAGAAGCAACTGCTGCAGTTGCTTTGAACTGTGTATCGTTGTGTTAGGGGTGCATTAGGCCGCGTACAAAACAGGGGTGCGTATCGATTGGCATCCCGACCCTCGCACCCCCGGGCACTACACAATATTACTCTCTGCACAACGAAACCCACCCTTTCATTACAGTTGCAACATTTGCCTGTCGTCGAGATCATTGTTTTAGATATCCTTCGAGCTGGATGTAGAGCATCATTTAAATGAAAATGTTTAATTGCTCATTCCGTTAAAAGTATTCAACTGTTCGTGTAAGTAATAATCTTTTATGGCAACCAGCCATCGTAAATATTTAAAACATCTTAGATTTTTCTAATTATTCTCAACCTTTAATCTAGACATTGTAATATTCTTTACAAAGCTTATTTAAATTATATATACTTTTCAAATTATCAAAACTAGCACAACCAATTACTCTGAGTAGTTTATTTTATTAAAATTTTCTATTAATTAAGATATTATGAAGATGAAATAAAATGGCTGAAGGTTATTTTTATAGATATTTTTAAAGAGTATACAATGAGGTAATTCAAAAAACTCAGCGAAATTAGTTCATTAAGACGGCTATTAAACATTTACGCAAAGAAAAAAATCTTTACAAAGGATGAATCGTCCCAAAAAAAGGAATTAAGTAATCTAAAGAATATATATCAGATGGTAAAGATTAGTTCTGTAAATATGCTTATTCTTAAAGCGATACGGGCAGGGGCAATTTATTGAGCCGCGACTCTCAATTGGTGCGAAGTGTTTTGTTCCGTAGTAAATTATATTGAACAATTTTTGCGATTTATGATTGACGATTTGCTGTTAATTTAATATGCGAAACTTTAAAAAGGTAGATACACTTCTTTCAGTAATAAATAACATGTTCAATGATGAAATTATTGACACCTAGTAACCGTTTCATTAATAACCAACTGGAAAAGATAATTCGTTTGAAATATAAGTTTGGCAAATATCTCCCTTCCGCTTTTTTGCTCTTTATTCAATGCTTTATAAAAAGTGTTACAGTGATCGGATTTAGTTCAAATATGCGCCGTTTTGTTCGATAATCTGTTTCCATCTAGACGGCAACTTCATAATACCTCCCTCGTAGAAGCCCCCCTCCTTATTTGCGAAGAACTCGGACAGCCACTTTTCACAAGCCTCTTTTGAGTTCAACTTTACACCACCAAGGGCGTTCACTATGGACAGGAACAGGTGGTAATCACTTGGCGCTATGTCCGGGCTATATGGTGGATGCGATAAAACCTCCCATCCGATCTCCCGTAGCTTCTGACGAGTCATCAACGAAGTGTGTGGTCTGGCGTTGTCCTGGTGGAACACTACACCCTTCCTGTTGGCCAATTCTGGACGCTTCTGGTCGATCGCCTGCTTCAAGCGGTCCAGTTGTTCGCAGTAGATGGTAGAATTAAGCGTCTGGCCATATGGGAGCAGCTCATAGTGGATGATTCCCTTCCAATCCCACCAAACACACAGCAAAACCTTCCTGGCCGTCAATCCCGGCTTGGCCACTGTTTGGGACGATTCACCGGCCTTCGACCACGACCGTTTTCGCTTGATATTGTCGTATGTGATCCATTTTTCGTCGCCAGTCACCATCCGCTTCAAGAATGGGTCGAGTTCGTTCCGTTTCAGCAGCATATCGCAGGCGTTGATTCGGTCCAGAAGGTTTTTTTGCGTCAAATCATGCGGCACCCAAACATCAAGCTTTTTTTTGTATCCAGCCTTCTGCAGATGGTTTAAAATGGTTTGGTGACTAACTCCCATCTCCTGGGCGATGTCACGAGATGCCACATGCCGGTCTAACTCGATGTAGTCCATGATTTGATCGGTATTTGTCGTCACAGGTCTTCCGCCGGCTGGCTTATCCATGGTGTCGTTTTCACCGGCTCTGAATCGTCGAAACCATTCCTCCGCGGTTCGAAGTGATAGAGTACCATCCCCCAAAACACCATTAATCTCACGGAACGTTTCTCTAGCGGATTTACCTTTAACGAAGGAAAACTTTAAAATAGCGCGAATTTCGGCGTTAGTGAACTATATGTTTACACGTCTATAACTGTTGAACGCAATATCCACTATATATTAACTAATTATGCATAGCGTCGTTTTGTAGGTTATGTCAAGACCTTTCAAATTATGTATAGTATTGCCAGATACGAGCTCTGTAGCGCTTTCTACATAGCCGCGAAATTCAAAAGACAAAAAGGCGGAAGGGAGATATTTGCCAAACTATTATATGAAATTAACAATTTCATTAATTTCTCTTTGTTCATTATTACAAAAAAGCTCAAAAGTAAAAGCATTTTAGAATACTTCTTACGTATACGAAATCCCAAAGGAGTCTTAACAACGATCTTTGATCCAATTCTTTTGATGAGAATAAATTTGAACGACGAACTAAATGGAATTTTATGTCAAGTAGAGCAGGAAAAAATGCTTGTAATCAAAAGAAACGTAAGTGAAGTCAATGGTTCAGTTCCTTTAATTAACGGATGTAATGAAGCAAATTTCCTTCAACCTTTACTAATACATAGGACTTAACCTGAAGTTTATTGATAATATAAAATTTTACTAGATCTATCCAACAATCTATCAACATCAACTATTATACTATATCGATACTCTGTGGCGACATTTTTATAGTTTTTAACAATATACAATTATTAATTAATATAAAAGCGGAAAGTAATGTTGTACTTTATAAGATTGTATGAATTTTTTAATCTCCTAAAGACCTAAATTTACTTTCCTTTAAAAAGTCCATACTATATTTAGCCCAATAATATAGTAAATGATTGTAAAATTACTACGTACCGCCGGTTTTCTTGTTAAACTATAACCATATTTTACTTCGTATATTTTGTATATACTAGAACATTTGATTGCGGTACGTAAACCGAGAGGAAAAAAAACCTGAGTAAATTTCGAATTCTATTCGTACCATATTTCAAGCTGCGCATCTGCGAACCAAATAAAACTTGGATTTTTTATGTTGTAGCGAGCGAAAGTCTACAGAATGTTTTATAGAACCTTTTCCACGTCGATAAGTAAATGTTACCCTTGTCCCTGCAAATTATTATTCTGTTGGAATGGTTTTTTATTTTCCATAGACTTGAGAATACAATAGAGGTATGTCTATAACCGTTGAAAGCAGTTTAACTTAAATCATGTACAGGTCTGTGACGTAGAAGAAAAGTATTTATAGTTAGTGTATTTTTTTGTTTTTAATTATCATAATGATTTTATTGTTAGCGATACATTAGAGGTTATAGTAAAATGATGTAATAGAATTTTAAATAGAATTGGAAAAATACGTAAATTATAATGCTACAATCATCAAGCAGTTTTCTGCATGATTATAAACGTGTACCTCGTTCCTAAACATTTCTCAGTCTGTTTGCATGACCTCCCCTTCGAGGGGTGTCCGGAAATATCGATTGTACCTGTTGGTAGGTTGAAGTGTTGGTTTGAGTGCTTCGAGGGTGTACGAAAGCTACGCAAAACCTCTACCCTTGCTCCTCACCCCCCTTGTAGAGCGACAATAAAAATTGATTAAACAGTAATGAGTACAATATATAAATGAAATCTAGTCTATGTATGTTGTATTTATATGAATTTATACAGAAAAGGAAAATGAATGTTTTGTGGGATAGTAGATATTGACAACCCTTCGACATTGTTTAAATTATTCCTTATTTATAATTAACAATGTAATAAACAAAATATTTATTAAATTTTTTATTTAATACTTTAGTAGGTACCACATTTCTTAGTAATAAATAAGACTTGGGATATGAATGAACAACTTAAACTATATCTTTATCAAAGGTCAAGTCATAAATCAAAATTTGATTGATAATTTATACGTTTCCCAGGCACACCCTCCGGAAAATCGCAAAACAAGCTTCATTATGTTTTTGCCTTTTTACCTCAGGACGAAAATTTACATTTTACCCTCTATAAGTCGATGTGAAAAAATAATCCTTACTCTGATGGTATTTTGGCAAAGGTCGTACAATTTTTGTTATTTCACTTACAAAACAAATAATATTTGTTAAGTTTTTGTACGTCTAGACACAGACAGAGTCGTAATTTAACAACTCTTCGCAGTTATACGGATATTTATTAGACAATAAATAACTAGTTAGAAAATTGTTCTTATAAAAATATACTTGTAAAATATTACGAACATTATTATATTATCAAAATTATTAACTGTTGCTATACTTTATTCAAGGTAGCGATTTCAGATTTGTAATATTTCATAATCATCAATTTATAGAGCCCATTGCTGCGCGTGAGCCTCCTCCAACGATTTCCACTTCAATTCAACCTGCATTGCTCGCACCCAGTGGTATACCACGATCTTCACCAGGTCGTGATTACACCTTGTGAAAGGTCTATCCACTTGAGGACACTACGGACCCATCGGTCGTTAAACTTACAATTTATCAGAATCAGAGACTGTAGTTATACTTTTTTTAAATATTCTTCGCGATAACCACATTTGTGACTTAAATGTTACACCTAAGTAAAGACAACAAATCTTTTTTAAAGACTTCGTCAGTGTTTCACAATTTCGATGGTTATAGGATTTCTATAGAAATAAAGAAGATTATTTCGTTTTATTCGTAATGTTAATCAGTCGACACGATTTCCGCGGTACCGTTATAATTATATTTAAAACATTGCATACACGTTGTAAGTTTACAGTGTCGGGGGCAGTAGGGCAACACAGGGGAACGCTCCGCCTAACGACTCGCATTCATCCCTACCCTGTGCGACAAACCCTTTGTTGTTGTTTATAATTTAGATGTCAACATTACTCACCATGTGCTACTTTCGAATTAAAATGTATGCGTATAATTAACATGATAATGATTCGCACGAATATATGCAAATCGCAAAACCACATCAAAGGTACGCTCCTGCGATGGTCTACTTTTTTAATTTAAACATGAAAGATAAAAAAGTTTAATTATATGACTAAAGAATATTTCACATTTATACTTTATATGATAGAATTAAAACGATAATTGCCTTAAATTTCACTTGATATTAAATAGCAATAAGATCACAAAGATGGTGAAGCATAGTTGCCCAAAATGCTCCAGCTTCTATATTTTAGATAGGCGAACCAAGAATGTTATTAAGGCAGTAGATTGACATCATGAGCTTGGTAACTAGGTATGAAAGCTTAATAATACCTTGCCATAAACCATACTCTGCCAGTCATGTGATCACAGGATCGAGCTAGCGACCTTGTTATTGGTTAATCATATTTCTAATCTAAAACGTAAGATAAATATGTATGTTACATTGTATATTCGTTGATAATCTAAATGTTTAAGTTCACATTAAGTTTGCCTTGTGAATGCGACTCTTTTGCACTTGTAAATTAAAATAAAAGAGCACAATCATATTTAGTTCTGCTGGTGGTCTCATTAGCTGGAGACCGTTTACGTAAGTACCGCCACTCCTATTTCTTTCGTCAAACAGTAGTGCGAACATTACTGTGTTCCGGTATGAAAGGCGTTGTTGCTAGTAAAATTACTGCGGTAGCGATACTTAACGTCTTATGTCTAAAGGAGACGAGCACAATGTGGTATATTATACATAGTTTTAACTAACGCCGCGTTTCACTCGTCTTTTCGCTTTGTAGAATAACAAAGTCCATCTCTTATATCTGTTATTATTGATTATAAAATCAAATAAATAACGTTATTCTCATTAGTCTTAATAAATATTTATTTGCGAAAAAATTTGATGATAATACACCCCAAAATATGTTAAAATACATCCGTCAATCTCAAGCTGTGTATTATTATTGAAGTCTTATTGCTATGAATTTCCAAACACCAGTTTAAATGCCAATCATATTCACGAATGAATATATGTCAATAATATTCTATGTCTTGTATAACTTCTTTCTTCCTCTTGATTTTAATGCATTAATCTTCTGTTGCTAATAATGGATCTGTGTTATAAATAAATTTTAATTAATTAAAATATCTGTTTCTTATATTAAAACTAAAGCTTAGTTTACTTCATTCGTAGGAATGGTTACATAATACATCTACCGGAGGACTTATTTTTCTAATTGAAGACTGCTTCACATAGCCTTAGGATAAATATACAATAATAAAGTATTTACAGAGACTGGTTTTAGTGAGTAAAATCTTCGCATAAATCTATGCCCCAGAAGTCCTTTTCAAAGATTTCTGATAGTATTTTTAAAAAAGATAACTGCTAAGCTCATGTTCATAATTGCCAATTATGTGTAATACAAACATTTACATTAAACTGATGGTTACCGTTAACATTTACCGTCTAGTGATTGTCGTGATAAAAACGGTGAAAGCTTTTACGAACAGTCAACGTCAAAGTTTTTTAAAAATGTCTTTAGTAAATGTGACGAGCAATATTAAAACATCATAGATTGCAATACATTCTGTAATGATAAAAAAATTAATTTTGTTCTTGTAAGTAAATGATTTTATTATCGCTCTTTTACTTACCATCATTGATACTCCGTTTTATACTCTTTGAGGAACATATACCCAAAATACATAAACCACAAATCATGACCGTATATCCTGTATAACCACTATGAAATTATCCATACATATTTCATCAAATATCATTACACTATGACGAACTACAAACTGTTATATCATACCATCTATACTATTACATTTTCGTGATAAGAAACAATATAATAGATTTTTTTTTAAATAAAAATATATTAAATATTAATCCTTGTAGCAATAGTCAAAAATTTAGTTGAATTTACTTCAGTAAGTATAGTAATATTAAACCTATACTTTTTAACTTTACTTCTTACGTATCTTTCACATATAACGTACGTAAAATAAATGTTACAGAATTTAACATTGAGGTAAAACCGACATTACGAGTATGTTTAAGATTTTCTAGTCATAAAGGCGAAAAATATGTATTTTATGATTTTATACTCCTTTTGCATTGCATAGTCGTATTGACACATCTGACAAAATCTAAACTAACTATCTCTGTATTTAGAATTAGTTTCAATTGAACAATTCATGTTTATAAGAATGAAATGAGCTGTAACATTCATCACTATAACTTCAAAATACTTAAAGGTTTATTTAAAATATTTTTGTAAAATAAGCATAGTTATACTGTGAAATTTACTCAATGGATGCATTATTGCCGTAATAATTTTAGGTAAAACTGGAGCCGGCATCATTTTATATTCATGATGCTCGAACGCAAGGTGCCACCTTTCCTTATAAATTATTCGAACTCCACTTCGGATACTAATTCCTTTGTTGCCTATTAGTTTTATAAGCTGCAATAAAAGTATAAACAGATCTACTTTAATTTCTACAAAAATCACAATAGTACTTAAAAATTAATTAAAATAGTAATGAATCCAAAGCGGATAGTAAAAAACTGCGATCTTATGATCAATATCCCTGTCCTTGACATTAAGAGTATTTTACTCGTACAAGAGCTCCTTAACAGGCAGTAGTATCTTGTGTACTCTATATCCACTCACCTTTATTCGTACACCTCCAAAATGTTAATAAACTATTATTTCCGTATCACGTCAATGGCACTGAATTATGTTCTCACTATTGTATCCATATATCTCAGTATCCTTGCACGTTCACTGCTAAATTATTTCATCACAGACTTATTACGGGCAAGGACTGCGTAGTTAACAAGTAGCTACGTAACGTAGCGCCTCGTAGCGTACGGACGTAGCAGCGTACGCGAGCGACTCAACTGGAAGCTCCGCGGTCGACGCGAGCACGGATCGCAACTCACAGTACAACCGAAAAATGTAGATCAATCAATTTAATCATAGTTATTTCAATTAAAGTATTTAATATTTATTTTACAAAATAAGTGTAACATACGACTTTAAACATATCTTTAATATTAACAACGAATACGATATTTAATCCTCGAAGACATTTCTATGTTAAAAAAATACGTATAGCGGTATTATTATATATTTGCTTTATTTCTTAATAATAAAAACTTTTATACAATTTCTTTAAATATTCTGAAACAAAATGTTAATTAAACGTGGTTGAATTATTTCATTAATCAATTAGATGTTTCTTAGTATTTGCCATGCTCTGCGCATTAAGGAGTCCTGTTGTGCGCATGCGCGTGTGACGTCAGCACGTCCCGCCCCGCGCCGCTCGCACAAAGACCAAGCGCCCACATGCTCCACGCTATCCGTCTCCGCTGGCGCACCCGCTATTCGTCATAAATCATTGGGGATGAAATTTATTAAATGGACCCTATGTAAATCGACATTTCAAGCATTAAAAATTATTTTTTCAATTAATACTTTAAAACAACAATCTTACAAGAATTAATTTTGTATTATAATACAGTAAATATAGATATAAAAATACAGTAACTACAGAGATAATAAAAGCTGTTGGTAATTGAGAATCATCGTTTTCGCTGTATTTTGATCTGATGCTAATTTAATATTTATTTATTTCATATGTAATACATATACTATTACAAGATAGATGATGCTTTGATGTGAGAAAAATACCAGCCAATTCTTTATTGTACCTTTACAAGGTAAAAAAACACTTTACAAAGCAAAAGGCTTACACATAAAATTCAATTATAGTGTACTGTTTTCAAAATGACAATATATCGTATAAAAGTGTCCCACGGTACCTAAGCGGTATTCTATGAAGCTCGTAACAAAAGGAAGGGACGTTGCGCGAAGTTTTCTCCGAGAGCCCTTTCTTTGGGGTTGTCACTGGGCCCTCGATCTACTGCCCTGCGAGAGGGGACATTACAATGCGCCCGTAAGTTACAAAAACAAAGCGAATAGAAAAAACTACCACTTTTACGCATGAATCATATTACAACACAATTATTACATTTACAACTCAGCGAGAGGTAGCGTTACGATGTGTCCGTAACTTATCAAAAGTAATAACTAAAAATTCTATGACGTTTGTAATCATCTCATTGACCTAATTAAAAGATAAATCATTAGTATTTAATACTTAAAAACAAATCTTTTGTTTCTTGTGATACAATATAAAAAATAAAATTAATAACTCATTGATCGTTGCATTAGTCATGATGCATATAATAATAATAATATTTATTTATGTATACAATGTTATATATGTATGTTTATGTTAAATATTTTTTCCGCTATCGCTTATATTACATTGACATAAGCTATTACCAAAAATGCAACAGCGATCGGCCGATAGCCTCCCTCCCGGGTCAACCCTAGCAAAAACAGCTTCGTCACCGATCGCGTTGTACGCTTCTGAACTTCCAACGCGACTTTTATTATTTAAAAAAAAATCTTATACATATGTTATATTGTAGCATTTAAACAGCTTAACCGTTTTTCAATCAGTTTTTATTTAAAGCCTAACTGTGACTAGATGACAAATTCTTAGGTTAATTTGAACGAAACTCTTTCCTCGTTAGACAATGGAGAGATTTTAATTATGTAGAGATATATTAATATTTTGAACTTCACAATTAATAATAAAGTTAGAACTAATGAGTATATTTTCATTAAGCGAGCGTCCATCGATTGAGGTGAGATGTTGATAATGACACTTGAGATATTTTGAGGCTACGCAGCATATTCTCGTCCCAACTACCGCAGTGTCTAAAGACAAAGATCTTTAATTCGTGTGTTGCCAGTTATGACTTATGGCACCGAAACGTGGTCGCTTACAGTGGGCTGCGTGAAAAGGCTTCGAGTCGAACAGAGAGCAATGGAAAGGGCTATATTCAGGGTTTCCCTGCGTGCTCGTATCAGAAATGGAGAGATCCGTAGGAGAACTAAGGTCACCGACATAGTCCAAAAGATTGCTAGTCTCAAGTGGTAATGGGCAGGATACATCGCTCGAAGGACTGACATCCGATGGAACACTAAGGTCCTCAAATGGCGACCATGTACCGGAAGACGTAGTGTAGGCAGGCCCCCTACCAGGTAGTCCGCCGACCTGGTGATGGTTACGGAAAGCAGCTAGATGTCGGCAGCGCAGGATCGATCGATGGAGATTTTGAGGGAGGCCTAGGTCCAGCAGTGAGTGTATAGGCTGATCATGAGAGATATATTCTCTTTATTGTTTATACTCTGTCTGTTTTTTGAGAGTCTGTCTACAAATCTACAACAGGACGGTTCAGTAATTAAATTTGGAAACAAGCGCTGCAACTAAACAATGCTTACCCGCTAACTTGATAAAGTCAGTGTTATTTGTTTCAAAACAAACTTAAAACAATGTCGAACAAAACTTCAATGAAGTAATATTTGTCATACTTTACGCAACATACATACTTTCCTTAATTTTTTGCAATTGTTATGAAATACTTATATTAATTTCCGGTCAATTTTTGTAAATACGTAATGAAATATTTTTAGCGAATACACAGTGACATATAAACTTACAGTAGACTTGTAGTTTCATAAATAATAATGAATAGCCCAAAGTTATAACCTTAACGTCCCCTCCAACGGGTTCCCGCCTTGTCGTGGCGGAGAGGCTCAGTAACCATGGGGCCCAACACGGTGAAGCTAAGCGGAACCCACCCGGTCGGCTCGCGGCGAAGAGCCGGCCGAAGCGGCCGCTCACGGTTCGAACACCGATTGGGATAACTGGAGCGCACCAGAGCGGCCGAGGGCCCGATGGCGGCTTTCTGCTGCCTCCTGCGGGAGAGGCGGTATAAAACTGCCCTTTGAAGCCGAGGTGGGGTTGCGGAGGACGTATCCTCTGCGACCAACCGGTGTCGCACCAGCGATGCGGCGGCGGTGGGGCCGCGGGGGAAGACGAGAGTCGGTATTAAGATACGCCGCTCCTCCGCGGCCGCTAAGGGGTAGCGGCGGGCCCAACATCTGTCCGCCGCGGGGAGCCCGGAGAGGATATCTCCCGGGGCTCCCGTAGACTCTGGGCGACGGGTTCGGGGGAATCCGTCGTCCGCACAAAGGAGGCCGAGATGGGGGCGCGCTGCATGTTCCGGCGCGCCCTGCAGGGGGGTTTAACCCTCCCTATCGATGTGGGGCTGCACAAGCGGCCAGTGCCGGTGAGGGTCGCGGACAAAGGCACCAAGCCGTACCCGTGACCCTTGCCATATGGCGACGAGTCGAGCACATCGTGGGGGTTTTAGTCGGTGCAAGTCCGACATAACCCATCATAACCTTAACGTTCCCACAGCTGGAGTTCTGGACCTTTTTTAACAAGAACACATTTAGCAAATACTCTGATTTAATAGTTATTTTTTCTGACAACTTTATTTTAATTCTATCTTTTATTCGACAAACAAACATTTCAATTTCTTCGTATCTATATTACTCACCATCCGGTACATGTCTCCCTTGTCTCATCACTAAATTGAATAACAAAATTTACTGACTATTCACACTAAGCTTTGTGTTATGTTCTATGAAGAATTTTACTCACGCAACAGTACAGTTTAAATTAGACTTTTCCTCAAAGTAGGTTTTTCTTCACAGTAGAATTTGACTCGCAGTATACTTTTCCTCATAGTAAACTTTTCCACGCAGTAAACTTTTTCACGCAGTTAACTTATACACGCAATATACTTTTCCTCATAGTAAACTTTCCACGCAGTAAACTTTTTCACGCAGTTAACTTATCCACGCAGTAAACTTTTCCAGGCAGTAAACTTTTCCGGGCAGTAAGTTTTTCCGGGCAGTAAACTTTTCAGAGCAGTATATTTTTCCAAGCAGTAAACTTTTCCGAGCAGTAAACTTTTACATACAGTAAACTTTTCCGAGCAGTAAACTTATCCTCGTAGTAAACTTTTCGGGCAGTAAACTTTTCCTCATGGGAAACTTTTCCGAGCAGTTAACTCTTCCGAGCAGTTAACTTTTTCGGGCAATAAACATTTCCGAGCAGTAAACTTTTATTCGCAGTAAACTTTTCCGGGTAGTAAACTTTTCCAAGCAGTAAACTTTTCCAGGTAGTAAACTTTTCCAGGCAGTAAACTTTTTCGAACAGTAAAATTTACAGGGCATTAACTTTTCAATACAGTAAACTTTTCCGGGCAGTATATACTTTTCGGTGCAGTAAACTTTTCCGAGCAATAAACTTTTCCGAGCAGTAATCTTTTCCGGGCAGGAAACTTTTCCGGGCAGGAAACTTTTCCGGGCAGTAAACTTTTCCGGGCAGTAAACTTTTCCGGACAGGAAACTTTTCCAGGCCGTAAACTTTTCCGAGTAGTAAACTTTTCCGTACAGTAAACTTTTCCTCGTAGTAAACTTTTTCTCGCAGTTAACTTTTCCGCACAGTAAACTTTACAGGGCATTAACTTTTCAATACAGTAAACTTTTCCTAGCAATAAACTTTTCAGAACAGTAAACTTTTCTAGACCGTAAACTTTTCCGAGCAGTAAACTTTTTCACGCAGTTAACTTATACACGCAGTATACTTTTCCTCATAGTAAACTTTTCCACGCAGTAAACTTATCCACGCAGTAAACTTTTTCACGCAGTTAACTTATCCACGCAGTAAACTTTTCCAGGCAGTAAACTTTTCCGGGCAGTAAGCTTTTCCAGGCAGTAAACTTTTCAGAGCAGTATATTTTTCCAAGCAGTAAACTTTTCCGAGCAGTAAACTTTTCCAGACAGTACACTTTTCCGAGCAGTAAACTTTTACATACAGTAAACTTTTCCGAGCAGTAAACTTTTCCTCGTAGTAAACTTTTCGGACAGTAAACTTTTCCTCATGGGAAACTTTTCCGAGCAGTAAACATTTCCGAGCAGTAAACTTTTCCGGGTAGTAAACTTTTCCAAGCAGTAAACTTTTCCAGGTAGTAAACTTTTCCAGGCAGTAAACTTTTCCGAACAGTAAACTTTACAGGGCATTAACTTTTCAATACAGTAAACTTTTCCGGGCAGTATACTTTTCGGTGCAGTAAACTTTTCCGAGCAATAAACTTTTCCGAGCAGTAATCTTTTCCGGGCAGGAAACTTTTCCGAGCAGTAAACTTTTCCGGGCAGGAAACTTTTCCGAGCAGTAAACTTTTCCAGGCAGTAAACTTTTCCAGACAGTACACTTTTCCAAGCAGTAAACTTTTACATACAGTAAACTTTTCCGAGCAGTAAACTTATCCTCGTAGTAAACTTTTCGGGCAGTAAACTTTTCCTCATGGGAAACTTTTCCGAGCAGTTAACTCTTCCGAGCAGTTAATTTTTCCGGGCAATAAACATTTCCGAGCAGTAAACTTTTATTCGCAGTAAACTTTTCCGGGTAGTAAACTTTTCCAAGCAGTAAACTTTTCCAGGTAGTAAACTTTTCCAGACAGTAAACTTTTCCGAACAGTAAAATTTACAGGGCATTAACTTTTCAATACAGTAAACTTTTCCGGGCAGTATACTTTTCGGTGCAGTAAACTTTTCCGAGCAATAAACTTTTCCGAGCAGTAAACTTTTCCGGGCAGGAAACTTTTCCGAGCAGTAAACTTTTCCGGGCAGGAAACTTTTCCGAGCAGTAAACTTTTCCAGGCAGTAAACTTTTCCGGACAGAAAACTTTTCCAGGCCGTAAACTTTTCCGAGCAGTAAACTTTTCCGTACAGTAAACTTTTCCTAGCAATAAACTTTTCGTAACAGTAAACTTTTCCAGGCCGTAAACTTTTCCGAGCAGTAAACTTTTCCGGGCAATAAACTTTTCCGGGCAGTAAACTTTTCCAGACAGTACACTTTTCCGAGTAGTAAACTTTTCCAGGCAGTAAACTTTTCCGAGCAGTAATCTTTTCCTCGTAGTAAACTTTTCCTCGCAGTAAACTTTTCCGGGCAGTAAAATTTTCCTCGTAGTAAACTTTTATTCGCAGTAAACTTTTCCGAGTAGTAGACTTTTCCAGGCAGTAAACTTTTCCGGGCAGTAAAATTTTCCTCGTAGTAAACTTTTATTCGCAGTAAACTTTTCCAGGTAGTAGACTTTTCCAGGCAGTAAACTTTTCCAGGTAGTAAACTTTTCCACGCAGTAAACTTTTCCGAACAGTAAACTTTACAGGGCATTAACTTTTCAATACAGTAAACTTTTTCGGGCAGTATACTTTTCCGGACAGTAAACTTTTCCGGGCAGGAAACTTTTCCGAGCAGTAAACTTTTTCTCGCAATAAGCTTTTCGGAGCAGTAAACTTTTCCAGGCAGTAAACTTTTCCGAGCAGTAAACTTTTCCTCGTGGTAAACTTTTCGGAGCAGTAAACTTTTCCAGGCAGTATACTTTTCCGAACAGTAAACTTTTCCGAGCAGTAAACTTTTCTTCGTGGTAAACTTTTCCTCGCAGTAAACTTTTCCGGGCAGTAAAATTTTCCTCGTAAACTTTTATTCGCAGTAAACTTTTCCGGGTAGTAAACTTTTCCAGGCAGTAAACTTTTCCAGGTAGTAAACTTTTCCAGGCAGTAAACTTTTCCGAACAGTAAACTTTTCCGGGCAGTACACTTTTCGGTGCAGTAAACTTTTCCGGGCAGGAAACTTTTCCGGGCAGTAAACTTTTCCGGGCAGTATACTTTTCGGTGCAGTAAACTTTTCCGGGCAGTAAACTTTTCCGGGCAGTAAACTTTTCCGGACAGGAAACTTTTCCAGGCTGTAAACTTTTCCGAGTAGTAAACTTTTCCGTACAGTAAACTTTTTCTCGTAGTAAACTTTTATTCGCAGTAAACTTTTCCGAGTAGTAGACTTTTCCAGGCAGTAAACTTCTCCTAGCAATAAACTTTTCGGAACAGTAAACTTTTCCAGGCCGTAAACTTTTCCGAGCAGT
Source organism: Troides aeacus (assembly GCA_033220335.2). Taxonomy (NCBI): domain Eukaryota; kingdom Metazoa; phylum Arthropoda; class Insecta; order Lepidoptera; family Papilionidae; genus Troides; species Troides aeacus. The sequence goes on from CM067270.1 coordinate 4,450,303, forward strand.
AAACTTTTCGAACAATAAACTTTTCCGGGCAGTAAACTTTTCCGAGTAGTAAACTTTTCCGAGTAGTAAACTTTTCCAGGCAGTAAACTTTTCCGAGCAGTAAACTTTTCCTCGTAGTAAACTTTTCCTCGCAGTAAACTTTTCCGGGCAGTAAAATTTTCCTCGTAGTAAACTTGTATTCGCAGTAAACTTTTCCGAGTAGTAGACTTTTCCAGGCAGTAAACTTTTCCAGGTAGTAAACTTTTCCAGGCAGTAAACTTTTCCGAACAGTAAACTTTACAGGGCATTAACTTTTCAATACAGTAAACTTTTTCGGGCAGTATACTTTTCGGTGCAGTAAACTTTTCCGAGCAATAAACTTTTCCGAGCAGTAAACTTTTCCGGGCAGTAAACTTTTCCAGGCCGTAAACTTTTCCGAGCAGTAAACTTTTCCGTACAGTAAACTTTTCCTCGTAGTAAACTTTTTCTCGCAATAAACTTTTCGGAGCAGTAAACTTTTCAGAGCAGTAAACTTTTCCTCGTAGTAAACTTTTCGGGCAGTAAACTTTTCCTCATGGGAAACTTTTCCGAGCAGTTAACTTTTCCGGGCAGTAAACATTTCCGAGCAGTAAACTTTTCCGGGTAGTAAACTTTTCCAAGCAGTAAACTTTTCCAGGTAGTAAACTTTTCCAGGCAGTAAACTTTTCCTAACAGTAAATTTTACAGGGCATTAACTTTTCAATACAGTAAACTTTTTCGGGCAGTATACTTTTCGGTGCAGTAAACTTTTCCGAGCAATAAACTTTTCCGAGCAGTAAACTTTTCCGGGCAGGAAACTTTTCCAAGCAGTTAACTTTTCCGGGCAGGAAACTTTTCCGAGCAGTAAACTTTTCCATGCAGTAAACTTTTCCGGACAGAAAACTTTTCCAGGCCGTAAACTTTTCCGAGCAGTAAACTTTTCCGTACAGTAAACTTTTCCTAGCAATAAACTTTTCGTAACAGTAAACTTTTCCAGGCCGTAAACTTTTCCGAGCAGTAAACTTTTCCGGGCAATAAACTTTTCCGGGCAGTAAACTTTTCCAGACAGTACACTTTTCCGAGTAGTAAACTTTTCCAGGCAGTAAACTTTTCCGAGCAGTAAACTTTTCCTCGTAGTAAACTTTTTCTCGCAATAAACTTTTCGGAGCAGTAAACTTTTCCTCGTAGTAAACTTTTCGGGCAGTAAACTTTTCCTCATGGGAAACTTTTCCGAGCAGTAAACATTTCCGAGCAGTAAACTTTTCCGGGAAGTAAAATTTTCCTCGTAAACTTTTATTCGCAGTAAACTTTTCCGGGTAGTAAACTTTTCCAGGCAGTAAACTTTTCCAGGTAGTAAACTTTTCCAGGCAGTAAACTTTTCCGAACAGTAAACTTTTCCGGGCAGTACACTTTTCGGTGCAGTAAACTTTTCCGGGCAGGAAACTTTTCCGGGCAGGAAACTTTTCCGAGCAGTAAACTTTTCCGAGTAGTAGACTTTTCCAGGCAGTAAACTTCTCCTAGCAATAAACTTTTCGGAACAGTATACTTTTCCAGGCCGTAAACTTTTCCGAGCAGTAAACTTTTCGAACAATAAACTTTTCCGGGCAGTAAACTTTTCCAGACAGTACACTTTTCCGAGTAGTAAACTTTTCCAGGCAGTAAACTTTTCCGAGCAGTAAACTTTTCCTCGTAGTAAACTTTTCCTCGCAGTAAACTTTTCCGGGCAGTAAAATTTTCCTCGTAGTAAACTTTTATTCGCAGTAAACTTTTCCGAGTAGTAGACTTTTCCAGGCAGTAAACTTTTCCAGGTAGTAAACTTTTCCAGGCAGTAAACTTTTCCGAACAGTAAACTTTACAGGGCATTAACTTTTCAATACAGTAAACTTTTTCGGGCAGTATACTTTTCGGTGCAGTAAACTTTTCCGAGCAATAAACTTTTCCGAGCAGTAAACTTTTCCGGGCAGTAAACTTTTCCAGGCCGTAAACTTTTCCGAGCAGTAAACTTTTCCGTACAGTAAACTTTTCCTCGTAGTAAACTTTTTCTCGCAATAAACTTTTCGGAGCAGTAAACTTTTCGGAGCAGTAAACTTTTCCTCGTAGTAAACTTTTCGGGCAGTAAACTTTTCCTCATGGGAAACTTTTCCGAGCAGTTAACTTTTCCAGGCAGTAAACATTTCCGAGCAGTAAACTTTTCCGGGTAGTAAACTTTTCCAAGCAGTAAACTTTTCCAGGTAGTAAACTTTTCCAGGCAGTAAACTTTTCCTAACAGTAAATTTTAAAGGGCATTAACTTTTCAATACAGTAAACTTTTCCGGGCAGTATACTTTTCGGTGCAGTAAACTTTTCCGTGCAATAAACTTTTCCGAGCAGTAAACTTTTCCGGGCAAGAAACTTTTCCGAGCAGTAAACTTTTCCGGGCAGGAAACTTTTCCGAGCAGTAAACTTTTCCAGGCAGTAAACTTTTCCGGACAGGAAACTTTTCCAGGCCGTAAACTTTTCCGAGCAGTAAACTTTTCCGTACAGTAAACTTTTCCTAGCAATAAATTTTTCGTAACAGTAAACTTTTCCAGGCCGTAAACTTTTCCGAGCAGTAAACTTTTCCGGGCAGTAAACTTTTCCAGACAGTACACTTTTCCGAGTAGTAAACTTTTCCAGGCAGTAAACTTTTCCGAGCAGTAATCTTTTCCTCGTAGTAAACTTTTCCACGTAGTAAACTTTTCCGAACAGTAAACTTTACAGGGCATTAACTTTTCAATACAGTAAACTTTTTCGGGCAGTATACTTTTCCGGGCAGTAAACTTTTCCGTACAGTAAACTTTTCCTAGCAATAAATTTTTCGTAACAGTAAACTTTTCCAGGCCGTAAACTTTTCCGAGCAGTAAACTTTTCCGGGCAGTAAACTTTTCCAGACAGTACACTTTTCCGAGTAGTAAACTTTTCCAGGCAGTAAACTTTTCCGAGCAGTAATCTTTTCCTCGTAGTAAACTTTTCCACGTAGTAAACTTTTCCGAACAGTAAACTTTACAGGGCATTAACTTTTCAATACAGTAAACTTTTTCGGGCAGTATACTTTTCCGGGCAGTAAACTTTTCCGGGCAGGAAACTTTTCCGAGCAGTAAACTTTTTCTCGCAATAAGCTTTTCGGAGCAGTAAACTTTTCTAGGCAGTAAACTTTTCCAAGCAGTAAACTTTTCCGCGTGGTAAACTTTTCGGAGCAGTAAACTTTTCCAGGCAGTATACTTTTCCGAACAGTAAACTTTTCCGAGCAGTAAACTTTTCCTCGTGGTAAACTTTTCCTCGCAGTAAACTTTTCCGGGCAGTAAAATTTTCCTCGTAAACTTTTATTCGCAGTAAACTTTTCGGTGCAGTAAACTTTTCCGGGCAGGAAACTTTTCCGGGCAGTAAACTTTTCCGGGCAGTATACTTTTCGGTGCAGTAAACTTTTCCGGGCAGTAAACTTTTCCGGGCAGTAAACTTTTCCGGACAGGAAACTTTTCCAGGCTGTAAACTTTTTCGAGTAGTAAACTTTTCCGTACAGTAAACTTTTCCTCGTAGTAAACTTTTATTCGCAGTAAACTTTTCCGAGTAGTAGACTTTTCCAGGCAGTAAACTTCTCCTAGCAATAAACTTTTCGGAACAGTAAACTTTTCCAGGCCGTAAACTTTTCCGAGCAGTAAACTTTTCGAACAATAAACTTTTCCGGGCAGTAAACTTTTCCAGACAGTACACTTTTCCGAGTACTAAACTTTTCCAGGCAGTAAACTTTTCCGAGCAGTAAACTTTTCCTCGTAGTAAACTTTTCCTCGCAGTAAACTTTTCCGGGCAGTAAAATTTTCCTCGTAGTAAACTTTTATTCGCAGTAAACTTTTCCGAGTAGTAGACTTTTCCAGGCAGTAAACTTTTCCAGGTAGTAAACTTTTCCAGGCAGTAAACTTTTCCGAACAGTAAACTTTACAGGGCATTAACTTTTCAATACAGTAAACTTTTTCGGGCAGTATACTTTTCGGTGCAGTAAACTTTTCCGAGCAATAAACTTTTCCGAGCAGTAAACTTTTCCGGGCAGTAAACTTTTCCAGGCCGTAAACTTTTCCGAGCAGTAAACTTTTCCGTACAGTAAACTTTTCCTCGTAGTAAACTTTTTCTCGCAATAAACTTTTCGGAGCAGTAAACTTTTCGGAGCAGTAAACTTTTCCTCGTAGTAAACTTTTCGGGCAGTAAACTTTTCCTCATGGGAAACTTTTCCGAGCAGTTAACTTTTCCGGGCAGTAAACATTTCCGAGCAGTAAACTTTTCCGGGTAGTAAACTTTTCCAAGCAGTAAACTTTTCCAGGTAGTAAACTTTTCCAGGCAGTAAACTTTTCCTAACAGTAAATTTTACAGGGCATTAACTTTTCAATACAGTAAACTTTTCCGGGCAGTATACTTTTCGGTGCAGTAAACTTTTCCGTGCAATAAACTTTTCCGAGCAGTAAACTTTTCCGGGCAAGAAACTTTTCCGAGCAGTAAACTTTTCCGGGCAGGAAACTTTTCCGAGCAGTAAACTTTTCCAGGCAGTAAACTTTTCCGGACAGGAAACTTTTCCAGGCCGTAAACTTTTCCGAGCAGTAAACTTTTCCGTACAGTAAACTTTTCCTAGCAATAAATTTTTTGTAACAGTAAACTTTTCCAGGCCGTAAACTTTTCCGAGCAGTAAACTTTTCCGGGCAGTAAACTTTTCCAGACAGTACACTTTTCCGAGTAGTAAACTTTTTCTCGCAATAAACTTTTCGGAGCAGTAAACTTTTCGGAGCAGTAAACTTTTCCTCGTAGTAAACTTTTCGGGCAGTAAACTTTTCCTCATGGGAAACTTTTCCGAGCAGTTAACTTTTCCGGGCAGTAAACATTTCCGAGCAGTAAACTTTTCCGGGTAGTAAACTTTTCCAAGCAGTAAACTTTTCCAGGTAGTAAACTTTTCCAGGCAGTAAACTTTTCCTAACAGTAAATTTTACAGGGCATTAACTTTTCAATACAGTAAACTTTTCCGGGCAGTATACTTTTCGGTGCAGTAAACTTTTCCGTGCAATAAACTTTTCCGAGCAGTAAACTTTTCCGGGCAGGAAACTTTTCCGAGCAGTAAACTTTTCCAGGCAGTAAACTTTTCCGGACAGGAAACTTTTCCAGGCCGTAAACTTTTCCGAGCAGTAAACTTTTCCGTACAGTAAACTTTTCCTAGCAATAAATTTTTCGTAACAGTAAACTTTTCCAGGCCGTAAACTTTTCCGAGCAGTAAACTTTTCCGGGCAGTAAACTTTTCCAGACAGTACACTTTTCCGAGTAGTAAACTTTTCCAGACAGTACACTTTTCCGAGTAGTAAACTTTTCCAGGCAGTAAACTTTTCCGAGCAGTAATCTTTTCCTCGTAGTAAACTTTTCCACGTAGTAAACTTTTCCGAACAGTAAACTTTACAGGGCATTAACTTTTCAATACAGTAAACTTTTTCGGGCAGTATACTTTTCCGGGCAGTAAACTTTTCCGGGCAGGAAACTTTTCCGAGCAGTAAACTTTTTCTCGCAATAAGCTTTTCGGAGCAGTAAACTTTTCCAGGCAGTAAACTTTTCCGAGCAGTAAACTTTTCCTCATGGTAAACTTTTCGGAGCAGTAAACTTTTCCAGGCAGTATACTTTTCCGAACAGTAAACTTTTCCGAGCAGTAAACTTTTCCTCGTGGTAAACTTTTCCTCGCAGTAAACTTTTCCGGGCAGTAAAATTTTCCTCGTAAACTTTTATTCGCAGTAAACTTTTCCGGGTAGTAAACTTTTCCAGGCAGTAAACTTTTCCAGGTAGTAAACTTTTCCAGGCAGTAACCTTTTCCGAACAGTAAACTTTTCCGGGCAGTACACTTTTCGGTGCAGTAAACTTTTCCGGGCAGGAAACTTTTCCGGGCAGTAAACTTTTCCGGGCAGTATACTTTTCGGTGCAGTAAACTTTTCCGGGCAGTAAACTTTTCCGGGCAGTAAACTTTTCCGGACAGGAAACTTTTCCAGGCTGTAAACTTTTTCGAGTAGTAAACTTTTCCGTACAGTAAACTTTTCCTCGTAGTAAACTTTTATTCGCAGTAAACTTTTCCGAGTAGTAGACTTTTCCAGGCAGTAAACTTCTCCTAGCAATAAACTTTTCGGAACAGTAAACTTTTCCAGGCCGTAAACTTTTCCGAGCAGTAAACTTTTCGAACAATAAACTTTTCCGGGCAGTAAACTTTTCCAGACAGTACACTTTTCCGAGTACTAAACTTTTCCAGGCAGTAAACTTTTCCGAGCAGTAAACTTTTCCTCGTAGTAAACTTTTCCTCGCAGTAAACTTTTCCGGGCAGTAAAATTTTCCTCGTAGTAAACTTTTATTCGCAGTAAACTTTTCCGAGTAGTAGACTTTTCCAGGCAGTAAACTTTTCCAGGTAGTAAACTTTTCCAGGCAGTAAACTTTTCCGAACAGTAAACTTTACAGGGCATTAACTTTTCAATACAGTAAACTTTTTCGGGCAGTATACTTTTCGGTGCAGTAAACTTTTCCGAGCAATAAACTTTTCCGAGCAGTAAACTTTTCCGGGCAGTAAACTTTTCCAGGCCGTAAACTTTTCCGAGCAGTAAACTTTTCCGTACAGTAAACTTTTCCTCGTAGTAAACTTTTTCTCGCAATAAACTTTTCGGAGCAGTAAACTTTTCGGAGCAGTAAACTTTTCCTCGTAGTAAACTTTTCGGGCAGTAAACTTTTCCTCATGGGAAACTTTTCCGAGCAGTTAACTTTTCCGGGCAGTAAACATTTCCGAGCAGTAAACTTTTCCGGGTAGTAAACTTTTCCAAGCAGTAAACTTTTCCAGGTAGTAAACTTTTCCAGGCAGTAAACTTTTCCTAACAGTAAATTTTACAGGGCATTAACTTTTCAATACAGTAAACTTTTCCGGGCAGTATACTTTTCGGTGCAGTAAACTTTTCCGTGCAATAAACTTTTCCGAGCAGTAAACTTTTCCGGGCAAGAAACTTTTCCGAGCAGTAAACTTTTCCGGGCAGGAAACTTTTCCGAGCAGTAAACTTTTCCGGGCAGGAAACTTTTCCGAGCAGGAAACTTTTCCAGGCCGTAAACTTTTCCGAGCAGTAAACTTTTCCGTACAGTAAACTTTTCCTAGCAATAAATTTTTCGTAACAGTAAACTTTTCCAGGCCGTAAACTTTTCCGAGCAGTAAACTTTTCCGGGCAGTAAACTTTTCCAGACAGTACACTTTTCCGAGTAGTAAACTTTTTCTCGCAATAAACTTTTCGGAGCAGTAAACTTTTCGGAGCAGTAAACTTTTCCTCGTAGTAAACTTTTCGGGCAGTAAACTTTTCCTCATGGGAAACTTTTCCGAGCAGTTAACTTTTCCGGGCAGTAAACATTTCCGAGCAGTAAACTTTTCCGGGTAGTAAACTTTTCCAAGCAGTAAACTTTTCCAGGTAGTAAACTTTTCCAGGCAGTAAACTTTTCCTAACAGTAAATTTTACAGGGCATTAACTTTTCAAAACAGTAAACTTTTCCGGGCAGTATACTTTTCGGTGCAGTAAACTTTTCCGTGCAATAAACTTTTCCGAGCAGTAAACTTTTCCGGGCAAGAAACTTTTCCGAGCAGTAAACTTTTCCGGGCAGGAAACTTTTCCGAGCAGTAAACTTTTCCAGGCAGTAAACTTTTCCGGACAGGAAACTTTTCCAGGCCGTAAACTTTTCCGAGCAGTAAACTTTTCCGTACAGTAAACTTTTCCTAGCAATAAATTTTTCGTAACAGTAAACTTTTCCAGGCCGTAAACTTTTCCGAGCAGTAAACTTTTCCGGGCAGTAAACTTTTCCAGACAGTACACTTTTCCGAGTAGTAAACTTTTCCAGGCAGTAAACTTTTCCGAGCAGTAATCTTTTCCTCGTAGTAAACTTTTCCACGTAGTAAACTTTTCCGAACAGTAAACTTTACAGGGCATTAACTTTTCAATACAGTAAACTTTTTCGGGCAGTATACTTTTCCGGGCAGTAAACTTTTCCGGGCAGGAAACTTTTCCGAGCAGTAAACTTTTTCTCGCAATAAGCTTTTCGGAGCAGTAAACTTTTCCAGGCAGTAAACTTTTCCGAGCAGTAAACTTTTCCGCGTGGTAAACTTTTCGGAGCAGTAAACTTTTCCAGGCAGTATACTTTTCCGAACAGTAAACTTTTCCGAGCAGTAAACTTTTCCTCGTGGTAAACTTTTCCTCGCAGTAAACTTTTCCAGGTAGTAAACTTTTCCAGGCAGTAAACTTTTCCGAACAGTAAACTTTTCCGGGCAGTACACTTTTCGGTGCAGTAAACTTTTCCGGGCAGGAAACTTTTCCGGGCAGGAAACTTTTCCGAGCAGTAAACTTTTCCGAGTAGTAGACTTTTCCAGGCAGTAAACTTCTCCTAGCAATAAACTTTTCGGAACAGTATACTTTTCCAGGCCGTAAACTTTTCCGAGCAGTAAACTTTTCGAACAATAAACTTTTCCGGGCAGTAAACTTTTCCAGACAGTACACTTTTCCGAGTAGTAAACTTTTCCAGGCAGTAAACTTTTCCGAGCAGTAAACTTTTCCTCGTAGTAAACTTTTCCTCGCAGTAAACTTTTCCGGGCAGTAAAATTTTCCTCGTAGTAAACTTTTATTCGCAGTAAACTTTTCCGAGTAGTAGACTTTTCCAGGCAGTAAACTTTTCCAGGTAGTAAACTTTTCGGTGCAGTAAACTTTTCCGTGCAATAAACTTTTCCGAGCAGTAAACTTTTCCGGGCAAGAAACTTTTCCGAGCAGTAAACTTTTCCGGGCAGGAAACTTTTCCGAGCAGTAAACTTTTCCGGGCAGGAAACTTTTCCGAGCAGGAAACTTTTCCAGGCCGTAAACTTTTCCGAGCAGTAAACTTTTCCGTACAGTAAACTTTTCCTAGCAATAAATTTTTCGTAACAGTAAACTTTTCCAGGCCGTAAACTTTTCCGAGCAGTAAACTTTTCCGGGCAGTAAACTTTTCCAGACAGTACACTTTTCCGAGTAGTAAACTTTTTCTCGCAATAAACTTTTCGGAGCAGTAAACTTTTCGGAGCAGTAAACTTTTCCTCGTAGTAAACTTTTCGGGCAGTAAACTTTTCCTCATGGGAAACTTTTCCGAGCAGTTAACTTTTCCGGGCAGTAAACATTTCCGAGCAGTAAACTTTTCCGGGTAGTAAACTTTTCCAAGCAGTAAACTTTTCCAGGTAGTAAACTTTTCAAGGCAGTAAACTTTTCCTAACAGTAAATTTTACAGGGCATTAACTTTTCAATACAGTAAACTTTTCCGGGCAGTATACTTTTCGGTGCAGTATACTTTTCCGTGCAATAAACTTTTCCGAGCAGTAAACTTTTCCGGGCAAGAAACTTTTCCGAGCAGTAAACTTTTCCGGGCAGGAAACTTTTCCGAGCAGTAAACTTTTCCAGGCAGTAAACTTTTCCGGACAGGAAACTTTTCCAGGCCGTAAACTTTTCCGAGCAGTAAACTTTTCCGTACAGTAAACTTTTCCTAGCAATAAATTTTTCGTAACAGTAAACTTTTCCAGGCCGTAAACTTTTCCGAGCAGTAAACTTTTCCGGGCAGTAAACTTTTCCAGACAGTACACTTTTCCGAGTAGTAAACTTTTCCAGGCAGTAAACTTTTCCGAGCAGTAATCTTTTCCTCGTAGTAAACTTTTCCACGTAGTAAACTTTTCCGAACAGTAAACTTTACAGGGCATTAACTTTTCAATACAGTAAACTTTTTCGGGCAGTATACTTTTCCGGGCAGTAAACTTTTCCGGGCAGGAAACTTTTCCGAGCAGTAAACTTTTTCTCGCAATAAGCTTTTCGGAGCAGTAAACTTTTCCAGGCAGTAAACTTTTCCGAGCAGTAAACTTTTCCGCGTGGTAAACTTTTCGGAGCAGTAAACTTTTCCAGGCAGTATACTTTTCCGAACAGTAAACTTTTCCGAGCAGTAAACTTTTCCTCGTGGTAAACTTTTCCTCGCAGTAAACTTTTCCAGGTAGTAAACTTTTCCAGGCAGTAAACTTTTCCGAACAGTAAACTTTTCTGGGCAGTACACTTTTCGGTGCAGTAAACTTTTCCGGGCAGGAAACTTTTCCGGGCAGGAAACTTTTCCGAGCAGTAAACTTTTCCGAGTAGTAGACTTTTCCAGGCAGTAAACTTCTCCTAGCAATAAACTTTTCGGAACAGTATACTTTTCCAGGCCGTAAACTTTTCCGAGCAGTAAACTTTTCGAACAATAAACTTTTCCGGGCAGTAAACTTTTCCAGACAGTACACTTTTCCGAGTAGTAAACTTTTCCAGGCAGTAAACTTTTCCGAGCAGTAAACTTTTCCTCGTAGTAAACTTTTCCTCGCAGTAAACTTTTCCGGGAAGTAAAATTTTCCTCGTAGTAAACTTTTATTCGCAGTAAACTTTTCCGAGTAGTAGACTTTTCCAGGCAGTAAACTTTTCCAGGTAGTAAACTTTTCCAGGCAGTAAACTTTTCCGAACAGTAAACTTTACAGGGCATTAACTTTTCAATACAGTAAACTTTTTCGGGCAGTATACTTTTCGGTGCAGTAAACTTTTCCGAGCAATAAACTTATCCGAGCAGTAAACTTTTCCGGGCAGTAAACTTTTCCAGGCCGTAAACTTTTCCGAGCAGTAAACTTTTCCGTACAGTAAACTTTTCCTCGTAGTAAACTTTTTCTCGCAATAAACTTTTCGGAGCAGTAAACTTTTCGGAGCAGTAAACTTTTCCTCGTAGTAAACTTTTCGGGCAGTAAACTTTTCCTCATGGGAAACTTTTCCGAGCAGTTAACTTTTCCGGGCAGTAAACATTTCCGAGCAGTAAACTTTTCCGGGTAGTAAACTTTTCCAAGCAGTAAACTTTTCCAGGTAGTAAACTTTTCCAGGCAGTAAACTTTTCCTAACAGTAAATTTTACAGGGCATTAACTTTTCAATACAGTAAACTTTTCCGGGCAGTATACTTTTCGGTGCAGTAAACTTTTCCGTGCAATAAACTTTTCCGAGCAGTAAACTTTTCCGGGCAAGAAACTTTTCCGAGCAGTAAACTTTTCCGGGCAGGAAACTTTTCCGAGCAGTAAACTTTTCCAGGCAGTAAACTTTTCCGGACAGGAAACTTTTCCAGGCCGTAAACTTTTCCGAGCAGTAAACTTTTCCGTACAGTAAACTTTTCCTAGCAATAAATTTTCGTAACAGTAAACTTTTCCAGGCCGTAAACTTTTCCGAGCAGTAAACTTTTCCGGGCAGTAAACTTTTCCAGACAGTACACTTTTCCGAGTAGTAAACTTTTCCAGGCAGTAAACTTTTCCGAGCAGTAATCTTTTCCTCGTAGTAAACTTTTCCACGTAGTAAACTTTTCCGAACAGTAAACTTTACAGGGCATTAACTTTTCAATACAGTAAACTTTTTCGGGCAGTATACTTTTCCGGGCAGTAAACTTTTCCGGGCAGGAAACTTTTCCGAGCAGTAAACTTTTTCTCGCAATAAGCTTTTCGGAGCAGTAAACTTTTCCAGGCAGTAAACTTTTCCGAGCAGTAAACTTTTCCTCATGGTAAACTTTTCGGAGCAGTAAACTTTTCCAGGCAGTATACTTTTCCGAACAGTAAACTTTTCCGAGCAGTAAACTTTTCCTCGTGGTAAACTTTTCCTCGCAGTAAACTTTTCCGGGCAGTAAAATTTTCCTCGTAAACTTTTATTCGCAGTAAACTTTTCCGGGTAGTAAACTTTTCCAGGCAGTAAACTTTTCCAGGTAGTAAACTTTTCCAGGCAGTAACCTTTTCCGAACAGTAAACTTTTCCGGGCAGTACACTTTTCGGTGCAGTAAACTTTTCCGGGCAGGAAACTTTTCCGGGCAGTAAACTTTTCCGGGCAGTATACTTTTCGGTGCAGTAAACTTTTCCGGGCAGTAAACTTTTCCGGGCAGTAAACTTTTCCGGACAGGAAACTTTTCCAGGCTGTAAACTTTTTCGAGTAGTAAACTTTTCCGTACAGTAAACTTTTCCTCGTAGTAAACTTTTATTCGCAGTAAACTTTTCCGAGTAGTAGACTTTTCCAGGCAGTAAACTTCTCCTAGCAATAAACTTTTCGGAACAGTAAACTTTTCCAGGCCGTAAACTTTTCCGAGCAGTAAACTTTTCGAACAATAAACTTTTCCGGGCAGTAAACTTTTCCAGACAGTACACTTTTCCGAGTACTAAACTTTTCCAGGCAGTAAACTTTTCCGAGCAGTAAACTTTTCCTCGTAGTAAACTTTTCCTCGCAGTAAACTTTTCCGGGCAGTAAAATTTTCCTCGTAGTAAACTTTTATTCGCAGTAAACTTTTCCGAGTAGTAGACTTTTCCAGGCAGTAAACTTTTCCAGGTAGTAAACTTTTCCAGGCAGTAAACTTTTCCGAACAGTAAACTTTACAGGGCATTAACTTTTCAATACAGTAAACTTTTTCGGGCAGTATACTTTTCGGTGCAGTAAACTTTTCCGAGCAATAAACTTTTCCGAGCAGTAAACTTTTCCGGGCAGTAAACTTTTCCAGGCCGTAAACTTTTCCGAGCAGTAAACTTTTCCGTACAGTAAACTTTTCCTCGTAGTAAACTTTTTCTCGCAATAAACTTTTCGGAGCAGTAAACTTTTCGGAGCAGTAAACTTTTCCTCGTAGTAAACTTTTCGGGCAGTAAACTTTTCCTCATGGGAAACTTTTCCGAGCAGTTAACTTTTCCGGGCAGTAAACATTTCCGAGCAGTAAACTTTTCCGGGTAGTAAACTTTTCCAAGCAGTAAACTTTTCCAGGTAGTAAACTTTTCCAGGCAGTAAACTTTTCCTAACAGTAAATTTTACAGGGCATTAACTTTTCAATACAGTAAACTTTTCCGGGCAGTATACTTTTCGGTGCAGTAAACTTTTCCGTGCAATAAACTTTTCCGAGCAGTAAACTTTTCCGGGCAAGAAACTTTTCCGAGCAGTAAACTTTTCCGGGCAGGAAACTTTTCCGAGCAGTAAACTTTTCCGGGCAGGAAACTTTTCCGAGCAGGAAACTTTTCCAGGCCGTAAACTTTTCCGAGCAGTAAACTTTTCCGTACAGTAAACTTTTCCTAGCAATAAATTTTTCGTAACAGTAAACTTTTCCAGGCCGTAAACTTTTCCGAGCAGTAAACTTTTCCGGGCAGTAAACTTTTCCAGACAGTACACTTTTCCGAGTAGTAAACTTTTTCTCGCAATAAACTTTTCGGAGCAGTAAACTTTTCGGAGCAGTAAACTTTTCCTCGTAGTAAACTTTTCGGGCAGTAAACTTTTCCTCATGGGAAACTTTTCCGAGCAGTTAACTTTTCCGGGCAGTAAACATTTCCGAGCAGTAAACTTTTCCGGGTAGTAAACTTTTCCAAGCAGTAAACTTTTCCAGGTAGTAAACTTTTCCAGGCAGTAAACTTTTCCTAACAGTAAATTTTACAGGGCATTAACTTTTCAAAACAGTAAACTTTTCCGGGCAGTATACTTTTCGGTGCAGTAAACTTTTCCGTGCAATAAACTTTTCCGAGCAGTAAACTTTTCCGGGCAAGAAACTTTTCCGAGCAGTAAACTTTTCCGGGCAGGAAACTTTTCCGAGCAGTAAACTTTTCCAGGCAGTAAACTTTTCCGGACAGGAAACTTTTCCAGGCCGTAAACTTTTCCGAGCAGTAAACTTTTCCGTACAGTAAACTTTTCCTAGCAATAAATTTTTCGTAACAGTAAACTTTTCCAGGCCGTAAACTTTTCCGAGCAGTAAACTTTTCCGGGCAGTAAACTTTTCCAGACAGTACACTTTTCCGAGTAGTAAACTTTTCCAGGCAGTAAACTTTTCCGAGCAGTAATCTTTTCCTCGTAGTAAACTTTTCCACGTAGTAAACTTTTCCGAACAGTAAACTTTACAGGGCATTAACTTTTCAATACAGTAAACTTTTTCGGGCAGTATACTTTTCCGGGCAGTAAACTTTTCCGGGCAGGAAACTTTTCCGAGCAGTAAACTTTTTCTCGCAATAAGCTTTTCGGAGCAGTAAACTTTTCCAGGCAGTAAACTTTTCCGAGCAGTAAACTTTTCCGCGTGGTAAACTTTTCGGAGCAGTAAACTTTTCCAGGCAGTATACTTTTCCGAACAGTAAACTTTTCCGAGCAGTAAACTTTTCCTCGTGGTAAACTTTTCCTCGCAGTAAACTTTTCCAGGTAGTAAACTTTTCCAGGCAGTAAACTTTTCCGAACAGTAAACTTTTCCGGGCAGTACACTTTTCGGTGCAGTAAACTTTTCCGGGCAGGAAACTTTTCCGGGCAGGAAACTTTTCCGAGCAGTAAACTTTTCCGAGTAGTAGACTTTTCCAGGCAGTAAACTTCTCCTAGCAATAAACTTTTCGGAACAGTATACTTTTCCAGGCCGTAAACTTTTCCGAGCAGTAAACTTTTCGAACAATAAACTTTTCCGGGCAGTAAACTTTTCCAGACAGTACACTTTTCCGAGTAGTAAACTTTTCCAGGCAGTAAACTTTTCCGAGCAGTAAACTTTTCCTCGTAGTAAACTTTTCCTCGCAGTAAACTTTTCCGGGCAGTAAAATTTTCCTCGTAGTAAACTTTTATTCGCAGTAAACTTTTCCGAGTAGTAGACTTTTCCAGGCAGTAAACTTTTCCAGGTAGTAAACTTTTCGGTGCAGTAAACTTTTCCGTGCAATAAACTTTTCCGAGCAGTAAACTTTTCCGGGCAAGAAACTTTTCCGAGCAGTAAACTTTTCCGGGCAGGAAACTTTTCCGAGCAGTAAACTTTTCCGGGCAGGAAACTTTTCCGAGCAGGAAACTTTTCCAGGCCGTAAACTTTTCCGAGCAGTAAACTTTTCCGTACAGTAAACTTTTCCTAGCAATAAATTTTTCGTAACAGTAAACTTTTCCAGGCCGTAAACTTTTCCGAGCAGTAAACTTTTCCGGGCAGTAAACTTTTCCAGACAGTACACTTTTCCGAGTAGTAAACTTTTTCTCGCAATAAACTTTTCGGAGCAGTAAACTTTTCGGAGCAGTAAACTTTTCCTCGTAGTAAACTTTTCGGGCAGTAAACTTTTCCTCATGGGAAACTTTTCCGAGCAGTTAACTTTTCCGGGCAGTAAACATTTCCGAGCAGTAAACTTTTCCGGGTAGTAAACTTTTCCAAGCAGTAAACTTTTCCAGGTAGTAAACTTTTCAAGGCAGTAAACTTTTCCTAACAGTAAATTTTACAGGGCATTAACTTTTCAATACAGTAAACTTTTCCGGGCAGTATACTTTTCGGTGCAGTATACTTTTCCGTGCAATAAACTTTTCCGAGCAGTAAACTTTTCCGGGCAAGAAACTTTTCCGAGCAGTAAACTTTTCCGGGCAGGAAACTTTTCCGAGCAGTAAACTTTTCCAGGCAGTAAACTTTTCCGGACAGGAAACTTTTCCAGGCCGTAAACTTTTCCGAGCAGTAAACTTTTCCGTACAGTAAACTTTTCCTAGCAATAAATTTTTCGTAACAGTAAACTTTTCCAGGCCGTAAACTTTTCCGAGCAGTAAACTTTTCCGGGCAGTAAACTTTTCCAGACAGTACACTTTTCCGAGTAGTAAACTTTTCCAGGCAGTAAACTTTTCCGAGCAGTAATCTTTTCCTCGTAGTAAACTTTTCCACGTAGTAAACTTTTCCGAACAGTAAACTTTACAGGGCATTAACTTTTCAATACAGTAAACTTTTTCGGGCAGTATACTTTTCCGGGCAGTAAACTTTTCCGGGCAGGAAACTTTTCCGAGCAGTAAACTTTTTCTCGCAATAAGCTTTTCGGAGCAGTAAACTTTTCCAGGCAGTAAACTTTTCCGAGCAGTAAACTTTTCCGCGTGGTAAACTTTTCGGAGCAGTAAACTTTTCCAGGCAGTATACTTTTCCGAACAGTAAACTTTTCCGAGCAGTAAACTTTTCCTCGTGGTAAACTTTTCCTCGCAGTAAACTTTTCCAGGTAGTAAACTTTTCCAGGCAGTAAACTTTTCCGAACAGTAAACTTTTCTGGGCAGTACACTTTTCGGTGCAGTAAACTTTTCCGGGCAGGAAACTTTTCCGGGCAGGAAACTTTTCCGAGCAGTAAACTTTTCCGAGTAGTAGACTTTTCCAGGCAGTAAACTTCTCCTAGCAATAAACTTTTCGGAACAGTATACTTTTCCAGGCCGTAAACTTTTCCGAGCAGTAAACTTTTCGAACAATAAACTTTTCCGGGCAGTAAACTTTTCCAGACAGTACACTTTTCCGAGTAGTAAACTTTTCCAGGCAGTAAACTTTTCCGAGCAGTAAACTTTTCCTCGTAGTAAACTTTTCCTCGCAGTAAACTTTTCCGGGAAGTAAAATTTTCCTCGTAGTAAACTTTTATTCGCAGTAAACTTTTCCGAGTAGTAGACTTTTCCAGGCAGTAAACTTTTCCAGGTAGTAAACTTTTCCAGGCAGTAAACTTTTCCGAACAGTAAACTTTACAGGGCATTAACTTTTCAATACAGTAAACTTTTTCGGGCAGTATACTTTTCGGTGCAGTAAACTTTTCCGAGCAATAAACTTATCCGAGCAGTAAACTTTTCCGGGCAGTAAACTTTTCCAGGCCGTAAACTTTTCCGAGCAGTAAACTTTTCCGTACAGTAAACTTTTCCTCGTAGTAAACTTTTTCTCGCAATAAACTTTTCGGAGCAGTAAACTTTTCGGAGCAGTAAACTTTTCCTCGTAGTAAACTTTTCGGGCAGTAAACTTTTCCTCATGGGAAACTTTTCCGAGCAGTTAACTTTTCCGGGCAGTAAACATTTCCGAGCAGTAAACTTTTCCGGGTAGTAAACTTTTCCAAGCAGTAAACTTTTCCAGGTAGTAAACTTTTCCAGGCAGTAAACTTTTCCTAACAGTAAATTTTACAGGGCATTAACTTTTCAATACAGTAAACTTTTCCGGGCAGTATACTTTTCGGTGCAGTAAACTTTTCCGTGCAATAAACTTTTCCGAGCAGTAAACTTTTCCGGGCAAGAAACTTTTCCGAGCAGTAAACTTTTCCGGGCAGGAAACTTTTCCGAGCAGTAAACTTTTCCAGGCAGTAAACTTTTCCGGACAGGAAACTTTTCCAGGCCGTAAACTTTTCCGAGCAGTAAACTTTTCCGTACAGTAAACTTTTCCTAGCAATAAATTTTTCGTAACAGTAAACTTTTCCAGGCCGTAAACTTTTCCGAGCAGTAAACTTTTCCGGGAAGTAAACTTTTCCAGACAGTACACTTTTCCGAGTAGTAAACTTTTCCAGGCAGTAAACTTTTCCGAGCAGTAATCTTTTCCTCGTAGTAAACTTTTCCACGTAGTAAACTTTTCCGAACAGTAAACTTTACAGGGCATTAACTTTTCAATACAGTAAACTTTTTCGGGCAGTATACTTTTCCGGGCAGGAAACTTTTCCGAGCAGTAAACTTTTTCTCGCAATAAGCTTTTCGGAGCAGTAAACTTTTCTAGGCAGTAAACTTTTCCAAGCAGTAAACTTTTCCGCGTGGTAAACTTTTCGGAGCAGTAAACTTTTCCAGGCAGTATACTTTTCCGAACAGTAAACTTTTCCGAGCAGTAAACTTTTCCTCGTGGTAAACTTTTCCTCGCAGTAAACTTTTCCGGGCAGTAAAATTTTCCTCGTAAACTTTTATTCGCAGTAAACTTTTCGGTGCAGTAAACTTTTCCGGGCAGGAAACTTTTCCGGGCAGTAAACTTTTCCGGGCAGTATACTTTTCGGTGCAGTAAACTTTTCCGGGCAGTAAACTTCTCCTAGCAATAAACTTTTCGGAACAGTAAACTTTTCCAGGCCGTAAACTTTTCCGAGCAGTAAACTTTTCGAACAATTAACTTTTCCGGGCAGTAAACTTTTCCAGACAGTACACTTTTCCGAGTACTAAACTTTTCCAGGCAGTAAACTTTTCCGAGCAGTAAACTTTTCCTCGTAGTAAACTTTTCCTCGCAGTAAACTTTTCCGGGCAGTAAAATTTTCCTCGTAGTAAACTTTTATTCGCAGTAAACTTTTCCGAGTAGTAGACTTTTCCACGCAGTAAACTTTTCCAGGTAGTAAACTTTTCCAGGCAGTAAACTTTTCCGAACAGTAAACTTTACAGGGCATTAACTTTTCAATACAGTAAACTTTTTCGGGCAGTATACTTTTCGGTGCAGTAAACTTTTCCGAGCAATAAACTTTTCCGAGCAGTAAACTTTTCCGGGCAGTAAACTTTTCCAGGCCGTAAACTTTTCCGAGCAGTAAACTTTTCCGTACAGTAAACTTTTCCTCGTAGTAAACTTTTTCTCGCAATAAACTTTTCGGAGCAGTAAACTTTTCGGAGCAGTAAACTTTTCCTCGTAGTAAACTTTTCGGGCAGTAAACTTTTCCTCATGGGAAACTTTTCCGAGCAGTTAACTTTTCCGGGCAGTAAACATTTCCGAGCAGTAAACTTTTCCGGGTAGTAAACTTTTCCAAGCAGTAAACTTTTCCAGGTAGTAAACTTTTCCAGGCAGTAAACTTTTCCTAACAGTAAATTTTACAGGGCATTAACTTTTCAATACAGTAAACTTTTCCGGGCAGTATACTTTTCGGTGCAGTAAACTTTTCCGTGCAATAAACTTTTCCGAGCAGTAAACTTTTCCGGGCAAGAAACTTTTCCGAGCAGTAAACTTTTCCGGGCAGGAAACTTTTCCGAGCAGTAAACTTTTCCAGGCAGTAAACTTTTCCGGACAGGAAACTTTTCCAGGCCGTAAACTTTTCCGAGCAGTAAACTTTTCCGTACAGTAAACTTTTCCTAGCAATAAATTTTTTGTAACAGTAAACTTTTCCAGGCCGTAAACTTTTCCGAGCAGTAAACTTTTCCGGGCAGTAAACTTTTCCAGACAGTACACTTTTCCGAGTAGTAAACTTTTTCTCGCAATAAACTTTTCGGAGCAGTAAACTTTTCGGAGCAGTAAACTTTTCCTCGTAGTAAACTTTTCGGGCAGTAAACTTTTCCTCATGGGAAACTTTTCCGAGCAGTTAACTTTTCCGGGCAGTAAACATTTCCGAGCAGTAAACTTTTCCGGGTAGTAAACTTTTCCAAGCAGTAAACTTTTCCAGGTAGTAAACTTTTCCAGGCAGTAAACTTTTCCTAACAGTAAATTTTACAGGGCATTAACTTTTCAAAACAGTAAACTTTTCCGGGCAGTATACTTTTCGGTGCAGTAAACTTTTCCGTGCAATAAACTTTTCCGAGCAGTAAACTTTTCCGGGCAAGAAACTTTTCCGAGCAGTAAACTTTTCCGGGCAGGAAACTTTTCCGAGCAGTAAACTTTTCCAGGCAGTAAACTTTTCCGGACAGGAAACTTTTCCAGGCCGTAAACTTTTCCGAGCAGTAAACTTTTCCGTACAGTAAACTTTTCCTAGCAATAAATTTTTCGTAACAGTAAACTTTTCCAGGCCGTAAACTTTTCCGAGCAGTAAACTTTTCCGGGCAGTAAACTTTTCCAGACAGTACACTTTTCCGAGTAGTAAACTTTTCCAGGCAGTAAACTTTTCCGAGCAGTAATCTTTTCCTCGTAGTAAACTTTTCCACGTAGTAAACTTTTCCGAACAGTAAACTTTACAGGGCATTAACTTTTCAATACAGTAAACTTTTTCGGGCAGTATACTTTTCCGGGCAGTAAACTTTTCCGGGCAGGAAACTTTTCCGAGCAGTAAACTTTTTCTCGCAATAAGCTTTTCGGAGCAGTAAACTTTTCCAGGCAGTAAACTTTTCCGAGCAGTAAACTTTTCCGCGTGGTAAACTTTTCGGAGCAGTAAACTTTTCCAGGCAGTATACTTTTCCGAACAGTAAACTTTTCCGAGCAGTAAACTTTTCCTCGTGGTAAACTTTTCCTCGCAGTAAACTTTTCCAGGTAGTAAACTTTTCCAGGCAGTAAACTTTTCCGAACAGTAAACTTTTCCGGGCAGTACACTTTTCGGTGCAGTAAACTTTTCCGGGCAGGAAACTTTTCCGGGCAGGAAACTTTTCCGAGCAGTAAACTTTTCCGAGTAGTAGACTTTTCCAGGCAGTAAACTTCTCCTAGCAATAAACTTTTCGGAACAGTATACTTTTCCAGGCCGTAAACTTTTCCGAGCAGTAAACTTTTCGAACAATAAACTTTTCCGGGCAGTAAACTTTTCCAGACAGTACACTTTTCCGAGTAGTAAACTTTTCCAGGCAGTAAACTTTTCCGAGCAGTAAACTTTTCCTCGTAGTAAACTTTTCCTCGCAGTAAACTTTTCCGGGCAGTAAAATTTTCCTCGTAGTAAACTTTTATTCGCAGTAAACTTTTCCGAGTAGTAGACTTTTCCAGGCAGTAAACTTTTCCAGGTAGTAAACTTTTCGGTGCAGTAAACTTTTCCGTGCAATAAACTTTTCCGAGCAGTAAACTTTTCCGGGCAAGAAACTTTTCCGAGCAGTAAACTTTTCCGGGCAGGAAACTTTTCCGAGCAGTAAACTTTTCCGGGCAGGAAACTTTTCCGAGCAGGAAACTTTTCCAGGCCGTAAACTTTTCCGAGCAGTAAACTTTTCCGTACAGTAAACTTTTCCTAGCAATAAATTTTTCGTAACAGTAAACTTTTCCAGGCCGTAAACTTTTCCGAGCAGTAAACTTTTCCGGGCAGTAAACTTTTCCAGACAGTACACTTTTCCGAGTAGTAAACTTTTTCTCGCAATAAACTTTTCGGAGCAGTAAACTTTTCGGAGCAGTAAACTTTTCCTCGTAGTAAACTTTTCGGGCAGTAAACTTTTCCTCATGGGAAACTTTTCCGAGCAGTTAACTTTTCCGGGCAGTAAACATTTCCGAGCAGTAAACTTTTCCGGGTAGTAAACTTTTCCAAGCAGTAAACTTTTCCAGGTAGTAAACTTTTCAAGGCAGTAAACTTTTCCTAACAGTAAATTTTACAGGGCATTAACTTTTCAATACAGTAAACTTTTCCGGGCAGTATACTTTTCGGTGCAGTATACTTTTCCGTGCAATAAACTTTTCCGAGCAGTAAACTTTTCCGGGCAAGAAACTTTTCCGAGCAGTAAACTTTTCCGGGCAGGAAACTTTTCCGAGCAGTAAACTTTTCCAGGCAGTAAACTTTTCCGGACAGGAAACTTTTCCAGGCCGTAAACTTTTCCGAGCAGTAAACTTTTCCGTACAGTAAACTTTTCCTAGCAATAAATTTTTCGTAACAGTAAACTTTTCCAGGCCGTAAACTTTTCCGAGCAGTAAACTTTTCCGGGCAGTAAACTTTTCCAGACAGTACACTTTTCCGAGTAGTAAACTTTTCCAGGCAGTAAACTTTTCCGAGCAGTAATCTTTTCCTCGTAGTAAACTTTTCCACGTAGTAAACTTTTCCGAACAGTAAACTTTACAGGGCATTAACTTTTCAATACAGTAAACTTTTTCGGGCAGTATACTTTTCCGGGCAGTAAACTTTTCCGGGCAGGAAACTTTTCCGAGCAGTAAACTTTTTCTCGCAATAAGCTTTTCGGAGCAGTAAACTTTTCCAGGCAGTAAACTTTTCCGAGCAGTAAACTTTTCCGCGTGGTAAACTTTTCGGAGCAGTAAACTTTTCCAGGCAGTATACTTTTCCGAACAGTAAACTTTTCCGAGCAGTAAACTTTTCCTCGTGGTAAACTTTTCCTCGCAGTAAACTTTTCCAGGTAGTAAACTTTTCCAGGCAGTAAACTTTTCCGAACAGTAAACTTTTCTGGGCAGTACACTTTTCGGTGCAGTAAACTTTTCCGGGCAGGAAACTTTTCCGGGCAGGAAACTTTTCCGAGCAGTAAACTTTTCCGAGTAGTAGACTTTTCCAGGCAGTAAACTTCTCCTAGCAATAAACTTTTCGGAACAGTATACTTTTCCAGGCCGTAAACTTTTCCGAGCAGTAAACTTTTCGAACAATAAACTTTTCCGGGCAGTAAACTTTTCCAGACAGTACACTTTTCCGAGTAGTAAACTTTTCCAGGCAGTAAACTTTTCCGAGCAGTAAACTTTTCCTCGTAGTAAACTTTTCCTCGCAGTAAACTTTTCCGGGAAGTAAAATTTTCCTCGTAGTAAACTTTTATTCGCAGTAAACTTTTCCGAGTAGTAGACTTTTCCAGGCAGTAAACTTTTCCAGGTAGTAAACTTTTCCAGGCAGTAAACTTTTCCGAACAGTAAACTTTACAGGGCATTAACTTTTCAATACAGTAAACTTTTTCGGGCAGTATACTTTTCGGTGCAGTAAACTTTTCCGAGCAATAAACTTATCCGAGCAGTAAACTTTTCCGGGCAGTAAACTTTTCCAGGCCGTAAACTTTTCCGAGCAGTAAACTTTTCCGTACAGTAAACTTTTCCTCGTAGTAAACTTTTTCTCGCAATAAACTTTTCGGAGCAGTAAACTTTTCGGAGCAGTAAACTTTTCCTCGTAGTAAACTTTTCGGGCAGTAAACTTTTCCTCATGGGAAACTTTTCCGAGCAGTTAACTTTTCCGGGCAGTAAACATTTCCGAGCAGTAAACTTTTCCGGGTAGTAAACTTTTCCAAGCAGTAAACTTTTCCAGGTAGTAAACTTTTCCAGGCAGTAAACTTTTCCTAACAGTAAATTTTACAGGGCATTAACTTTTCAATACAGTAAACTTTTCCGGGCAGTATACTTTTCGGTGCAGTAAACTTTTCCGTGCAATAAACTTTTCCGAGCAGTAAACTTTTCCGGGCAAGAAACTTTTCCGAGCAGTAAACTTTTCCGGGCAGGAAACTTTTCCGAGCAGTAAACTTTTCCAGGCAGTAAACTTTTCCGGACAGGAAACTTTTCCAGGCCGTAAACTTTTCCGAGCAGTAAACTTTTCCGTACAGTAAACTTTTCCTAGCAATAAATTTTTCGTAACAGTAAACTTTTCCAGGCCGTAAACTTTTCCGAGCAGTAAACTTTTCCGGGAAGTAAACTTTTCCAGACAGTACACTTTTCCGAGTAGTAAACTTTTCCAGGCAGTAAACTTTTCCGAGCAGTAATCTTTTCCTCGTAGTAAACTTTTCCACGTAGTAAACTTTTCCGAACAGTAAACTTTACAGGGCATTAACTTTTCAATACAGTAAACTTTTTCGGGCAGTATACTTTTCCGGGCAGGAAACTTTTCCGAGCAGTAAACTTTTTCTCGCAATAAGCTTTTCGGAGCAGTAAACTTTTCTAGGCAGTAAACTTTTCCAAGCAGTAAACTTTTCCGCGTGGTAAACTTTTCGGAGCAGTAAACTTTTCCAGGCAGTATACTTTTCCGAACAGTAAACTTTTCCGAGCAGTAAACTTTTCCTCGTGGTAAACTTTTCCTCGCAGTAAACTTTTCCGGGCAGTAAAATTTTCCTCGTAAACTTTTATTCGCAGTAAACTTTTCGGTGCAGTAAACTTTTCCGGGCAGGAAACTTTTCCGGGCAGTAAACTTTTCCGGGCAGTATACTTTTCGGTGCAGTAAACTTTTCCGGGCAGTAAACTTCTCCTAGCAATAAACTTTTCGGAACAGTAAACTTTTCCAGGCCGTAAACTTTTCCGAGCAGTAAACTTTTCGAACAATTAACTTTTCCGGGCAGTAAACTTTTCTAGACAGTACACTTTTCCGAGTACTAAACTTTTCCAGGCAGTAAACTTTTCCGAGCAGTAAACTTTTCCTCGTAGTAAACTTTTCCTCGCAGTAAACTTTTCCGGGCAGTAAAATTTTCCTCGTAGTAAACTTTTATTCGCAGTAAACTTTTCCGAGTAGTAGACTTTTCCACGCAGTAAACTTTTCCAGGTAGTAAACTTTTCCAGGCAGTAAACTTTTCCGAACAGTAAACTTTACAGGGCATTAACTTTTCAATACAGTAAACTTTTTCGGGCAGTATACTTTTCGGTGCAGTAAACTTTTCCGAGCAATAAACTTTTCCGAGCAGTAAACTTTTCCGGGCAGTAAACTTTTCCAGGCCGTAAACTTTTCCGAGCAGTAAACTTTTCCGTACAGTAAACTTTTCCTCGTAGTAAACTTTTTCTCGCAATAAACTTTTCGGAGCAGTAAACTTTTCGGAGCAGTAAACTTTTCCTCGTAGTAAACTTTTCGGGCAGTAAACTTTTCCTCATGGGAAACTTTTCCGAGCAGTTAACTTTTCCGGGCAGTAAACATTTCCGAGCAGTAAACTTTTCCGGGTAGTAAACTTTTCCAAGCAGTAAACTTTTCCAGGTAGTAAACTTTTCCAGGCAGTAAACTTTTCCTAACAGTAAATTTTACAGGGCATTAACTTTTCAATACAGTAAACTTTTCCGGGCAGTATACTTTTCGGTGCAGTAAACTTTTCCGTGCAATAAACTTTTCCGAGCAGTAAACTTTTCCGGGCAAGAAACTTTTCCGAGCAGTAAACTTTTCCGGGCAGGAAACTTTTCCGAGCAGTAAACTTTTCCAGGCAGTAAACTTTTCCGGACAGGAAACTTTTCCAGGCCGTAAACTTTTCCGAGCAGTAAACTTTTCCGTACAGTAAACTTTTCCTAGCAATAAATTTTTTGTAACAGTAAACTTTTCCAGGCCGTAAACTTTTCCGAGCAGTAAACTTTTCCGGGCAGTAAACTTTTCCAGACAGTACACTTTTCCGAGTAGTAAACTTTTTCTCGCAATAAACTTTTCGGAGCAGTAAACTTTTCGGAGCAGTAAACTTTTCCTCGTAGTAAACTTTTCGGGCAGTAAACTTTTCCTCATGGGAAACTTTTCCGAGCAGTTAACTTTTCCGGGCAGTAAACATTTCCGAGCAGTAAACTTTTCCGGGTAGTAAACTTTTCCAAGCAGTAAACTTTTCCAGGTAGTAAACTTTTCCAGGCAGTAAACTTTTCCTAACAGTAAATTTTACAGGGCATTAACTTTTCAATACAGTAAACTTTTCCGGGCAGTATACTTTTCGGTGCAGTAAACTTTTCCGTGCAATAAACTTTTCCGAGCAGTAAACTTTTCCGGGCAGGAAACTTTTCCGAGCAGTAAACTTTTCCAGGCAGTAAACTTTTCCGGACAGGAAACTTTTCCAGGCCGTAAACTTTTCCGAGCAGTAAACTTTTCCGTACAGTAAACTTTTCCTAGCAATAAATTTTTCGTAACAGTAAACTTTTCCAGGCCGTAAACTTTTCCGAGCAGTAAACTTTTCCGGGCAGTAAACTTTTCCAGACAGTACACTTTTCCGAGTAGTAAACTTTTCCAGGCAGTAAACTTTTCCGAGCAGTAATCTTTTCCTCGTAGTAAACTTTTCCACGTAGTAAACTTTTCCGAACAGTAAACTTTACAGGGCATTAACTTTTCAATACAGTAAACTTTTTCGGGCAGTATACTTTTCCGGGCAGTAAACTTTTCCGGGCAGGAAACTTTTCCGAGCAGTAAACTTTTTCTCGCAATAAGCTTTTCGGAGCAGTAAACTTTTCCAGGCAGTAAACTTTTCCGAGCAGTAAACTTTTCCTCATGGTAAACTTTTCGGAGCAGTAAACTTTTCCAGGCAGTATACTTTTCCGAACAGTAAACTTTTCCGAGCAGTAAACTTTTCCTCGTGGTAAACTTTTCCTCGCAGTAAACTTTTCCGGGCAGTAAAATTTTCCTCGTAAACTTTTATTCGCAGTAAACTTTTCCGGGTAGTAAACTTTTCCAGGCAGTAAACTTTTCCAGGTAGTAAACTTTTCCAGGCAGTAACCTTTTCCGAACAGTAAACTTTTCCGGGCAGTACACTTTTCGGTGCAGTAAACTTTTCCGGGCAGGAAACTTTTCCGGGCAGTAAACTTTTCCGGGCAGTATACTTTTCGGTGCAGTAAACTTTTCCGGGCAGTAAACTTTTCCGGGCAGTAAACTTTTCCGGACAGGAAACTTTTCCAGGCTGTAAACTTTTTCGAGTAGTAAACTTTTCCGTACAGTAAACTTTTCCTCGTAGTAAACTTTTATTCGCAGTAAACTTTTCCGAGTAGTAGACTTTTCCAGGCAGTAAACTTCTCCTAGCAATAAACTTTTCGGAACAGTAAACTTTTCCAGGCCGTAAACTTTTCCGAGCAGTAAACTTTTCGAACAATAAACTTTTCCGGGCAGTAAACTTTTCCAGACAGTACACTTTTCCGAGTACTAAACTTTTCCAGGCAGTAAACTTTTCCGAGCAGTAAACTTTTCCTCGTAGTAAACTTTTCCTCGCAGTAAACTTTTCCGGGCAGTAAAATTTTCTTCGTAGTAAACTTTTATTCGCAGTAAACTTTTCCGAGTAGTAGACTTTTCCAGGCAGTAAAGTTTTCCAGGTAGTAAACTTTTCCAGGCAGTAAACTTTTCCGAACAGTAAACTTTACAGGGCATTAACTTTTCAATACAGTAAACTTTTTCGGGCAGTATACTTTTCGGTGCAGTAAACTTTTCCGAGCAATAAACTTTTCCGAGCAGTAAACTTTTCCGGGCAGTAAACTTTTCCAGGCCGTAAACTTTTCCGAGCAGTAAACTTTTCCGTACAGTAAACTTTTCCTCGTAGTAAACTTTTTCTCGCAATAAACTTTTCGGAGCAGTAAACTTTTCGGAGCAGTAAACTTTTCCTCGTAGTAAACTTTTCGGGCAGTAAACTTTTCCTCATGGGAAACTTTTCCGAGCAGTTAACTTTTCCGGGCAGTAAACATTTCCGAGCAGTAAACTTTTCCGGGTAGTAAACTTTTCCAAGCAGTAAACTTTTCCAGGTAGTAAACTTTTCCAGGCAGTAAACTTTTCCTAACAGTAAATTTTACAGGGCATTAACTTTTCAATACAGTAAACTTTTCCGGGCAGTATACTTTTCGGTGCAGTAAACTTTTCCGTGCAATAAACTTTTCCGAGCAGTAAACTTTTCCGGGCAAGAAACTTTTCCGAGCAGTAAACTTTTCCGGGCAGGAAACTTTTCCGAGCAGTAAACTTTTCCAGGCAGTAAACTTTTCCGGACAGGAAACTTTTCCAGGCCGTAAACTTTTCCGAGCAGTAAACTTTTCCGTACAGTAAACTTTTCCTAGCAATAAATTTTTTGTAACAGTAAACTTTTCCAGGCCGTAAACTTTTCCGAGCAGTAAACTTTTCCGGGCAGTAAACTTTTCCAGACAGTACACTTTTCCGAGTAGTAAACTTTTTCTCGCAATAAACTTTTCGGAGCAGTAAACTTTTCGGAGCAGTAAACTTTTCCTCGTAGTAAACTTTTCGGGCAGTAAACTTTTCCTCATGGGAAACTTTTCCGAGCAGTTAACTTTTCCGGGCAGTAAACATTTCCGAGCAGTAAACTTTTCCGGGTAGTAAACTTTTCCAAGCAGTAAACTTTTCCAGGTAGTAAACTTTTCCAGGCAGTAAACTTTTCCTAACAGTAAATTTTACAGGGCATTAACTTTTCAATACAGTAAACTTTTCCGGGCAGTATACTTTTCGGTGCAGTAAACTTTTCCGTGCAATAAACTTTTCCGAGCAGTAAACTTTTCCGGGCAGGAAACTTTTCCGAGCAGTAAACTTTTCCAGGCAGTAAACTTTTCCGGACAGGAAACTTTTCCAGGCCGTAAACTTTTCCGAGCAGTAAACTTTTCCGTACAGTAAACTTTTCCTAGCAATAAATTTTTCGTAACAGTAAACTTTTCCAGGCCGTAAACTTTTCCGAGCAGTAAACTTTTCCGGGCAGTAAACTTTTCCAGACAGTACACTTTTCCGAGTAGTAAACTTTTCCAGGCAGTAAACTTTTCCGAGCAGTAATCTTTTCCTCGTAGTAAACTTTTCCACGTAGTAAACTTTTCCGAACGGTAAACTTTACAGGGCATTAACTTTTCAATACAGTAAACTTTTTCGGGCAGTATACTTTTCCGGGCAGTAAACTTTTCCGGGCAGGAAACTTTTCCGAGCAGTAAACTTTTTCTCGCAATAAGCTTTTCGGAGCAGTAAACTTTTCCAGGCAGTAAACTTTTCCGAGCAGTAAACTTTTCCTCATGGTAAACTTTTCGGAGCAGTAAACTTTTCCAGGCAGTATACTTTTCCGAACAGTAAACTTTTCCGAGCAGTAAACTTTTCCTCGTGGTAAACTTTTCCTCGCAGTAAACTTTTCCGGGCAGTAAAATTTTCCTCGTAAACTTTTATTCGCAGTAAACTTTTCCGGGTAGTAAACTTTTCCAGGCAGTAAACTTTTCCAGGTAGTAAACTTTTCCAGGCAGTAACCTTTTCCGAACAGTAAACTTTTCCGGGCAGTACACTTTTCGGTGCAGTAAACTTTTCCGGGCAGGAAACTTTTCCGGGCAGTAAACTTTTCCGGGCAGTATACTTTTCGGTGCAGTAAACTTTTCCGGGCAGTAAACTTTTCCGGGCAGTAAACTTTTCCGGACAGGAAACTTTTCCAGGCTGTAAACTTTTTCGAGTAGTAAACTTTTCCGTACAGTAAACTTTTCCTCGTAGTAAACTTTTATTCGCAGTAAACTTTTCCGAGTAGTAGACTTTTCCAGGCAGTAAACTTCTCCTAGCAATAAACTTTTCGGAACAGTAAACTTTTCCAGGCCGTAAACTTTTCCGAGCAGTAAACTTTTCGAACAATAAACTTTTCCGGGCAGTAAACTTTTCCAGACAGTACACTTTTCCGAGTACTAAACTTTTCCAGGCAGTAAACTTTTCCGAGCAGTAAACTTTTCCTCGTAGTAAACTTTTCCTCGCAGTAAACTTTTCCGGGCAGTAAAATTTTCCTCGTAGTAAACTTTTATTCGCAGTAAACTTTTCCGAGTAGTAGACTTTTCCAGGCAGTAAACTTTTCCAGGTAGTAAACTTTTCCAGGCAGTAAACTTTTCCGAACAGTAAACTTTACAGGGCATTAACTTTTCAATACAGTAAACTTTTTCGGGCAGTATACTTTTCGGTGCAGTAAACTTTTCCGAGCAATAAACTTTTCCGAGCAGTAAACTTTTCCGGGCAGTAAACTTTTCCAGGCCGTAAACTTTTCCGAGCAGTAAACTTTTCCGTACAGTAAACTTTTCCTCGTAGTAAACTTTTTCTCGCAATAAACTTTTCGGAGCAGTAAACTTTTCGGAGCAGTAAACTTTTCCTCGTAGTAAACTTTTCGGGCAGTAAACTTTTCCTCATGGGAAACTTTTCCGAGCAGTTAACTTTTCCGGGCAGTAAACATTTCCGAGCAGTAAACTTTTCCGGGTAGTAAACTTTTCCAAGCAGTAAACTTTTCCAGGTAGTAAACTTTTCCAGGCAGTAAACTTTTCCTAACAGTAAATTTTACAGGGCATTAACTTTTCAATACAGTAAACTTTTCCGGGCAGTATACTTTTCGGTGCAGTAAACTTTTCCGTGCAATAAACTTTTCCGAGCAGTAAACTTTTCCGGGCAAGAAACTTTTCCGAGCAGTAAACTTTTCCGGGCAGGAAACTTTTCCGAGCAGTAAACTTTTCCGGGCAGGAAACTTTTCCGAGCAGGAAACTTTTCCAGGCCGTAAACTTTTCCGAGCAGTAAACTTTTCCGTACAGTAAACTTTTCCTAGCAATAAATTTTTCGTAACAGTAAACTTTTCCAGGCCGTAAACTTTTCCGAGCAGTAAACTTTTCCGGGCAGTAAACTTTTCCAGACAGTACACTTTTCCGAGTAGTAAACTTTTTCTCGCAATAAACTTTTCGGAGCAGTAAACTTTTCGGAGCAGTAAACTTTTCCTCGTAGTAAACTTTTCGGGCAGTAAACTTTTCCTCATGGGAAACTTTTCCGAGCAGTTAACTTTTCCGGGCAGTAAACATTTCCGAGCAGTAAACTTTTCCGGGTAGTAAACTTTTCCAAGCAGTAAACTTTTCCAGGTAGTAAACTTTTCAAGGCAGTAAACTTTTCCTAACAGTAAATTTTACAGGGCATTAACTTTTCAATACAGTAAACTTTTCCGGGCAGTATACTTTTCGGTGCAGTATACTTTTCCGTGCAATAAACTTTTCCGAGCAGTAAACTTTTCCGGGCAAGAAACTTTTCCGAGCAGTAAACTTTTCCGGGCAGGAAACTTTTCCGAGCAGTAAACTTTTCCAGGCAGTAAACTTTTCCGGACAGGAAACTTTTCCAGGCCGTAAACTTTTCCGAGCAGTAAACTTTTCCGTACAGTAAACTTTTCCTAGCAATAAATTTTTCGTAACAGTAAACTTTTCCAGGCCGTAAACTTTTCCGAGCAGTAAACTTTTCCGGGCAGTAAACTTTTCCAGACAGTACACTTTTCCGAGTAGTAAACTTTTCCAGGCAGTAAACTTTTCCGAGCAGTAATCTTTTCCTCGTAGTAAACTTTTCCACGTAGTAAACTTTTCCGAACAGTAAACTTTACAGGGCATTAACTTTTCAATACAGTAAACTTTTTCGGGCAGTATACTTTTCCGGGCAGTAAACTTTTCCGGGCAGGAAACTTTTCCGAGCAGTAAACTTTTTCTCGCAATAAGCTTTTCGGAGCAGTAAACTTTTCCAGGCAGTAAACTTTTCCGAGCAGTAAACTTTTCCGCGTGGTAAACTTTTCGGAGCAGTAAACTTTTCCAGGCAGTATACTTTTCCGAACAGTAAACTTTTCCGAGCAGTAAACTTTTCCTCGTGGTAAACTTTTCCTCGCAGTAAACTTTTCCAGGTAGTAAACTTTTCCAGGCAGTAAACTTTTCCGAACAGTAAACTTTTCTGGGCAGTACACTTTTCGGTGCAGTAAACTTTTCCGGGCAGGAAACTTTTCCGGGCAGGAAACTTTTCCGAGCAGTAAACTTTTCCGAGTAGTAGACTTTTCCAGGCAGTAAACTTCTCCTAGCAATAAACTTTTCGGAACAGTATACTTTTCCAGGCCGTAAACTTTTCCGAGCAGTAAACTTTTCGAACAATAAACTTTTCCGGGCAGTAAACTTTTCCAGACAGTACACTTTTCCGAGTAGTAAACTTTTCCAGGCAGTAAACTTTTCCGAGCAGTAAACTTTTCCTCGTAGTAAACTTTTCCTCGCAGTAAACTTTTCCGGGAAGTAAAATTTTCCTCGTAGTAAACTTTTATTCGCAGTAAACTTTTCCGAGTAGTAGACTTTTCCAGGCAGTAAACTTTTCCAGGTAGTAAACTTTTCCAGGCAGTAAACTTTTCCGAACAGTAAACTTTACAGGGCATTAACTTTTCAATACAGTAAACTTTTTCGGGCAGTATACTTTTCGGTGCAGTAAACTTTTCCGAGCAATAAACTTATCCGAGCAGTAAACTTTTCCGGGCAGTAAACTTTTCCAGGCCGTAAACTTTTCCGAGCAGTAAACTTTTCCGTACAGTAAACTTTTCCTCGTAGTAAACTTTTTCTCGCAATAAACTTTTCGGAGCAGTAAACTTTTCGGAGCAGTAAACTTTTCCTCGTAGTAAACTTTTCGGGCAGTAAACTTTTCCTCATGGGAAACTTTTCCGAGCAGTTAACTTTTCCGGGCAGTAAACATTTCCGAGCAGTAAACTTTTCCGGGTAGTAAACTTTTCCAAGCAGTAAACTTTTCCAGGTAGTAAACTTTTCAAGGCAGTAAACTTTTCCTAACAGTAAATTTTACAGGGCATTAACTTTTCAATACAGTAAACTTTTCCGGGCAGTATACTTTTCGGTGCAGTAAACTTTTCCGTGCAATAAACTTTTCCGAGCAGTAAACTTTTCCGGGCAAGAAACTTTTCCGAGCAGTAAACTTTTCCGGGCAGGAAACTTTTCCGAGCAGTAAACTTTTCCAGGCAGTAAACTTTTCCGGACAGGAAACTTTTCCAGGCCGTAAACTTTTCCGAGCAGTAAACTTTTCCGTACAGTAAACTTTTCCTAGCAATAAATTTTTCGTAACAGTAAACTTTTCCAGGCCGTAAACTTTTCCGAGCAGTAAACTTTTCCGGGAAGTAAACTTTTCCAGACAGTACACTTTTCCGAGTAGTAAACTTTTCCAGGCAGTAAACTTTTCCGAGCAGTAATCTTTTCCTCGTAGTAAACTTTTCCACGTAGTAAACTTTTCCGAACAGTAAACTTTACAGGGCATTAACTTTTCAATACAGTAAACTTTTTCGGGCAGTATACTTTTCCGGGCAGGAAACTTTTCCGAGCAGTAAACTTTTTCTCGCAATAAGCTTTTCGGAGCAGTAAACTTTTCTAGGCAGTAAACTTTTCCAAGCAGTAAACTTTTCCGCGTGGTAAACTTTTCGGAGCAGTAAACTTTTCCAGGCAGTATACTTTTCCGAACAGTAAACTTTTCCGAGCAGTAAACTTTTCCTCGTGGTAAACTTTTCCTCGCAGTAAACTTTTCCGGGCAGTAAAATTTTCCTCGTAAACTTTTATTCGCAGTAAACTTTTCGGTGCAGTAAACTTTTCCGGGCAGGAAACTTTTCCGGGCAGTAAACTTTTCCGGGCAGTATACTTTTCGGTGCAGTAAACTTTTCCGGGCAGTAAACTTCTCCTAGCAATAAACTTTTCGGAACAGTAAACTTTTCCAGGCCGTAAACTTTTCCGAGCAGTAAACTTTTCGAACAATTAACTTTTCCGGGCAGTAAACTTTTCCAGACAGTACACTTTTCCGAGTACTAAACTTTTCCAGGCAGTAAACTTTTCCGAGCAGTAAACTTTTCCTCGTAGTAAACTTTTCCTCGCAGTAAACTTTTCCGGGCAGTAAAATTTTCCTCGTAGTAAACTTTTATTCGCAGTAAACTTTTCCGAGTAGTAGACTTTTCCACGCAGTAAACTTTTCCAGGTAGTAAACTTTTCCAGGCAGTAAACTTTTCCGAACAGTAAACTTTACAGGGCATTAACTTTTCAATACAGTAAACTTTTTCGGGCAGTATACTTTTCGGTGCAGTAAACTTTTCCGAGCAATAAACTTTTCCGAGCAGTAAACTTTTCCGGGCAGTAAACTTTTCCAGGCCGTAAACTTTTCCGAGCAGTAAACTTTTCCGTACAGTAAACTTTTCCTCGTAGTAAACTTTTTCTCGCAATAAACTTTTCGGAGCAGTAAACTTTTCGGAGCAGTAAACTTTTCCTCGTAGTAAACTTTTCGGGCAGTAAACTTTTCCTCATGGGAAACTTTTCCGAGCAGTTAACTTTTCCGGGCAGTAAACATTTCCGAGCAGTAAACTTTTCCGGGTAGTAAACTTTTCCAAGCAGTAAACTTTTCCAGGTAGTAAACTTTTCCAGGCAGTAAACTTTTCCTAACAGTAAATTTTACAGGGCATTAACTTTTCAATACAGTAAACTTTTCCGGGCAGTATACTTTTCGGTGCAGTAAACTTTTCCGTGCAATAAACTTTTCCGAGCAGTAAACTTTTCCGGGCAAGAAACTTTTCCGAGCAGTAAACTTTTCCGGGCAGGAAACTTTTCCGAGCAGTAAACTTTTCCAGGCAGTAAACTTTTCCGGACAGGAAACTTTTCCAGGCCGTAAACTTTTCCGAGCAGTAAACTTTTCCGTACAGTAAACTTTTCCTAGCAATAAATTTTTTGTAACAGTAAACTTTTCCAGGCCGTAAACTTTTCCGAGCAGTAAACTTTTCCGGGCAGTAAACTTTTCCAGACAGTACACTTTTCCGAGTAGTAAACTTTTTCTCGCAATAAACTTTTCGGAGCAGTAAACTTTTCGGAGCAGTAAACTTTTCCTCGTAGTAAACTTTTCGGGCAGTAAACTTTTCCTCATGGGAAACTTTTCCGAGCAGTTAACTTTTCCGGGCAGTAAACATTTCCGAGCAGTAAACTTTTCCGGGTAGTAAACTTTTCCAAGCAGTAAACTTTTCCAGGTAGTAAACTTTTCCAGGCAGTAAACTTTTCCTAACAGTAAATTTTACAGGGCATTAACTTTTCAATACAGTAAACTTTTCCGGGCAGTATACTTTTCGGTGCAGTAAACTTTTCCGTGCAATAAACTTTTCCGAGCAGTAAACTTTTCCGGGCAGGAAACTTTTCCGAGCAGTAAACTTTTCCAGGCAGTAAACTTTTCCGGACAGGAAACTTTTCCAGGCCGTAAACTTTTCCGAGCAGTAAACTTTTCCGTACAGTAAACTTTTCCTAGCAATAAATTTTTCGTAACAGTAAACTTTTCCAGGCCGTAAACTTTTCCGAGCAGTAAACTTTTCCGGGCAGTAAACTTTTCCAGACAGTACACTTTTCCGAGTAGTAAACTTTTCCAGGCAGTAAACTTTTCCGAGCAGTAATCTTTTCCTCGTAGTAAACTTTTCCACGTAGTAAACTTTTCCGAACAGTAAACTTTACAGGGCATTAACTTTTCAATACAGTAAACTTTTTCGGGCAGTATACTTTTCCGGGCAGTAAACTTTTCCGGGCAGGAAACTTTTCCGAGCAGTAAACTTTTTCTCGCAATAAGCTTTTCGGAGCAGTAAACTTTTCCAGGCAGTAAACTTTTCCGAGCAGTAAACTTTTCCTCATGGTAAACTTTTCGGAGCAGTAAACTTTTCCAGGCAGTATACTTTTCCGAACAGTAAACTTTTCCGAGCAGTAAACTTTTCCTCGTGGTAAACTTTTCCTCGCAGTAAACTTTTCCGGGCAGTAAAATTTTCCTCGTAAACTTTTATTCGCAGTAAACTTTTCCGGGTAGTAAACTTTTCCAGGCAGTAAACTTTTCCAGGTAGTAAACTTTTCCAGGCAGTAACCTTTTCCGAACAGTAAACTTTTCCGGGCAGTACACTTTTCGGTGCAGTAAACTTTTCCGGGCAGGAAACTTTTCCGGGCAGTAAACTTTTCCGGGCAGTATACTTTTCGGTGCAGTAAACTTTTCCGGGCAGTAAACTTTTCCGGGCAGTAAACTTTTCCGGACAGGAAACTTTTCCAGGCTGTAAACTTTTTCGAGTAGTAAACTTTTCCGTACAGTAAACTTTTCCTCGTAGTAAACTTTTATTCGCAGTAAACTTTTCCGAGTAGTAGACTTTTCCAGGCAGTAAACTTCTCCTAGCAATAAACTTTTCGGAACAGTAAACTTTTCCAGGCCGTAAACTTTTCCGAGCAGTAAACTTTTCGAACAATAAACTTTTCCGGGCAGTAAACTTTTCCAGACAGTACACTTTTCCGAGTACTAAACTTTTCCAGGCAGTAAACTTTTCCGAGCAGTAAACTTTTCCTCGTAGTAAACTTTTCCTCGCAGTAAACTTTTCCGGGCAGTAAAATTTTCTTCGTAGTAAACTTTTATTCGCAGTAAACTTTTCCGAGTAGTAGACTTTTCCAGGCAGTAAAGTTTTCCAGGTAGTAAACTTTTCCAGGCAGTAAACTTTTCCGAACAGTAAACTTTACAGGGCATTAACTTTTCAATACAGTAAACTTTTTCGGGCAGTATACTTTTCGGTGCAGTAAACTTTTCCGAGCAATAAACTTTTCCGAGCAGTAAACTTTTCCGGGCAGTAAACTTTTCCAGGCCGTAAACTTTTCCGAGCAGTAAACTTTTCCGTACAGTAAACTTTTCCTCGTAGTAAACTTTTTCTCGCAATAAACTTTTCGGAGCAGTAAACTTTTCGGAGCAGTAAACTTTTCCTCGTAGTAAACTTTTCGGGCAGTAAACTTTTCCTCATGGGAAACTTTTCCGAGCAGTTAACTTTTCCGGGCAGTAAACATTTCCGAGCAGTAAACTTTTCCGGGTAGTAAACTTTTCCAAGCAGTAAACTTTTCCAGGTAGTAAACTTTTCCAGGCAGTAAACTTTTCCTAACAGTAAATTTTACAGGGCATTAACTTTTCAATACAGTAAACTTTTCCGGGCAGTATACTTTTCGGTGCAGTAAACTTTTCCGTGCAATAAACTTTTCCGAGCAGTAAACTTTTCCGGGCAAGAAACTTTTCCGAGCAGTAAACTTTTCCGGGCAGGAAACTTTTCCGAGCAGTAAACTTTTCCAGGCAGTAAACTTTTCCGGACAGGAAACTTTTCCAGGCCGTAAACTTTTCCGAGCAGTAAACTTTTCCGTACAGTAAACTTTTCCTAGCAATAAATTTTTTGTAACAGTAAACTTTTCCAGGCCGTAAACTTTTCCGAGCAGTAAACTTTTCCGGGCAGTAAACTTTTCCAGACAGTACACTTTTCCGAGTAGTAAACTTTTTCTCGCAATAAACTTTTCGGAGCAGTAAACTTTTCGGAGCAGTAAACTTTTCCTCGTAGTAAACTTTTCGGGCAGTAAACTTTTCCTCATGGGAAACTTTTCCGAGCAGTTAACTTTTCCGGGCAGTAAACATTTCCGAGCAGTAAACTTTTCCGGGTAGTAAACTTTTCCAAGCAGTAAACTTTTCCAGGTAGTAAACTTTTCCAGGCAGTAAACTTTTCCTAACAGTAAATTTTACAGGGCATTAACTTTTCAATACAGTAAACTTTTCCGGGCAGTATACTTTTCGGTGCAGTAAACTTTTCCGTGCAATAAACTTTTCCGAGCAGTAAACTTTTCCGGGCAGGAAACTTTTCCGAGCAGTAAACTTTTCCAGGCAGTAAACTTTTCCGGACAGGAAACTTTTCCAGGCCGTAAACTTTTCCGAGCAGTAAACTTTTCCGTACAGTAAACTTTTCCTAGCAATAAATTTTTCGTAACAGTAAACTTTTCCAGGCCGTAAACTTTTCCGAGCAGTAAACTTTTCCGGGCAGTAAACTTTTCCAGACAGTACACTTTTCCGAGTAGTAAACTTTTCCAGGCAGTAAACTTTTCCGAGCAGTAATCTTTTCCTCGTAGTAAACTTTTCCACGTAGTAAACTTTTCCGAACGGTAAACTTTACAGGGCATTAACTTTTCAATACAGTAAACTTTTTCGGGCAGTATACTTTTCCGGGCAGTAAACTTTTCCGGGCAGGAAACTTTTCCGAGCAGTAAACTTTTTCTCGCAATAAGCTTTTCGGAGCAGTAAACTTTTCCAGGCAGTAAACTTTTCCGAGCAGTAAACTTTTCCTCATGGTAAACTTTTCGGAGCAGTAAACTTTTCCAGGCAGTATACTTTTCCGAACAGTAAACTTTTCCGAGCAGTAAACTTTTCCTCGTGGTAAACTTTTCCTCGCAGTAAACTTTTCCGGGCAGTAAAATTTTCCTCGTAAACTTTTATTCGCAGTAAACTTTTCCGGGTAGTAAACTTTTCCAGGCAGTAAACTTTTCCAGGTAGTAAACTTTTCCAGGCAGTAACCTTTTCCGAACAGTAAACTTTTCCGGGCAGTACACTTTTCGGTGCAGTAAACTTTTCCGGGCAGGAAACTTTTCCGGGCAGTAAACTTTTCCGGGCAGTATACTTTTCGGTGCAGTAAACTTTTCCGGGCAGTAAACTTTTCCGGGCAGTAAACTTTTCCGGACAGGAAACTTTTCCAGGCTGTAAACTTTTTCGAGTAGTAAACTTTTCCGTACAGTAAACTTTTCCTCGTAGTAAACTTTTATTCGCAGTAAACTTTTCCGAGTAGTAGACTTTTCCAGGCAGTAAACTTCTCCTAGCAATAAACTTTTCGGAACAGTAAACTTTTCCAGGCCGTAAACTTTTCCGAGCAGTAAACTTTTCGAACAATAAACTTTTCCGGGCAGTAAACTTTTCCAGACAGTACACTTTTCCGAGTACTAAACTTTTCCAGGCAGTAAACTTTTCCGAGCAGTAAACTTTTCCTCGTAGTAAACTTTTCCTCGCAGTAAACTTTTCCGGGCAGTAAAATTTTCCTCGTAGTAAACTTTTATTCGCAGTAAACTTTTCCGAGTAGTAGACTTTTCCAGGCAGTAAACTTTTCCAGGTAGTAAACTTTTCCAGGCAGTAAACTTTTCCGAACAGTAAACTTTACAGGGCATTAACTTTTCAATACAGTAAACTTTTACGGGCAGTATACTTTTCGGTGCAGTAAACTTTTCCGAGCAATAAACTTTTCCGAGCAGTAAACTTTTCCGGGCAGTAAACTTTTCCAGGCCGTAAACTTTTCCGAGCAGTAAACTTTTCCGTACAGTAAACTTTTCCTCGTAGTAAACTTTTTCTCGCAATAAACTTTTCGGAGCAGTAAACTTTTCGGAGCAGTAAACTTTTCCTCGTAGTAAACTTTTCGGGCAGTAAACTTTTCCTCATGGGAAACTTTTCCGAGCAGTTAACTTTTCCGGGCAGTAAACATTTCCGAGCAGTAAACTTTTCCGGGTAGTAAACTTTTCCAAGCAGTAAACTTTTCCAGGTAGTAAACTTTTCCAGGCAGTAAACTTTTCCTAACAGTAAATTTTACAGGGCATTAACTTTTCAATACAGTAAACTTTTCCGGGCAGTATACTTTTCGGTGCAGTAAACTTTTCCGTGCAATAAACTTTTCCGAGCAGTAAACTTTTCCGGGCAAGAAACTTTTCCGAGCAGTAAACTTTTCCGGGCAGGAAACTTTTCCGAGCAGTAAACTTTTCCGGGCAGGAAACTTTTCCGAGCAGGAAACTTTTCCAGGCCGTAAACTTTTCCGAGCAGTAAACTTTTCCGTACAGTAAACTTTTCCTAGCAATAAATTTTTCGTAACAGTAAACTTTTCCAGGCCGTAAACTTTTCCGAGCAGTAAACTTTTCCGGGCAGTAAACTTTTCCAGACAGTACACTTTTCCGAGTAGTAAACTTTTTCTCGCAATAAACTTTTCGGAGCAGTAAACTTTTCGGAGCAGTAAACTTTTCCTCGTAGTAAACTTTTCGGGCAGTAAACTTTTCCTCATGGGAAACTTTTCCGAGCAGTTAACTTTTCCGGGCAGTAAACATTTCCGAGCAGTAAACTTTTCCGGGCAGGAAACTTTTCCGAGCAGGAAACTTTTCCAGGCCGTAAACTTTTCCGAGCAGTAAACTTTTCCGTACAGTAAACTTTTCCTAGCAATAAATTTTTCGTAACAGTAAACTTTTCCAGGCCGTAAACTTTTCCGAGCAGTAAACTTTTCCGGGCAGTAAACTTTTCCAGACAGTACACTTTTCCGAGTAGTAAACTTTTTCTCGCAATAAACTTTTCGGAGCAGTAAACTTTTCGGAGCAGTAAACTTTTCCTCGTAGTAAACTTTTCGGGCAGTAAACTTTTCCTCATGGGAAACTTTTCCGAGCAGTTAACTTTTCCGGGCAGTAAACATTTCCGAGCAGTAAACTTTTCCGGGTAGTAAACTTTTCCAAGCAGTAAACTTTTCCAGGTAGTAAACTTTTCCAGGCAGTAAACTTTTCCTAACAGTAAATTTTACAGGGCATTAACTTTTCAATACAGTAAACTTTTCCGGGCAGTATACTTTTCGGTGCAGTAAACTTTTCCGTGCAATAAACTTTTCCGAGCAGTAAACTTTTCCGGGCAAGAAACTTTTCCGAGCAGTAAACTTTTCCGGGCAGGAAACTTTTCCGAGCAGTAAACTTTTCCAGGCAGTAAACTTTTCCGGACAGGAAACTTTTCCAGGCCGTAAACTTTTCCGAGCAGTAAACTTTTCCGTACAGTAAACTTTTCCTAGCAATAAATTTTTCGTAACAGTAAACTTTTCCAGGCCGTAAACTTTTCCGAGCAGTAAACTTTTCCGGGCAGTAAACTTTTCCAGACAGTACACTTTTCCGAGTAGTAAACTTTTCCAGGCAGTAAACTTTTCCGAGCAGTAATCTTTTCCTCGTAGTAAACTTTTCCACGTAGTAAACTTTTCCGAACAGTAAACTTTACAGGGCATTAACTTTTCAATACAGTAAACTTTTTCGGGCAGTATACTTTTCCGGGCAGTAAACTTTTCCGGGCAGGAAACTTTTCCGAGCAGTAAACTTTTTCTCGCAATAAGCTTTTCGGAGCAGTAAACTTTTCCAGGCAGTAAACTTTTCCGAGCAGTAAACTTTTCCGCGTGGTAAACTTTTCGGAGCAGTAAACTTTTCCAGGCAGTATACTTTTCCGAACAGTAAACTTTTCCGAGCAGTAAACTTTTCCTCGTGGTAAACTTTTCCTCGCAGTAAACTTTTCCGGGCAGTAAAATTTTCCTCGTAAACTTTTATTCGCAGTAAACTTTTCCGGGTAGTAAACTTTTCCAGGCAGTAAACTTTTCCAGGTAGTAAACTTTTCCAGGCAGTAACCTTTTCCGAACAGTAAACTTTTCCGGGCAGTACACTTTTCGGTGCAGTAAACTTTTCCGGGCAGGAAACTTTTCCGGGCAGTAAACTTTTCCGGGCAGTATACTTTTCGGTGCAGTAAACTTTTCCGGGCAGTAAACTTTTCCGGGCAGTAAACTTTTCCGGACAGGAAACTTTTCCAGGCTGTAAACTTTTTCGAGTAGTAAACTTTTCCGTACAGTAAACTTTTCCTCGTAGTAAACTTTTATTCGCAGTAAACTTTTCCGAGTAGTAGACTTTTCCAGGCAGTATACTTTTCGGTGCAGTAAACTTTTCCGGGCAGTAAACTTCTCCTAGCAATAAACTTTTCGGAACAGTAAACTTTTCCAGGCCGTAAACTTTTCCGAGCAGTAAACTTTTCGAACAATAAACTTTTCCGGGCAGTAAACTTTTCCAGACAGTACACTTTTCCGAGTACTAAACTTTTCCAGGCAGTAAACTTTTCCGAGCAGTAAA
The DNA here is from genome assembly GCA_033220335.2 of Troides aeacus. NCBI lineage: Eukaryota > Metazoa > Arthropoda > Insecta > Lepidoptera > Papilionidae > Troides > Troides aeacus. The sequence continues at coordinate 4,490,801 of CM067270.1, forward strand.
CTTTTCTTCGTGGTAAACTTTTCCTCGCAGTAAACTTTTCCGGGCAGTAAAATTTTCCTCGTAAACTTTTATTCGCAGTAAACTTTTCCGGGTAGTAAACTTTTCCAGGCAGTAAACTTTTCCAGGTAGTAAACTTTTCCAGGCAGTAAACTTTTCCGAACAGTAAACTTTTCCGGGCAGTACACTTTTCGGTGCAGTAAACTTTTCCGGGCAGGAAACTTTTCCGGGCAGTAAACTTTTCCGGGCAGTATACTTTTCGGTGCAGTAAACTTTTCCGGGCAGTAAACTTTTCCGGGCAGTAAACTTTTCCGGACAGGAAACTTTTCCAGGCTGTAAACTTTTCCGAGTAGTAAACTTTTCCGTACAGTAAACTTTTCCTCGTAGTAAACTTTTATTCGCAGTAAACTTTTCCGAGTAGTAGACTTTTCCAGGCAGTAAACTTCTCCTAGCAATAAACTTTTCGGAACAGTAAACTTTTCCAGGCCGTAAACTTTTCCGAGCAGTAAACTTTTCGAACAATAAACTTTTCCGGGCAGTAAACTTTTCCACACAGTACACTTTTCCGAGTAGTAAACTTTTCCAGGCAGTAAACTTTTCCGAGCAGTAAACTTTTCCTCGTAGTAAACTTTTCCTCGCAGTAAACTTTTCCGGGCAGTAAAATTTTCCTCGTAGTAAACTTGTATTCGCAGTAAACTTTTCCGAGTAGTAGACTTTTCCAGGCAGTAAACTTTTCCAGGTAGTAAACTTTTCCAGGCAGTAAACTTTTCCGAACAGTAAACTTTACAGGGCATTAACTTTTCAATACAGTAAACTTTTTCGGGCAGTATACTTTTCGGTGCAGTAAACTTTTCCGAGCAATAAACTTTTCCGAGCAGTAAACTTTTCCGGGCAGTAAACTTTTCCAGGCCGTAAACTTTTCCGAGCAGTAAACTTTTCCGTACAGTAAACTTTTCCTCGTAGTAAACTTTTTCTCGCAATAAACTTTTCGGAGCAGTAAACTTTTCAGAGCAGTAAACTTTTCCTCGTAGTAAACTTTTCGGGCAGTAAACTTTTCCTCATGGGAAACTTTTCCGAGCAGTTAACTTTTCCGGGCAGTAAACATTTCCGAGCAGTAAACTTTTCCGGGTAGTAAACTTTTCCAAGCAGTAAACTTTTCCAGGTAGTAAACTTTTCCAGGCAGTAAACTTTTCCTAACAGTAAATTTTACAGGGCATTAACTTTTCAATACAGTAAACTTTTCCGGGCAGTATACTTTTCGGTGCAGTAAACTTTTCCGAGCAATAAACTTTTCCGAGCAGTAAACTTTTCCGGGCAGGAAACTTTTCCAAGCAGTTAACTTTTCCGGGCAGGAAACTTTTCCGAGCAGTAAACTTTTCCATGCAGTAAACTTTTCCGGACAGAAAACTTTTCCAGGCCGTAAACTTTTCCGAACAGTAAACTTTTCCGTACAGTAAACTTTTCCTAGCAATAAACTTTTCGTAACAGTAAACTTTTCCAGGCCGTAAACTTTTCCGAGCAGTAAACTTTTCCGGGCAATAAACTTTTCCGGGCAGTAAACTTTTCCAGACAGTACACTTTTCCGAGTAGTAAACTTTTCCAGGCAGTAAACTTTTCCGGGCAGTAAACTTTTCCTCGTAGTAAACTTTTTCTCGCAATAAACTTTTCGGAGCAGTAAACTTTTCCTCGTAGTAAACTTTTCGGGCAGTAAACTTTTCCTCATGGGAAACTTTTCCGAGCAGTAAACATTTCCGAGCAGTAAACTTTTCCGGGAAGTAAAATTTTCCTCGTAAACTTTTATTCGCAGTAAACTTTTCCGGGTAGTAAACTTTTCCAGGCAGTAAACTTTTCCAGGTAGTAAACTTTTCCAGGCAGTAAACTTTTCCGAACAGTAAACTTTTCCGGGCAGTACACTTTTCGGTGCAGTAAACTTTTCCGGGCAGGAAACTTTTCCGGGCAGGAAACTTTTCCGAGCAGTAAACTTTTCCGAGTAGTAGACTTTTCCAGGCAGTAAACTTCTCTTAGCAATAAACTTTTCGGAACAGTATACTTTTCCAGGCCGTAAACTTTTCCGAGCAGTAAACTTTTCGAACAATAAACTTTTCCGGGCAGTAAACTTTTCCAGACAGTACACTTTTCCGAGTAGTAAACTTTTCCAGGCAGTAAACTTTTCCGAGCAGTAAACTTTTCCTCGTAGTAAACTTTTCCTCGCAGTAAACTTTTCCGGGCAGTAAAATTTTCCTCGTAGTAAACTTTTATTCGCAGTAAACTTTTCCGAGTAGTAGACTTTTCCAGGCAGTAAACTTTTCCAGGTAGTAAACTTTTCCAGGCAGTAAACTTTTCCGAACAGTAAACTTTACAGGGCATTAACTTTTCAATACAGTAAACTTTTTCGGGCAGTATACTTTTCGGTGCAGTAAACTTTTCCGAGCAATAAACTTTTCCGAGCAGTAAACTTTTCCGGGCAGTAAACTTTTCCAGGCCGTAAACTTTTCCGAGCAGTAAACTTTTCCGTACAGTAAACTTTTCCTCGTAGTAAACTTTTTCTCGCAATAAACTTTTCGGAGCAGTAAACTTTTCGGAGCAGTAAACTTTTCCTCGTAGTAAACTTTTCGGGCAGTAAACTTTTCCTCATGGGAAACTTTTCCGAGCAGTTAACTTTTCCGGGCAGTAAACATTTCCGAGCAGTAAACTTTTCCGGGTAGTAAACTTTTCCAAGCAGTAAACTTTTCCAGGTAGTAAACTTTTCCAGGCAGTAAACTTTTCCTAACAGTAAATTTTACAGGGCATTAACTTTTCAATACAGTAAACTTTTCCGGGCAGTATACTTTTCGGTGCAGTAAACTTTTCCGTGCAATAAACTTTTCCGAGCAGTAAACTTTTCCGGGCAAGAAACTTTTCCGAGCAGTAAACTTTTCCGGGCAGGAAACTTTTCCGAGCAGTAAACTTTTCCAGGCAGTAAACTTTTCCGGACAGGAAACTTTTCCAGGCCGTAAACTTTTCCGAGCAGTAAACTTTTCCGTACAGTAAACTTTTCCTAGCAATAAATTTTTCGTAACAGTAAACTTTTCCAGGCCGTAAACTTTTCCGAGCAGTAAACTTTTCCGGGCAGTAAACTTTTCCAGACAGTACACTTTTCCGAGTAGTAAACTTTTCCAGGCAGTAAACTTTTCCAGGCAGTAAACTTTTCCGAGCAGTAATCTTTTCCTCGTAGTAAACTTTTCCACGTAGTAAACTTTTCCGAACAGTAAACTTTACAGGGCATTAACTTTTCAATACAGTAAACTTTTTCGGGCAGTATACTTTTCCGGGCAGTAAACTTTTCCGGGCAGGAAACTTTTCCGAGCAGTAAACTTTTTCTCGCAATAAGCTTTTCGGAGCAGTAAACTTTTCCAGGCAGTAAACTTTTCCGAGCAGTAAACTTTTCCGCGTGGTAAACTTTTCGGAGCAGTAAACTTTTCCAGGCAGTATACTTTTCCGAACAGTAAACTTTTCCGAGCAGTAAACTTTTCCTCGTGGTAAACTTTTCCTCGCAGTAAACTTTTCCGGGCAGTAAAATTTTCCTCGTAAACTTTTATTCGCAGTAAACTTTTCGGTGCAGTAAACTTTTCCGGGCAGGAAACTTTTCCGGGCAGTAAACTTTTCCGGGCAGTATACTTTTCGGTGCAGTAAACTTTTCCGGGCAGTAAACTTTTCCGGGCAGTAAACTTTTCCGGACAGGAAACTTTTCCAGGCTGTAAACTTTTTCGAGTAGTAAACTTTTCCGTACAGTAAACTTTTCCTCGTAGTAAACTTTTATTCGCAGTAAACTTTTCCGAGTAGTAGACTTTTCCAGGCAGTAAACTTCTCCTAGCAATAAACTTTTCGGAACAGTAAACTTTTCCAGGCCGTAAACTTTTCCGAGCAGTAAACTTTTCGAACAATAAACTTTTCCGGGCAGTAAACTTTTCCAGACAGTACACTTTTCCGAGTACTAAACTTTTCCAGGCAGTAAACTTTTCCGAGCAGTAAACTTTTCCTCGTAGTAAACTTTTCCTCGCAGTAAACTTTTCCGGGCAGTAAAATTTTCCTCGTAGTAAACTTTTATTCGCAGTAAACTTTTCCGAGTAGTAGACTTTTCCAGGCAGTAAACTTTTCCAGGTAGTAAACTTTTCCAGGCAGTAAACTTTTCCGAACAGTAAACTTTACAGGGCATTAACTTTTCAATACAGTAAACTTTTTCGGGCAGTATACTTTTCGGTGCAGTAAACTTTTCCGAGCAATAAACTTTTCCGAGCAGTAAACTTTTCCGGGCAGTAAACTTTTCCAGGCCGTAAACTTTTCCGAGCAGTAAACTTTTCCGTACAGTAAACTTTTCCTCGTAGTAAACTTTTTCTCGCAATAAACTTTTCGGAGCAGTAAACTTTTCGGAGCAGTAAACTTTTCCTCGTAGTAAACTTTTCGGGCAGTAAACTTTTCCTCATGGGAAACTTTTCCGAGCAGTTAACTTTTCCGGGCAGTAAACATTTCCGAGCAGTAAACTTTTCCGGGTAGTAAACTTTTCCAAGCAGTAAACTTTTCCAGGTAGTAAACTTTTCCAGGCAGTAAACTTTTCCTAACAGTAAATTTTACAGGGCATTAACTTTTCAATACAGTAAACTTTTCCGGGCAGTATACTTTTCGGTGCAGTAAACTTTTCCGTGCAATAAACTTTTCCGAGCAGTAAACTTTTCCGGGCAAGAAACTTTTCCGAGCAGTAAACTTTTCCGGGCAGGAAACTTTTCCGAGCAGTAAACTTTTCCAGGCAGTAAACTTTTCTGGACAGGAAACTTTTCCAGGCCGTAAACTTTTCCGAGCAGTAAACTTTTCCGTACAGTAAACTTTTCCTAGCAATAAATTTTTCGTAACAGTAAACTTTTCCAGGCCGTAAACTTTTCCGAGCAGTAAACTTTTCCGGGCAGTAAACTTTTCCAGACAGTACACTTTTCCGAGTAGTAAACTTTTTCTCGCAATAAACTTTTCGGAGCAGTAAACTTTTCGGAGCAGTAAACTTTTCCTCGTAGTAAACTTTTCGGGCAGTAAACTTTTCGGAGCAGTAAACTTTTCCTCGTAGTAAACTTTTCGGGCAGTAAACTTTTCCTCATGGGAAACTTTTCCGAGCAGTTAACTTTTCCGGGCAGTAAACATTTCCGAGCAGTAAACTTTTCCGGGTAGTAAACTTTTCCAAGCAGTAAACTTTTCCAGGTAGTAAACTTTTCCAGGCAGTAAACTTTTCCTAACAGTAAATTTTACAGGGCATTAACTTTTCAATACAGTAAACTTTTCCGGGCAGTATACTTTTCGGTGCAGTAAACTTTTCCGTGCAATAAACTTTTCCGAGCAGTAAACTTTTCCGGGCAGGAAACTTTTCCGAGCAGTAAACTTTTCCAGGCAGTAAACTTTTCCGGACAGGAAACTTTTCCAGGCCGTAAACTTTTCCGAGCAGTAAACTTTTCCGTACAGTAAACTTTTCCTAGCAATAAATTTTTCGTAACAGTAAACTTTTCCAGGCCGTAAACTTTTCCGAGCAGTAAACTTTTCCGGGCAGTAAACTTTTCCAGACAGTACACTTTTCCGAGTAGTAAACTTTTCCAGGCAGTAAACTTTTCCGAGCAGTAATCTTTTCCTCGTAGTAAACTTTTCCACGTAGTAAACTTTTCCGAACAGTAAACTTTACAGGGCATTAACTTTTCAATACAGTAAACTTTTTCGGGCAGTATACTTTTCCGGGCAGTAAACTTTTCCGGGCAGAAAACTTTTCCGAGCAGTAAACTTTTTCTCGCAATAAGCTTTTCGGAGCAGTAAACTTTTCCAGGCAGTAAACTTTTCCGAGCAGTAAACTTTTCCTCGTGGTAAACTTTTCGGAGCAGTAAACTTTTCCAGGCAGTATACTTTTCCGAACAGTAAACTTTTCCAGGCAGTAAACTTTTCCTAACAGTAAATTTTACAGGGCATTAACTTTTCAATACAGTAAACTTTTCCGGGCAGTATACTTTTCGGTGCAGTAAACTTTTCCGTGCAATAAACTTTTCCGAGCAGTAAACTTTTCCGGGCAGGAAACTTTTCCGAGCAGTAAACTTTTCCAGGCAGTAAACTTTTCCGGACAGGAAACTTTTCCAGGCCGTAAACTTTTCCGAGCAGTAAACTTTTCCGTACAGTAAACTTTTCCTAGCAATAAATTTTTCGTAACAGTAAACTTTTCCAGGCCGTAAACTTTTCCGAGCAGTAAACTTTTCCGGGCAGTAAACTTTTCCAGACAGTACACTTTTCCGAGTAGTAAACTTTTCCAGGCAGTAAACTTTTCCGAGCAGTAATCTTTTCCTCGTAGTAAACTTTTCCACGTAGTAAACTTTTCCGAACAGTAAACTTTACAGGGCATTAACTTTTCAATACAGTAAACTTTTTCGGGCAGTATACTTTTCCGGGCAGTAAACTTTTCCGGGCAGAAAACTTTTCCGAGCAGTAAACTTTTTCTCGCAATAAGCTTTTCGGAGCAGTAAACTTTTCCAGGCAGTAAACTTTTCCGAGCAGTAAACTTTTCCTCGTGGTAAACTTTTCGGAGCAGTAAACTTTTCCAGGCAGTATACTTTTCCGAACAGTAAACTTTTCCGAGCAGTAAACTTTTCCTTGTGGTAAACTTTTCCTCGCAGTAAACTTTTCCGGGCAGTAAAATTTTCCTCGTAAACTTTTATTCGCAGTAAACTTTTCCGGGTAGTAAACTTTTCCAGGCAGTAAACTTTTCCAGGTAGTAAACTTTTCCAGGCAGTAACCTTTTCCGAACAGTAAACTTTTCCGGGCAGTACACTTTTCGGTGCAGTAAACTTTTCCGGGCAGGAAACTTTTCCGGGCAGTAAACTTTTCCGGGCAGTATACTTTTCGGTGCAGTAAACTTTTCCGGGCAGTAAACTTTTCCGGGCAGTAAACTTTTCCGGACAGGAAACTTTTCCAGGCTGTAAACTTTTTCGAGTAGTAAACTTTTCCGTACAGTAAACTTTTCCTCGTAGTAAACTTTTATTCGCAGTAAACTTTTCCGAGTAGTAGACTTTTCCAGGCAGTAAACTTTTCCGAACAGTAAACTTTACAGGGCATTAACTTTTCAATACAGTAAACTTTTTCGGGCAGTATACTTTTCGGTGCAGTAAACTTTTCCGAGCAATAAACTTTTCCGAGCAGTAAACTTTTCCGGGCAGTAAACTTTTCCAGGCCGTAAACTTTTCCGAGCAGTAAACTTTTCCGTACAGTAAACTTTTCCTCGTAGTAAACTTTTTCTCGCAATAAACTTTTCGGAGCAGTAAACTTTTCGGAGCAGTAAACTTTTCCTCGTAGTAAACTTTTCGGGCAGTAAACTTTTCCTCATGGGAAACTTTTCCGAGCAGTTAACTTTTCCGGGCAGTAAACATTTCCGAGCAGTAAACTTTTCCGGGTAGTAAACTTTTCCAAGCAGTAAACTTTTCCAGGTAGTAAACTTTTCCAGGCAGTAAACTTTTCCTAACAGTAAATTTTACAGGGCATTAACTTTTCAATACAGTAAACTTTTCCGGGCAGTATACTTTTCGGTGCAGTAAACTTTTCCGTGCAATAAACTTTTCCGAGCAGTAAACTTTTCCGGGCAAGAAACTTTTCCGAGCAGTAAACTTTTCCGGGCAGGAAACTTTTCCGAGCAGTAAACTTTTCCGGGCAGGAAACTTTTCCGAGCAGGAAACTTTTCCAGGCCGTAAACTTTTCCGAGCAGTAAACTTTTCCGTACAGTAAACTTTTCCTAGCAATAAATTTTTCGTAACAGTAAACTTTTCCAGGCCGTAAACTTTTCCGAGCAGTAAACTTTTCCGGGCAGTAAACTTTTCCAGACAGTACACTTTTCCGAGTAGTAAACTTTTTCTCGCAATAAACTTTTCGGAGCAGTAAACTTTTCGGAGCAGTAAACTTTTCCTCGTAGTAAACTTTTCGGGCAGTAAACTTTTCCTCATGGGAAACTTTTCCGAGCAGTTAACTTTTCCGGGCAGTAAACATTTCCGAGCAGTAAACTTTTCCGGGCAGGAAACTTTTCCGAGCAGGAAACTTTTCCAGGCCGTAAACTTTTCCGAGCAGTAAACTTTTCCGTACAGTAAACTTTTCCTAGCAATAAATTTTTCGTAACAGTAAACTTTTCCAGGCCGTAAACTTTTCCGAGCAGTAAACTTTTCCGGGCAGTAAACTTTTCCAGACAGTACACTTTTCCGAGTAGTAAACTTTTTCTCGCAATAAACTTTTCGGAGCAGTAAACTTTTCGGAGCAGTAAACTTTTCCTCGTAGTAAACTTTTCGGGCAGTAAACTTTTCCTCATGGGAAACTTTTCCGAGCAGTTAACTTTTCCGGGCAGTAAACATTTCCGAGCAGTAAACTTTTCCGGGTAGTAAACTTTTCCAAGCAGTAAACTTTTCCAGGTAGTAAACTTTTCCAGGCAGTAAACTTTTCCTAACAGTAAATTTTACAGGGCATTAACTTTTCAATACAGTAAACTTTTCCGGGCAGTATACTTTTCGGTGCAGTAAACTTTTCCGTGCAATAAACTTTTCCGAGCAGTAAACTTTTCCGGGCAAGAAACTTTTCCGAGCAGTAAACTTTTCCGGGCAGGAAACTTTTCCGAGCAGTAAACTTTTCCAGGCAGTAAACTTTTCCGGACAGGAAACTTTTCCAGGCCGTAAACTTTTCCGAGCAGTAAACTTTTCCGTACAGTAAACTTTTCCTAGCAATAAATTTTTCGTAACAGTAAACTTTTCCAGGCCGTAAACTTTTCCGAGCAGTAAACTTTTCCGGGCAGTAAACTTTTCCAGACAGTACACTTTTCCGAGTAGTAAACTTTTCCAGGCAGTAAACTTTTCCGAGCAGTAATCTTTTCCTCGTAGTAAACTTTTCCACGTAGTAAACTTTTCCGAACAGTAAACTTTACAGGGCATTAACTTTTCAATACAGTAAACTTTTTCGGGCAGTATACTTTTCCGGGCAGTAAACTTTTCCGGGCAGGAAACTTTTCCGAGCAGTAAACTTTTTCTCGCAATAAGCTTTTCGGAGCAGTAAACTTTTCCAGGCAGTAAACTTTTCCGAGCAGTAAACTTTTCCGCGTGGTAAACTTTTCGGAGCAGTAAACTTTTCCAGGCAGTATACTTTTCCGAACAGTAAACTTTTCCGAGCAGTAAACTTTTCCTCGTGGTAAACTTTTCCTCGCAGTAAACTTTTCCGGGCAGTAAAATTTTCCTCGTAAACTTTTATTCGCAGTAAACTTTTCCGGGTAGTAAACTTTTCCAGGCAGTAAACTTTTCCAGGTAGTAAACTTTTCCAGGCAGTAACCTTTTCCGAACAGTAAACTTTTCCGGGCAGTACACTTTTCGGTGCAGTAAACTTTTCCGGGCAGGAAACTTTTCCGGGCAGTAAACTTTTCCGGGCAGTATACTTTTCGGTGCAGTAAACTTTTCCGGGCAGTAAACTTTTCCGGGCAGTAAACTTTTCCGGACAGGAAACTTTTCCAGGCTGTAAACTTTTTCGAGTAGTAAACTTTTCCGTACAGTAAACTTTTCCTCGTAGTAAACTTTTATTCGCAGTAAACTTTTCCGAGTAGTAGACTTTTCCAGGCAGTATACTTTTCGGTGCAGTAAACTTTTCCGGGCAGTAAACTTCTCCTAGCAATAAACTTTTCGGAACAGTAAACTTTTCCAGGCCGTAAACTTTTCCGAGCAGTAAACTTTTCGAACAATAAACTTTTCCGGGCAGTAAACTTTTCCAGACAGTACACTTTTCCGAGTACTAAACTTTTCCAGGCAGTAAACTTTTCCGAGCAGTAAACTTTTCTTCGTGGTAAACTTTTCCTCGCAGTAAACTTTTCCGGGCAGTAAAATTTTCCTCGTAAACTTTTATTCGCAGTAAACTTTTCCGGGTAGTAAACTTTTCCAGGCAGTAAACTTTTCCAGGTAGTAAACTTTTCCAGGCAGTAAACTTTTCCGAACAGTAAACTTTTCCGGGCAGTACACTTTTCGGTGCAGTAAACTTTTCCGGGCAGGAAACTTTTCCGGGCAGTAAACTTTTCCGGGCAGTATACTTTTCGGTGCAGTAAACTTTTCCGGGCAGTAAACTTTTCCGGGCAGTAAACTTTTCCGGACAGGAAACTTTTCCAGGCTGTAAACTTTTCCGAGTAGTAAACTTTTCCGTACAGTAAACTTTTCCTCGTAGTAAACTTTTATTCGCAGTAAACTTTTCCGAGTAGTAGACTTTTCCAGGCAGTAAACTTCTCCTAGCAATAAACTTTTCGGAACAGTAAACTTTTCCAGGCCGTAAACTTTTCCGAGCAGTAAACTTTTCGAACAATAAACTTTTCCGGGCAGTAAACTTTTCCACACAGTACACTTTTCCGAGTAGTAAACTTTTCCAGGCAGTAAACTTTTCCGAGCAGTAAACTTTTCCTCGTAGTAAACTTTTCCTCGCAGTAAACTTTTCCGGGCAGTAAAATTTTCCTCGTAGTAAACTTGTATTCGCAGTAAACTTTTCCGAGTAGTAGACTTTTCCAGGCAGTAAACTTTTCCAGGTAGTAAACTTTTCCAGGCAGTAAACTTTTCCGAACAGTAAACTTTACAGGGCATTAACTTTTCAATACAGTAAACTTTTTCGGGCAGTATACTTTTCGGTGCAGTAAACTTTTCCGAGCAATAAACTTTTCCGAGCAGTAAACTTTTCCGGGCAGTAAACTTTTCCAGGCCGTAAACTTTTCCGAGCAGTAAACTTTTCCGTACAGTAAACTTTTCCTCGTAGTAAACTTTTTCTCGCAATAAACTTTTCGGAGCAGTAAACTTTTCAGAGCAGTAAACTTTTCCTCGTAGTAAACTTTTCGGGCAGTAAACTTTTCCTCATGGGAAACTTTTCCGAGCAGTTAACTTTTCCGGGCAGTAAACATTTCCGAGCAGTAAACTTTTCCGGGTAGTAAACTTTTCCAAGCAGTAAACTTTTCCAGGTAGTAAACTTTTCCAGGCAGTAAACTTTTCCTAACAGTAAATTTTACAGGGCATTAACTTTTCAATACAGTAAACTTTTCCGGGCAGTATACTTTTCGGTGCAGTAAACTTTTCCGAGCAATAAACTTTTCCGAGCAGTAAACTTTTCCGGGCAGGAAACTTTTCCAAGCAGTTAACTTTTCCGTGCAGGAAACTTTTCCGAGCAGTAAACTTTTCCATGCAGTAAACTTTTCCGGACAGAAAACTTTTCCAGGCCGTAAACTTTTCCGAGCAGTAAACTTTTCCGTACAGTAAACTTTTCCTAGCAATAAACTTTTCGTAACAGTAAACTTTTCCAGGCCGTAAACTTTTCCGAGCAGTAAACTTTTCCGGGCAATAAACTTTTCCGGGCAGTAAACTTTTCCAGACAGTACACTTTTCCGAGTAGTAAACTTTTCCAGGCAGTAAACTTTTCCGGGCAGTAAACTTTTCCTCGTAGTAAACTTTTTCTCGCAATAAACTTTTCGGAGCAGTAAACTTTTCCTCGTAGTAAACTTTTCGGGCAGTAAACTTTTCCTCATGGGAAACTTTTCCGAGCAGTAAACATTTCCGAGCAGTAAACTTTTCCGGGAAGTAAAATTTTCCTCGTAAACTTTTATTCGCAGTAAACTTTTCCGGGTAGTAAACTTTTCCAGGCAGTAAACTTTTCCAGGTAGTAAACTTTTCCAGGCAGTAAACTTTTCCGAACAGTAAACTTTTCCGGGCAGTACACTTTTCGGTGCAGTAAACTTTTCCGGGCAGGAAACTTTTCCGGGCAGGAAACTTTTCCGAGCAGTAAACTTTTCCGAGTAGTAGACTTTTCCAGGCAGTAAACTTCTCTTAGCAATAAACTTTTCGGAACAGTATACTTTTCCAGGCCGTAAACTTTTCCGAGCAGTAAACTTTTCGAACAATAAACTTTTCCGGGCAGTAAACTTTTCCAGACAGTACACTTCCGAGTAGTAAACTTTTCCAGGCAGTAAACTTTTCCGAGCAGTAAACTTTTCCTCGTAGTAAACTTTTCCTCGCAGTAAACTTTTCCGGGCAGTAAAATTTTCCTCGTAGTAAACTTTTATTCGCAGTAAACTTTTCCGAGTAGTAGACTTTTCCAGGCAGTAAACTTTTCCAGGTAGTAAACTTTTCCAGGCAGTAAACTTTTCCGAACAGTAAACTTTACAGGGCATTAACTTTTCAATACAGTAAACTTTTTCGGGCAGTATACTTTTCGGTGCAGTAAACTTTTCCGAGCAATAAACTTTTCCGAGCAGTAAACTTTTCCGGGCAGTAAACTTTTCCAGGCCGTAAACTTTTCCGAGCAGTAAACTTTTCCGTACAGTAAACTTTTCCTCGTAGTAAACTTTTTCTCGCAATAAACTTTTCGGAGCAGTAAACTTTTCGGAGCAGTAAACTTTTCCTCGTAGTAAACTTTTCGGGCAGTAAACTTTTCCTCATGGGAAACTTTTCCGAGCAGTTAACTTTTCCGGGCAGTAAACATTTCCGAGCAGTAAACTTTTCCGGGTAGTAAACTTTTCCAAGCAGTAAACTTTTCCAGGTAGTAAACTTTTCCAGGCAGTAAACTTTTCCTAACAGTAAATTTTACAGGGCATTAACTTTTCAATACAGTAAACTTTTCCGGGCAGTATACTTTTCGGTGCAGTAAACTTTTCCGAGCAATAAACTTTTCCGAGCAGTAAACTTTTCCGGGCAGGAAACTTTTCCAAGCAGTTAACTTTTCCGTGCAGGAAACTTTTCCGAGCAGTAAACTTTTCCATGCAGTAAACTTTTCCGGACAGAAAACTTTTCCAGGCCGTAAACTTTTCCGAGCAGTAAACTTTTCCGTACAGTAAACTTTTCCTAGCAATAAACTTTTCGTAACAGTAAACTTTTCCAGGCCGTAAACTTTTCCGAGCAGTAAACTTTTCCGGGCAATAAACTTTTCCGGGCAGTAAACTTTTCCAGACAGTACACTTTTCCGAGTAGTAAACTTTTCCAGGCAGTAAACTTTTCCGGGCAGTAAACTTTTCCTCGTAGTAAACTTTTTCTCGCAATAAACTTTTCGGAGCAGTAAACTTTTCCTCGTAGTAAACTTTTCGGGCAGTAAACTTTTCCTCATGGGAAACTTTTCCGAGCAGTAAACATTTCCGAGCAGTAAACTTTTCCGGGAAGTAAAATTTTCCTCGTAAACTTTTATTCGCAGTAAACTTTTCCGGGTAGTAAACTTTTCCAGGCAGTAAACTTTTCCAGGTAGTAAACTTTTCCAGGCAGTAAACTTTTCCGAACAGTAAACTTTTCCGGGCAGTACACTTTTCGGTGCAGTAAACTTTTCCGGGCAGGAAACTTTTCCGGGCAGGAAACTTTTCCGAGCAGTAAACTTTTCCGAGTAGTAGACTTTTCCAGGCAGTAAACTTCTCTTAGCAATAAACTTTTCGGAACAGTATACTTTTCCAGGCCGTAAACTTTTCCGAGCAGTAAACTTTTCGAACAATAAACTTTTCCGGGCAGTAAACTTTTCCAGACAGTACACTTTTCCGAGTAGTAAACTTTTCCAGGCAGTAAACTTTTCCGAGCAGTAAACTTTTCCTCGTAGTAAACTTTTCCTCGCAGTAAACTTTTCCGGGCAGTAAAATTTTCCTCGTAGTAAACTTTTATTCGCAGTAAACTTTTCCGAGTAGTAGACTTTTCCAGGCAGTAAACTTTTCCAGGTAGTAAACTTTTCCAGGCAGTAAACTTTTCCGAACAGTAAACTTTACAGGGCATTAACTTTTCAATACAGTAAACTTTTTCGGGCAGTATACTTTTCGGTGCAGTAAACTTTTCCGAGCAATAAACTTTTCCGAGCAGTAAACTTTTCCGGGCAGTAAACTTTTCCAGGCCGTAAACTTTTCCGAGCAGTAAACTTTTCCGTACAGTAAACTTTTCCTCGTAGTAAACTTTTTCTCGCAATAAACTTTTCGGAGCAGTAAACTTTTCGGAGCAGTAAACTTTTCCTCGTAGTAAACTTTTCGGGCAGTAAACTTTTCCTCATGGGAAACTTTTCCGAGCAGTTAACTTTTCCGGGCAGTAAACATTTCCGAGCAGTAAACTTTTCCGGGTAGTAAACTTTTCCAAGCAGTAAACTTTTCCAGGTAGTAAACTTTTCCAGGCAGTAAACTTTTCCTAACAGTAAATTTTACAGGGCATTAACTTTTCAATACAGTAAACTTTTCCGGGCAGTATACTTTTCGGTGCAGTAAACTTTTCCGTGCAATAAACTTTTCCGAGCAGTAAACTTTTCCGGGCAAGAAACTTTTCCGAGCAGTAAACTTTTCCGGGCAGGAAACTTTTCCGAGCAGTAAACTTTTCCAGGCAGTAAACTTTTCCGGACAGGAAACTTTTCCAGGCCGTAAACTTTTCCGAGCAGTAAACTTTTCCGTACAGTAAACTTTTCCTAGCAATAAATTTTTCGTAACAGTAAACTTTTCCAGGCCGTAAACTTTTCCGAGCAGTAAACTTTTCCGGGCAGTAAACTTTTCCAGACAGTACACTTTTCCGAGTAGTAAACTTTTCCAGGCAGTAAACTTTTCCAGGCAGTAAACTTTTCCGAGCAGTAATCTTTTCCTCGTAGTAAACTTTTCCACGTAGTAAACTTTTCCGAACAGTAAACTTTACAGGGCATTAACTTTTCAATACAGTAAACTTTTTCGGGCAGTATACTTTTCCGGGCAGTAAACTTTTCCGGGCAGGAAACTTTTCCGAGCAGTAAACTTTTTCTCGCAATAAGCTTTTCGGAGCAGTAAACTTTTCCAGGCAGTAAACTTTTCCGAGCAGTAAACTTTTCCGCGTGGTAAACTTTTCGGAGCAGTAAACTTTTCCAGGCAGTATACTTTTCCGAACAGTAAACTTTTCCGAGCAGTAAACTTTTCCTCGTGGTAAACTTTTCCTCGCAGTAAACTTTTCCGGGCAGTAAAATTTTCCTCGTAAACTTTTATTCGCAGTAAACTTTTCGGTGCAGTAAACTTTTCCGGGCAGGAAACTTTTCCGGGCAGTAAACTTTTCCGGGCAGTATACTTTTCGGTGCAGTAAACTTTTCCGGGCAGTAAACTTTTCCGGGCAGTAAACTTTTCCGGACAGGAAACTTTTCCAGGCTGTAAACTTTTTCGAGTAGTAAACTTTTCCGTACAGTAAACTTTTCCTCGTAGTAAACTTTTATTCGCAGTAAACTTTTCCGAGTAGTAGACTTTTCCAGGCAGTAAACTTCTCCTAGCAATAAACTTTTCGGAACAGTAAACTTTTCCAGGCCGTAAACTTTTCCGAGCAGTAAACTTTTCGAACAATAAACTTTTCCGGGCAGTAAACTTTTCCAGACAGTACACTTTTCCGAGTACTAAACTTTTCCAGGCAGTAAACTTTTCCGAGCAGTAAACTTTTCCTCGTAGTAAACTTTTCCTCGCAGTAAACTTTTCCGGGCAGTAAAATTTTCCTCGTAGTAAACTTTTATTCGCAGTAAACTTTTCCGAGTAGTAGACTTTTCCAGGCAGTAAACTTTTCCAGGTAGTAAACTTTTCCAGGCAGTAAACTTTTCCGAACAGTAAACTTTACAGGGCATTAACTTTTCAATACAGTAAACTTTTTCGGGCAGTATACTTTTCGGTGCAGTAAACTTTTCCGAGCAATAAACTTTTCCGAGCAGTAAACTTTTCCGGGCAGTAAACTTTTCCAGGCCGTAAACTTTTCCGAGCAGTAAACTTTTCCGTACAGTAAACTTTTCCTCGTAGTAAACTTTTTCTCGCAATAAACTTTTCGGAGCAGTAAACTTTTCGGAGCAGTAAACTTTTCCTCGTAGTAAACTTTTCGGGCAGTAAACTTTTCCTAATGGGAAACTTTTCCGAGCAGTTAACTTTTCCGGGCAGTAAACATTTCCGAGCAGTAAACTTTTCCGGGTAGTAAACTTTTCCAAGCAGTAAACTTTTCCAGGTAGTAAACTTTTCCAGGCAGTAAACTTTTCCTAACAGTAAATTTTACAGGGCATTAACTTTTCAATACAGTAAACTTTTCCGGGCAGTATACTTTTCGGTGCAGTAAACTTTTCCGTGCAATAAACTTTTCCGAGCAGTAAACTTTTCCGGGCAAGAAACTTTTCCGAGCAGTAAACTTTTCCGGGCAGGAAACTTTTCCGAGCAGTAAACTTTTCCAGGCAGTAAACTTTTCCGGACAGGAAACTTTTCCAGGCCGTAAACTTTTCCGAGCAGTAAACTTTTCCGTACAGTAAACTTTTCCTAGCAATAAATTTTTCGTAACAGTAAACTTTTCCAGGCCGTAAACTTTTCCGAGCAGTAAACTTTTCCGGGCAGTAAACTTTTCCAGACAGTACACTTTTCCGAGTAGTAAACTTTTTCTCGCAATAAACTTTTCGGAGCAGTAAACTTTTCGGAGCAGTAAACTTTTCCTCGTAGTAAACTTTTCGGGCAGTAAACTTTTCCTCATGGGAAACTTTTCCGAGCAGTTAACTTTTCCGGGCAGTAAACATTTCCGAGCAGTAAACTTTTCCGGGTAGTAAACTTTTCCAAGCAGTAAACTTTTCCAGGTAGTAAACTTTTCCAGGCAGTAAACTTTTCCTAACAGTAAATTTTACAGGGCATTAACTTTTCAATACAGTAAACTTTTCCGGGCAGTATACTTTTCGGTGCAGTAAACTTTTCCGAGCAATAAACTTTTCCGAGCAGTAAACTTTTCCGGGCAGGAAACTTTTCCAAGCAGTTAACTTTTCCGGGCAGGAAACTTTTCCGAGCAGTAAACTTTTCCATGCAGTAAACTTTTCCGGACAGAAAACTTTTCCAGGCCGTAAACTTTTCCGAGCAGTAAACATTTCCGTACAGTAAACTTTTCCTAGCAATAAACTTTTCGTAACAGTAAACTTTTCCAGGCCGTAAACTTTTCCGAGCAGTAAACTTTTCCGGGCAATAAACTTTTCCGGGCAGTAAACTTTTCCAGACAGTACACTTTTCCGAGTAGTAAACTTTTCCAGGCAGTAAACTTTTCCGAGCAGTAAACTTTTCCTCGTAGTAAACTTTTTCTCGCAATAAACTTTTCGGAGCAGTAAACTTTTCCTCGTAGTAAACTTTTCGGGCAGTAAACTTTTCCTCATGGGAAACTTTTCCGAGCAGTAAACATTTCCGAGCAGTAAACTTTTCCGGGCAGTAAAATTTTCCTCGTAAACTTTTATTCGCAGTAAACTTTTCCGGGTAGTAAACTTTTCCAGGCAGTAAACTTTTCCAGGTAGTAAACTTTTCCAGGCAGTAAACTTTTCCGAACTGTAAACTTTTCCGGGCAGTACACTTTTCGGTGCAGTAAACTTTTCCGGGCAGGAAACTTTTCCGGGCAGGAAACTTTTCCGAGCAGTAAACTTTTCCGAGTAGTAGACTTTTCCAGGCAGTAAACTTCTCCTAGCAATAAACTTTTCGGAACAGTATACTTTTCCAGGCCGTAAACTTTTCCGAGCAGTAAACTTTTCGAACAATAAACTTTTCCGGGCAGTAAACTTTTCCAGACAGTACACTTTTCCGAGTAGTAAACTTTCCAGGCAGTAAACTTTTCCGAGCAGTAAACTTTTCCTCGTAGTAAACTTTTCCTCGCAGTAAACTTTTCCGGGCAGTAAAATTTTCCTCGTAGTAAACTTTTATTCGCAGTAAACTTTTCCGAGTAGTAGACTTTTCCAGGCAGTAAACTTTTCCAGGTAGTAAACTTGTCCAGGCAGTAAACTTTTCCGAACAGTAAACTTTACAGGGCATTAACTTTTCAATACAGTATACTTTTTCGGGCAGTATACTTTTCGGTGCAGTAAACTTTTCCGAGCAATAAACTTTTCCGAGCAGTAAACTTTTCCGGGCAGTAAACTTTTCCAGGCCGTAAACTTTTCCGAGCAGTAAACTTTTCCGTACAGTAAACTTTTCCTCGTAGTAAACTTTTTCTCGCAATAAACTTTTCGGAGCAGTAAACTTTTCCGGACAGGAAACTTTTCCAGGCCGTAAACTTTTCCGAGCAGTAAACTTTTCCGTACAGTAAACTTTTCCTAGCAATAAATTTTTCGTAACAGTAAACTTTTCCAGGCCGTAAACTTTTCCGAGCAGTAAACTTTTCCGGGCAGTAAACTTTTCCAGACAGTACACTTTTCCGAGTAGTAAACTTTTTCTCGCAATAAACTTTTCGGAGCAGTAAACTTTTCGGAGCAGTAAACTTTTCCTCGTAGTAAACTTTTCGGGCAGTAAACTTTTCCTCATGGGAAACTTTTCCGAGCAGTTAACTTTTCCGGGCAGTAAACATTTCCGAGCAGTAAACTTTTCCGGGTAGTAAACTTTTCCAAGCAGTAAACTTTTCCAGGTAGTAAACTTTTCCAGGCAGTAAACTTTTCCTAACAGTAAATTTTACAGGGCATTAACTTTTCAATACAGTAAACTTTTCCGGGCAGTATACTTTTCGGTGCAGTAAACTTTTCCGTGCAATAAACTTTTCCGAGCAGTAAACTTTTCCGGGCAAGAAACTTTTCCGAGCAGTAAACTTTTCCGGGCAGGAAACTTTTCCGAGCAGTAAACTTTTCCAGGCAGTAAACTTTTCCGGACAAGAAACTTTTCCAGGCCGTAAACTTTTCCGAGCAGTAAACTTTTCCGTACAGTAAACTTTTCCTAGCAATAAATTTTTCGTAACAGTAAACTTTTCCAGGCCGTAAACTTTTCCGAGCAGTAAACTTTTCCGGGCAGTAAACTTTTCCAGACAGTACACTTTTCCGAGTAGTAAACTTTTCCAGGCAGTAAACTTTTCCGAGCAGTAATCTTTTCCTCGTAGTAAACTTTTCCACGTAGTAAACTTTTCCGAACAGTAAACTTTACAGGGCATTAACTTTTCAATACAGTAAACTTTTTCGGGCAGTATACTTTTCCGGGCAGTAAACTTTTCCGGGCAGGAAACTTTTCCGAGCAGTAAACTTTTTCTCGCAATAAGCTTTTCGGAGCAGTAAACTTTTCCAGGCAGTAAACTTTTCCGAGCAGTAAACTTTTCCTCGTGGTAAACTTTTCGGAGCAGTAAACTTTTCCAGGCAGTATACTTTTCCGAACAGTAAACTTTTCCGAGCAGTAAACTTTTCCTCGTGGTAAACTTTTCCTCGCAGTAAACTTTTCCGGGCAGTAAAATTTTCCTCGTAAACTTTTATTCGCAGTAAACTTTTCCGGGTAGTAAACTTTTCCAGGCAGTAAACTTTTCCAGGTAGTAAACTTTTCCAGGCAGTAACCTTTTCCGAACAGTAAACTTTTCCGGGCAGTACACTTTTCGGTGCAGTAAACTTTTCCGGGCAGGAAACTTTTCCGGGCAGTAAACTTTTCCGGGCAGTATACTTTTCGGTGCAGTAAACTTTTCCGGGCAGTAAACATTTCCGGGCAGTAAACTTTTCCGGACAGGAAACTTTTCCAGGCTGTAAACTTTTTCGAGTAGTAAACTTTTCCGTACAGTAAACTTTTCCTCGTAGTAAACTTTTATTCGCAGTAAACTTTTCCGAGTAGTAGACTTTTCCAGGCAGTAAACTTCTCCTAGCAATAAACTTTTCGGAACAGTAAACTTTTCCAGGCCGTAAACTTTTCCGAGCAGTAAACTTTTCGAACAATAAACTTTTCCGGGCAGTAAACTTTTCCAGACAGTACACTTTTCCGAGTACTAAACTTTTCCAGGCAGTAAACTTTTCCGAGCAGTAAACTTTTCCTCGTAGTAAACTTTTCCTCGCAGTAAACTTTTCCGGGCAGTAAAATTTTCCTCGTAGTAAACTTTTATTCGCAGTAAACTTTTCCGAGTAGTAGACTTTTCCAGGCAGTAAACTTTTCCAGGTAGTAAACTTTTCCAGGCAGTAAACTTTTCCGAACAGTAAACTTTACAGGGCATTAAATTTTCAATACAGTAAACTTTTTCGGGCAGTATACTTTTCGGTGCAGTAAACTTTTCCGAGCAATAAACTTTTCCGAGCAGTAAACTTTTCCGGGCAGTAAACTTTTCCAGGCCGTAAACTTTTCCGAGCAGTAAACTTTTCCGTACAGTAAACTTTTCCTCGTAGTAAACTTTTTCTCGCAATAAACTTTTCGGAGCAGTAAACTTTTCGGAGCAGTAAACTTTTCCTCGTAGTAAACTTTTCGGGCAGTAAACTTTTCCTCATGGGAAACTTTTCCGAGCAGTTAACTTTTCCGGGCAGTAAACATTTCCGAGCAGTAAACTTTTCCGGGTAGTAAACTTTTCCAAGCAGTAAACTTTTCCAGGTAGTAAACTTTTCCAGGCAGTAAACTTTTCCTAACAGTAAATTTTACAGGGCATTAACTTTTCAATACAGTAAACTTTTCCGGGCAGTATACTTTTCGGTGCAGTAAACTTTTCCGTGCAATAAACTTTTCCGAGCAGTAAACTTTTCCGGGCAAGAAACTTTTCCGAGCAGTAAACTTTTCCGGGCAGGAAACTTTTCCGAGCAGTAAACTTTTCCAGGCAGTAAACTTTTCCGGGCAGTAAACTTTTCCAGACAGTACACTTTTCCGAGTAGTAAACTTTTCCAGGCAGTAAACTTTTCCGAGCAGTAATCTTTTCCTCGTAGTAAACTTTTCCACGTAGTAAACTTTTCCGAACAGTAAACTTTACAGGGCATTAACTTTTCAATACAGTAAACTTTTTCGGGCAGTATACTTTTCCGGGCAGTAAACTTTTCCGGGCAGGAAACTTTTCCGAGCAGTAAACTTTTTCTCGCAATAAGCTTTTCGGAGCAGTAAACTTTTCCAGGCAGTAAACTTTTCCGAGCAGTAAACTTTTCCGCGTGGTAAACTTTTCGGAGCAGTAAACTTTTCCAGGCAGTATACTTTTCCGAACAGTAAACTTTTCCGAGCAGTAAACTTTTCCTCGTGGTAAACTTTTCCTCGCAGTAAACTTTTCCGGGCAGTAAAATTTTCCTCGTAAACTTTTATTCGCAGTAAACTTTTCCGGGTAGTAAACTTTTCCAGGCATTAAACTTTTCCAGGTAGTAAACTTTTCCAGGCAGTAACCTTTTCCGAACAGTAAACTTTTCCGGGCAGTACACTTTTCGGTGCAGTAAACTTTTCCGGGCAGGAAACTTTTCCGGGCAGTAAACTTTTCCGGGCAGTATACTTTTCGGTGCAGTAAACTTTTCCGGGCAGTAAACTTTTCCGGGCAGTAAACTTTTCCGGACAGGAAACTTTTCCAGGCTGTAAACTTTTTCGAGTAGTAAACTTTTCCGTACAGTAAACTTTTCCTCGTAGTAAACTTTTATTCGCAGTAAACTTTTCCGAGTAGTAGACTTTTCCAGGCAGTAAACTTCTCCTAGCAATAAACTTTTCGGAACAGTAAACTTTTCCAGGCCGTAAACTTTTCCGAGCAGTAAACTTTTCGAACAATAAACTTTTCCGGGCAGTAAACTTTTCCAGACAGTACACTTTTCCGAGTACTAAACTTTTCCAGGCAGTAAACTTTTCCGAGCAGTAAACTTTTCCTCGTAGTAAACTTTTCCTCGCAGTAAACTTTTCCGGGCAGTAAAATTTTCCTCGTAGTAAACTTTTATTCGCAGTAAACTTTTCCGAGTAGTAGACTTTTCCAGGCAGTAAACTTTTCCAGGTAGTAAACTTTTCCAGGCAGTAAACTTTTCCGAACAGTAAACTTTACAGGGCATTAACTTTTCAATACAGTAAACTTTTTCGGGCAGTATACTTTTCGGTGCAGTAAACTTTTCCGAGCAATAAACTTTTCCGAGCAGTAAACTTTTCCGGGCAGTAAACTTTTCCAGGCCGTAAACTTTTCCGAGCAGTAAACTTTTCCGTACAGTAAACTTTTCCTCGTAGTAAACTTTTTCTCGCAATAAACTTTTCCGAGCAGTAAACTTTTCCGGGCAAGAAACTTTTCCGAGCAGTAAACTTTTCCGGGCAGGAAACTTTTCCGAGCAGTAAACTTTTCCAGGCAGTAAACTTTTCCGGACAGGAAACTTTTCCAGGCCGTAAACTTTTCCGAGCAGTAAACTTTTCCGTACAGTAAACTTTTCCTAGCAATAAATTTTTCGTAACAGTAAACTTTTCCAGGCCGTAAACTTTTCCGAGCAGTAAACTTTTCCGGGCAGTAAACTTTTCCAGACAGTACACTTTTCCGAGTAGTAAACTTTTTCTCGCAATAAACTTTTCGGAGCAGTAAACTTTTCGGAGCAGTAAACTTTTCCTCGTAGTAAACTTTTCGGGCAGTAAACTTTTCCTCATGGGAAAGTTTTCCGAGCAGTTAACTTTTCCGGGCAGTAAACATTTCCGAGCAGTAAACTTTTCCGGGTAGTAAACTTTTCCAAGCAGTAAACTTTTCCAGGTAGTAAACTTTTCCAGGCAGTAAACTTTTCCTAACAGTAAATTTTACAGGGCATTAACTTTTCAATACAGTAAACTTTTCCGGGCAGTATACTTTTCGGTGCAGTAAACTTTTCCGAGCAATAAACTTTTCCGAGCAGTAAACTTTTCCGGGCAGGAAACTTTTCCAAGCAGTTAACTTTTCCGGGCAGGAAACTTTTCCGAGCAGTAAACTTTTCCATGCAGTAAACTTTTCCGGACAGAAAACTTTTCCAGGCCGTAAACTTTTCCGAGCAATAAACTTTTCGTAACAGTAAACTTTTCCAGGCCGTAAACTTTTCCGAGCAGTAAACTTTTCCGGGCAATAAACTTTTCCGGGCAGTAAACTTTTCCAGACAGTACACTTTTCCGAGTAGTAAACTTTTCCAGGCAGTAAACTTTTCCGAGCAGTAAACTTTTCCTCGTAGTAAACTTTTTCTCGCAATAAACTTTTCGGAGCAGTAAACTTTTCCTCGTAGTAAACTTTTCGGGCAGTAAACTTTTCCTCATGGGAAACTTTTCCGAGCAGTAAACATTTCCGAGCAGTAAACTTTTCCGGGCAGTAAAATTTTCCTCGTAAACTTATTCGCAGTAAACTTTTCCGGGTAGTAAACTTTTCCAGGCAGTAAACTTTTCCAGGTAGTAAACTTTTCCAGGCAGTAAACTTTTCCGAACTGTAAACTTTTCCGGGCAGTACACTTTTCGGTGCAGTAAACTTTTCCGGGCAGGAAACTTTTCCGGGCAGGAAACTTTTCCGAGCAGTAAACTTTTCCGAGTAGTAGACTTTTCCAGGCAGTAAACTTCTCCTAGCAATAAACTTTTCGGAACAGTATACTTTTCCAGGCCGTAAACTTTTCCGAGCAGTAAACTTTTCGAACAATAAACTTTTCCGGGCAGTAAACTTTTCCAGACAGTACACTTTTCCGAGTAGTAAACTTTCCAGGCAGTAAACTTTTCCGAGCAGTAAACTTTTCCTCGTAGTAAACTTTTCCTCGCAGTAAACTTTTCCGGGCAGTAAAATTTTCCTCGTAGTAAACTTTTATTCGCAGTAAACTTTTCCGAGTAGTAGACTTTTCCAGGCAGTAAACTTTTCCAGGTAGTAAACTTTTCCAGGCAGTAAACTTTTCCGAACAGTAAACTTTACAGGGCATTAACTTTTCAATACAGTAAACTTTTTCGGGCAGTATACTTTTCGGTGCAGTAAACTTTTCCGAGCAATAAACTTTTCCGAGCAGTAAACTTTTCCGGGCAGTAAACTTTTCCAGGCCGTAAACTTTTCCGAGCAGTAAACTTTTCCGTACAGTAAACTTTTCCTCGTAGTAAACTTTTTCTCGCAATAAACTTTTCGGAGCAGTAAACTTTTCCGGACAGGAAACTTTTCCAGGCCGTAAACTTTTCCGAGCAGTAAACTTTTCCGTACAGTAAACTTTTCCTAGCAATAAATTTTTCGTAACAGTAAACTTTTCCAGGCCGTAAACTTTTCCGAGCAGTAAACTTTTCCGGGCAGTAAACTTTTCCAGACAGTACACTTTTCCGAGTAGTAAACTTTTTCTCGCAATAAACTTTTCGGAGCAGTAAACTTTTCGGAGCAGTAAACTTTTCCTCGTAGTAAACTTTTCGGGCAGTAAACTTTTCCTCATGGGAAACTTTTCCGAGCAGTTAACTTTTCCGGGCAGTAAACATTTCCGAGCAGTAAACTTTTCCGGGTAGTAAACTTTTCCAAGCAGTAAACTTTTCCAGGTAGTAAACTTTTCCAGGCAGTAAACTTTTCTTAACAGTAAATTTTACAGGGCATTAACTTTTCAATACAGTAAACTTTTCCGGGCAGTATACTTTTCGGTGCAGTAAACTTTTCCGTGCAATAAACTTTTCCGAGCAGTAAACTTTTCCGGGCAAGAAACTTTTCCGAGCAGTAAACTTTTCCGGGCAGGAAACTTTTCCGAGCAGTAAACTGTTCCAGGCAGTAAACTTTTCCGGACAAGAAACTTTTCCAGGCCGTAAACTTTTCCGAGCAGTAAACTTTTCCGTACAGTAAACTTTTCCTAGCAATAAATTTTTCGTAACAGTAAACTTTTCCAGGCCGTAAACTTTTCCGAGCAGTAAACTTTTCCGAGCAGTAAACTTTTCCGGGCAGTAAACTTTTCCAGGCCGTAAACTTTTCCGAGCAGTAAACTTTTCCGTACAGTAAACTTTTCCTCGTAGTAAACTTTTTCTCGCAATAAACTTTTCGGAGCAGTAAACTTTTCCGGACAGGAAACTTTTCCAGGCCGTAAACTTTTCCGAGCAGTAAACTTTTCCGTACAGTAAACTTTTCCTAGCAATAAATTTTTCGTAACAGTAAACTTTTCCAGGCCGTAAACTTTTCCGAGCAGTAAACTTTTCGAACAATAAACTTTTCCGGGCAGTAAACTTTTCCAGACAGTACACTTTTCCGAGTACTAAACTTTTCCAGGCAGTAAACTTTTCCGAGCAGTAAACTTTTCCTCGTAGTAAACTTTTCCTCGCAGTAAACTTTTCCGAGTAGTAGACTTTTCCAGGCAATAAACTTTTCCAGGTAGTAAACTTTTCCAGGCAGTAAACTTTTCCGAACAGTAAACTTTACAGGGCATTAACTTTTCAATACAGTAAACTTTTTCGGGCAGTATACTTTTCGGTGCAGTAAACTTTTCCGTGCAATAAACTTTTCCGAGCAGTAAACTTTTCCGGGCAAGAAACTTTTCCGAGCAGTAAACTTTTCCGGGCAGGAAACTTTTCCGAGCAGTAAACTTTTCCAGGCAGTAAACTTTTCCGGACAAGAAACTTTTCCAGGCCGTAAACTTTTCCGTGCAGTAAACTTTTCCGGGCAGTAAACTTTTCCGGGCAGTAAACTTTTCCGGACAGGAAACTTTTCCAGACTGTAAACTTTTTCGAGTAGTAAACTTTTCCGTACAGTAAACTTTTCCTCGTAGTAAACTTTTATTCGCAGTAAACTTTTCCGAGTAGTAGACTTTTCCAGGCAGTAAACTTCTCCTAGCAATAAACTTTTCGGAACAGTAAACTTTTCCAGGCCGTAAACTTTTCCGAGCAGTAAACTTTTCGAACAATAAACTTTTCCGGGCAGTAAACTTTTCCAGACAGTACACTTTTCCGAGTACTAAACTTTTCCAGGCAGTAAACTTTTCCGAGCAGTAAACTTTTCCTCGTAGTAAACTTTTCCTCGCAGTAAACTTTTCCGAGTAGTAGACTTTTCCAGGCAGTAAACTTTTCCAGGTAGTAAACTTTTCCAGGCAGTAAACTTTTCCGAACAGTAAACTTTACAGGGCATTAACTTTTCAATACAGTAAACTTTTTCGGGCAGTATACTTTTCGGTGCAGTAAACTTTTCCGAGCAATAAACTTTTCCGAGCAGTAAACTTTTCCGGGCAGTAAACTTTTCCAGGCCGTAAACTTTTCCGAGCAGTAAACTTTTCCGTACAGTAAACTTTTCCTCGTAGTAAACTTTTTCTCGCAATAAACTTTTCGGAGCAGTAAACTTTTCGGAGCAGTAAACTTTTCCTCGTAGTAAACTTTTCGGGCAGTAAACTTTTCCTCATGGGAAACTTTTCCGAGCAGTTAACTTTTCCGGGCAGTAAACATTTCCGAGCAGTAAACTTTTCCGGGTAGTAAACTTTTCCAAGCAGTAAACTTTTCCAGGTAGTAAACTTTTCCAGGCAGTAAACTTTTCCTAACAGTAAATTTTACAGGGCATTAACTTTTCAATACAGTAAACTTTTCCGGGCAGTATACTTTTCGGTGCAGTAAACTTTTCCGTGCAATAAACTTTTCCGAGCAGTAAACTTTTCCGGGCAAGAAACTTTTCCGAGCAGTAAACTTTTCCGGGCAGGAAACTTTTCCGAGCAGTAAACTTTTCCAGGCAGTAAACTTTTCCGGACAGGAAACTTTTCCAGGCCGTAAACTTTTCCGAGCAGTAAACTTTTCCGTACAGTAAACTTTTCCTAGCAATAAATTTTTCGTAACAGTAAACTTTTCCAGGCCGTAAACTTTTCCGAGCAGTAAACTTTTCCGGGCAGTAAACTTTTCAAGACAGTACACTTTTCCGAGTAGTAAACTTTTCCAGGCAGTAAACTTTTCCGAGCAGTAAACTTTTCCTCGTAGTAAACTTTTCCTCGCAGTAAACTTTTCCGGGCAGTAAAATTTTCCTCGTAGTAAACTTTTATTCGCAGTAAACTTTTCCGAGTAGTAGACTTTTCCAGGCAGTAAACTTTTCCAGGTAGTAAACTTTTCCAGGCAGTAAACTTTTCCGAACAGTAAACTTTACAGGGCATTAACTTTTCAATACAGTAAACTTTTTCGGGCAGTATACTTTTCGGTGCAGTAAACTTTTCCGAGCAATAAACTTTTCCGAGCAGTAAACTTTTCCGGGCAGTAAACTTTTCCAGGCCGTAAACTTTTCCGAGCAGTAAACTTTTCCGTACAGTAAACTTTTCCTCGTAGTAAACTTTTTCTCGCAATAAACTTTTCGGAGCAGTAAACTTTTCGGAGCAGTAAACTTTTCCTCGTAGTAAACTTTTCGGGCAGTAAACTTTTCCTCATGGGAAACTTTTCCGAGCAGTTAACTTTTCCGGGCAGTAAACATTTCCGAGCAGTAAACTTTTCCGGGTAGTAAACTTTTCCAAGCAGTAAACTTTTCCGGGCAGTATACTTTTCGGTGCCGTAAACTTTTCCGTGCAATAAACTTTTCCGAGCAGTAAACTTTTCCGGGCAAGAAACTTTTCCGAGCAGTAAACTTTTCCGGGCAGGAAACTTTTCCGAGCAGTAAACTTTTCCAGGCAGTAAACTTTTCCGGACAGGAAACTTTTCCAGGCCGTAAACTTTTCCGAGCAGTAAACTTTTCCGTACAGTAAACTTTTCCTAGCAATAAATTTTTTGTAACAGTAAACTTTTCCAGGCCGTAAACTTTTCCGAGCAGTAAACTTTTCCGGGCAGTAAACTTTTCCAGACAGTACACTTTTCCGAGTAGTAAACTTTTTCTCGCAATAAACTTTTCGGAGCAGTAAACTTTTCGGAGCAGTAAACTTTTCCTCGTAGTAAACTTTTCGGGCAGTAAACTTTTCCTCATGGGAAACTTTTCCGAGCAGTTAACTTTTCCGGGCAGTAAACATTTCCGAGCAGTAAACTTTTCCGGGTAGTAAACTTTTCCAAGCAGTAAACTTTTCCAGGTAGTAAACTTTTCCAGGCAGTAAACTTTTCCTAACAGTAAATTTTACAGGGCATTAACTTTTCAATACAGTAAACTTTTCCGGGCAGTATACTTTTAGGTGCAGTAAACTTTTCCGAGCAATAAACTTTTCCGAGCAGTAAACTTTTCCGGGCAGAAAACTTTTCCGAGCAGTAAACTTTTCCGGGCAGGAAACTTTTCCGTACAGTAAACTTTTCCTCGAGGTAAACTTTTTCTCGCAGTTAACTTTTCCGCGTAGTAAACTTTTCTTCGCAGTAAACTTTTCCTAGCAATAAACTTTTCGGAACAGTAAACTTTTCCAGGCAGTAATTTTTTTGGAGCAGTAAACTTTTCCGGACAATAAACTTTTCCGGGCAGTAAACTTTTCCAGACAGTACACTTTTCCGAGTAGTAAACTTTTTCAGGCAGTAAACTTTTCGGAGCAGTATACTTTTCCTCGTAGTAAACTTTTCCTCGCAGTAAACTTTTCCGGGCAGTAAACTTTTCCAGACAGTACACTTTTCCGAGTAGTAAACTTTTCCAGGCAGTAATACTTTTTCGAGCAGTAAACTTTTACACGTGGTAAACTTTTCCGGGCAGTAAAATTTTTCTCGTAGTAAACTTTTATTCGCAGTAAACTTCCGTGTAGTAAACTTTTCCAGGCAGTAAACTTTTCCAGGTAGTAAACTTTTTCAGGTAGTAAACTTTTCCGAACAGTAAACTTTACAGGGCATTAACTTTTCAATACCGTAAACTTTTCCGGGCAGTATACTTTTCGGTGCAGTAAACTTTTCCGAGCAATAAACTTTTCCGGGCAGTAAACTTTTCCAGACAGTACACTTTTCCGAGTAGTAAACTTTTTCAGGCAGTAAACTTTTCCGGGCAATAAACTTTTCCGAGCAGTAAACTTTTCCAGACAGTACACTTTTCCGAGTAGTAAACTTTTCCAGGCAGTAAACTTTTCCGAGCAGTATACTTTTCCTCGTAGTAAACTTTTCCTCGCAGTAAACTTTTCCGAGCAGTATACTTTTCCTCGTAGTAAACTTTTCCTCGCAGTAAACTTTTCCGGGCAGTAAACTTTTCCAGACAGTACTTTTTTCCGAGTAGTAAACTTTTCCGGGCAGTAAAATTTTCCTCGTAGTAAACTTTTATTCGCTGTAAACTTCCGTGTAGTAAACTTTTCCAGGCAGTAAACTTTTGCAGGTAGTAAACTTTTTCAGGTAGTAAACTTTTCCGAACAGTAAACTTTACAGGGCATTAACTTTTCAATACCGTAAACTTTTCCGGGCAGTATACTTTTCCGGGCAGTATACTTTTCGGAGCAGTAAACTTTTCCGGACAATAAACTTTTCCGGGCAGTAAACTTTTCCAGACAGTACACTTTTCCGAGTAGTAAACTTTTCCAGGCAGTAAACTTTTCCGAGCAGTAAACTTTTCCTCGTAGTAAACTTTTCCTCGCAGTAAAGTTTTCCAGGCAGTAAACTTTTCCGAGCAGTATACTTTTCCTCGTAGTAAACTTTTCCTCGCAGTAAACTTTTCCGGGCAGTAAACTTTTCCAGACAGTACACTTTTCCGAGTAGTAAACTTTTCCAGGCAGTAATCTTTTCCGATCAGTAAACTTTTACTCGTGGTAAACTTTTCCGGGCAGTAAAATTTTCCTCGTAGTAAACTTTTATTCGCAGTAAACTTCCGTGTAGTAAACTTTTCCAGGCAGTAAACTTTTCCAGGTAGTAAACTTTTTCAGGTAGTAAACTTTTCCGAACAGTAAACTTTACAGGGCATTGACTTTTCAATACCGTAAACTTTTCCGGGCAGTATACTTTTCGGTGCAGTAAACTTTTCCGAGCAATAAACTTTTCCGAGCAGTAAACTTTTCCGGGCAGGAAACTTTTCCAGACAGTACACTTTTCCGAGCAATAAACTTTTCCGAGCAGTAAACTTTTCCAGGCAGTAAACTTTTCCAGGTAGTAAACTTTTTCAGTTGTAGTAAATTTTTCCGAACAGTAAACTTTACAGGGCATTAACTTTTCCGAGCAGTAAACTTTTCGGTGCAGTAAACTTTTCCGAGCAATAAACTTTTCCGAGCAGTAAACTTTTCCGAGCAGTAAACTTTTCGGTGCAGTAAACTTTTCCGAGCAATAAACTTTTCCGAGCAGTAAACTTTTCCGTACAGTAAACTTTTCCTCGAAGTAAACTTTTTCTCGCAATAAACTTTTCGGAGCAGTAAACTTTTCCAGGCAGTAAACTTTTTCGAGCAGTAAACTTTTCCGGACAGGAAACTTTTCCAGGCCGTAAACTTTTCCGAGCAGTAAACTTTTCCGTACAGTAAACTTTTCCTCGTAGTAAACTTTTTCTCGCAATAAACTTTTCGGAGCAGTAAATTTTTCCAGGCAGTAAACTTTTCCGAGCAGTAAACTTTTCCAAGCAGTAAACTTTTCCTCGTAGTAAACTTTTCTCGTAGTAACCTTTTCCTCGC
This sequence comes from Troides aeacus, assembly GCA_033220335.2. NCBI lineage: Eukaryota > Metazoa > Arthropoda > Insecta > Lepidoptera > Papilionidae > Troides > Troides aeacus. Next base: position 4,520,855 of record CM067270.1, read on the forward strand.
AGTTAACTTTTCCTAGTTGTAAACTTTTCCACGCAGTAAACTTTTCCTAGCAATAAACTTTTCCTCGCAGTAAACTTTTCCAGGTAGTAAACTTTTCCTAGCATTAAACTTTTCCGTACAGTAAACTTTTCCTCGTAGTAAACTTTTCTCGTAGTAACCTTTTCCTCGCAGTTAACTTTTCCGCGTTGTAAACTTTTCCTTGCAGTAAACTTTTCCTAGCAATAAACTTTTCCTCGCAGTAAACTTTTCCAGGCAGTAAACTTTTCCTAGCAGTAAACTTTTCCGTACAGCAAACTTTTCCGTACAGTAAACTTTTCCTCGTAGTAAACTTTTTCTCGCAGTTAACTTTTCCGCGTAGTAAACTTTTCCTCGCAGTAAACTTTTCCTAGCAATAAACTTTTCCGAGCAGTAAACTTTTCCAAGCAGCAAACTTTTCCGTGCAGTAAACTTTTCCAAACAGTAAACTTTTCCTCGTAGTAACCTTTTCCTCGGAGTAAACTTTTCCTCATAGTAGACTTTTCCTTGCAGTGGAATATAGACCGCAATAGACTATTCCTCACAGTAGACTTTTCGTCGCAGTTAACTTTAATATCCTCTTTCTTTCAGCGATGGATTAGTCGGGACGAACCAACACCGTGGCCGGCTAGATGTCCTGATTTAACACCTTGTAGTTATTACTTATGGGGTCACATGAGATCTTTGGTGTACACAACACCAACTCGTTAGAACATTTAATGTCGCGCGTCATCGTCGCTGCTGACACAATAAGTGAACTGCTCACACAGACGGGGCGGGTCACTCGATCTGACTAAATAAAAAGGTTTCGTGCTTGTATCAGGAACCGTGGCCGTCAGTTTGAGTAAAACTGTGTTTTTTTTTTTTCTAAATTTTAATAACTATGTACTTTTTTATACCTTGTTGGATTGGTATTGAAGTCTGGTCCTTATTTATGTGCTACTTATTGTTTATAAATAAAATTTTATTATAAGATTAAATAAAAATGTAAGAATGATGCTTTATTTTTTACTGTTACGACTTTCAAAAAACCTAATTTAAAAGTTTTTGCTTCTGAGTGATGATTTATTTTATTTAATAAAATAATGATTAAACAATAATTATTACATTGCAGGATCGATCGATGTGGACGTCTATCGGCTGATAATGATGATGAAGATGATTACATTAAAATTTGTGTAGAAATAGATAAGAAATAAAATCATCTATTTTATTCCTAGAAAATTGTGATTTATTTAATAATGTTTAAAAAATTCATAACTCCAATATTATTGTTTATAGATGGGGTATTCGATAGATAGATAGGATACGAGTTATACTATAGCCCCTCCAGATCTTTTACACCTATTACCTTTCACCCTGTATCATCATCATTATCAGCCGATAGACGTCCACTGCTGGACATAGAGCCTGTGTATAATTTGATAACACCACTATATCTGGTGATACATGTTATCAGCCGATAAACTTGGTTTACTTTACAAAGATGACCGAAAACAAAAAGAAAGTTCTTTTACTTTCAAGATTTTATAAGTTTTATTGTGTGTTTTTTAGGTGTGTATTTAAGTCTTTGATCTATAACAGATATGACTTATAAAGACTAGACAACGATGATTGAGTAATGAATTTTACTTAAATCCAAATTAATAATCATACCCGTCTTTTTAAAGTCAAGGAACTCGTTCTCAAATAGACAAATAAGTTTTTAATAAATACAACTCAATCGGCACCGGCAAAGGTTGATGTTGAAAAAATTTATACAGATTATCTTATACCTTAAAAGGTAGAAAGATGAAAGAATTTATTTGATCTAATCGGACTTGCAAATATTTTGCGATTAAATTAAGTTTATTTGTATAAAATTTATCACTTTTATAATGTAAGTGGATTAAACTAAACGCAAATTATATATCTTCTATAACAATGTACCGGGGTATGGCCACTGTACTCGTATAACATTTGTGTGCAATGGCAAATGTTCCGATTGTCCTATCTACAACACTCCAAATATGCAAATAATATTTACATTTTCATGCATAGTATTTATATATATATTTTAACGTAGTATTAATATTCACATGTTCGCTTTGGTTATTTGTTAAGCATACATAATAGATTCATTCATAGATTTGCTCTTATATCATAACTAGACACTTTAATTTTGGTTTGTTTCTCAAATTATCGTTATTATAGATTTCAAATATATGATATAAAATGTATGGTGGTTTATTATCCATTACATAAGTTATTTAAGGCTGGGTTCCAAGTTAAACATAACGTGGCATAAACTGAAACTATTCTCATTTCAGCCCCGACACTGCTGTGTGGTTTCTCTTGTTTTGTTGTATTAGGATTAAGCAAAACTGTTAGCGTAAGGGAACTTATGAAACATCACTCAGTTTCATGTACATGTACAATAGGTAATGTTTACAACGTTTGCAACAGGTTGATGATTAATACAAACTGTGTAAGCATTACAAATAATTATTAAATAAGCTTTTAATAATTAACAGTATCGATAAGAAAAATCTTAACTAAAAACATATTTAAATAGATATCAACATGTGCAAAGCGATACCTACACCTGATATTAAAATATACGCTATCGAGTTAAGTAGTAGAAGTTAGGATGATATACACAATAACACATTTTTAAGTCTCGTTTCTGTTGTAATAACTACACTATCTAGAACGTCCTTCAAACCAAAATCCAGTAATAACAGTTTAGAGGCAGAAATAGGAACTGCGAACCTATACATCTAGACGGCCTCCGATAACAGATACCTACTACCAGTAATACTTCAAATATTACACAGTTATATCAATAATATATTTTTATTAGTAGATTTTCTATTTGTAAGTCTTTCGTATTAGAATTTTATAGAAGCAATTTTAAGGCAATTTAAAAAAAATAACATAACAGTAGAACAGGTTTAAGCATAAAGATTTAAGAAGAGGCTTCTTTTTTTATCTATAATTTATATAGAAATTTCTATAAATGATGACGCTAATGAGTCATAAAGGATTTTATTTACAGAAATGAGAATAGAAAGCAAGTTTTTCATTTAAGTTCTACGTCTATTAGCCTCATAATAATAAAATTATAATATCCGTGTGTTTTTGTGTTTATAATGTAATAGTGCACAAGTCTCAATGTTTCGTGCGAGCAATCGATTTGTCTGGACGAGCCTGGGCTTTCGTGACTCAGTGAACTATCGCGTCATTACAACATTTATGTACCTCCAGTCCATACTATTCTTACATTACTGCAGTAACGTTTTAAACATGTTTATTTTTATAACAAAAACTGTTTATTTTAGGTACAAATATTTAACATTATATTGCACCCGCCATCTCGATCGTACTCGATCAAGTTATACACATTAGACCGTTAGAATCTCAGGCAAAATATGTCGTATTATTATAATAATGTATGTTAAAGTTAAAGATAAAAAAGAGATCATTTTCCATCATCAGGTCGTAGGAGCTTTTAGGATACAGTTAACTGTGTAGGTTTATTTCAAGGGTGAGTAAATATGTACGACAGCTGCAAAGAAGTAAAAATACTGCAACTCTATTTGATGAATTGGTTTGAAAGAAAAAATTTAAAACCTTTAAATGATATCTTACCAATAAACAGTTTTATATTTAGGAAGATATTTTGTTAGTGCCTTTTTTTAAGGATGGTTATACATTTGCTAGTAATAACTATCATTTTAATTATTACGAAGCATAATGATCTAAACAAAATTAACATGTTTAAATACTCACTAATTACTTCTGTCATTATACGAATTTCTATAAAGAGTTATATGTAGACGTTTATGTTACATGTTAGTGACATGTTCATTATTTCTAAGGGAGGAAACGCGAGTTGAATATACGTATAGGATCGAACGTGAGCCGCCTGTTTATCAAGCCTGCTACACTCAAGCCGGGAAACAATTTTATTACCTTACTTTATCAAGAGTCTTATATTATTGCACGCTTTTGTCACAGATGATGAAATTAATACTTTCTAAGCTACATTCATGAATATAGCATTGATAATACATATTTAAACTTTCCAATACTACAATACTTAATATTAAATTTAAGGTTTTATTTCGCTTAGCAAAATCCTTAAGTAATCATCAGTTTTTATTTACTTAAGATACATTTTATTGAAAATTTATTTCAGTGGTCTATGTTCAACAGTGGACGACAAAAGGTATGATGATGATGATGATACGCTTATTATATTTATACATTTCTTTAAAATTATGCATTTTAGGCATTAAACAACAGCATAAAAACTAGAAATATTTATTTTCGTAAGAAACTCTCAAATTTTAATAAAGTATACGTTATATATCTATTCACAGCGACCTACTTGAAAGCGCTTCAAAAATGTTTTCATATGTTACATGCGAACACGATACGTGTTATATGGAATAAAAGATATTCGTAAATAAAGTGAAACGTCTAACTTACGTCAGCATTACATACAGGTAAAATAACTTTTAGAAATTTTACATTCAGTACATAATTACTACAGTGACATTAATTTAAAATAAGATAAACTAGATAGTGGTTTTCAGAATACTATCCATATTCATCTCTTTGCTACGTTTTTTTCGTTCTTTAACGTACTGTAAAAGTACTCTTCAGGGAAATAGCGTTGCTCTTACATTTTCAAATCTACAAAAACACTTAACGATTTAGCTAATTACATTTCTAACCGGAAGTTGGTGTTTATTTGCAATACTTGTCTTGATTTTAACGCTGAACGTTTGCCAAAAACGACTGGTTCGCATGTACATCGTTATGAAACTTTAGAACACGCGCGGTATAAAACTCACTTCCTCTATTCAGTTCATATTACTCTTTAGTCCACAACTACCTTTTAAATTGTGAATGTTTATTTTATTTTTACAAGAAAAAAGTTAATACTCACAATGTAACATACTAAACAATATATACTCTCACAATATTATTGCTTGTATAATTTATTCAACTACTGCTACTTCTAGGATAGTTCTACTAACTGCTTCAAAAAATTATCAATCGATGGTAATGATTTACCTTCAAACCTATCCTAATATCTGATAAAACTTGATGACATTATTCATCGGATTCGGTGCTAACTAAAAATATCATAAAATAGATGCTGATGCTTATTAATTATACGATACCCACTTCCATAACATTTATAATATAGCTTGTGTTCAGAACTTATTGAGACAGTACTGAAACGCAAAATTAAACGGTTTAGACTCTCAACGTTATACAAAATTTCATCTTTAACCTCTATTGTGAGTGTAGTATAGATATAAAAAAATTTACTTTTATTTCGTCTCTGCCGAATGTTGGTAAAGGCAAATCCTCCGACGATTAAATTTCTCTCTGCGGCTTTACTCTAATGCCATCACGATGTATGAGTGTTATTCTTCTAGCCTTTGTTCAAATTATAAAACATAATGAATATTTTAGAGACGGTGATAGCGCAGTTTGTCTGTGGGAAGTACAATTGAAGGGTATACAATTCGAAAAAGCGACATTTCGATCCTAAATTACCTTCGTCTGCTTGTAATTTGTTTATTTAACTCGGAGACAAACAGAAACGAAAGATAAAATAAGAGTTTACAGAAAGCAATGAAAGTGTGTTTAAACATGAAAAACAAAATTGGAGAAAACTTCCATATTTAGATCAAAGACTACATTGTGGAGCAACCATTTGACACAGGGTTTATAAGTGGAGTGAGAGCATGAGCATTTACACTGTGTAGATAGTATAAAGAGGTTTCTTTGACCGCTGTTGGTTCTGGTATTCGTTTTTTGATCGGTTGGTCTTAGACACAAGTCGAAAGCTTATCTGGGATAATAGTGCCTCGCACTTTACGTCTCCTATACATATATTTCTAAGAGTATGTGTATCTATTAATAAACGTCGGTGTTTTTACGATAAAATATTGTATCTTTATAAGAGATGGAATAAGGAATGAAAACCGTAATGAGGATCCAACATGTTTCAATAACAACAGCTTTCGAGGACGTGCGCTTGTGAGAGAAGACTCTGATTCCCAACAGTGGATTACAAAAGTTTTATGTTTATTATTAATATTTAATGATAACTTGAATCTAAGGAATATATATATAAATACATATAACATTCCCGCATATAAATATCACAACTTGTACCATTAGTTAAATACCAAAGTACCTCCGTACAATTTAAAGCACCTGCTTTCAGTTTACTAAGTTGTTAATTAAATTTCAAGTTAGGAATTAAATTACCCTGCTGCTAAAATGGGTTCATTAAATGACAAATATTTGAACATAAATGTTAATATGTTAATGTAACATATTTTATATCCGGTAATAAGTTATGGTTTATTTTGGTGCATAGTAACAATGTTTATAGAAATATAAGAAAAGGATATTTAGCGTTAATTTGGTAGTAACTTCTTATAATTAGATTGTAGAAATAATGTGGAAGAGTTAATATTACTCTTTAATTGGTATTTTGATTATTTATAAGTTATGTATATATAGTATAATGTATTTACAGTAAATCAATGATTATTCCTTAATATTTTTTTAAATACAAATAGGCTTATACATATAGATATTGGATATACAAAACTAGTCCCTCTCAACACATGTAGTCTATCCAATTGTTAATTTGTGTCGTATTATTCTTAACATTTCTTGTTTGGATATTCCTTCGTTTGTAAGTCTTTCCCCGCAAACGTTTAATCAAAATACACAATGACAAATCGCGTGTTTACGTAAAAAGTAACGAGTGTAACATTTCCTCATAAAACCTACAGCCTGCCACTTAACAAAACATCAATCTTATTATTTTCACGTCGCTCACGTTGATATTTTCACAATTGTATGAATTTCACTCTGACGGAAAAATCCCAACAAATGTAACATTTGACAGACGTAATATTTCGCGGTAATTTGATTCTTAAATAATGCTTATTTTAGTACTGGATCCTAACATTATTTTCTTTCTTTCTTTTTCTGTTTTCATTATATGCACCTTGAAATTAAGTACAAAAAGAACACGATACTGCATGGTTAAAAAGACAGCTCCTGTATTGGCAGAGACAGTACAAATCAGTGTAAGCATGCTTAACTTTCTTCAAATTTATTGTCAATTTAAATCATTGAAAATTATTAAATTTTCAACTTTATAGAGCAGAAGTCTGTTAGTATTCAGTACAGAAGATAAAAAGCTTTCCAATCCTTAAAAAATAATTTCTTCCTTACACCTCATGAGATATCATGTAGTCTTAAGAGCAAACAGTTTGATTTAAATATAAAGATCAAACAAGCAATATTGTATATTTGTAAGAAAAGTTAACCTATTTAATGTATATAATTTATTGACTTATTTCACATATTTATTTATTTAGATATTTATTTGGGGGGTGGAAGTTACTCGCGTCCGTAGGATTTACCATCTTCTCCTAGACCCACCCTACACGTGCCCCCCGGGTGGTGCCAAACGAGTAACAGGGCCTTGCCCAACGTCGACCAACAAGCGGCGGTAAATAGCTTGTCATCAGGCCTCAGCAGACCTTGGTGGATTAAATAACCCCAAAAAGAGCGGCGGTAGTACCTTGGGAAAGTGCTGCTGAAATATCTCCCAAACCTCTTTTAAATTATGGAAAAGTCTAATATGGAATGCGATATGTCGTGCGATCCGGCTAACCCCCGGCGCTCTCTGATATCCGGGTCAGAGAGTGTGAAATTGGCTACCGAAGACTACGTAGATGTGCGTGACCAGGCATCTACGTCAGTGATGGCTACTGGAAAACGTTTTGTTCAACAAGCCTTTCATCCGAGTTTATTTATAAGTAGACAACGAAGTCAGTCCCTTGGGAGTAAACCCCAGCCTGCAACTACCAACACAACTTCCTCTATAATAGAACAGAAAAGCCAGGCACCAACCACTATCGACAACACACCCTGTCCCCCCGAATGGCAGAGAGTACCAACAACTAGGAGCAACAAGCGAAAAAAATTATCGCAATCGCCATCTCCAGAATCAATCAAGACTACCAATAGATACAATGGCCTACAGATTGATCTGACAGACGATGAGGCAAAACCTAAAGAGAAACGTCCAAACAAACCTCCACCGATTATCTTGTACGGTATTGAGGACATAAATAAATTAACTGAACTAATTGCAACTGTCGCGGATAAAAATGAATTTCTCCTCAAAACAGTAAATAAAAATCAATTAAGAATAAACTCAATAGACATAGAAGCATACAAGAAAATTATAACTATAGTACGTGAAAACGGACTTATAGGCCACACTTTTAATAGAAAAGACCAACGCTGCTATCGTCTAGTAATAAAAAAGCTCCATCACTCTACTCCACACAGCGCTATCATAGAGGAAGTAGAAAAAACGGGCAATAAAGTACTAGGAGAGATTATAAATATAAAGTATGGCCCAGATAAAAAGCCAACATCGACATTCTTTGTTAATCTCGAGGCTAGTCAAAACAACAATGCTGCAAAAACAATAAAATCTATAAACAACCAAATTGTCACAATTGAAGAGCCCAAGAAGAGGAATATAATACCTCAATGCCAAAGGTGTCAACAATACGGGCATTCTAAAAACTACTGCATGCGGCCCTATCGCTGTGTTAAGTGTGCACAAGATCATAAAACATCTGATTGCTCAAAAAAAGACCGAAATTCACCAGCCACCTGTGCCCTATGTGATGGAGCACATCCTGCTAACTACAAAGGATGTGAGGTGTACAAAGAAATATTAGCCAGAAAAACAGGTAGACAGAAGCCAACAAAAGCTATCCCACATCACAGCACCATGCAATATAAAACAAATACTCAGAAACAGCCAAACGTAGCTACAGAATCAAATCAACATCTAAGATTTGACCAATCGAGACATACAAACAAAAAGCCCATGGATTCAAAGACCTATGCGGACGTTTTGAAGATAACTCCCACAACTAACAATAACTTAGAAATACTTCTCACACAACAAGCTCTAAAGCTAGATAAACTTTTAGATCAAATGTCAACAATGATGAACCTTCTAACAACAGTTATCAATAAACTTGTCCATTGAAATGGCCACTCTGAAAATAGCAACGTGGAACATTAATGGGTTTCTTAAACACAAGTTCGACATACAAGCCCTATTGGAACTTGAAAATATTGATGTACTTCTTGTATCCGAGGCACACCTAATACCAAATTACAATACGACTATGCCAAATTACGTCATATATTCGACATCCCACCCAGATGGAACGGCACATGCAGGTACTGCTGTAGTAATAAGAAAACATATTAAGCATGTGGTTCTTCCAGAGTATAAAACAGAACCAATACAAGCGACTACAGTTATGGTGCAAGATAAACGTGGATCTATAACATTATCGGCTGTATATTGTCCACCAAAGCACACCTTGAAGGAACAAGCTTTTTCAACCTACTTCAAAACCCTTGGACATAGATTCATATGTGGAGGTGACTGGAACGCTAAAAATGTTTACTGGGGATCAAGGCTCACTTTACCTAGAGGTCGAGAAATGAAAAGAAGTATAGATATAAACAATCTGTGTATACTAAGTACAGGACAACCATCATATTGGCCCACAGATTCAAATAAAATGCCAGATCTATTAGACTTCTTTATTTATAAAGGTTTGTCGAATCACTACCTAAGTGTGCAGACTTCCCTAGACAGCAGCTCAGACCACACGCCAGTAATAGCCACGATAAGTACAACCATAATTGAAAGACCAACGAAAGAGCGACTTCATACCAAAAACACTGACTGGGATGCATTCAGGTCCTACATAAGCGACAATCTGAGCATACAGGTGTCACTTAAAACAAAAAATGACATTGAGAAATATGCAACAACTCTGACAAATGTAATACAAATAGCCGCATGGAAATCTACACCAGGTGACACATTAAAACAAGGTAGTAGGAATGTACCCCAGGACATAAAAATAAAGATCTTGGAAAAGAGACGACTCAGAAGAGTGTGGCATTGTAGTCGACTTTCCCAAGACAAAAAAGCGTTTAACAAAGCAGCTACTGACCTAAAGCAGTACCTTAAAGATATTGAGGAGGAAACTTTACAGAATAAATTGGCGAATCTAAAACCTGAGGCTAAAAATGAGTACTCGCTCTGGAACGCAGTAAAGAGTAGCAAAATGGCCCCTAGGGCTGCACATTATCCCATCAAAAGAAGTGACGATACATGGGCCAAAACTGACAAAGAAAAAGCTGAGGCATTTGGACGGTTCTTGCACGAGGTCTTCACCCCAAATGGCGGTGATGCACAAATCGAACAAGAAGTACAAGAATATCTAGAAACCGATTTGCAGCTATGTCTACCAATGCAAAGCTGCTCACCTCGCGAAATCCATAGAGAAATTAAAGACCTGGAATTAAATAAGGCTCCTGGTTTTTGCCTAATAACAGCTGAAATACTACGACAACTTCCTAAAGTAGCCCTAGTTGGTATTACAATCCTTTTTAATTCCATTATTAGAATTGGCCATGTCCCAATGATATGGAAAACATCAGAAATAATAATGATCCCTAAACCTGGTAAACCCCCACATCTCGTGTCTTCTTATCGACCTATTAGTTTATTACCGACCTTGGCGAAGTTATTTGAAAAGATTATTTTAAGAAGGCTTACACGAGTAATTATCGATAAGGATGTCATCCCACAACATCAATTTGGTTTTAGAACTGGCCATTCTACTGTAGAACAAGTTCACCGTGTAGTCGACAAAATAAGAGAAGCTCTCGAGAAGAAGCAGTACTGCTCTGCTGTCTTCTTAGACGTGGAAAAGGCATTTGACAAGGTTTGGCATTTGGGCCTCCTCTATAAAATAAAGAAACATGTTCCACACAACTTCTACCTTCTTCTAAAATCTTACCTGGAAGACAGAATGTTTAGAGTCAGAATCAACGACACCTACTCAACCTTCCAAGACATCAAAGCTGGGGTGCCACAAGGTTCCATATTAGGTCCCACTCTATATCTCATATACACTGTAGATATACCTTCAACAGATAGCACATTAACCGCTACATTCGCCGATGACACTGCTGCACTCTCTAACCATGAGAATCCTAATGTGTCGTCCCTGGTGCTACAGAATCACTTAAACAAAATACATAAGTGGATGGAGACGTGGCGTATTAAAGCCAGTCCAGACAAATCAGTGCATGTCACATTTAGTTTGCGAAAGGATAACTGCCCCCCAATTAAATTCGGAAACGATGTTTTGCCCCACCAAGATTCTGCAAAATATCTAGGCATACATCTTGACAGGAAGCAAAGGTGGATCACTCATATTAAAAAGAAACGGGACGAATTAAATATGCGGCTTCGAAACCTAAACTGGCTGATAGGTAGAAGATCTCACGTCACCATGGAAAACAAACTACTCATATATAAAACTATAATCAAGCCAGTTTGGACATACGGCCTTGAGTTATGGGGATCAGCAAAGAACTCAAATGTGGAGATCATACAAAGATTTCAGAACAAAGCACTGAGAATAATAACAAACGCACCCCTGTTTATCAAAACGAGTGAACTTCACGAATACACAAAAATGAGAACTGTGAAGGAAGAAATTGAACACAGAGCAAAATCCTACAAAGCCCGTATAAAAGCTCATACTAATCCCCTTGCAACAGCATTATATAAACCAATAAATGTCAGAAGGCTCAAGCGGCAACACATCTGGGATCTTGTTGATTAACAAGTCCTAACTCAATACGAGACGGCTTCCTCGCTGGAGGAACAGTGCTCTCCTGCCAATGATTCCTACAACATATCTGTTAAGGGCTTTCTAAGCCGATCGCAGGATTAAAAAAGGAAAAAAAAAAAAAAAAAAAAAAAAAAAAAAAAAAAAAAAAAAAAAAAAAAAAAAAGATATTTATTTTAATTGGCAAACTTCAATCAAGAGTTAGTATTAATTTTTTCTTCAATACAATACTTCGAATGACGTTTTATATTCTCCTATATTAATATTATACCTTGCAATACCTTGTAAATCAGAGAACACATACTGCATAACACTGTAGAGGACCACATAGTTAGTTTGAATGTACAGATCTAAAGGCAATCGAGTAGCTTTCATGAACGAAACACTTTAAGTTTATTACTATACGGAGCTTGTTAACGAAACTCATTATTCTACTAAGAGTATTGAGAGGTACTTCTATCATATAGGAAACCTATTTGAATTGGACCCAATTAGTTTGAACTTCATTAAACATACTCTCGTAAAACTTAATTGGAAGAGTTTTAATGGCAATGAATCATTTGAAAATATTTTCAATTTCTATTTGATAAATCCCAAGCAGATAATTAATAATTTTTTCGAAGAGCTAATACAAAAAATCTATAGAATACTCACGACGTAATATAAAACGAGTTTTTTGAGAGACCATGAGAAAATTTTAATGAAATATCTTCTGAAAACAATCCTTACATTCCTTATCTTTTTCATTAACCGTTTACTGAAGCTCAAATATGAGGCAAATTATTTTATGTACGATGTCATTTATCTCTTTATGTTTTCGGTTAGGAAATGGGGAAATATAGCCGGGTGTTATTGACGCAGGGTTTATCTTATCCAAATAAGAAAAGAAATATATTACTAAACTCTGTAGACACGTGGAGAGTTTATTGATACCATTGGCAGAGGTTGTCTAACATTTGAAATAGCAAAACGATGCAAAAAATAACATATTTTTCAACCTACACTTGATGTTACCTTGATGACGCCCTTTTAGGTTATAAAATCATTGTGTAATTCACCATATTAAATTATTTATACAGAACCTTTGTCGCCGAGACTATTACGGCTAGTGACAAATGGCGCGCTCAACTAGGCATTTTCAGTGTACACTTCAGTAATTTGTTTTTTGATTAATGGTTAAAATGACAAAGTGTCTCAGATCCGGTGACAGATGTGAACTTGTTTACTCTAAAACTAATTGTGTCGCATATTAAAGCGATAGAAATGTACTTAGGAAAAAAAAAACATGTTTTAAAACCATATAAATGATATCAGTTTAACTCTTCAGATCCTACTTTGAAGAATATTAAAATAATAAAAAAAAAATTGTAAACGTTTAATTTTTCTAGTACTATTAAATACTATCCAGCTTATTAGATATCGTAAGAAATTAATATTTTGAATACAGACGTTTTCATTTACTTTTATGTGTCTCCGATGTCATATGAAATTGTCTTATTCTCATTTTCGATTCTGAAAGAAAATTGCCTAAGTAGCGGCTAAGTTTTATCAGAGAATGTTTAGCATATCTAACTTTATTAATTACTATCAAGTAGAAAACTTTTAACCTATTTCAACACTGTAATTGAGTAAAATTAAAAATTAGATCACAAGTAAATATTAGCACAACTATTTTAAACTCTCAAAGCATTATTAATATGAACTCTTTCATTTTTGCTAATTAAGAGAGAGTTTATTTTATTACTACAAAACTTTACCAAAGAGCAGAAAGTTCGTTCTGTACACTTGCTTTAACTCAGATTTTTCACGTTTAATTGACCGTAAACATTTTACAAGCTGTTTCAGAAAGAAAACTTTGCAAGGGTAAAACTTATATAATGTATATATGAAGATTTACTAAGTTATTTCTTTTCAAACCCGTACACATTGATTTATTAATACAGTATATAATATTGTTCATTGCAATCTACTGATAAATATAAACCATCTTTTGAAGTGATTGGTATCTCTCTTTGATCTTGCACGACATGCTGAGTTTAAAGTTTTTGTATGTGTTAGGGGGGATATCTAAACGATAATGCAATGTACGCTACAGTTAAATGCAAGACTAGCAAAATTCTTTAAAATACCCTCTATATGTACTGTCGACAATTGGATAATTTAGAATTAATCATATTAAAAAAATTTACATAAATTCATCGAGTAAGAACTTTCACAAAATCGCCTTAAACTTTATGGGCGATGATAAATATTTTAAATTGAGCCCGGCTTAACCCCTTCCGGTTACTTGCCTTATAATATTAAATGTTAATCGAAGCGAACAAAAAACGTAGGGAGTCAGCAATAACAAAGGATTTTACTTTGTGAAAGCTTTAGAAGAATTTGATGCGTCAATACGTCGCTAGAGGAAACACGGACGAGATTTCTTTGAACAAGTAGAGCGTGATTCACGTGATTTTATTTAGAGCATACGTTTGTTTTTTTTTTTGTCCCAGATATCTCACACAATTGTAAGCATCTTTATCATAATCTAAGATTTTTAAAGTTTTGTTTCTATTAAGTTTAATTAAATTAATCGTCAACAAGCATGACTTTCTATTTCACTCAAATCGTTTTCATTCCCTATATACTGTGACGATGCATCATTTTTAAAAGTGTTTCCAATTTTACGATTAATGTTTTACAGTTTTTAAATGTTCATGTATAACTTTCGATTACTTTTAAAGCTTGAGATTTCAGCGAGAGAACCAAACAAAGATTCCATCTCGTAATCAGGGATCGGCCCTGGTCACGAGATGGAATCTGTTTTACCACAAATATGATCCATTTTTTAATAAATTGTAGCAACAATGAAAAAATGGATTATGAACCTTTTCAGAATTTCTATTGAAAGCTCTCTTTTCTATTAAATATTTTTACAAGGTATTACAGATGAATAATGTAGAAATTATTTGGCTTGTTAGGAATGATTTGGTTTACAAAATACATCGTACCAAAATTGCCTATTACTGCTATTTTATAACATGCGGCTGGTTTTGTCTGCAATTATAGACAAAATTTAGTTATTTTTTACTTTTAAAGAAACAAATTAATGTAATAATATTTCCCTGGTCTCATAACAGCAATATTTTCGACGGCATCCCAGCTATGGCGAGTAAAGCTAACTTATACCTTATAGAAATATTACCGTGAATTTCAACAAAGCAAATAATTTCGAGAATGTTATTATTTCTTTTATAGGATGAAAAGCTAAACCATCCTAAATATTTTTAATGTAATTTCTCCGTATGAATCCATAACAATGTTTGATGAATAAAAACTTGCTTATAAATTGTGTATACAGAATATAAAATAACATTAATATAGCAATAACACTTTAAGTTTTGTAAATGTTTCACGGTAAGTTTAAGTTTGACATTTAGTATATAGATTATTATTTTTAGTAAAACGGTTTCCATTTAACATCATATCATGAGATCTTTAGTTTAAGTTACAATTTATACATTACTATGTTAACGTTATATCAAAGTAGTTAATAATTCAATTAATGTATGTAAGCTAATGCATTAGTATGTCACCCTGTCGTATTTGAAATTAATATTCCATCACAAAGCGTTGTGTGAAATAGAACCAAAGACAATGCACGATTCCCTTTGTTCAACATATTAATGAACTAGCTGTCATACACAAGAACTATGTTAGGCTTATGTTTAGATTGTCGGTCTATTCAAACTTCTAGCACGACTGTATATGGATATTTCTGGTAAATTTTGTTGCTTGAGATCATCTAGACCAGCGCCACAACATCTATTTTTACCGCTGATAAGCAGCGTAAAAACATAACCGTGTTTGAAGTTATTAGTATAAAAATTTTAACATGTTATTACTTAAAGCTATGAATATATTTTTAAGTACTGTCAATGTCTAAAGTAGCACGACGCTGTTGACGACAGGCGTATCACTTACCATCAGGTAAACGCTCTTCTTTACAGTTTAGTTTTAGCCTTTAATAAAAAGTTATTTATGCATTTATTTTTATTAAAATTATTTTTTAATATTGTTTAATATGGACATACTAATATACATATGAGAATGTTATGTAAGCCTTATAAAATTTAAATAGCTGTAGATTAACATATAAGTTGTAAACGCAGTTAGTTTCTTCAATACATAGTATAAAACAAAGTCACTTTCGCTGTCTGTCTGTCCCTATGTATGCTTAAATCTTTAAAACTACGCAACGGATTTTGATGCGATTTCTATAAAAAGATTCTGTGATTCTTAAGGAAGGTTTATACGTATAATGCATGCATAATGTAATAGAGGAACTGATATTTTTCTAGGTTTCTAATGTGATGTCGTAAATAAACACATTTTTTGCGCTTATATTGCAAACGCTGGCTCAACGCTACGAGATAGTTAAAAATAATATACTACAGTATTGTACACTTTAAAAAGGTCTACAAAAAAGTCTGCGGCAGTATATATCTATCTCTTAGGGATAACCCACAATAACCATTTTTAACCTTTATACATTTTACGAGAAATGATAGCTTCTTTACCAAGCGATTTTAAGCAATACAGCAATAATCCTTATCCAATTAAGTACCTTAAATACATTTCGTCAAATCCTACAAGTTGTAACTCGAGGAACACGTGCTGATGAAATAAATGCTTCCCTAAAAATAATCAACCTTTGGCCTCACGTCAATAAATTAGAGCTTAAAACCAACATGAGGGTCTATCTTTACGTGAGAACAGGCTTTTTCAGAGATGCTGCTAAAAGTTGGCAATGGAGAGTTACCACAAAGTGATGGAAGGATTAACCTAGAAAACCTTTGTTTTAATAGACAACATCCAAGAGTTGATCAACAATGTCTATCCAGATATTGATAACACAAGTTCTAAGACTATATCTTGGTTTATAGAAAGAGCGATTCTGTCACCAACTAACGAACAAGTAGATAAGGTAAATAACTTGATTCTTTCAAAGATTGATGCGCCGACACAAATAGACTACTCGGTCGATACTGTTCTCGATTTAGAAGAAACTGTCGATTTTCCTACAGAATTTCTTCATTCTTTGAACCCGTCTGGACTCCATCCTCACGCAATAGTATTAAAAGTAGGTTATCCTGTTATTTTATTAAGACCTCTGAATCCACCTAAACTTTGCAACGGCACGCGTTTGCTGGTGAAATCACTAAAAACTTTCATAATAGAGTGCACAATACTCACCGGATGTGGTACCGGAGAAGATGTATTGATTCCCCGAATTCCTCTGATACCAACGGATTTACCGTTCCAATTTAAACGCTTACAATTTCCGGTAAAAATATCTTTTGCAACGACCATTAATAAATCGCAGGGTCAAACTTTTAACGTTACAAACTTAGATTTAAACTTTGAGTGTTTTTCACATGGCCAATTATATGTCGCTCTTTCAAGTGTAACATCTAAGGAAAACATGTTCGTACTGTCTAATGATAAAAAAGCTATGAACATTGTATCTAAAGATATTCTGTAGTAGGTATATTTATCATTAGCATTGCACCCGTACGAAGCCGGGGCAGGCCGCTAGTAATATATAAAGTAAATAAAAACTTAAATTATATATCACGACTATATGTCAAACAGGCGAACGAAGCTAAGTATAACAAAGCTTGTGTTCTTTGTTTCATAGCTTTGAAATAGTAATTTCAATATTTTCTAATAGTGTTATATTTTTTGGTTAATTTAATGATAACGTTACCACGGACATAATTTGTAGCACTTAAAGTATTTACTGTGGTAAGTCGACATTTTAAGAAAGTTGTGTTCACGTTATAAAGGTTGTTAATTTTTGTATCTGTAATATTATCTCTATCTTATTACTCCTTATTGCGTGCAAACAGTTCTATACACTTAATAATAAACGAACCTTAGACATTATATGCTTAAAAGCTTTATAACTAAAAGGTCCTTTTAGCAGCAGCAGTACGTATTTTACAGCGCATAGTTCAGCGCTCGCCGCCTCGAAAATTAAGATGATAAAATTTAATAGTTTACTAGTATTTGTATTTACTATACAGCATCTTTTAAACGCTAACAAAATATTGATTTTGTATTCGTTCTTAACAGCAAATAATTGTGATGGTTCTGTTTTAGAAAGCTACAGTATCAAATGAAAACATTAATGGAATCTTCTCCGTGTTAATTTAAATGAAACCGTTAAACTATTGTATAGTCGTGCATTCGAATGTTTTAAAGAAGGTATTCGTCCATAGAAAATCCTGTTAGAATCAATATTTGCTTTACTTAGTACTCTCAATAACTTTAGAAATGTGTAAAAGTCGCTATTCATTCTTTGTTCATTTATTCCCGCAGCCTATTGCGACAGCCGCGCGCGGGTAATGAAACCCTGTATAGCCTGCAGTAAGTGTTACTGTGACATCCGCATAAAAGTAGCACTTATTTCGAACTAAATGCGAGCTTCGTTCGCTACAAAAGCGCTAGTAATTTATTTCCAACGAACTGAAAACTAAATTATGAAGACAAACAACACGCTTTGAACTAACCGTCTACTGCATAACGACTCAAAAGATATGCAAGTTTGAAACAACGCCACGTTAACTCTGCATCATTTTTTACTGATACACAAGCAATGCTTTTAAGCTCTTTACGTCATGTTTTAAAATAATGATATATAATAGAGGAATTCATTTAACATCTGATATAGCTTTGTTGTGTTCATTCTTTGTAATTAAGATATACAAAAGTCTCAACGGATTCGAAGAGTACATATTATGATACTTGTCGATTGACTACAAATCATTAATCAGTACAAAAGCTCATCAAGAAAAAGACAATCAATGAATAATGAAGTTAACTGTTCATTAAATAACATAGTGGTTACACGCTCCAATGTTGCTTCAATTTATAAAGTTAAAACGATTTTTAAATTATCTGGTCAGCATGAAACAAATAAAGTGTTATTCAAAGTCGTATGATAAAATATTGTTCAATATATAAACCGCATGAAATTCGTATTTCATCTAACATTTAAAACGTATAACTAACGGCTACAAATATAAACTCACCGCAGACATGAGTACTATATGTTTTGAAACCAATTTCGAGCTTTTCACAATAAAACGTCCGAATGAACTAGATACAGTGGACTAAAGGAAAATAAAGGCTTTCATGGAAACATTGAAATCGAATAATAAAGTTTTTTTCGTAAAATACAGTTATTAAATGTACTATTAACGTGATGTGATAACAAAGTAGATAGACTATTTACTTTATCATTACTACTACTAATTAGTTCGTTCTTAGTGTTAAAATGGACTGAAACTTTTTATTAGGCTTTTCTACAAATACAGATATTTATAAAAAGTAATTAGGGCTCCTACTCCTAATTATTACGTGACTAAAAAAGTAAACATCTATTGAAATATTTTATTGCAAATAAAAGGAAGTAAAGTCCTATTATACTGACTCTACCATTTAAGACAGAGAAGAAGCAATATAATTTACTGTGCTAAATTGATTAGAAACTAAATCTAAATGACGAGATAAATTCTTATTTTGGCTTTTCAATTTAAAAGGTTTGTGGGCGAAATGGAGGGCTTATTGTACAAACTCTAGTTATTTTAGTATTAGATTGCGAACTCTTCAGACCGGTAGGCACTCAACCTTTCCGTAAAGTTTGTTTGGAATCACGTTTTGAATAGCCTTCGCTCTGAATCTATAGACAAATGATTCAATGCTTGTATTGAATTGGAGAAAAATAAAAACAACTTTATAAACATTGCAGGCTAATATGAGAAATACGAACATGTAACATTGAAGAAGTTGAGCGTTATGTTTATCATGCAATTTAAGTCAAAGGCGTACCCGACTTTAATAAAGTAGTAGTTGGAAGAAAAAGTGTATTTTCAAGTAAAAGCAAGACATGACTCATGTTATAATAAAAGTAAGTAAATATAGATAAAATAATATATAATATTTTCTTAGATACAAGATCTTATTGTATTAAGATTCTCATTGATGATAGGACTCTGTTCTCGAATACCAGCTAGGTAGGTACCACCGCAGCTCCTATTTCTGCTGTCAAATTGCAGTGTTCGAATATTACTGTGTTATGGTTTAAAAGGGGCTGCACCTAGTAAACTTACTGAAATAATGAAACTTCCCAAGGCGCAAATGCAATGTGGTGCAGTGTATATCACCCCAATTTGCGCCTCGTTGTTATGGGCAGGCGTATCACTTACCACCAGGTGAACGTTTCGTTTATATATTAAAAAATGTATTAACATTTAGAAAGTATAAAAAAATCTAGTTACAACAACATACGCGTAATGAATGAGATGTTCTACAATTCAACATTTCCAACATGTTTCGTTGTTTGCAGTGCTAACTTCTGAAAACAACTTGCCTGCGGATCTGTTTCAGCGGAACCACCAGAAACAATGTGTTAGAATGTTAATACAGACAGTATTCTACACGTTTGGAATAAATATATCATTTTCTAATAATAAATGCATTTTTTTATACTACACGAAGTGATAAGACGAACAAGAGGATCGCCTGATGGTAAGAACGATATAGTCAACACCACATTGTAGTTGTCGCCTTGATATATTAAACTTAAGTCACATTACTTCATTTATTTCACTAATTACTTCCGTCCTTTAAACTGGAACATATTATATCTATATATGTAGTTTACACACTACTCTTTGGTGGTGGTAACAGCAGCTATGGTGATACCTATATGACTATATATTATAAATTAAAATAGCATGGTCTAGCAGTATTGCTTAATGTAGATTATAAAACTATTTGACTTTCGGTTCCTGATTTTCGGTTCCTAAATTGATTTCCTTTTTTTTAACATATGTTATGTATGAATGAGTAAATATACATATATTTCCATGTGTGTACGTAATTTCAAATATGTGTTTTTTATGTATTATATAACATTAATGCCATGTATTTGTACTTTTACCATTGTACTTAATATTACTTATTGTATTTGTACTATGGTTAATATTATTTTTTTCCACTCGATTCTTGTTTATTAATTTTTTATACAACCCAAAAGGTTGACTAGAATAAAATGACTTAAGGCATTAAACATATTCTTCTTTTTATTTATCTTGTTTTTTGCATCAAAAAATTCAGTAGAAACACATCAATACCTAATTTTGTTCAGAAAGAAAAGGATCAATATCTTCGTGGCGCATAATATAATGTCTTAATATAATATATTGATCTACTTGCAGATGGTACATCCGCAGCTGCTACAGACGATATACGTAAGTTCTCAGCGGAAAATTTAATTTCAACTCTAAGCTTTTACTTAAATATACTGTGTTATTAGGGAACAATGATCTGTAATTTTCTTTTAAGTAACGGATACATACAATTTATTGTGTGAATTTATAAGCAAAGTTGTAAATTCTATAAGCAAGGGACTAAATGTTATAAAATTTTAAAAACTATTAAAAAATTATTTGTTAGCCTATGAATTGTACTTGAGAAACTTGTCTTTTAAATTATAGGACCGATTACCATGGAAATCGGTATAAAAATTATTTGAGATAAGAGACGTTTTTTATTGCCTATAACCGTTTGATGATACTGCACCATTTCAATATTTTTACTCGTTCATCATCATCATCAACGATAGACGTCCACTGCTGGACATAGGCCTCATTCATCAATCGTCATCGAAACTAATGCGCTTTAATATTTGAATTTGAATATACCTGTACATATACTTTCGTTAAAGAGCAATTTTCTTTTATATAATCACGCCTTTTTCCCAGTAGGGGTAGGCAGAGGTGAATAAACACTCACATTTCGCCAGATGTGGTCAGATTAGGTCCCATGTAACAGGGGGCGAGCCTGTTGCCACTTTACTGGCCACATTTTGCTCTGACTGCCTAACAGCTCTCAACACATCTGCTCATCGTCTAGCTGACTGATTGCAAGATAAAGACATAAAAAAAAAAATATATATGCTTGTATAGAAAAATGGTCCTTCATGGTTTAGGTTCGAAGCCATTTGGAGTAGTTTCAATGGTGGTAAGCTTTCACACAAAAGCATTGCTAGGGTCAATTGCTTTCGTAATTTTTCCTTAATAAATAAAACATGCGCATATTTCGATATATAATAGTATTCTTCGTTGTGCACTAAATAAATTACAGCGAAATGTATAGAATGGAAAACAATTCATCATATACCCCATTAATCAAAAAGTAATCTACCGATGATGCCAATGAACGCTAATACTTCCAGTATCATCTTTATTAATTATTGTATGAAGATTTTATTATCTTTTGTTTAGGTTAATATTTAGTGTAAAATACTAAAA
Source organism: Troides aeacus (assembly GCA_033220335.2). NCBI lineage: Eukaryota > Metazoa > Arthropoda > Insecta > Lepidoptera > Papilionidae > Troides > Troides aeacus. Next base: position 4,543,020 of record CM067270.1, read on the forward strand.
GATCATTCTCTCATAATGTCATACAAAATATAATGATATATGCTTGTGTATATGCGTATGTAATTATTTTGTTTATAAGCTACGTTTAAGTATTAAGCCCTAAATACTATTTGTTAAAATAAATTGTGTACTATATATGCATCTATGTTCATTCGTAAGAGCAAGCTAAACAAAATAGGTTGTCTATGAAAACAATTTCTCTTCTTTTCAAGACAATCCCGTTTCCTTGGCTTATATGCCAGCACAGCCTCTGTTTCATTAATGTAAGTGGAAGATAAAAGGTAAAACTAGTATGTAACTATAACAATGGAGTTAGAAGATATATTTTTAGAGGTACCAGCTTTTTTACAATATCCCCATTGATATTATAAACTTGCCGGCGGTCTCAAGTTAAAGCATTTTTATTAGCGGTTTTCGGTTAAACTGTAGGTTATATATACATTAAAAGTGTTTAAGAAAATTACTACCACAGTTCTCACCGATAGATTTTAAAGTAGTATAACAAATTAATTTTGTACCTTAGCAAAGAGAACTTATTACTCTACTTTTCAACGAGCGCTCGTATAAAATGTTTACGGTCAATTAGTCGTGATAAATCGGAATTAAAGAAAGAACGGGAAAAAAGAACTTTTCGCTTCTAAGAATTTCTCTCTTAATAGACTCTTCGTTAACAAGCTTAAAAATATACTTATAAGAGAACAAATAAAAATATATTGAAATTTGTAACTGGAACTATATGTAAATATTTTTATATACGAAACAGTGATCCATCATAAGCAATCATTAATTTTAATTCCTAAAAAGGGTTCAAAAATTATAACTATAGTTGGTTAAATATTATATTTGTAAGATCTTGAAATATAGTACAAATATAATTATTTGTTCTTGTATATTTTTTTTTAACAAAACACTATATTGAAGATTTGTAACACAGGATACACATTTCATAAATTGTTACTTCTTCACTATTCCCACAAAGGAAATCCGGTGATTGACGTTAAAAAGGTTTAAATTTCAATATATACATATAAACAAATATACATCGTCCTTTAACCAAAGGATATCCAACGTTCAATAACACTAATCAAATCATTACTTTATATTTATTTTGATAGTTTTCCTCTTCTAACAACTAGTTTGTATGTTTTTGGTATGGACTTCAAAGATATTTTTTATTATTAATGTATCAAAATTAAAATCATCATTTAAAAAAAAAAAACTAACATGTAATAGTTATTTGCAATAGATGTGTTACTTATCACAAGGACAACTTGTCGATATGTTTGCGTTATAAAATGATAGTAGCAATATTTGTGGATGATATGTACCTAAAATTCGCTAGTGTATTATTATCTGATATAATGTACGCTTGTAAATTGGTATTTGCGAGGTGTTAGTGAAATATTTGCATTATTAACAACACAAATACTTGATATTCTGGTTGGCGTCGAAACTTTTGCCGACCTTCGTGTTTTTTAAGTAGAGCAGAAGTTTTCTTTCGGGAACGGTTCGAGTATTTTTCAGACGTCGCATAGAATACACAATTGACAAAAGAGAAGAGTAATCTCGTTACGAAAATATATAAAAATGTAAAAGTCAGTTACATTAATATAAGATAATATAAAAAAAAATATGTTTTCTTTTTTATTTTACTTGGTATTCTCGTAACGTGTAATTTTTAGTACTATTCCATTTCGATTACGTATGTTGGTGCGGAGTTCAAATTAGACTCACACATGTACTACGGAACTTAAAGCTCGGCTCCGACCCACCAATAAACATAGTGCTGGTAACACACGCCAGCATAAACTATATTATACTAGATATTTATTGCTTTAAGTTGCTGTTCAAACAAAACTCATGCATAGATATATAAATATAATACACATATTTATTAGAATTAACTATTAAAAAACCTTCCCTATCTAAAGAAAGTTTTGTGTTTTAACGTAATACAAATAAGTTTTAATAATTGTAACAATTATGTTACAAACCTTCTTCAACAAAGGATAATATAAAAATTTAAGACTTTCTACATATTTCACTCGTAGCTGTAATACTGCAATTAACACTTTAGCATTCAGTTCATGAAGTCCATTTAAATGCATAGAATTTCAAAGTAGAATCATTGCTTCAAATTTTAATTAAGTTCCCTTTGCAAGTTTTAAGAACTAATTATTAAAAATAGATGAAAAATATTAAACTTCTTTAATTATCAACCATTTTAAAACAACTTCAATATAACATTAATTAACGAAAGCCTTATATTGATTTAAGAGGAACATATTTACGCAGGTACTTTGCCTGCTGTGGCAAAGTAAGATTGATGTGGGATTTTAACCTCTCAAATGTTATTTCTTTTTTCAGCGTTAAGAAGAATCGAGGGTTCTCCTGAGATCAGCTTAAACCAATCTTCATTATTCTCCGGTTTTACAACGATAGGTCGAGACAAAGACAAGCTACAGTAATCTTCATAGTCGCTCTAAAACTGATGCGGTTATCCTACTACTCCTCACGCCTGAACTGAGCCTGTTTAGATAATAGAAGGGAAACACCATTCACCGTAAAGAATATAAAGATGTGCCTAAGGGCATCAAGACTACGCTGACATTGTCTTTGAGCGGGAATTGTCTTCTGGCGATTCTGCTCAGCACCCGCCTTTTGTACCACGACAATCTCACAAAAGTAATCCCTCCCAGCATCGCCAGCAGGACTCTATAATCAATATTTTAATAGTCTTAGAGTCTAATTATAATATTAAAAAGGATTGTTAAATATAAGAGGTAACTTTTTCAGACTTGTATAACTTTGATTGCTGCAAGTAACAAATGCGATAGCTTCCTGAACTCGTTATGTAGAAACTCATTATTTGGTTTAATCATTGATGAACCATTTAAATTGCCAATACAGGAATAGGATGTGATAAAAGAGTGTACGAAATATTTTATTCATGATATTTAATAATAATGTTGAACAAATAAAGATTCATACTATGTCAATGTGTAACAAATTCTATGTCAATGTGCATATCAGCTATTACCATTTAACTGCAAAATTTATCGAGCAAAATTTAACTGATAACAAATTATGATTTAAATGGAATTCTAAATACCTCTCTCCATACAATTATTTATTGTAAAATTACTTAAATACCACACATACAACATTCATATAGAACATACAGTCAAAGGAATAGTTCGAAACTATGATTTACATTATAAACATAAATTTTGATTATAACTAGAATAAACTAAGCCTAATGTTTGATTTACTTTGTAACATGCAAAATATCGAATTTTAATTTGCAATATGAGTAATAATAAAATAAGGATAAAATAGAGAAAAAAAAATTCATGATACTTTTGTTTAGTAATAATATATACTAAAGACAATATATTAATATGACATTGTTCACGTTCATCAGAACAATGTTTCTATCTAACCCTGGTTACACAGTTTATCTTTTTTATAACAAGTACACAAAAAATCTAAGATTTAAAAGTAACTGCACAATTTTAAAATCTAAACACTCGTGTGACTCTGTTTTATTGATACTTTCAGCTTGGAAAAGCGCTGTAAAGCGTACATATACCTGTACAACTATTTTTAACGACATCTTTCCTTCTAAACAACATTGTTATATAAAATATTTAATGTTGCCACACAAACGGTGTAAAGCATTGAATTATTCAACTATTATTTTTCTATACTTCATAGCTGGTTTGAATTACATAATAAGCATAACAAGTTTTACGTAACTATCTTATATTAATTTTTTTGCTTATTATTCGACAGTGTCGCGAGAAGAGCCGAACTTTCACCTGGTAAGTGAAACCCTTGCCCATAACAAATATGCGCTAGTTGGGAACATTTACTATTACGCCTTGAGACATGAGATGTGAAGTCTCTTCAGTAATTTAACTATCTACAACGTCCTTCAGATCAGAACACAGTAATGTTTGCACACTACTATTTACCGACAGAAATAGATGCTGCGGTGGTATCTACCTAGACGGTCTAGTAGTAGTACTAGAGAGATCTAGCACCAGTAAAATTTACAAAATGCCTGAAACAATGAAATTATCATGATATCTAATTTTAAATAAATTTTGTAATAAATATGAAATGTGAATTTTATCACAAATAATAATACACACATAATCAACTTTTTAATTTCAGTTATTTTAAATCATAACCATAGACATTGTTTTCTATTTTTAAATTTCTTAAGTTCTTCATCGTGCAATTTTTAAATAAAGACAAAGAAGTAAAAAGTTTTGATATAAAATTAATTTCTTTCGTATTTTCTTATATATTTAATTGAGGTGTGCCACAGATGTAAAATAGTAAAATTTAACTTTTACGATATCCACTTGAATAATCTACATATATTTACTATATATATACAATATATATACAATATAATGAAAATGTTCTTTGAATCTATCACGTGAAAACTAGTGAACGTATCGACATGGGGACATAGACTGTTTATTATTTAAATTTCATGAATCTTTCATTATTTTACTTCTAATGAACATTTTAATTTCGTATTATTTATGCAGTTTCTATAGTAACGGTTGCTGTAGAAAGTCATTTACAGTTGCCGTCGCTCTCTAATTTTTATATTACGGCCGGCAAAGTGAGCGGGGAACAGCTAGTTTCTTATATAATGAAAAGACGTAGACATGCTAGTCTTATATATGTTTTATATGCGTTGTTTATATGTATTACGTTGTGGCAATGCGAAAGTTCGCTCAGTCACGAAAGCCAGGGCTCAGCTGCGTCCAGACAAATCGATTACTCGCATGACGCGTCGGTAGCGGAATACGGGGGAATCACGTACCTGTCACCTACACATTGTCGCATCTTTTTCCTGCTTGACCAATGTTCTTTTGCTTTTCAACCGGAACCCGAACCATTGGAATTAAAAATATTTTTTTTCTATCTACGAAGTCCTTACATTAATTTCTCATGGTGTTAGGTAACAATCAAGGTGTGGACAGACAAGCGTTCTCGCTTACTATGTTTTAGATCTCGTACGTTGACAGTCTGAACACAGGAACGTTGTTTTAGAGACAGGTGAATACGAGTGTTGTAGTCAGCCAGGCGGCTTTAAAACCTAATATCACCCAACAAACTACGTAATATGTGACCAAAGAATTGAAGCAGACAAGGTAAGCTCTTGCCTACAGCGTCACGGAGGCAGCTAAAACTCTCAAATTGATGTCAGTAAAAATAATCCAATCCAGAATATCAGTCAGTAAAAATAGACCATCAAGAATATTAACCTCATTCGGCAATGGTTTTTTTGCCTATGGTATAATATTTATTTTAAATCCTTTTCATGTACGAAATGTTCGTAGAATGTAAGATGAAATATATTCCAAATCAAGAATAACTTTCTTATCGTCGTTTAATAATAAATTTTGTTTAGAATATAAACACAGTATTAAAGGTCAAAGCACTAAATTACATAAAAAATCCCTATAGCAGTTCACTTTGTGAAAATGTAGGCGAGAATTTACTTTCACGAAGCAATATTGTCCACAAGAGAGTATTTGTTAAACTTTGTGTGTGCTTTCATATGTAAAAAAAAATATATATGTTTTTTATTCGAAAATAATACTCCATTGAATTTTACCATACAAAAGAAATGGCTAAATTTATTATGAAAGAAGTTTACTTTAAAGTAGCAATTGAATTAAATGTTTGAAAGTATTTATGGTGCTTATTATAAATCAAACACTTGATATGTTTTTTTTTTTCTAAAAATGGGATCACTTATATATCACATGGTATTAAGTGAAAAATATCGTCGGTGGTAACTCCGTTTGTATTGTAAATATTCGTTTTAAACCCGACAACTAACCCTTGAACAACATGGGGCTCGTGATTATCACCGGATACTTCCACAGTTTAGACGATAATAAATATTAAAGGAAAATAAGTGTACGACAGATAACAAATATATATTTAAAATTTAATTCAGTCTTGTTAACTCTGATACAAATTTTTCCCGGTGTTATATTAAATTATTATGTTCTTATGCCTGTGTTATATGCTGTCAAAATAATGTAGGTACAACGTTTAGAAGCTTTTACCAACATTATAATGTTTGCCGGTAAAACTAAGCTTAGGCTTAATATCACGCCTTTATATAATACACGCGTAAAATAGAAGCTTACATATTTTGTTTGTAGTACATGTAATAATAAATTAATATTTTTTTTTGCCAAAATAAAGTCTAACAGCCTGTCGGTAGTAATAATATTTTTTAGGGATCGATTTAAGAAAACACATTTTTCTATTATATCCCTACTGTAGTAAAATCAAAGTTGTTTTTTATACAAAGTGACATCACTGAATTGAAAGTGCCACACTTACCCCCTACGATTCAGTATGTATAAAAAGTCGTAAGTGTCATTAAATTAGCGTAAATCAATTTTCTCGTCGCCAAGGCAAATAGTCTTGTTAGCTTAACCCAGTAATTTCATTGCCATCAACACCTGAATATGGTAATATTTAAAAAGTACTAGTAGAAAGCACAGTTAGTATATTAAATAGTTATGGAAAAGCTAGGTAACAAAATACCTAAAGGTAACTATTAGGTAATAACTGCTGCGAGGGAGAAGTAATTATTAGTTTTCATGTGAACTTTACATCATACTTTTTTTCATTATGATAATTGTCAGTCATATTTACTCATTAAATAACATAAATTTAGTAAAGGAAGTAGAGATAGTTTAATATTCCACTTGTTATCAACTGTGTATTTACAAGTTAGAACACGTCCACAGTTATGAGCCGCTCTACGCGTGAAGTTAATATGAACTAGACTTAGTTCGAGCTATTCACCACTATTGAGGACTTTCACAATTTGTTTACTAGGAAATATTATATTTACTTTTCATACTGTCTTTTATTAAAAATGTTATGTAGCACAAAGACGGTCTCATTATCAGTAAGCGTTCTCTTTATCTTTACTATTTGAATAACATATTTAAAATTAACGTTTTATCGTTTCTTGCCCGATTTAACTATTTACATTCTTTTACCGTAATTATTATAGTTAATCCTCCATAACTGTATTTTCAATCTTGACTGATTCAACGAAGCTATCTTGTTTCATTTGTTTATATATATATATATTATTTGTATTTTAGCTCGAGCCTTGAGTCCGATGAAGCCGCAATGGTTGGCAATATTGTCATTAATTTACAACGTTTTCATAGAATATTGTTCAGTGTTATAATATTTTATAATAAGGAATGTTTAAATTAAAAAGCTTTGTATAAAAAGAGGTAGAGAAATTTTCTTTGCTTGTGTACATTAAAAATTTCAATTTATCGTGAGAAACATTTTCTCGTCCATTATTAAACTATGCCGCATAACAAAGAAGTATAAACGAACGGAAAGCATTTAATGTACATTTTATAACAAAGAAAATTCCCAAAAAAAAAGAACAGCAAAGTAAAATTATCGCGAGCATTCACGATTCCAATTCATCCATCAAAATCAAAAATGAGATGAAGCATGAAACAAAAGCGCTGAATGTTTTTTTTTTTCACAAAGAACATTTAATATTTGTATGTTAAATCAACAAAGGTCTGGGTAGTATTGGATTAAACCATAGAACAAGTATGTAACTACATTAAAATGTTTAATAAATGTACTAAAATAAAATACTTGTTATCATATAATTTAATATAGACAACGAAGAACGAAAACCTCAAAGGCAAATTTGTTCACATTTATCTACCTTGTAACTTTACGTTGGAAAGTAAAGCTTAGTTCCCTTGCAAGTTAGTCCATAACTATGTAGTTTGAAATAGTCTCTTGAGTGTAATGTTTAATATTGCAAGCTTGTCTTGTACATTCGTATAACTGGGAACATTGTTAAGAAACTACGTTTATTTTTAATTTAGAAATAGTATAAAATTATAATGTGTTAATTACGAAGGGAGGAGAACAAGACGTTTATCTGATGATTAGTTATACGCCCGCCCATTACAATGTAGCGCTATTAATTGTAATAAACAATATAAGGAATTTCTTCTCGTTACCTTAGTTATTTCATTAGCTGCGAAACTGAGTGATTAACTCAACACTCTTTATAAAGTGGATATCAGAAAAGTAGAAGTTTCAAAGAGTTTCCTGTGCCAATATACTACAAGAAACCTAGCGTAGCGATTATAACAATCTCTCTTCTTAGGGAGGTCTATATTTATAAGTAGATATTGTTAGGCATCATTAGGCTTATTTGAAATTAAGCTTAATTAATAGCTTAGTTTGTGAGGCCGTCGTACGATCTTGAGCAACGGGTTCAACCTCCTCGTGTTTGAATTTCTGTTGAATGTGGAAATCGTGAGTTCGCATCCGCCAACCCACATTTGGCCAGTGAGATGAATAAATGGCCTTGACTGTCTCCTTGCAAGAGAAAGTCCACAACAATAGTAGCATTAAGAAGGACGTTTATTATGTTATAAGGTTCATAACGTGATCGGTAGAACAGTGTTGGTGATTATCATTCTCATAATTCTGTCATACATTCTCTACAAATATAAAATGTCTAATTATTAAATATTGCATAAGTGTTTTTTATATACAAGGAAGTTTGTAAATCATGTTCATTATCCAATTGCAAGACTACTTATTTGTTTCCGACTTATAATATCAGCTACGTTTTTAGCGTTACAGTAAAACGTAGAAAACACACGTAAAACACAATCACAAAAAAAATTAAACGAATCTATTAACTTCTTATATTGCAAAAATAATGTAGGAACTGTAATAATAGTAAATAGAGATAAGTTCTTAACTCTTATTCCAATTTCTTATTACGAAAAGCCTTTCCGGTAAATTAAATTTGCATACCTTATCTGAAAGTTAGGAATGAAAGAGTTATACGATTTCTATAGAGAGGTTAGGGGTCGATCCGTCTGCGTTAACATAAATTTAATATCTTTGAAATAAACGTATTGTTTCTATTTAGCGTAATAAACAACATACATTTTTTAAATATCAATATGTCGATGGTAATCCACTCCTGGACACAACTTACCTAAAACCTTTACTACAGTCGGCGCTCTGGTACCTATATCTAAAAAAAATAAACTACTGCTATGACATAAAGTATTTTCCCATAAGACAAGAATCAAAGTCGATTATCCATCATACTGACCAAGTGTTGGTTACCGGATTATCTATTAGTTAATGCTTCTTAGATCAATGTTGGTTGATATCAGGCTAAGAGTAAACATCATCATTATTTCTGGTTATCGTTGGTTATAGCTGAAAGTTTTGTCTAACAGTTGTAGTGTGCAAATACATTTATTTCCATTAATAATATATTAATAATAGATTAGTTTATTAACGGCAATGGCAGTAAAATTCCTGCCTATATTTTAATAAATACAATATTATATACTAAATTATTAAATTTCGAAATTCTTGAGCTTTCATATTTCATAGACATTTTATATGTACAAAGAATAAGATATGAACAATTATAACATCGTAACAATCTCTTAATAGTCTAGAATACTCAGCATTCTCTTATCTAAATAGTTTTAGATAGTAATGTAAATATCAATTAAATAGGGTATACATCATTTAGATTCTAAATATCTATGTAATTAAAATTGATATTTGTTTTGAACTCTGATTTTCTTAACAAAACATCTCGCAGCGGTGTGACGTAATCTGATGCTGAATTATTTAACCTTCAGTCGTCCTTCACTAAACATTTAAATTATTCTGTAGCTCTTCGTCTCGCCTCTCTTGAGTATAATAATCTTTAACCACACTCTGTTTATAATGTAACATGAAAATCGAGAATTAATTTACTAATAACGAGCTATTCGTTTTAATGTTCCAGTGATATTTTCTTTATTCAAATCCAGCATGGTATCGGCATTCGCAAGATTTGCTGTCAGTTTTATCATGATGACTTATCAGGCACTGAACCACATAGTTTTGGGATTTTATAAAAGCTAATAATATCAAGAAGACACAATCTATCACCTCAATGTAAAAAATCCATACGACATTATCCGCTACGGAATAAAATATTGAAAAGAGCTAACGACCGCTATCTTGTTCATTTCATTGGCCAGTTTTAATATAACTGACTACCCCACAAACCATTCATCACTTTTTGAAATTGACAGCGGATTTCGCGCATACTTTTAATTTATTTTGAACTAAATCGCGCACAAAATTCGATTCATCTATAAAATTACGTAGTAGATACTATATACAATAAAAAAACATCAGTAACGGTGCGACGTCCACAATAATCATAAATATGTCTAGAAAAAAAAAAAAATATTTATTACAAATATTTTGCAATAATTTTTATTCTCACCTCAGGAAGTTGGAACCCAGTTTTATAGACAGAGAAAGGTTGTTTTTACTACTGACCATGGTGAAATTTCATACCAAAATATATTCTATTACATAGCGATAAAATTAATGATTTTTAATTACATTAAACCATTGCTATGAATTAAAAAAAAATGTATTAAATGGATTAATAGAGTATAAACATTAACACTAGAATTTTTTTATCTTGATAAGCGCCATCTGTGTTAATAAATATGCAACATTACGAATAAATATCTTCGAACTGAGTCTATGTAATTTTTGGTTCTTTATAATTTCTTTACAATAGATGACGCTTTAATTAACTTTACAAAGTTATTTACAACTATGAAGTCCTTTTTGTTACCTTTATCGCACATTTTACAAACCAATTATAAAAAAGAGATAAACTTTTTTATATTAACGTTATAAAACTTTACGCTTTGATGATTTTGTTTATTTTTTATGTTGTTTTATTACCATAACTAAGTTATCTTTAGATATTATTCATCTAACTAAACCTACTTTTGTTACTCGCTTAGATCGAAAAATAAATTTACACATACACCCAAATTAAAAAAGGTTTCGTGGATTAATCGTATCGTCAATAAAGTATCAGGGTATACAAACTGTTACAAATTTACGATAAAAATCGAGTACCTAATTTCAATACAAGAAATCATCAAAGCACAATGGATACATGTAAATAGAAAAAAAAATATAAAGGCTTTCAAACAGTCTTATTTTTCTTATAGCAACTACGGCGCCGAGTCAACAGCAATGAAAGGCCCAATTATATATATAACTACCTCAATTCCGTTAAGGCTGCCCTTCAAAGATCAATCATGCATGTACGACCCTTTGTGCGAGCCGCTCTGGGTGGTATGCTAAGTTCAATATTTATTCAGTCCGCAGCTCACAATGGCAGCGTATTTTAATGTTTTATGCTTACAATTCACATTGCCTAAAGCGGTGGCTGAACGATTTCGCACTGTGGCAAAGCGAAATAAAGAAGTGTATACAGATAGTCCACCATCTTCGAAATTTTAATTGATTTTTGCTTTGAGTTTTAAAAGCGGCAGTATATGTATAACGTTTTTTTAATATATAAAATGTACCCAGTCAAGTCTTCTGAACACTTAAGTTTAATCAATAACCATTACTTATTATTTATAAGTACCGCACAAACGGAAATAAGGTATACAAAAAACTGAACAAAGAGCGCAATATATAAGGTACAGTACCAGGTAAGCAGGCGTATCACTTACCACTAGGTGAACTTTATTATTGGTAGGTCTCTGTTGCCGGAGACCGTCTAGATAGGAACAACCGTAGTTCCTATTTTTGCCGCCAAACAGTAGTATGCAAACATTACTGTGTTCCTAATCGAAGAGAATTGAAGCGAGTGAAATTACTGGAGTAACGAAACAACATCTTATGTCTCAGGTGACGAGCGTAATGTGGTGTAGTATATATCATGCAAACTAACACCACGTTGTTATGGCCAGGTGTAACACTTATCAGATGAACGTCCCGCTCGTCTCGTTGCTTAATTGAATAAAAAAAAATACATTTGTTTATAAGTAGTGCCCAAAGAGACTACTGTGTATCCAATAAACTTAACGGAGGATAATCGAAATATGCTTATAAGATATTTAATTTCACACCTATGTGTGTAACATATTTGTATTTTTAGATGAATGTTCATTAAGACCGCTCTAGCGGTTTAGGAGATTAAATGAAACGACTAGAAGATAAAGAGAAACAAAAATATTTTCTGATCTAAGTAATAAGTATAAACATTCATGTAATCACAACAGCGTTGTAATTAATCAAACTATAAGGCAATTATTTTATTGCACTATGAAATCACAGGACAGAAATAAAAGAGAAAAATTTATTTGGGACTTAGTCTAACAACATTCTTTTGCTTAAAATTTGTTAAGAACATTTCAGGTTTCCTTTGGCATTTATCATAATAATTATATTAGTAAAATAAAATATACAAGGCGGGATATGTCTGCAGGATTCAACTAGTTGCCAATAAACTCTGTGCAAGCTATCGTCGTCGGGTACAAATGCGTGCGGGCTTATCTCACATGTCGACGCCTAGGACTTTTTATATCGACAGTTCACACTCTCCATCGCACAATTTGTTTTCCTGCGTGTATTTATATGACAGCGTTTTTGTAGCCGGTCTCTACTTCGCTGTTATCTTGTTTATAAAACTATTTTCTTGCAAACGTTACAATATAAAAAGCACTTCAATTAATCTGGTGACATGGATTCAAGCAGGGCTGGGCCAATCGGTGTGGAGATGTTAAAGTATTGCCTATGGTAAGCTGTGTATGTCTATCTGCACTTGTTGAAGAGAAAGAGATAGAACTAGGCCTAGTAACCTTACTAACTTAACACATGTTAATGGTATTGAATAGCACCTAATGATCACGAGTATGAAGAGTCTTTACACATTACTATATTATATTCATGATCTAGAAATATTAGCACGTTATTGCTAGGTAGCATAATAGGTGCTACGGTTTCACATATTTAGATGAAAATTGGAAAATCTGCTATATGTTTTAGTTAAAAATAGTTTCAAAAACAGGATTAGTTACATTGCATCGACAAAATTAAAATATAAAAAATCCTTTCATTAATCAGGATACTACACGCATCCGCATATATAGTCCTGCCACTGTAGTTTAACAAAAGAAAGGTATGGAATTTAATACTGCTGCGCCATCCTGATAGGAAATGTACATAAAAATGAAACCCTGCACTACGAAAATATACTAATAATTCGCATAATCATACCAGTTCTTTGACAAAGATTAGCATTCTCAGTAATCGCCTTAGCAACATATCGTAAGGAACATTTTCAACGATGTATAGTTTATTAAAAACCTGTTGGTGATCGTAAATAAATAAGTAATTATGTTGACATATAGTATGGAACGTCATATATAGGTTTTATTGCCTTATTCAATGTTTCTTGTTTTCGTATACAGTGATCATTAGTGCATCCGTTATATAATTGGTTTTGCGGAGAATGTACAAGAAATAGAAAATTACGACTTATAATTTACCGGGTGAACTGGTGGAACATTAATGACCGTGGGTTGTATATAATTTTCAATGCAAATATGTACTTACTAAATCCAGCGAAGAAATTTTCATTGGACGTTTTTAAAATTATGCTTACAGATAAAAGAAACTTAACTGCCCCGTAATAATTTAAAACACATTTGACATACGCTTATTTATACTCTGGATTGAGTAATTTTTACATATGGAAGAACAAACGATATACTTAAAACACTCCTCTTTTTAAAAGGGGGTAAAAAAGCTGTAAAAATATTACTAGCTATGTAGTACGAACCAATAACGTAAGCTCTTGCACGTTTATCAAACGAATCACTACCATTTGTGCCATAAATTTCCTTCAAAGCGCTTATACAAAACGCCACGTTTTCGTTATGTTCGTAATATGTTTAATAATTTATACATTTTTATAATTAAAAGTTCTTCAGGATATTCTAAATTTATATTTATCTGCATCATATCTTTCTAGAGTCTCCGAAATCTGCTTTCTGACATCCTCCTTAAGTCTAAAACAAAGAATAAGTAAATAAATAAATCTTTACTAAAGTAATAGTTACAATTTGAAAATGTACCTTATACATAAACTGGATGAAACCTATTATAATTCCAATACCCCCGTTGTAAATTGTATGATCTCAACTTCGGTGTAACTGTGATAAAATATCTCAGCAAGCCTCTTACCATAATTCTTCATCGGCTGACAACCCCTGATATATTCGTGCGCTCAAGCCATTACAGTAATATGTGTGCGACAATTATAACTCATATACCAGCATTAAAACGATTTACGACAATAACTGTTGATAATTATTAAATATGCACACCATATATCTTGACGTATATATCCAATAAAATTCTCTCTTAACACCAATAGGTAATGTCTTGATTGGACGTTTAGGACAGACGTTTAAAAATAATCTTATAAAATTAAAAATATCTTATGGCTTTGGTTATAATACAATAAAGACGAATAGGAAACAGAGTTTTTGGCTTGATGATACTCTGGCGGGTGTGTATCTGTCTTTCCGAGACCTCACAAAGAAAGTATTGGTACTAGAAGGCTTTTTTTATTCTATAAGCGACGAGCTTTGAACATTATTAAAGTGCTTGAATGGCGACCAGAAAGCGCAACGTTGGCAGACCCTCACTAAATGGACAGAGGACATAAAAAAATCGCCGGGAGCCACTGCATTCAAACAGCACGGAACCGTACTTTGTGGAACATATTATAAGAGATCTATATCCAGCAGTGGACAACTATCGGTTGTAATGATGATAATGAAGCGAAGAGTCAAGCGGGATGTTCACCTGACGGTAACGTCATCGTAACGGCCCGTCCACAACAACATGGCGCTAGGTACGATGATATATACTGCACCACATTGCGCTCGTCGCCTAAAATATAAGTTGTTGAATCTCGTTAACTCAGTAAGACTAACTACAGCGCTTTTCGAATCAGACCACAGCAGTGTTTGCACAGTACAGTTTGGCAGCAAACATAGGCGCTGATGTACCTCGACGAACTCCTGCAACAAAGTCCTACCACCAGTGAAATATATAATAACTATAGTAATAATTAGTCTAACCTATCTAAATGATATGATTGTATTTAGTAACTCTTTGAAACTAAATAATGAAGTTCTTCAATACACAAACAATAATTAACATTTAAAAACAACAAAGCTTTTTTGTAACTTTATGTCTATGTTTCGATGAATGATGATGATTTTTTTCTATGTTAGTAATATGAACTTGGTTTATTATTCAAGATATTCCACATGCCATACGTAACGTTCAGTTCTCTAACGTTCAATAATTCCAGCGATGTTCTCTCTCATAACTCTCAGCGAGAAATGTCTAAGCTGTACCGAATTCCACGGCACAATCGCACATATCGACGGTTCTACAGGAAATCGAGATGCATTCACGAGGTGCGAACGGAACGCGCCTGGAAATTATCTGCTTAAGAAAGTTGGTAGTAGATCGTGGTATAAAACAAATAATATTACCCAAGTTCAGTAACTTAATACTTATATAGGGGTTTATATTAATATTTGATACTAGAACGTACCACATGAACCCGATCTTTAAAAAATTCTGATTAGTGGTAAGAAAATATTTTATTTACAGTCTATATTTTGTTCTGAATCTAATAATTGAAAGCGCTGGAAATGAGAACAGAAAGTTAGTAAGAAGTCAATATCACTCCTGCATTTTTAATTATCACTAGGAATAGAAAGACTACTGTAGACGCCTTCTCAATGCAGCAATACACTGGCGATCTCTTTCATAATAATGAAAATCACAGAACGCTGTCTTTATTTGGATATCACTTCCACAAGGAGATTCTCGAAGGTTCTTAAAATCGTTATTTTTAATGTTAAGACACACGATTGACGGCCAAATTCTGATAGGTTATAGACCTAAACAATCTAGGAAGTGTTATTTCTGCCGACAAGAATGATATTCTTATTTTACTGTTAATGCGTTATCTAAGCGAAGTACTTCAGGTTACAACAGTAATTTCCTTGCTCTTATCTCAAAGCCCGGTTTCCAAGGAAGCGTCATTACAACGGTGCTCAGTAACAGGTTCCACTCGACGGAGAGGATTTACTTCCCACTGATCTGTACAATTACCTATAATTTTGGTCGTGACTAGAAACCTGGGAATATATGTATGAAACATCACTCTAAAATATAGAATTATTATTAAACAGTAATAACTTTATTATTTTTAATACAAATACATTATAAGTCTATACTTTTGTATCCAGATTATCAATTTTACATAATTTTAAGTGAAAATTTAGCCGGTGTTAATGAAACACATTGCAGTGTTATCTGAACCTCATACGTTGATTATCATCAGCAGGAAAACATTATACTAGTTTTAAAACATTCAGAATATGCGAATAATGGTCAAGCGAGATTAAAAAACCTGATCAACATTCAAACTCCATATATATAAAATTCCACAATCGAAGCAAACACCTGTTATACGATGATTAGTCACTGCTTCAGGAAAATTGTTATTTTGATCCGAATCATAAAGTAGAAATCTATAACAGCCTGACCGCTTTCAAAATTAAGATTTTTCTCCATTTCTCCACGCCAGACGATCTTTTACCATCTGCATCCATCTATTATTAGCTTGTCGGCAGATATAATTTTCCACCTTTTGGATGATATTCCATGAGGACTTGCGGAATCTCCACTCTAAAGTAAAAGCAAATATTAAATTTATCGTTAATATGGATTTCTAATTAATCGTTAATATAAATTTGTGATAACTATTATTAACCCAATAAATGACACATATTCGTAATGTATTTTCAAAGGATTTAAATTTCTTATACTATGAGACGAAGACATCAAAAAGTCTATGATTTACTGGACGCATACGAATGAAGAGGCATGCGCATAGTTGACATTTAAATGTTCTCATCAAGCGCTTAAACGGGAAACAAAAACTCAGTTCTTGATTCGCTTCTTCATTGGTCTGGACTTCTTAGAAAAAATTGTTGCATTCTAATGTAGTCATACCTAGATGAACTTGAATTTATTTAAAGTATGATCAAATAAGTATAACTTCATTAATATATAAAAACAGTATGAAAAAACGTAAAAAAAAATAGAAACTAACGTAGTAAATAAATACAAAATTGTCGGACAAAACACAGATTGCATAATAGGCATGTCTATAAATCGACTATTACATTGATAATCTACATTTTTATAATAAAGTTTTGCTAAAGATCTCCATCTATCATCCTCCTTCCGTCATCACTCTAAGTTTCAACTTCTCGCTATAGTCAGATTGATGGTTAGGCATAATAATGATAAAGAAGCTCTTTCTGTGGAGAACAGGTAAACTGTTACACTGCTAAACTGAAATCATACTGCGACTTTGAGCATCAATCTATTTAAAATCGTTATAACTATAGCTTATTATTTTTATTATTCTGGAATACTAGGCTTTAAACCTGTCCATGGTCAAATATTACAGTGTACATAATACTATGTCCATATTTGAATATATGACTATTAGAGTTAGAGTTCAGGATCCTTACTAACAGGTAAATAATTTGTTCGTCTCATCGCGTTATTAAAAAATATATAAGCATTTTTTTTTATTCTTCCAAGCAACGAGACGTGTAGGACGTTCACCTGATAGTAACACGCCTGCCCATAACAACGTGGCACCTGTTAGGATGATATACAATGCACCACATTGTGCTCGTCGACTTGAGATACATTGTAACTTCATTAGCTACAGTGCCGTTTAAACCGGAACACAGTAACGTTTGGACAATACTATTTAGCGGCAGAAATAGGCACTGCGGTGGTAGCAATCTAGATATCGTCAACAGAGATCTACTTTAAAGCGATAAGAGAAGTGCGATTCATCAGTGCATAGGTTTTAGTGCATCTTAGACACAGCATGCACCATTTAAATGCACAATACAAGCTCATATATCACTTGAAAACACAAACTTTGTCATCTCATTCGTATGAGTTTTAACATCAAGTTCCAATATTTTAATAAATGCCTTAAAAATGTGAACATGGGAATTTTAATAAGAAAAATCTTAAGAATCACAACATTTACATTGTGAATGTTATACACTTGTTAAAACAGGAAACATGTTTCATAATATAAATAGCAACGTATAAAAAGCTTAATAGCGAAGTAATATAACGTCCCCGGTTTACATATACCGCAGTTAGATGCCAGTTGGAGCTCGCAACTTAGGTTTATAGTCAGAGCTTAGTTAGCCAGCAGACTGGCAAACCTGACTCTGATATTACCTTATTTATCATGTTTGCCTATTATTAGACTACTGCTGAGAATATGTCTCTTAACATTTGCGATATTATAATAAATATTTTTTTCTACGTATTATTTTTAAAAGGACTTTTGTTGCAGTGTTAATTAATATTATTCTTAATAATTACTGGTGGTAGGTCTTTGTTTAAGTGTGGTATTCCGGTTTGAACGGCGCTGTGGCTAGTGAAATTAATGGAGTAACGAGACTCAACATCTTACGTCTCAGGCGATGAGCGCAACGTGGTGCAGTATATATAGTGCTAATTAGGACCACGTTATGGCTAGACGTATTACTTACTAATAAGTGAACGTCCCGCTTGTCTCGTCGCTTATATGAATTAAAACAATATATAAAAGAAGTTTTATTGTTTAATGTTTGTCTAGGAGATTTTATTTTGTATGAAATAATAACAAAAAATTTTTCTTTTCACTTCTTAAAAGGTATGCAAAATATTATACACAGATTTCGTGAGCCAGCTATTGACACAATAAACAACGATCAGCTTTTGATAGACCGAAGGGGACTAAAATGCACAAAAGATTATGCAGCACGACTCGCGCCACACGACTCTTATAAATCAGGACTTATCTTTTGTGAAGATAAAAGAAAACGTCATCGACCATGAAGTACAAGCAAAGAGGACAATGTACCCATAGTGCAATTTATAAATAGGGTTATTATGTATTCAAAATGTTGAAGAAATTTTATTAACGAAATAGTTTATTAAAAGCAAACGGTGTAATAAATATCCGAGCAAACATCTTAATATTGTAACAAATGTTAATTACGTAAATAGGAGCTCATTAAAACATCAGATTGTGTTAAAAGCAATTAAATTTAAAGTGTATCGTATAAATCAGAGAGGGATGGACTTAGGGATTGCAGTGCCTTTGTAAAATGGTCGGTACAAAGATTTCGCGCTGGCTCCTGATCCTGATAAGCTTCGTACTCATTTGTCACACGGATCCAGCAGACGCGTTTTGCAGATTCTTTTAACACCAAGTTATAATTTGATTTAAAATACAGTTTAGTTTTTTTAACAGTAATTTAATATCATTTATGAACAATTATTCTCTTTTGTATTCTCTACAATTACAAAGAATCTTCTTCATTGCCAAGAGTAGAGTTAACATAATTCAACAGCAGATCAAGTTGATTTCGTGAAAAGTCCTTTATCACATTAAAGACTGATATTTCTTATTATTTACTGATTAGTAACAATGCTGTAAAATTCTCTAATCATCACTTTCTGTTCTGTAATGTAATAATATCATTCCTCTTTCTATAGTTAGTTTTTAATTCTATAATTATAGTAACAAAGTCTTTTCTTTCCGACAAGAATATAAAAAAATTGTCGCATGAAATTGAGATATCGCAAGCTGTGTAACTATTCGACGAACAATTCACGTCGTACATCTATAAACATGCAGCATCAGATAGCTTACTTTATTGAATACTATGATATTCGATAAGCCTATACGGTATTATGATTGTAGGTTGTATCCCAAAAATAGTCACGCGCAGTAATTTATTAAAAAGATCGATGAAAAGATAGTTGAAATTCTGGATGCCGTATCGATGTCTATAAACTGACAATCGTTTCATTACGTCCAAGCACAAAAAATGTGTGGATTGCGCTAATTTTGATCCCGTATTAAGCTGTGAACGTTCTTTACTCTGGAAATAGCATCTCCGTAATCGAAATTTATATGTTAGCTATGCTTTATTATACCATTGCTTACAAGTACTTTAAAATATTACATTTTATACAGAATTGTTTAACTATTTAACATGCGCAACATTTTTGTTTAAAGTCGTTCTTAAATACATACATACACGATATCTTTTAAAATAGACTTTGCTTATTATCAAAAGGTTACCCGATTAAAAATGGATACGGAGTGGATAAGCTGATTAAAATTGTTGAAACGGACAAGTATTGTATATTTACTATGTGTTATAGTTTACATAAGTTTTTATAAAAGTGGACCATTAAAAGTAAGTCAACTGTCGCTTAACTTCCATAAATATATGTAGAAGATATTTTTATCTTTCGCTTTTAGTTGCGACGCGACATATGTTTCTAGATAAAAATCCATTTAAAATGTAAAAAATGAAATAAAAATAAACAAGTTCCGGTTTCCAAAGGATTGATAGGTGGTTGTGTATGCGCATTTGTAATAAACGTCAATAACTATCCATCATTCCATAATAGTACACTGTCTTTACATTGATGGCTCGCAACTGTAACCTTCATTCACCATCAGGCAATTATAAAATAAAAAGTATTTTGTTTCATGTTTAATCATTGATAATTGATAGAGACACCAAAAAAAATGGCACAGGTAATACAACAGAATACATAATATATTTTAAATGCTCATATGTCTACCACAACAAACTTAATATTTTTATTATTTATTATATAGTCACGCCTTTTTCCCAGTAGGGGTAGGCAGAGGTGAATAAACTACCCACATTTCGCCAGATGTGGTCAGATTAGATCCCATGTAACAGGGGGCAAGCCTGTTGCCACTTTATTGGGACCACCACACACACACACAAACATGATTTCAGTATGCGGGTTTCCTCACGATGTTTTCCTTCACCGTTTTTGTATCTCGCTGTTGTAACTAAAGTTCACAAATGTACATAACTTAAATATTAAGTCATTGGTACATGCCGAGGTTTGAACCTGCGACCTTCGGAATGAAAGCCGCACGCTCTAACCATTAGGCCAGCGAGCTACTTACAAACTTAATATGAGTGGTATATTTGTTTTATCTAATTTTTTTGGTCAAGTAACTTAATGAAAACTTTTTTAATTACATCGAAATTTTTATAATATTTTAACTTGATTATTTGCAGCAAGGAATAACAAATAGATAAGAGCAAGTATTGACTTCGAAATTAGTTATTATCCTATTTATTTATCACTAAACAATTTTAGAAGACAATTGAAACAACATCTCTGCGTGTGTCGTTTCGTCTTAAATCATCGCGAAAAAAGCACGTGTTCAGTTTTTTTTTTACAAAATAACTTTACAAAGCGCTGTTGCTAATATATAACGTAATCCTACATATTTTTTTTTTACTATTCGACCACACACGATTGAATAGGTGTTATCAAAAGCATAACATAAAATTACAAAGCGTTCAGAAACTACTTCGTTTAATTAATCGCAGTGAGACGCTATCTGAAGCAATTGAACACCCGTTCTGATGTCCTTATTAAATTGTCTTAAGATATTTAAGAGTGGGCTAAGATAAATTTACTCGATAATTAAGGCCACACAGTCGGCGGTCTAACATCTAAAATATAGTGTAAGTAAAGTAAGTATTTTAGCCAATAATTCCTCTGAGTTTTTTTTTTTAAAATATTAAGTTAATACACGACAATAAAACACAAAGAAACTCATTTGAAAATTTAGCACCTTTATAAGTAATTAAGGTTTCAAATATCTCCCTTCCGCTTTTTTGCTCTTTATTCAATGCTTTATAAAAAGTGTTACAGTGATTGGATTTAGTTCAAATATACGCCGTTTTGTTCGATAATCTGTTTCCATCTAGACGGCAACTTCATAATACCTCCCTCGTAGAAGCCCCCCTCCTTATTTGCGAAGAACTCGGACAGCCACTTTTCACAAGCCTCTTTTGAGTTCAACTTTACACCACCAAGGGCGTTCACCATGGACAGGAACAGGTGGTAATCACTTGGCGCTATGTCCGGGCTATATGGTGGATGCGATAAAACCTCCCATCCGAGCTCCCGTAGCTTCTGACGAGTCATCAACGAAGTGTGTGGTCTGGCGTTGTCCTGGTGGAACACTACACCCTTCCTGTTGGCCAATTCTGGACGCTTCTGGTCGATCGCCTGCTTCAAGCGGTCCAGTTGTTCGCAGTAGATGGTAGAATTAAGCGTCTGGCCATATGGGAGCAGCTCATAGTGGATGATTCCCTTCCAATCCCACCAAACACACAGCAAAACCTTCCTGGCCGTCAATCCCGGCTTGGCCACTGTTTGGGACGATTCACCGGCCTTCGACCACGACCGTTTTCGCTTGATATTGTCGTATGTGATCCATTTTTCGTCGCCAGTCACCATCCGCTTCAAGAATGGGTCGAGTTCGTTCCGTTTCAGCAGCATATCGCAGGCGTTGATTCGGTCCAGAAGGTTTTTTTGAGTCAAATCAATCATGCGGCACCCAAACATCAAGCTTTTTTTGTATCCAGCCTTCTGCAGATGGTTTAAAATGGTTTGGTGACTAACTCCCATCTCCTGGGCGATGTCACAAGATGCCACATGCCGGTCTAACTCGATGTAGTCCATGATTTGGTCGGTATTTGTCGTCACAGGTCTTCCGCCGGCTGGCTTATCCATGGTGTCGTTGTCACCGGCTCTGAATCGTCGAAACCATTCCTCCGCGGTTCGAAGTGATAGAGTACCATCCCCCAAAACACCATTAATCTCACGGAACGTTTCTCTAGCGGATTTGCCTTTAACGAAGGAAAACTTTAAAATAGCGCGAATTTCGGCGTTAGTGAACTATATGTTTACACGTCTATAACTGTTGAACGCAATATCCAAACTAATTATGTATAGCGTCGTTTTGTAGGTTATGTCAAGACCTTTCAAATTATGTATAGTTTTGCCAGATACGAGTAGCGCTTTGTACATAGCCGCGAAATTCAAAAGACAAAAAGGCAGAAGGAAGATATTTGACAACCTATTATATACAGGGTGTCTGGTGGCAGATTTATGTTTTCAAATTTAAATAAAAAATAATATGTTTGACATATAATTTTACTAAAAGTATTAAAAGATAGAGTAGAGTACAAATGCGGATTTCATTTTTTAAAGATAATGTCATCCAAATGTCTTCCATCCTGTTGCACACACTGTTCGAAACGGAGCCTCGTATTCCGAGCCATACGCTGCAGTAAACTTGGTTCAATTGCGCTGATTTCTCGCGGAATATTTTCTTTTAAGTCCACAACAGTTCGCGGATTGTTGGCGTAAACTCTCTCTTTGAGGTAGCCCCACAAAAAAAAATCCATTGGAGTTAGGTCGGGTGACCTCGGTGGCCACGGGATGTCCCCAAAGTGACTAATCAGTTTTTGAGGGAGATTTTCTCGCAACAAATCCATCGAAGCTCTGGCCGTGTGTGCGGTCGCACCTGTACCGCATCTTGTTGAAACCACGTGTGTGATGAGAATGATGAATGAGCTCGCAGGTTCGGCAAAAAGAAATTCGAAATCATGAACCGATAATTCTCACCATTGACATTCGTCGCTTGGCCCCGTACATTTTCAAAAAAAAATGGTCCGATTATCCCATTCGTGGATAAAGCGCACCAAACAGTTACCCTTGGGCAATGTAATGGTTTTTGGTGCTTCAGTCGAGGATTGCGAGTTCTTAGAGCCCAGTAACGGCAATTTTGCTTGTTTACGTGTCCGTTTAAATGAAAATGAGCCTCGTCGCTCCAAAAAATGGAATTCACAGTGCGTAAACGCTCCAACATTGTTTCACAAAAAAATTTGCGTGACGCAAAGTAATTTTTTTTCAATTCTTGAATTATTTGAATTTTAAAAGGATGAAACTTCATATCTTTTTTCAAAATTTCATGCACAATTGCTCTTGGAAGTCCCAGTGAAGCTGCCCTTTTCCGTATCGAAAGTCGTGCATTTTCACGTAAACTGCGTTCAACCAGTTCAGTGTTTTCGGGGGTCCTTGACGATCCACTAGGTCCTGGCCGTGGTGTGTTCATAGCCGAAGCAGTTGCGCGGAACCTCTCCACCCACGAACGAATTAA
Source organism: Troides aeacus (assembly GCA_033220335.2). Taxonomy (NCBI): domain Eukaryota; kingdom Metazoa; phylum Arthropoda; class Insecta; order Lepidoptera; family Papilionidae; genus Troides; species Troides aeacus. The sequence continues at coordinate 4,567,132 of CM067270.1, forward strand.
ATTCACACTTGGCCCATCGCCTATCCGTCGAATATTGAAATGTGAACAAAACTGTCGGCGAGCGAGTACCTAAGAATCGTTACTCTTGAAAAATGCTTCAATAGCGAACGCGCGATGCTCACCCGACCACTGCGACATCGTGACTAAGAAATCCGCACGATCAGTGATTCTAACCTTCCCCCCGCACTGTTTATAACTTATTGAGATATTCGTTTTTTAAAATATATATCTGCCGCCAGACACCCTTTACTACGTTTGTATTTCTATTATTTTCATATATATTGAACATTGAAGAATAAAACATTCGCTATCTAAATCGTATTTTTCGTTCATGTAACATCTCTACAATTACAAAAATGTAATGGATAACTTCACCTTTTTTATTTAAAGTTTTTAGTTATCTTTAAAATATATTTTCTATTAAAACATCGCTACTTTGTTATTAGCACTATGGTATTTCTACTAAAACTCATCACAGATATTTAATTTTGTTTACATAGTTATAGAATCTCACTAACATAACTTTTTATTATATTAAAATTATAAGTAACTATATAAACTATCTATTTATTTATAATCTTTATTTTGGTACCTTACTTTAGGTTGCAATGAGCGGACTTAATGCCTATAGGCATTTTCTACCAGTCAAATTAGGATTAGAGAGATATAGTGGTAGGTGCGGTAGAAATATTATAAAATATTCATTATATATTAAAGGTTAATTTTCATTTAAACAGTTTGTTTAAAAAAATTATATGTTTATTGGGTTCAAGTGAATACGATATATTTTAATGAATTAATGTAAGTACTCTAAATAGAAATATATCTCTTGCAGTTTTAATAAACTTTTGTAGAAACATCTTAAGTATAAAGTGTTAAAAAAAAATTGTACTGAAATGAGGGAAGGAAAGAAAACTTTATTCAAAATTCCGTTGAAAAATGTCACCAAAAAGAGTTTCATTACAAAATTAAATGAAAGGATAGGGGCTACTTCAGCAGGCGTTAAATGTAAAAGATCATCTGTACATTTCTAACATAAATATGCAACAGATAACCAAAATTGGTTATCTATTGCATTCTAAATTCTATTTTTTTTAATTGAGCGACAAGACAAACGGTATAGTTCATCAAGACGGTTTACCTGATGATGCGTGGTACGCCTGCCTATAACGTGGCGGTAGTTAGGATGATATATACTGCTATACATGTCGTCCCCTGAGGCGTAAGATGTTGAGTCTCATTACCCCAGTAATTACACTAGCTACAGCACCCTTCAAATGGAAATCACCGTGGACACATGTTTACATACAACTGTTTGACGACAGAAATAGGAGCTGCAGTGGTATCTACCTTGACGGTATTCAGGAACAGAGACTTACCAATAGTATGACTACCACAAATTAGCTTCTTTGTTGACTATGTGAAAAAATTTCAACAATCAAGTAACTTCACTTTTATTGTCAATTGTCTAATCATGTAGTCGATTACAGTGAAATGATACACCATGAATATCATGACGTGTTATTACTAAGGCTAACAACCAACACGTCACAAGCAGAGTTAATTTGACAAATCCCATCAATGGACCGACAAGCTTATTTCACGATCGTAGGTTAAAACATTAATCTTTTACGACAGTTCAATTATAAAGCACTTTGTGTACGAAAGGAAATATTAGGGGGACCGGAAAGTAATGTCGTTTTCTTACGCTAAATACAAACACATACATTTTTAACGAGTCTTTATTTTTAATCAATGATGTATTCCCCATCATTGTCAATAACCTTTTGCCATCTAGTGAGTAAATTTTCAATCCCTGATCGATAAAAATTTATTGGTTTTTCGGCAAAATATCTAGAGATGGCATTTTGGATATCATCCAAATTTGCAAATGTTTTGCCACTTAAAAAGTGTTGCAGCGCTCGGAATAAGTGGAAATCCGATGGTGCAACATCGGGCGAATATGGTGGATGAGGCAGCACCTCCCACCCCAATTCATTAATTTTTTCTAGAGTTCGCCTTGCGCAGTGCGGTCTTGCATTGTCATGTTGGAGAATGACGCCTTTTCGGTTGACAATCGCTGGCCACTTTTCAATTAAAGATTGATTGACTCGCTGCAATTGTTCGCTGTAGAGGTCTGCAGTAACAGTTTCTCCAGGTTTCAGTAATTCAAAATGAACAATGCCGCGAATACTCCACCAAACACACAAAAGCGCTTTTTTGGGGTGTAAACCTGGCTTAGCAGTACTCCGAGGGATTTCATTTGGGGAGAGCCACTGCCTTTTGCGTTTTGGGTTATCATACAGGACCCATTTCTCATCTCCTGTGATCAAGCGATCAAAAAACGCTTCTGTGTTGTGTCGTTGAAGCAATAAGTTGCATGTGATTGATCGGTTAGCCTTATTCTGTTCGGACAGATTATGCGGGACCCAAACACCTGCTCTGCTTACTTTTCCAATCTGCTTCAAATGTTCTTGGATGGTCGACCAAGGTTTGTTGAAACTGTTTGACAATTCCTCGATCGTCTGACACGGATTTGCTTCCACTTCCGCCCTTAACACGTCGTTGTCTAACGCTGATGGTCTTCCTGATCGATACGAGTCGGAAAGATCAAAATTACCCGATTTGAACTTGGAAAACCACCTTTGGCATTTACGAATGTCCAGTGCATTTGGATAAACATCGCAAATGTTTTTGGTAGCAACTGTTGCGTTATTTCCCTTGCGAAACTCAAAGAGCATGCAATGCCGGATGTGTACCTCTTCTGGTATTTGGCTGGCCATTTTACCCAAAATTACAAAAAAAAATTGTAATTCAATTGTCTATAAGTAAAGAAATCACTATAACCTCACAATGTCTTTGGTACGCCTCTGAACAAAACAATGAGCTGACAAATGACAATCAAGTATTGGCATGCGCAGAAACGACATTACTTTCCGGTCCCCCTATTAAAACATTCAACATGCATGTTAATATTTTATATTACGTTTTGTTTTATAAGAAACCTGTCTGCATTTAATATAATTTTTTTATATTCAACGAAGTATCGAGACGCTCTGCCTATACTATTGTGCATATAGTTAGGATAATAAACACTGCACCAAATTGTGCTTGTCTTGAGACATAAGATATTCACCTATTGACCTGTCCAGACGATCTCCAGCAACAAAGATCTACCACCAGTTATTAGAGTAGTATTAATGATTCTTTTTTATGTAAATTCTGTTTTTCCTTGTTTATTTTGTTATGTGCAATTCAAGGATGCTCAAAATACATACAAATAATTATTCAAGAACATTTCTCCTATTTGTTTTAGATTATTTAAATTAACCAACATTATTCTAAAATAAGAATAAATAATGTATGCGACAGTCGACGATACCTTGTACGGAGAAAAGGCGTTGGTACATTTTTTCTTCTTACCTTAAAAGAGCTTCTAAATTAAAAGTCAAATTCAAATTACTCTCAAACACGGAGAGAACATTAAGATTTATTTTTATGAACCTAAGAGTAATAATCTATGTAAATCCTAATTTTTATATACCTATGTTTATAACATAATAGTTGTTTATTACATTTACGTTTGACATAGCAATGCTAAAAGATGGAAGTGAATAATATACCGTGTTATCAATTTGAACCTTTTTAAAAACAAGCAAAGTAATAACTAAGCAACGTTTTTATTATAACATAAATTTCTTCATAGATTCTATTTACGGTTACGTCTAAACCATACGGATTCTATTTGTGGTCAGACCCACATTGCGGTCAGCACAAGTCTTGTACATTGTTTAAAATAAAATATTTGTAATATTTTACATATTATATTTCTATATATATTAAGTAGCTCGCTGGCCTAATAGTTAGAGCGTGCGGCTTTCATTCCGAACGTCGCAGGTTCGATGACTTAATATTTAAGTTATGTACATTTGTGAACTTAAGTTACAACAGCGAGATACAAACGGTGAAGGAAAACATCGTGAGGAAACCCGCACACTGAAATCATCTTTGTGTGTGTACAAGTGGATGATTATTCGCCTCTGCCTACCCCTACTGGGAAAAAGGCGTGATAATATAAAAAGAAATATATGTATTACTATAACACGTTTTAAAGGTTCGTTTTAATAGTTATTATAGATTATATTTAAGATTGCTAAAGACACTGAAATAGATTATGCATCTAAAACTTGCATAACTCAATCTATATGACTAAGTGTGACATTCCGCGACCTGGTTGTAGATATCTCCACCTCTGGCCATGCATATATCCGAAGTTCAAACTATGAGACAGTATTCGTTAAGAGAAGCCCCATGTCTAGCCGTGAACTGCCGCAGATTGATAATAAATAATTGCTTAAATCATCAAAACTTTTTAAACGTGTAACGCTTCAAATAAAAAATTCTTTAAGAAATTAGAAACTTAATTCAACAACATCTTATAAGACAATATCCACGATAAAACTATTTTGTATATAGTTAAAGTAACAATTTCAGTACAACATAAATGCAGCAATGGTAACTTATTCATAGATCTAAAATCTTTCATTGGGTTTTAAAATTTAAATACATTACTAGTTTAGACCTCAAGCGTCAAAGGATAAATTGAGAATCGCACTGAATTGAGTACGATTAAAAAAATAAAAGTACGCAATAGATATTATATTGTATAAAGAAGATTTAGTTACAAATATGAATACAAAGGACTATAAAACAGTATAAGCGTATCGCGAATATCGGAGGCTGCCAGGTAAGCAGAGGTTTATTGATCGAGGCCTTTACATGCATTGTAAGATATAAGACAGTTTGTGTCTAAAAGTTTACTGACCACGAATAAATCAGATATAAGCCGCATTCTATATAACTTGTAGATATTTTATTAATTTTTATGTGTAAGTAAATTTAAGACTATTTAAGAAGACTTAACTAAAACTATAAACTATTTTAAAAAGTTCAAACTAATGAATCATTCTATAATAGTTTTTGATTATTATAGATAATAATTCAAATATGGTCACCAACCTTTTTTTTTAAATGGAATAATAAAGGTTTAAAATGTTACAAAAAAAAATGCAAACACAATGAGCTCACCGCACCTTATCGACATTTGCGCATCTCATTCATTAGTCTCACGCGTGACTGCAGTAAGTAATGAACCCGCTAACGGTGTTAGATAGACAATAGCCAGTAATTTTTTTTCATTCACCTTATTTCAAGTAGCAAAACCTAGAAAAAAAGATCTTTGCAAGCAGATAATACTAAACAAATTGAAAGTGAGAATAAGAGACTCCTTAAACACTGAATTAATCTACCATAGTAACGCCTATGTAAAATTGCTAACTATTATTTTATAACTAGGCAATTAAATCGATTGGTAAGAACTTGTTTCGTAAGCTTCGACGACAAAAAAAATATATACGTGTATATACGGAAAAAACATGAAGGAATTATTACTACTTGATAGGAAAAAAACTGCTTCAAACTTCTATCAAATAATAATATCTAAAATTGAACGCGGAGTGAAGATTAAATTTTTTTAAAAGATAGTTTTTCTTCTAAACAAAACTCAGTCAGCTCCAAGAACTCAGAATGCGTTGCAAGTATTTTTTGGAATGACAGGAAATGCATTTTTTCCATTACTAAACAGCGTGAGAAAACTTTTTTATAGACATTTCTAACTAAATCTCCTGCTTCTTACCAGCGGACAATTTCAAGCTCGAATAGACATGAACGCATTGATCGCTGCGCACGCGCATCGACTTGACCCGTCACCGTTTGTTTACTTGCCGTAGTATTCTATTCAAATGTCCGACATTGATAAATTGATCGCACTATAAATATAAAACTAGTATGAATAATTATGACAGCTCTAACACAGGAATACTGAAGGAGAAATCAGAATATTTGTCGAAGCTTTCCTATAATCCGTATTATTTACATGTAAAGAAATATAAAGACATTGTGAATCTGCTGATGATAACAAAACTCTATTTCTAGGATCTAAGAAAGGATTCTAGTGAACAATACAAGTTTTCGTAGGTCTTCAGACTGGAAACATTTATTGGTAAACACTAACTCGGTTTTAAAGATAAAGGCTTTGTAGTATAGCATTATATTTTTAATTGTTTTATTTACTTGTATAGATACAGAGATTTTTTTATAGGTAAAGGTAATTCCTCTGGTGTGTAAACATTACTGTGTTCCGGTATAAATTGCGCTGTAAGTGAAATTACCGGGGTAACTAGACTCAACGCCTTTGTCGCAAGGCGACAAGCAAAAAATGGTGCTGTGTATGACATCCTAACATTGTTATGGGCAAGCGTATCACTTATCATTAGGTGAACATCCCGCGTGTACCTTCGCTGAACTATATACAAAATAATAATAGTAACGGTTCAAGGACTCCATTGTTAATAAAATAAAATTAAACACCTAGTATATTATTAGAAGGGTTCAAGAAACTGTCAGCTTGTTCTGCATAGAACGAACTAGAAACAATAATTAAAAAAGCTGTAAATACTCCGTAATGACCATGACATCAAGACAACCGTCATCTCAGTCATGCAATGACCATAAGTAAGATAATATTCACTTAAATGTAAGTGTACTATATGATCCTTGCCCGCCTCGCTGGCTGTAACACCCACGCAATTCTCTTTGGGGAACGAATGTTGTAAAATCCATTCTTATATTGTTCTATTTTTGTCCTGTTCTGTTTATATAATATATATATATATATGTGTACGTTTATATATATACATATTATTTATTAGAAATAAAATGATGAAGCATCGATGAAATTCAATAAATAAACAGCCCATAATTTACAAATCATTCTGTGTTGAATGGGGATGTTGCCATGTCAATACGTTTACCAGTTTTTACGCGATTGGCTGAATTTAGATATAGGAATAAGTTGACTAAAATTCGGACAAATATGTTTAATTTAATTTTATAAATAAATCCCTTTAACTCTGTTACCGCCACAACGTTGCACTTACCTTGTTACATTAAAGCTCGCCTCTAATAAGGAGAAACAAAAAAAGACCCTTTTTATTTCCATTTACAAGGTGAAAGAAACTCCACGGCCCAGTCGGCGCTTTTTGTGTCCGTGCTCTCGTTAGGAAGGCAATAAAGAGAAACACTTTTTTGTTATTCATGAGCGGTAATCATTGTAAATTATTCGTAAAAGTATAAAATGAAAACGCCATGTTTTCATTGTGCACGATATTTCAAAGGTTGATACAAAAATAAACCCTTGTCTGTTTAAATTTTTCATGTATTTAGTAAAAGCGATTAGGTAAGGCAAATCTATCCAAACAGATAAAATTGAAGTGTCAAATACTATTCTACAAAGCAGTGAGACGAGCGGGATGTTCATCTGATAGTAAGTGATACGCTTGCCCACAACAACGAGACGCTCGTTAGGATGTTCTGTACTGGACCATATTGTGCTCGTTGCCTTGAAACATAAGATGTTCAGTCTTGTTATCGCAGCAATTTCACTACCTACAGCCCCTTTCAAACCGGAACGCAGTAATGATTACACAGTTTGGCTGCTGAAATAGAAATCGCGATGATCCCTACATATACGGGCTCCGTCAACAGAGACGTATGATTAGTAAATATGCATGTTTACATGGCCAAAAGACTTTTAAAAAAAATTACGTCTTGTCTGTTTTATTGCAGATAATCTCCGCAATTTACATAAATATTATGTATCCGTCTTTGTGAATTATGATATACATAAATTAAGAACTATACCTTCCCCATTTTTTAATTAAAATTTTACGCTTCCTTTCATCATTATTTCAATCGAATGACGTCCACTGCTGGATATAGGTCTTTTGTAAGCTTTCTTTAGTTAAGACATAAATTAATGTCCTTTTCTTGTAATTCTCAATATCTTAATTTTCTATATATTCTATCTTTTAAACCAATACATTATTAAGAACTTTTTTTTAATCATTTAAGCGACGAGACGAGCGGGTATTGACTAGATAGGATGATACATTCTAATACATGATATATACACTTTGCGCTTGTCGTCTGAGACATAAGATGTTGAATATCGTTAATAATTAATATAACTACAGCGCCTTTCAATCCGGAACACAGTAATATTTGCACACCACTGTTTGGCTGTAGAAATAAAGCGGTGTAAGTTTTCCTGTGTTTTTACTTATTTACGACTGTTAATTTAATTTTAAAATCAGTTAGTAAGTACGTGTCAAACGTTTGTTTATTTTACTTGTGTTAAATTAATTTAAAAACTATCAGGACATTGTACCGAGAGTTTAAAATCGTTTATAGATTAGTTACGGCTTGTATTTAAAACTTATTGACTCAATAAACTTGTACGTTTAGTACAGGTTTGTAAAATAATACCATGTCATAATAATTTTGTTATCTATAAACAAACAGTTTCTTTCGTTATTCCCAAATATGTTATGTTATAATATTTACGAATTATATTCCGCTTGATTTATATTTGAGCGATTTTTTTTTTCAATAATTTACATAATTGGCACGAAGCGTGGAATGAACTTGATATAATTACGGAGTTAATTAAACACAGGTTTAATTAAACAGCAGTTCCCGCGGCGGCGGCAGTTTTAATACAAACAAGACTTAATCAAGTATTAACTGAGTGTAAAAATACACAAACGCGTTAAGATTCTTCTTACAAATCAATTATTTAATACACATATGAATAATAACATATTACAAGCCATTGAAAAACTTTTTAAAAATAAATATCATATCTCTATGTGTGTGGAAGTGTAACCTAACCTATGTCCAGATTAAATTTTTTCAATGATTTTCAGCTTAAAACGCTTTTGCGTTATACATCACTCTATATAACTTATAGTACACTTTATAATATTTATTAATTACATCATAATATATACATACAAAAAAAAATTCTTTTCGTCATGATGTTTTATTAGATAATATAATCGCGTGGCTATTTCAATACATCTAAATAAATTTTACACATACCAACAAGTTTGTAATAACAAACAATGTGATTCTTGACGAAATATTATATATTAGGGGGACCGGAAAGTAATGTCGTTTTCTTACGCTAAATACAAACACATACATTTTTAACGAGTCTTTATTTTTAATCAATGATGTATTCCCCATCATTGTCAATAACCTTTTGCCATCTAGTGAGTAAATTTTCAATCCCTGATCGATAAAAATTAATTGGTTTTTCGGCAAAATATCTAGAGATGGCATTTTGGATATCATCCAAATTTGCAAATGTTTTGCCACTTAAAAAGTGTTGCAGCGCTCGGAATAAGTGGAAATCCGATGGTGCAACATCGGGCGAATATGGTGGATCAGGCAGCACCTCCCACCCCAATTCATTAATTTTTTCTAGAGTTCGCCTTGCGCAGTGCGGTCTTGCATTGTCATGTTGGAGAATGACGCCTTTTCGGTTGACAATCGCTGGCCACTTTTCAATTAAAGATTGATTGACTCGCTGCAATTGTTCGCTGTAGAGGTCTGCAGTAACAGTTTCTCCAGGTTTCAGTAATTCAAAATGAACAATGCCGCGAATACTCCACCAAACACACAAAAGCGCTTTTTTGGGGTGTAAACCTGGCTTAGCAGTACTCCGAGGGATTTCATTTGGAGAGAGCCACTGCCTTTTGCGTTTTGGGTTATCATACAGGACCCATTTCTCATCTCCTGTGATCAAGCGATCAAAAAACGCTTCTGTGTTGTGTCGTTGAAGCAATAAGTTGCATGTGATTGATCGGTTAGCCTTATTCTGTTCGGACAGATTATGCGGGACCCAAACACCTGCTCTGCTTACTTTTCCAATCTGCTTCAAATGTTCTTGGATGGTCGACCAAGGTTTGTTGAGACTGTTTGACAATTCCTCGATCGTCTGACACGGATTTGCTTCCACTTCCGCCCTTAACACGTCGTTGTCTAACGCTGATAGTCTTCCTGATCGATACGAGTCGGAAAGATCAAAATTACCCAATTTGAACTTGGAAAACCACCTTTGGCATTTACGAATGTCCAGTGCATTTGGATAAACATCGCAAATGTTTTTGGTAGCAACTGTTGCGTTATTTCCCTTGCGAAACTCAAAGAGCATGCAATGCCGGATGTGTACCTCTTCTGGTATTTGGCTGGCCATTTTACCCAAAATTACAAAAAAAAATTGTAATTCAATTGTCTATAAGTAAAGAAATCACTATAACCTCACAATGTCTTTGGTACGCCTCTGAACAAAACAATGAGCTGACAAATGACAATCAAGTATTGGCATGCGCAGAAACGACATTACTTTCCGGTCCCCCTATTATCAATACAAACCTTTTTTTTTTTTTTTTTTTGATATCGGTGGTGGAAATGCTGTTAACGCATACCCAGCGTCCTTTTCAAGGGGGGGGACGCCGGGTTATGTGGGGCTCGGGGCCACTGAGATGTTGTACGTGACCCCCATACCCACTAAAACCACCACCGCTTGTCCCGCCACACGCATACTGGAGACGCCCGGGTTTCAGCCAAGCAACTCTCCGGGCGCCTCCGCGTATAAAACTCCTCTTGGTGGGTGCCCGCGGGGAGCAAAGGCACCCACCTGCCGTCCCGTACCGGCCCCTCGCGGGACCGGCACGTTGGGGCCCCCCGACCCCACAGACGACCGCGCGCGCCCACGACGGAGCGCATGCCCGGCCGCCGCCCTCCCGTGAAGGAATTGGGCGGCGGCCTCCTCCCTCCAGACTCCCCCCCCTCGTCGAAGTGGGAGGGGGGGGACAAAAACCAAGACTCCCCCGGGGGACGCACCCCCAGGGGAAACACGACAAAAGGCCCAAAGGGCCACGACCAACGGCCCGAACGCCCCCTCACACCGTGCCCGGCTAGGGGCCCATCGCTCACGGCGGGAGGAAGCGGACGGCGTGGTTCTGCCGCCGCGCTCTCCCGCCGGCCCGCCGCCGCCTGCAAGGTGCGGCAGCGGCGTCGGCCTCCCTCGTGCATTATCAATACAAACCTGTGCCTACTAATAGCGTCTCCATTTTAGTCAACTATGAAAATTATTATCATATAAGTGATTCAAATACAAATACAAGCATACGAATTACATCCACGTTTACATTACATGAAGTGTAAATTAACGAGATCTGTAGAAATACAGATTAATTCACTTAAATTATCTTTCGGGAATGATTAAGTTCGACGAAATTCTCAATTGTTGGTAAAACAGGCTTGATCTTGTATGTGGTGCATCAACTGGTTTTCTTCATCGTATTTCGGTGTAGACGTCAATATTTTCTCAAAACAAAGTAATAAATACTTAAAGCAAGGTATCACACAACAATCCATACAATAAATTGTTATTCGGTCCTAAAAATTTCCAACTCACATTTGCTTTCGACTCAAAGGGCATAAAGATGTCATCGAATGTACCAACGGATGAAATATCGCTACAGAGTGGATTGCAACAATATCTTCAAATATTTATCCGTATTACAGGATTTTCTATTATACAAAGAAGAAAATTATACGTACATTAAAGCATTTCAACAAAAATTATTCATACTGTTAGGAGGAAGAAAAAGTTACATCATACAGCATGCGAAAGGAATAATAACGTTGCAATAAATTCATAGTCTGAAGCTGCCCTTGAATTCACTAAGGGTTATAAATAATTTAGAAAGTAAACTCGACAAATGAAAATAAAACATTTTTTTTAGCAAAAGGAACATAATGTAGATTAAGTATTGATAGCGGTGGTATCTGCTTTTCTAATGTCGGTATCAAGTTCGATCCGCGGCCACACATACGGCTAACGAACGCTGACCGGTCCTCGGAATGAATGGTGCGTTTAATACAGAACACATCCGCGGGGCGTCGCGTCACAGTCGACATCAAACTACCTTTATAGCCCTTAATTACAATGTTAATTAATTAAACGCAAAGCTTTAGAGCATACCAGACGTTTAAAATTATTTTTTAATCGCTATAAGTAAAATCGAAATAGACATAAGTGTTCGTTTAATTAATTTAATGACAATCAAACGGACGAACGAATTATATAATTTATGATTGTTTTAAGATATTACACAGTCAGTGTATATCGAATTTTAACGTCATGTAATCATCATATGAAGATTGTCTTCAGTGGATAGACATCTATTGTTGGACATAAAATGTTAGTAGGATCGCCAGATCGTTAGTCCGTGTTGTGGAGTGCCTTCGAACACTGATTAAAACGATCGTTTTAAACGTAACAATACACATTTTACAGGCAAACTGGAACCGAAGGAAATAGATTAATGCAAATAGCACAGAAATTTATTCCTCAATAATAGTCTTACTTTTATTGTTTCATATTAATTTAATTAAGATATCATTAAACAATTATTTATACTTAACCATATAACAAATAAATTTTCTGATCCATCACCTTCTATTTTTAGATTAGTCGGTGAAATTTTAGATTACCTCTGTCCTCATTTAGTTCAAATGTGTAAGTAAAGTACATATTACATATGTAATTAGAACATCAATAGACATTTTACATTATTGATGTAAGGTCATGGTTACATAAACTTATATTGAAATAATTAGCCTATAGACACTGAGTTTGCGAAGTCTGTGTCAGATGTGTTAAGTCGAAAAAATAAGTAGCAAAGGATATATATCACCTGATAATATATTTTCAAATTTCTAACTAAACAAATCAGAACACATTGAAATAGTTATTTTAATTAAACGCCTACGAATGCAAGAAAACTGTCAGTGGGAAGCAGGCAGTGAGTGCGGTGCAGTGCAGTGCAGCGGACGGTGCAGCATCAAGCGATAAGCTCACACTCATTTGTCACTCGGGCCGAGCGTACGCGTCGTGTAAATTCCTTCCACTCGAGATTAACGACGGTCCAATATTGTGGTGACGGTCAGATTTAAACATAACGTTTCCAACTGCCTTTTTCCTTTTAAGTCGGCGGACATTTTATCTGTCACGTGGCAATTCAGATGAAATTGTAAAGCGTACACTCTCGGTACATATAATGTATGTTACGGTTATTATTTACTAACACAGTCTTACGAACACGAAGAAAGCTTTTCATATTTATATAAATTAGAAAAAATGTAAATTCTCTTTATTCAAAGTAAAATTTACATTCATATGATCTGGCTTATCTACCTCACACAAAAGGCTATTTTCTTAATTAATAGCCAACTTTTAGATATGAAGAGATATAATAAGGAACATACGACTTGATAAATATATTTCATCATAGATTTACTACTAGATTATTTATTAAAGTTTTTAATGATACCATAGACTTATTATTTTGAAAATGTGATAAACAAAATTACAACAATTATCATTTTTGCATTAAGCTAACAAAAATTAACATAATAGATATAGAAAATACCCTCCAATTTTGTAGAAATAAAATTGATATAAAGGCTATGGTTTTATTTGCAATGTCTTTGAATACAATGTATAGAGATAGAGTCATAAATCATACCTCAGGCTCTGGATAAAGAATTACGTGCACGTGCCTGAATACACCAGATTTCAAAATGCAGAAAATTAATGAAAGTGTACATTATCAGTCGTTAATCACTAAAGACAGAGATTAATGAATTCATATATTTCAAATAATTTATTTGTGTTGTTGTTACTTAAATGTGTTTATTAACGTACTATTTCTATCCATGAACAATATGAAAACATTCTCTCAAATGTTAAGCTGTCATGTACCGGCACACCGAAGCGCCAGAAACTTTTATATAAGATGTTATCTCGTTATCCTAGTAATTTAATATACTTCCTTCACAATTCTGTTTCACGACAAAAATAGACCCTGTGATAATATCTACCTAGATAGTCTATGGCAACAGAGATCTAACTCTAGTGGAACTCCCTTTGGACTCCATAACTGTTCCTAAAATACGGAAAACATTATAAAATTAGATTAAATATCCTATTATTACGATTAGAATAAATAATACCAAAAAATATCATCTGCATATTGTCAGCATTTCCTAGGTTTTTACACAGTCAAGGTCATTTATCCACCACGCTGACCGGGTGCAGGTTCGCATATATAACATGTCTATAAAAGATGTTTTTGAAACATTACAACATCCTCATCATATTTTTTTTCCACTGGAAGTTCAAACTCAGAGGAGTCGAACTCGCATACGATTGCCTATCATTCTATGATATCACATAAACTGATATTCAAGCTGTGAAGATTATACTGAAAGTAAAGTTTGCTCTTTAAGTGAAGAACAATGAACTATGATATACTATAAATAGTAAACAAAACTGTTGTCAGTCTTAAGATCTACGTACATGGTAGTTACACGAATTTGCTTTTGAGAATGTGGGCGCGAGCTCGCCAGCTGTCAACCTAAATAAAAGATCTCTTAAAGTTTTCAAACAAATTCAACGAAGTTTAAATCAGACAAGTTTTATTAAAAACATTTTAGTTTAATCAAAATTTCCTGCTGTATTTTTAATTATTAACGATAATATTTATTTCTTTACAAGTAGTGAAAAAATAGTGCTTTATGAAAGATTTTTTTTTGTATATAGTCTACATGCGTGTGATTTTAAATATTCCACAAGTAACAAATAATTTTAAGACGTACGTATTCATAATACAGAAGATAAGCTTCAAAATGTAATGGAAAAAATTTAAAAAAAAGAATGTTAAAAAAAAATAGTAAGGAATATTTACAATAGAGACCTTAAGGATTTCTCAAGCACCGTGTAAGGCAATGCACGATCAAAACTCCATCTTGAAAACGACAGAGGACGCTCCGAAGGATCTTAAGAGCGTGATCGAACGATGATTTCCATTTGTCATGCGGTCGTTGACATAGCATAATCTTGCGGCTACAATTTATAATAAAAGGAAAATAACTAGAATTCACTTTGATTTTAAATCAATAATTCAAAAAAGTCATTATCATCATCATTTCATTCCATTAATGTTCACTTATATAAAAGGCCCTTTCAATTCTAGCGCGATCTGATCGATGCCATATACTACCAACAATTCTCTTCAGCAGGTCGGTTCCACGCTGTGCTTGCCATCTCGTTGTCTCAAGAATCGTCTTGCCCTACCACCCGTCCGATATTCACCCTATATGGCAAGCATTAAACAAGTGATAATTCAATATTAACGGCCATCTTTACACGTCAGCACAACCTGACTCGCTGTACGTGAAAGTCTCACAAGAAAAAGTGTCTATTAACTTTCGTGGTACGTGCTTCAAGAACTTAAGAGAGAACACACGACGAACAATAATATACAATCGTACCCTTTTATGAACTAATACAACACAATTCTTTTTAACTCAATATGTAATTATTTTGTAACCTTCAATAAAACGTTGAATATTAGTTAAAGTCCTTAAATATACATGGTTTATATGCTTAAAAACTCCATAAATATACCTATTATTTACAAAGATTCACGCTTTTATCGAAGTAGTATATTTCGTGAATACGTGCAGGTTATAAATATTGCATACCATTTTGATTTTCAACCATTAACTACCTTTAGAGCTTTAAGCACCATTTGTAACAAAGTAGGAGGAAAAAATTTCTATAACATTCAAATTCCTCGTTTTAATTTTTATATTACCTATTTGTATGAAAAAATTACAAAAATTTTAGTGTCAGGTTTTTTTTACTAAAGGAATTGTGATTCATTCGACATTTCCTGAGAAAACATAGTTTAGTACTCCGTCGACTGCAATGCGTTTACGACTAATAAAAAGGAGTGTATGCTACTTATTACATACGTCTTATTCTTTGTAATAATATAACCAAATCCTCAAATAAGCTTAAAGTTGTCTTTTTTTTCAGTAACTATATAAATATTTTATAATCCTTCGTTGTCTTGTACTTAAATTTCTTGGAAGTTGACACACAAACGCACCATGTTGTACTTCATCCGCATAGTTCATATTTAATACTTAGGTACATAAAATTTTACCTTCCTATTTAAGCATAATGGAAAATTTTAAAAATTTACGAGCAAATGGGTTTGGGTACAACGTCGCGAAATATTCACAAATTCAATTTGAAATCAAATGATACAGTAGATACTGTATAGAAAGTTATCGCAGATTTGTAATCTGCCGCCTTCGAGACTGGAAGCGGGCAATGGCCTGGGAGCGCAGTTAGGATGCTTAGGTTTGTATACACCCTAAGGTAAGTAGATCCGAGTTCACAATAAACCGGGAACCTCTTGCATGTAAATCAACTATAAAATTTGCATGCAAGAGGCGAGACAGATAATAACGACTGCCATTGGAATAACAATAACAATGGCAAAATACTCTTGATTTATTTGCGTATTGTATCACTAAATAGGAAGTTAGCTTCCTCTTCTAGTTTTCTCAATTTATGGCTGTAATTATTATAATTACTAAAAACTAAGGTATAAACGATTTTACGGCAAGTTCTAGTACATAACTACTAAAAAGGTTATTGTACTATTCAATAATATCTAGCAAATTTACGTTTACATTAATTTTTAAGTCCTTTTAATTAATCACAAGATCGTGATGAACAGTACAAACACCTAAAGTGGTACGAGCGTTAAAATAATAACATAATTATCATAAAGATTAAAACATACATATACTGGGTTAAACTTTTGCGCTTGTTATTCAGTAAAAGTATGTACATAATTAGTATTATAACTTAACTGCCTACAAAATCATTCAAATCATAAAATAATGGTATTATACTAATACTGCTTTATTATGGAAATAAAGTACATCTGCTATCTAAAAGGCTTAAGGGATTGATTCACCCGCGTCTCCTCCAGTGAATTTGTTAAACAATGAAATTGTTTTAGATTTTTCTGTTTTCTTCTTTCTCTAAATTTACCTTTTATTAGCGTCTTGTCTTCTTGTCATTATATTATAATACTAGTAATTTTTTAAGTATTTATTTAACAGAGGAAAATTTCTCCATGTGGAAAACGGGTTAAAATTTAAGTTTGAGGAGGCAATTGAAAAAAAGCTACTGCAAGGAATGGTAGTTTTTACTTCACATATGCCAAAAGTAGTGACAAGAGCTGTAATCTCAGAAGCTGAAGAGGTTTTTGTTGATCAGTGCCAAGCAACAAGCCGAAATGATGATGATGAACAGGACAACTTTTGGTAGTAGAATATTAAGAATCCTATGACTGCTGTAAATATCAATTACTCTATATTATCATACCATTTCTTTATAATTTAGTAGCTTTCTCTCATAATGAACAATAATAAATTTTGCGAAGGTGAATAAAACAGTAAATATCTCACACAGCGAGTTTATGTCGGATTTATCTGAGATAGGCGCTTCGCAAACTACATCCAGTTCTGGACCAGTCTGGGAACAGTTACACAGGTACACGACTTCGCTGCAGCGCTTCCGGGAACAGTAACAGTATTTCTCGGTATAAATTCTTTTGCAACATTTTACTGAAATATACATTAATGAAATCCCAAGAAATGACTTAAAACTATCAACTACACTAATTCAATTTATAATAAACAAAAGTAATGAAATATTAGCTGTTTCAATTAGTATTGAGTTTTCAATTTAAGATCCATCAACCGATCCAGTGTATTAAAAAATTTAGATACGCGGTATTAAAACCGAGAGTTACTCGACTGACCAAAATTCTCAAAAGGTGTACATCATCATTAATAAGTTTTCATATTTTTAACTGTGGTAAAGGATGTAATTATTATAGACATGAATGACTTCCATGGCGCAGCGGTAACTACTTTAGAAATATAGATGTGCCTGATTCGAATCTTATCAAAAAAAAAGCTTTGTCTACCATACTCATAAAATTAATCTACTATCATAACTTTATTATATTTCAACTAGTTACAGAAATGGAAGAGAAATTTGTGGAAGCACTCTTCAAATTTTCACGCATAGTCACCTAATATTATGTGAAATGTTAAACAAATCAGTACTGTTAAACTATAATGAGGGATATTAATCAAAGGCTAGGTTTCTACAAATATTTAATATCACGACATAGTGCAACGCTAAGAGCGTGAGTGAGCTGGGGATGCAGTCGCAGCGCTGTGCGGTCGACCCGGGCTCGGCGCCAGTACCTGGTGCATTCAGCCACCATTGTCGTGTTGCACGACTCCTAATGACAGAAACAAAAAATGTAGTTATCAAACAAACTTCTTAATAGATTCTAGACCAATTAAAAATATTGGAAACTTGTTGTAATAACATCAATAATAAAAGTTATATTCAACAAGCAAACATCATCACCATTTATTTATTTACTAGTAAATAAAGGCCTTCACCTATGATTTCCACCAAATACGGTTTGCAATGTTATCTCCTTTAATATCAACCTTCTACCTTGAGCAATGCCCTAAATGACCAAATTTGTTTTAAGTTATTTTCAACTATTAAAATAAAAAATTTCATAACATAAGTATAACTATTAATATGCTCAAAATATTTTAAAAGATATTGTCCTGAGGTTTTTAATTATTAATAGAGACCCTGAAAATGATCTCAGTTAGAACAAAAATATTAAAGACTTACCTTGTAATGATTGAGTTGTACTTCACTGAAAGGTGCAGACCATCCTGCAAAACCTGTTACCCCGAGATTTATTAGAGGATAGTGATTAAAAGCAGTGAGAACTCTTTTAGTCAGCATTATACTTTTACTGTAATATCCGACGGGACTTACAAGCGCTGAACGTATTATATGCTTCGATAATTTTGGAATAGGTATTACTTTATCACATTTACGTTTCTCATTTCCTATAACATTGTTATCTACTATATCTAAATCAGTCGTTTCAAATGTTCTTAAACTATGAACATCATCTTCTAATTCTATTGTATTAACATCTAAATTAACTGCAGCTTTGATTCGGACATCATCACGTTTAATGTATGTTTTACTTTTATTTGGATTATTTTTAATTAATTTGTAATTTTGCACGCCTTGCATAAAATCAAAAAAGAAGACATTTTGAATTAAAATAGCTGAATGCTCTTTAGAATTCCAACCGTAAGTTTTAAGCCGTTGTATCAATTCAGACAAATTAAAAGCTATTTTTGGCAATAATATTTCGTCTACATCTAATGGTATTATATACTCTGATTCTGCTATATTTCTATATAGACAGTCGTTATAAGTTATTAAGTGATCTCTCCGCCGCTGCCACAGTGATCTATTTAAGTTGCTTTTAATAGGAACATGCAATAATCTAACATAGCCTTGACTTTTGTAATTCAATAGAATTTCTTCAGTCTCTTTACTTATTTCATCAATATATACATCAATAAGGTCAATGCCCAAAATCTTGTTAGCTTCAATCCATTCTAATAAGTTTTGTGCTATATTAATGTTAAAATTCATATCTTTGACACAAATTGTAAATTTTCGTTTGTACTCGACCATTCCATTCGTAGAATCTAGCACAAATGCGTTAGTGGGATCATCGCACGGCTCAGTTACAACCGATACCACAGAGACTCTATTTAAACTATCTATTAGAGGGCACGACAGTAACAGCGGGGTCTCGACTGTATTCGAAGTAGCGTCCCATTCATGCCACCACATTTCTAAAGGCTTCGCTGCAACAACTTCTATTGATTCTTCACTTGGATTACGTGAACGTGTTTGACAAAACAATGGCTGCTCTAATGATATGTTTCTACCTGCAAATACAAAAAATTTTGTAGAAATTATATAATTAATCAAATATCTGATTAAAAAACTGTAGCTCCACAAGTCATATCACAAAAGGTTGTGACCCGAAGGTGACGACAAAAATTAACAATAAATAATTATTAATATAATATATTATACGCATAAATAAAAAGAACTATATTAAATAGTAGACACTAAAAATACTAATTAAAATAGTGAAAAAAATATTACAATTGAATCTATTACTAGTAACAACATTACGATTATTAGTGATAAAGTCACATTATCAAATATTTTCAAAAAAATTTAACAACATTGACAAAAAACACATATAATTGTGTTGATAAGTTCATTGTTTCTGACAAAATGTTAACCATACTTACAGTTAAAGCTTATTGTCATAATTGAGGCTAAGCCGCCACGTAAGTAAAACAACAAAAACGGAAACGGCTGAGACGGCGGCACGTGCTCTAACTTAAACATGACTTTATCAGCAATTACATCTGTACAAAACTACATTCGGCATCATTAAAGCTAGGGATGCATTACATCTCATAAAAATTCAACATTAAACAAAGAGCAATTTAATCTCTTTGTACTAGCTCCGTAGACATAAAAATGTAGCTGTTTGAACTATTTCATTTTAGTATGCATGTAACAATATGAAGCGGGAATAAAACACCAATTAATGGACTTTAAACTACTCCTTCATATCTCATTCCTATATACGTCTTTCGAAAACAAAACGGAATTACTTTTTTATAACGCACGTTATGAGTGTAAGGGTTCCCGCACTACAACTCACGGGATTCAAGCCACCCTTACTTGCTCGTGGTGCACCCTGCTAAACAACAAACGTGGTTCTAGCTCCCACCGACCCGCATTATGTCAGCGTGGTGGAATATGGCCCAAATCTTCCTATATGAATCCTTACCTGATCGATGTAGGAATCTTTGGGAGAGGCCTATGTCCAGCAGTGGACATCTATCGGCTAATGATGAATTTTAAGCATGCTCTTTCAACAATAAGGAAGTCAGTGTACAGTTAATACAATAAAATGTAAATAACTTTTCTCAGAACTGCACGTAAGTGTCGATTACTTAATAGTTACAGTTCTTTTGCAAACGTTTACTTAGCACTTACTGAAATGCAATACTTTTGAATAGTTGTCAGATTCCTACTGAAATTTTCTTCTCCATTATTATTTCTATGTCAAGTTGGATGAATAAAGCGTTATAAAACAAAGAAGTTATAAAACTAATTATTATCGCCAAAAGTATTGGTTGAACTGTGGATTTTACTCATGCTATGACATGTTGAGATCATCATAGTAAGGAAGTTAAATAGTGAAAGACCATAAGAAATCTTGACGATAAATGAAACAGTTTTTAAATTAGCTATCTCCAAACAAACTCAATCCAAATATACAATGACACAAGAAAATTTTGGTCTTCTGTGAGGAATCTTCAAGTTTTTTTTTGTTATAACAAATTTAAGATTACGAATCTTTACGGATTATAAGTACTAAAAACTTTATTATATTCTTCTTACCGTGAAAAATTGCTAGAATGCGTACATAGCGTTGAGCGGACCTTTCGTCATAATAGGCAGAATATAGTGATACGGAAGTTCCCTTTACCACCTGCCATGAGTCGGAGTACACGTGGGAGGTCCAAGTACGATTCTGAAATTAATAAAACTAATAATCATACTTGTAATTTATTAAAAAAGATTCCTCTATAATTGAAAACGTTCTGGACCTTCTTATAAATAAAATATATACATCATTGAAATTTGATATTAAATGTTAGAAGAAGTAGAATGGAACAGAACGCTTTTTCATTGCAAATCAAAATTTTACAATTTCAATTTATTCACAAAATAACAGGCAAGATTATTATCAGCCAATGTACAGGTCCATTTATTTACTTGAAATCAGATTACGAAGAAGTAAAAAATAAACGTACACATACGGCAGTAACCGACGGTTACATTACTAAAGACACTATCATTACGATAATCGAAATACTTGCGGTTGTGGGCTGTTTTTCATGAACACTGGTTTGCTGGTTACGTGACTCTAAATATCAGCGCGAACCACCAGCGGGGGTTCAGTAAAGTTTATATATAAAAGAACAATATTTTTATTTGGTAATTTTTCATTAAAATAAGAGTACGATGAATGTATACGAAACGAACCAAACGAGTGAAAAAAACCACTTCAATTATGAAAAGGTAATAGCTTCTGCTATTATCTTTTCCTTCTCTTAATTCTTATGGATCTGTACACCATGATAATTTTGTTCCACTAAACAAAGGTTTTACATAAAGTTTTTGATGTCAAATCAAAACTTACATTTGACTTGCTTTTTTGTTATTAAAAATAATATTTTTAGCGATAGTTACAAAACTTGAATATAATTGAAAACTGTTGTTAAAATTGTTTATGAAATTGTGCCGAAACAATTTCTGAACGGAAGTGCTCTGTGTTTATCTTTTTATAGTATTGAATCACGTGTAAGCGTTGTTATATTCTTTAATGACGAACATAAAAATTCTGTAGGCGCGTTAAAGCAAAAGAACCAACGTATTTTTCAATTTAAAGTAAAGATTCATACGAAATCTATCATAGAAATATATCTTTTTACTGTCTGCTGAAATACATATATATATATACTAAAACAAAAAAAGCATAAATACTCTTTAATGGCCCTAATGCCCTATATGAATCTCTACTCGATCGCATGGGAATCTTTGGGGGAGGCCTATGTGCAGTGGATGTCTATCGATGGATGATGATGATGATGACGGCATTTATTTAATACTCTTTCAGACAAATTTTAATAAATGTATAAAACATATACTTCTAAGTGTCTTAGATCGATCATTCTAATTCATTTGAGTCTGTGATATTGAATCTTTGTCTATTTTGTTCTTTATGAAATAATGTGTTAAACATAGGCTGCCTTTATTTACAAGACTTAAACTTCACATGTTATTAAATAATAAAATAACCGTGGATGGGAAAGTATGCTTGCTAAGAATACTCTAGAAATTCCAAGAATGCTCCCGTATGTTAATAGTCGAAACACAACAATATTGTTATGGCGGCTGATTTAATTTACCATGTGATGATCGTATTTAGCTAGCGTTAGAAAAAACTCTACCACCGATCTAATTTCATCATAAATAACCTCAAAATTGTACCAGGTATTTACTACGTGTTACCAAGCAAGGGTTAAAATGTGGGCGGAGGTAGTTGCCACATAGTCTGCAGATTAGATTAAACTTTTTTTTCATATAAACAGCTTCAATCTAGAGATGAAACCTATTTTGTTTACAAAGTCACGCCAGAAAAGACTCGTATAGCATTAATGACTATAATAAACTGTAATAACGCGCAAAGGAAAATACGTTCCTTTATTTCACACGAGCCAAATATAACACTTAGAGGTTTATAATTCTATTCGATCTTAGTAATCATATATAATCAAATCACGGAATGATTTTAACTTCGGTAATAGCGAGCTTCGAGCTGTCAATTTACCTTTACAAGGTTAATGTTCACGTAAATCATTTTTTCTCACGTTAATGTGAGTGAATTATACACTAGTTTAATAGATTTACATTGTGTTCACGTTGAGTCTGTTATTACTTTTCGTTGGAGACCAAGACCATGATTACTTATAGAAATAATATAAAGAAATGTATACATACGGATATATATTAGTATTTAAAAGATTTCATTCCTTTCTTTGATTTAATTTTTTTTAATTATTTTAAGAATTATGCCAATAATTATATACACATGTATGTCATGTTCAAAAACAGCTGGACCGCTTCCTCTAAAAGTATTTTTATTGTGAGGAGGTTTACTCCAAATACAAAACACGTGATAAATATTACATGTAAAGAACAATATTTCTGATGTTCAGAACAAATAAACATA
Source organism: Troides aeacus (assembly GCA_033220335.2). Classification (NCBI taxonomy): domain Eukaryota; kingdom Metazoa; phylum Arthropoda; class Insecta; order Lepidoptera; family Papilionidae; genus Troides; species Troides aeacus. The sequence continues at coordinate 4,590,774 of CM067270.1, forward strand.
CTGTTATCTAAAGGCAATAGATGATTAAAATAATTTTCTTCCCTTCCAGATGTAATCAAAATATCAAGATACTAAGGAAAGTCTGCTTTATTTGCATATAACTTATAATTAGAAGTAATAGGAAGTGTTATTAAAAGGTTGTAAAAACTGATTACGTTTTTTCCTATATCTACATTTACGGTATTCTTACACGTTTCATTTGAATATCTAAACAGAAGTGCACGGATACAAAAAACTAATGGTTTTGAATACATTTTACATGGGAATTATAAACGCTGTGAATGAGAGAACTTACTATAAATTTCCATCACATTACATAAAATGCATTGATGTTTAGAAATATATTAACCAAAATCATTTATTTAATTGACAGTTGATTACTAGAATTCTACATGCAAAGGAATCATAAAAGTATCCTTGATTCTTTCATCCAAGTCGTAGCAATAAACACTGTGGTCGTCTTATGAAGTATAAATTATAGGGATCCCCAAGTTCTCAAGTTCGATTATAATCCAGAATAATTATTCATTTAATTAAGTTTATATATAAATAAACCTTTCGAAGTCCTTCATGTTTTATGGTTCTTAAATTAAAAATTATATATTTATTCATAAATTGGTATCATTTAAATATATTATATAAATATATATACATAATAAGTGATCCTGCCAACAGAAATATGTTTATTAAATGCATAACTGTCAAATTTATGTTCCAATAAAACAACATACGTGCTTTCTAGACGAAGGAAGATTTAAGGCTTCGTCAGGAAACGATAATGATATGATACGATAATGTGGCATACAAGTACTGAAAACTGTGGAAAATCATTAATGAAAATTATTTTTCGTACACTTTTTAACCTCAGGGATATGTTCTGTACTTTTCCAACTTTTTGCAATGTTTAATTTTGTATACAACTCCAAATTTATATTTTATTTAGTTAAATATATCATTTAAAAAAAAAATTGTTTTAAACGTATTAAAATGTTAAAGAATACATTTCATTCATAATTACTATGCCAAAATCGTAACTTACATAGTAAGGTATTTTCGGGAAGGCAGGCAGGCGGCCGCAAGCCACGGGCGAGGGTCGTTCCATTTCGGCTTGCTTCCCTTCGGAATACGCAATAATAGTTCTCATAGTTGATAATTCTTCAACACCTCGTCCAGTGGCAACTCTTCGTCTCTCAACCCACGGCACCCCCGCGTGCCACTCGTTTACACTCGCTATCCAACTGACGCAGAAAACTGTAACGCCAGCTAACAAAAATTTTGTCACTCGAATATAATTTCGTGAGACACGCATGTTTTTAATTCATTCTAAAACATTATTGTTATTTATTATTTTTTTTTAAATATTCTACTATAATGTGCGTGGGTTGTAAAAAGGCGCGTTGCGCTTGGGCGCAGTGCGCATGCGCTCCCAGCGCGATACTACAGCGGACTGTACCGTATCAGCTGGCCGCGTATCAACATCGCGTCCCTCTCGAGCAATTATTCTAAACAGCTCTAAAAGAGGAAATATCTATCCACTTATAATAGAGAGAACTTATGCAACCTTACATACACACAAATAAATACTACTACAGATAACATATGAACTGGTACAAATAATAATTAAAGAAACGGTCATTGTAAACCCTACAATTTCACACTAAAAATTTATTACGAGTACATGAAAATTTTTTTTTATTATAAACGTATGGTCACATTATTGAACTTTTTCTTTTATTTAGAGAAACTTTATTTGGAAGTAATTATGAATATATTTCAGATGTAAAATTGTTTGGAAAGTTTTTGTTTTTTCTATTCGATTAATGTATGTATGAATAGATGCAGCGTGTAATTATAATAAATATTGTGAATATAAAAACGAATCAAATAAAAAGTCGCGTCAGAAGTTTAATGTATATAATTGTAATTAATTTTAAAGTCACTCTACCAATCCATAGTTCATTCACCAATTGCTCAACAAATGAAACATGTCCGAAACAAATTAATTAATCAGTGGAATGACATAATTACATCTCTTAAAGCGTAACCAAAACAAAACGAAAATGTTTAAACAGGTAAAAAGCTTATAAAACCATCATCACGTTTATTTATTATTTTTAGATTGAAATATATTACACTTTGAAACAGTCTTAAAACCTGTATATTATTTATATGTTTTTAATGTAAATTAAAATCCATCCCTCCCAGATGGAGTAACTACATCATCCGTGCAGTCGGAAGAGGGTGGATGTAAAAAGCTGAGGACCGCATTTAGTGGAACACATTGAAGAAAGCCTATATCCAGCAGTGGATTAACAAAGGCTAATGATGATGATGAACATGATTTAAGGGCACTGGTTTATTAATAACTGCTTAAAAAATGCACAAAACTATTATGCAATATTATTTTCTTAATATAATACGCGACTACATAATCTATTATATATCAGACCAACAGAAAAATAGCTAATAAGCGACCAAGTACATGTTATCACTGGACTATGACTTACATCCTATACGACTTAAGGTTAGGCCATAATACATATCATGATAAATACTACCTTGATATGTTTACACAGATTTGTCCCATTTTTTTAATTTATGTACTTTGTTAATACAATAAAATTTATTAAAACTAGTTCATCGTAAAAAAACATTATAGTGATCTGCACTAATAACACTAAATGTAATGAACATTACGGAATTTACTATATATATTTATCGAATCTCTTGGTAAATGCCCCCAGTACATTAAGAGGGGCTTTTGTGTCTTCTATAAAACGCGCAAGTTAACCTTAGCGGTTTCTGCAAAATCGTACATACAGTTTAACATTTCACATCGACCCGCGAGATATTTTACTTGCACCTACTAAAACATTTAACTGGCAAACACTTCACCTAAATACCTACACTGAGTAATTACACGGCTTTAATTGCCGAGCGTGTTCTTCAATAGTCACAGATAAATAATTCACGATAGCAAATTACACAAATTAACTCTTACACACCATTAAAATGTTTAAGTAAAAACATAAGTACATAATTTACTACCAACAACAATTGGTTATTAATTCATAAACATTGCAAGCGAAATATTATGAATTGTTATCAGAACATAAATCAAAATATAAAACATTTGTTAGTCTTGTAGCTGACTATTAACCAACAAAAACAAATTCACGTATAAGTCTATAGAAATTGGTGATATACAATACAATACATATAATTACATTTATATAAAACTGATCCTATAAAAAGAAAAATAAATCCAAAAATAACTAAGTGTTACAGCCTCTGTAACCCAATGTTGAATCGGCGTCTTCATACGGCGATTAAACAGTTCCTCGCAGTTGGCCTCAGGCCTCATTAGTTCAAGTCTATTTCTTCTTAAGAATACTCAGTTAATTAACAACAATGCAAAGAAAATATGAGTTTTATAAGTGGTAGGTCTTTGTTACCAAAGACCATCTGGCCGTCTGACCGCAGCGCCTATATCTACCGTCAAATAGCAGTATGCAAACATTACTGTGTTCCGATCTAAAGGGCGCTGCAGCTAGTGTAAGTACTGGTGAATAAGACAATAACATATCTCAAGACGACGTGCACAATGTAGTGTTTTATACACAATTCTATCCAGCGCCACATTGTTATGGGCAAGCGTATAACTTACCACCAGATGATCGTTCCGTTCGTTTCGCCGTTCCTATAGTTTTATTCAAGCACGAGACGACCGGATACTCACCTAATGGTGACCCTGCTTGTAATAAATATGACTCTCGTCAGTATGTTCACTACACCACATCGAACTGCGCTCTATAATAAACATGGCATATTGTCTCGTTACCGTAGTAATCCCACTAGCTATTAGACAACTCCTTTCAAAACAGATCTATGATTGTGAACTGTTTAACAGCGGAAACAGGCGCAGCTTTCTTACCTAGTCTATTATTAACTACTTATACTATTCTTTCATATGAAAAGCCAAAAATATTTTTGTTTATTTAAAACTAGTTTTTGCACAAACTAAACTTTTACAAACGTCACTTACATTTTAATTTCTTTTTAAAAATGTAATGCTCAAAGTTAATAAATATGATTGCGAGTAAAAGATTGTCTAACACAAGATTGACAAGTGCGCCATAACACTCCGGGGTGGTCTTATCGAATTCTTTCGAGTTTCATCGTTTTAGTTTTTACACCACGTCATATATTCTTTAAGGCTTGTACTCAATTCATTTTTTGTCCACGTCTTTATTGTCATTCCAGTTTTCTTACTCAACTTGCGACAGAAACGACTTTGGAGTACACGTTCGTATTTTATGTAATAATTACACGTATCATGTGCAAACCTTTGTGAAGTTTAATACCAAAAAGCTTTTATATATTAAGAATAATGATTACTCTATCATTTTACATATTTTTTGCCATTGGAAATACTTTGAATTTATTAAAAGTATTATATGATTTTATTAAGAATAACATATAAAAATTAACGTATTTGGTGTCAGCGATACTGTGTGTTAAATTATTTAATCCTCTTTGAATTATGTACATATTAGCTGTTCCCTGCCCGCTGTGCTGGCAGTAACATAAAATTAGACCGCAAATGCCTTTCTACAGCAACCGTTACTATAGCAACTGTATAAATAACACAAAATTAAAATGTTAATGAAAGTTGATTATAACTAAAAGAATAAAAGATCTATGATATTCGAAAAATAAATAGCCTATAAGCATCTACAACTTACTCCGCGTCGAATGGCTATGTTCCCATGTCGATTCGTTCACTGGTTTTCACGTGATTAGCTAATAATGGAAACGCGTTTCTATTATAGATTTAATAAAAATTCGATTGATTATGGGAAAAAAATATTCCTGTTCTTTGCTTTATTACCGTAAACTTTTATTTCTTTTATATTTACCTTATTTACAGACGCAGGTCTACTTGTGCTTCCTTTAAACTATCAAATGACGTGCTTCTCTTTACTCTACCCATAATTGAATGGTGGCATGAACAGAAACCTTACTAGATTTAGACGTATAGTTGAGGAATGTGTGACATTTACTAAGGTGCCTTATTGAAATGCACATTTTATCGCAGCGGGCGCATCTCGCTCGTTAGCCGCTGCGCCGCCGCCGCGCCGTGTATTGAACCCGCTATAGGCGTTAGACAAGCGAGTTATTTGCTTCCACTTCTATACTAATACTCAACTACCTATAGCAATCACCATCATCATGTACCAGGTACTTTAAACAAAGTGATTTTTTATGGCTCATCTTTATATCCCGGATTTCGCTATAAAAATGATAAAATTATAATAAATTGAAGCAGTGATAGCTTTGACTGTATGGCGATCGTACTCGCTCTGCATCTTAAAAACGCGGTATTGATTCCTACTTAGTTTGTACTTCCGGTTAAAGCAAAGATTGTAAAGAAGCCAACGACTTCCAAGAGTTGTTGTTGTTCTAGCTTTGGCAGCAAAAGAGAAATCCACCAACCCGTACTTGGCTAATATTACAAATTTAAAGCAAGAAAAAGATGGTAATCGCTTGGTGCCAAGTCCGGACTGTATGGCGGTGCTTTTATTCTTTAACATCAAAAATTCCTGAACGGAATCTACGAAACCAAAATTGCACATAATTGGCTGTTACAGTATCGGGTCCATAAACACCATTCACAATTTTAGCCGCCTGGCTTGCATTTTCGCCTTTGTCAAAGAAAAACTGTAAAATGTGCCGAATTTTCTCTTTGTTCACTTCCATTTTTAACACCCTGTAACTCACAATTGAATGCACCAAACAAAAAACAGCAAAAGAATTTTTTTACTGCGAAATGTCACCTTTCCAACGAGCATAAATCTGAAACTGTTTGATCGATATTTTACGAGAATTTATCACTACAGCCATCTACCGAAAAAATAATGGATTTCTTTTTCCCCAACCTAATATATTAGAATAACACAAGTACTATTTATTATTGCTAATTTAACTATATAATATATGTTATGACAGGTTATATATATTGAATTTAAGCCTTTCGCTTTCATAAAACCAAAATAAATAATGTTTCGATATTATTATTACTGTTTCGATAACTTTGAAAATATGTTTAAGTTCTTATAAGAAAATGTAATTGAATACATTCATCTCACAAATAAAATGGAAATTGAAATGTGATGAAAATTTAAAAATTACTATGAAATCTTAAAAAGATAAAAAAGCAGACACGATTCTAGTATTTTGTAAAACATATGTCACGTCACTGTCATGCCAGCTGCTTGTTTCTTTTGCTTACAACGATTCAATCAGATTTAACCAGTTCTCAACTAAATTTAGAAACTTGGTTTTCTAGAACAGAAATTAGCGTGGGAATGGTACAGTTATTTATATATTGTGGGAATCAACAAATGTGCTTCTAGCATCCGACCACGTGTGTGAAATGGGCCAAGAGCACAATTACATTTGCATTGCACTGCTCATTAATTGTTTTTATTTAATTAAATGACACGGCAAGCAGAGGAGTTGTAACGTTGCACTTCACCACAGTACATATACTTAAATACTTTTGTCTGTACATCTACATACAAATAGTATCTGTAAGGATGAAACCGTTTTAATAGAAAACTTAAAAGGATTTATTTTGGTAACAATTATAGCATCGCTGATAACTTTATAACCGGTGAAATACAAAAACAGTTATACCATCGCATCCAAATTATTTGAACACATTTTTTATGTACTTCGTTATTAATCAGAGTAAACGAATAGACAAAAAGTGGACTGTTTTAAATTTGACATTTATTGATGGTAGTAAATGATATCACTAATGTATTTATAATAACCAGTATGCTTGTATCGCTGTCAATATTACAGATTATAGTTAACACGCTTGTAAGAAAAAGAAAAGAAACTTTAATAACTATTACAATCATACTTTTTATTGAAGCCATGTCAAAATGATTTATTACATTACGTCTCAACTGAAGAATGCCAAAACAGTCTCGTATGACATTTATAAACTCTAATCTAAATCATAATCGTTTGCAATAGGTAATTTCAAAACTAGTAAAAAATCTTAACGTGTTCTGGTTTTAATATATTGTACTTTTTATGTATTCGTGGCTATAATCCGTCATTAATTTAAATTCACCGTCACGCTGCCACTCCACACGTTCTTCAGTCGTCCTCTTCTCTTATATCCACTATTATACCCAAAAACTACCATATTCACGTAAAGCCTCTTTGTTTTTATTTATTTAAAGGAAAACTTACATATATATACACTTAATCAGATTGGTAAACTTAGCAAGTAAACAGCTGAATTTTCACATTTGGTTAAAACTTGTTTACTTATAAATAAAGTTGTTATACATATTTATTTTCGTTATTGTTACTTTCATACTACTTCGTATTCGTACTTCTGCCACACGCATCTTTTCTTCATCTTCTGTTATAAATCATCAACGCCTTAAAGTTTTAATAAAATATCAGAAATATAAAACAAAATATTGTTATACTAGTACACTAAGGTAACTAATATTCCCATGACAATGTTAACAAGACGCCACGCAAAGCCAACCCATTCTCGGACGAAGAACTAAATAATACGTTAACATTTCTGTAATAGCCAAGTGTTCAAGACAGAAAATAACACATTGGTCGGGACTTAAAGTACTCCTTAGTAATTTTTTTTTATGTAAGTATTATTGATTAGAGACTAAACGTAATAAATAGTTCTTTGACATATGGTAAATTATCCTCAAGTCTTGTGTAACTACAATCTTCGACCAGTTGATGAACAAGTTTTCTAGTACATTAGTCTTAACAAAAAAAATAACATAATTTGCAGTGTACTTATGTTGCACGCAATAAAAAGTGGCAAGTAACAACCGCTTTCGGTGATTAGACCTTCAATAGTTAGCTAAAAATATTACAAACTAAATATTACTGCACTAAATTAACTTTGCAGGGTTTAGCACTCCTTTGTCCGTACATTTCCATCCAGTTTTTTAAAAAAAATTAACAAGCAATTAATAATATATAATAATAGATTAAAGAGAATCAATTTTAGTTTTAACACTATAGATGTGAATGACTATCACCATCATTTCAACCGATGGACGCCCACAGCTGGCCAATGATCAAAGCACCTAATAACCTAAATAAAATTATGACAATTAACGAAGATCGAAAAATATTCAAATATCTATCGTCATTCAAATATTTTTCTTATAATATTACCTAAAACATCAGCCTTTAAGAAGCGAATAAATTTTAATTAGATTTTTTCATTTAAGATATTTCGTTGATCCGTTATTAATTTTTTTTTATTAAATCTGATCGCACAAGGTTGCCTCAAGAATGTATATTACATAAACATACGAGCTACGTTATCTACAGAGATGCCATAACATTTTAATATATGAACATAAAAAGTATTATCTATAATATCTAAGGTTGGGTTATTACCAACACCTACGTTGATCGAAGTTGATCGTAAAACTTGCTCATTTGTAGATCCAACTTTTATTAAAATTGGTGTTTTATTCTATTTTAACATTATCAGCATAGGTATTAGAGTAAATGGTCAAACCTGCATATATTACGTTGTATGTAATGTAGTTTTTTTATACTTCGAAGCGCTGAGATGTCGTCTAACTAATGATAAGTGATACACCTAACAAGGAGGTGCCAGTTGAAACGTTTGTACTACTGCATCACTTTGTGTTCATTACTTTTAAACTATCTCCATTCCTCAGTAATTTCTCAATCTACAGCGACATTTAAACGATACACAAATGCAGCCTATTAATAGAAATTTTATAGCATAATCTAAAATTCTTACGAGTAAGTACGTAAGGGTAAAAATCGGAATTAATAGCGTTCATTTAAAAGAAAAATAATAAAAAACTACAAGAGACCTTTACACAGCAGTGGACGTCCATCGATTGAAATGAAGGAATGAAATTATAAAACAATTTAAATCTATTAGAAAGCACGACAAAAACAAATCAGTGATACTTTGCCTTTAATCTAGATTTTCTTTAATCCCTCCAAGACGCAGTAGCTCAACGTTTGTAACACTAATTCTGATTCAATTTCAGTATCTCATGTTTATGGATTTTGGTTGGTGGTAGGGTTTTTCTAACGTTCCCTACTAGCTACTATCGTTGTATTATAAATCGGCTGCTATAATGGCATTGCTGTGATCAAGCTGTCAATATATTAACGGTGACATTGTGCTTAACACCATGTGGAATTAAGGTGAAGTGTTATCCTATTTTTACATCAAAATTGATAAAAGTAATCAAAGCTCATTAAACGGAATTTACATGATGAAGTTATATTTAATCGTTTTATCATTTCTAGAGCAATGGGAAGAAGAAAAACTGTTACGATGATATTTGTCTTAAAACTTATATTTTAAGGTAGTTGTTACTTGAAGTATTTTACGGTGCCCAAACTATTTGATGTAATCGCAATTTTCCGCGCTATTTATGTGTTGTACAGTTGTGTCCATTATATGTTCAATGACATTCAGCACCTTCCCATCATTCCTGTGTGTGGAAGAGTTATCAACACGTCATTACCTAGCGACGATTGCCGATTTATTTCGTCACGGACTATAGCGCTCGTAAATTGTGTTTTTGTTACTGAAATGAGCATACATTCAAATAGATTACAATATTAGAACATTATTGTAGTCTTTTATTATCTGGATTTTCTAATGTTAATCTTTTGTTACAACATATTTCAATGGTAAGTAACATAAAGTATATAATAAGTAATTATAATTATGTACTGTAACTTCCATGGCTGATACGACATTAGCACTTCTATTTAAAAAGAGGTCATTAAGAATAAATAAAAACAACGTAGTAATATTTACGATGGTAAATATTATGTTCATCGCCTTGAGACACAAAAGGTTAAATTTGGTTACTCCAATAACTACGTTTTTCAAACCGGAAAACAGGCACTGTGCTGGTACATAAATAGTCTCCGGCAAAAGCCCTACGATCTAGTACCAATATATAAAGCAAACAATATAAACAACAGCCAATTAAACAATCCCGTTAAAAACATTCACTATTCCCAGGTTCGGTGGTATATTATAATATATATCCTTCAAAGTCATAGATCATATTCACATCGAGTAAATATAAAAAAAGTCCGCATATATAACACTGTCTATACTTCGATTCTATGGTTATATACTAACAATGACGATATTATGAACAGGTTTTATATTCAGCTGACACGTTAAAATCATAATGATTCTTGGTTGGAAGTAAACCGCAAGTATAAAACAAAAGGGAAAAACGTGGGAACCTTTATGACGCATGCGACTAAAAGAGGAAAAAGATATAGACGATGTCTTTTAATTGTAATACTTTTAATACCATAAATGTTGTGACCTTTTTTTACTACGAAAAAGACAAATGTCAAATTATAATGAAATTTAATAAGTTCATTTTTGATTTCTAAATATTTGATCATCTAAACTATAATTTTCCAGTTATCTTTCTTTACAAAATTCTCTCTCTCTAAAAGATTCTCTAATTAATACTATTTAACTTTGGACTTTCATTATATCACAGACCATTTAGTAAAATCAACAACTTTTATAAAATGATATCTGGTTAAGAGACGGTCATTGAACTCTCTCCCGTCTTTTTAATGACAACTTTTTCCAAACGCCTCCATGCTGCGTAACTAACTATCGAGTTTTGATAAAAACCTCGATAAGAATGAAATATTAAATATATGAATAAAATATATTAATAAGAACACTTAACTCTTATAATAAACAATCCACACACTTTTAGAGATGTATTATATTAGACGAGAGAGACGATTGCTTCTAAAAGTGCTAAAGATTACAGCTTTCTGTTTTCCAAAGCATAAAGTTCAATCTACATATATCATGAAGAAATATTTATTATTTTATGTCTTCATAACGTAGATTGTACAATTTGGTGAATAAAACTTAATGTATGATGGAACTATATAATTAAAATTTAACTGAGCAAACATTAAACAAAGCAGAAACGAGAAATTTCTTTTTTTAACACATCAGGTGTACATGTACATTTTTTAATTTTTTAACATATTCCAGTAGCTTAAGCAGTTAGATACATATATGCGAGCTAGAACTGTTTAATAAAAAATACATATTCATAACAATAATTCAGTATTCAACACATATGCTTTCATTTTAAAATGACATTTGATCTACTTAATAAGTCAAGACCGCTCTGCTCAAATCGAGCCTTAATAGGCTTTTATGATCAATAAAAACTTCGTTAGCAATAAATGAAGTAGCTATTAAAACCCACAAACAAGTAATGAATAATAATTATAAAGAACATCGAGACACAGAAATAGATCCAGTAGAAAATGTACATTGATGATAATTGAATAAAAAATCTTAAGGCTTTTTTTTTATATATTTATGGCAAATAGTCTATTTAAGAAGTAAATCAACCCTTTCTAATCTATAATACTAAACTTGCAATAAATATTTAGTTTTTAAATTCTTCGCCTAAAATTGATTGGTTTGTAACGACTGTGGTACTTCGGACGGATTCAATATTGATATAGAATAATCATTAAGCTGACTATGGAATCGAATGAAGCAAATTGAATTGTTGCCGATACAAACATTGCAGTTAGCCGCCGAACATTTGAGTAAGGCAATCCAATACAAAATATGAAATAGTTCAAAATCATCATGTTTTGACCACAATGGTTCGTAAATGAGCACCTTTTTGTTTCGTTTTTCATCGCTATTTAATAATTGCTGTAATTACAAACCTAATGTGAATTGTGCTACGTTTATACTTATATTTGTGTTTGTTTTTATTACTTTAATTTGTAGCAAAAAAAGTATCAAGAATATAATTTCAGTCAATCAATGTCCAGCAGTAGACGTTCGGCTCCCCAAGAAGAAGTTATTGCCGTATTCTCGACTCATACATACACTCTGGAAGTAATGTTGATAAAGAAAATCGCCCAATTACGGTAATTATACCCTTTTTAGTCGCCTTTATAGTACGCCGAAATCACAATGGTTGGATTTGCTAAAACGTCTGGTTTCGACAACTATTTCTCAATTCTACTTACTTTACAATCATAAAGAAAATTAGCGACAACTTTTAATAGGTATTTAAAAGAAAAGATATTTTAAGTATTATTACGAGATTCGTTGCTGTTTAAAAGTTGTAGTGAGTAAGAATATATGTATTAAGCAATTCAATGATTCATTTGACAGCAGAAAGTAATTTACGACGATGACAGGTACAATTAAAATACAATTGATTTAATTGGCTATAAATTTTACTGGCGCGCCTTTTACAGTTCTTTTTACACCGTGTATGATCTTCATTGCTCATTCAGATTTATAATAATAATGCATATAATGAAATGACAGCAAAAAAAAATATCTCAATTATATTGTAAAATAATTCATCAAGGTAATACAAGTTCATGTTAGCAATATTCTCTTTTAATAATTTATAAATATCATTAGAATCAGGAGTAATTATTGCAAATCAATTAATGGTTGTTTTGTTTACTTATACATACTGTAATATCGATATTTTTTTTATAAAAACCTCAAAATACATTCATCCCAAATGACTCGCCGTTTTAAGCCGATCGACTCACAATTACACTGCGGAATATTATTTTATTTATCACTTCAATGCACTTAAAACAACAGAAATAGTACACTAACTGGCCTATTTACAGTTATCATTCTGCAAATAATCTTTCCTGTTAAAAAAATTACAACCATGATACAAAAAAGAATCAAAGATACTAATAATAGGTCTTTGTAGCCGGCGACCTTTGAGGTAGAAATCACCACACCTGTTATTTCTGCCACCAAACAGTAATGTGCAAACATTATGTTCGAGGGCGCTGTAGCTAGTGAAATTACTGGGTAACGCGACTTAATATCCTGTCACATAGCGACGAGCGATGTAATGTAGGTTATATCGACCGTTCATAAAATAAAAAAAATCTATTTATGTTAAAAATATCTCTATCACCACAAATATTAACAACACTTAGGAAAAGTTTGGTCATCAGTACATGAACCATAGTTTTATTAGATTCATATTATTGTATAATTTCAAATTACTCTTAAGACTACTCAATAGATATTATTTTATTAAACAATATTTATAACCCGTTAACAGTGAACAAAACTAAATTCTAATACAAAAACCACACATGTATTTATGTACACGTTGTTAATGCACTTACTATATTGATACTCAGTAATTATCGACTGCTATCAGCAAAAATGCTGTATAACTACATAAACACAACAATTAGGAAGGTTAGTTTGATTCTCTCTGAACTTAAGCTTCCTTTAAAGTAAAACATCGTGAAAAAATCTTTATCCGATTTTTTCATTCCACCCGCTTATATAAAAGAAAGCAAGAACAATAATATTTGCGATGAAAACAAACGAATTTGAATTAAGAAGCGCACAAACGGTCTTGTTGTAAAAATATTTCCAAATGATAGATTCTGAAATAAAAAAAAAATCATCAGCTTTCATTGTACAACTCACAATGTCTATATATCTTCGGAACTTTAATCTCTAACGACCAAATCCTGTATATTCTGTTTATTTCCGTAAATTATATATATTAGATAATTAGATACCACATGTATAGAAAATTAAAAAAAAAAAATAATTTTAAACAATATCTATAAAAATTAGCAATAAATATGTCGTAATTAAATGTTGTGAAAATTTTGTAAATAATAGGATAGAGTAAAGCCATGAATAATAATATCAGGAAGATTTGTAAATAAAAAAAAAAAAAACAAAATTCTCCAACACCCAAAATTCTTTATTTATAAATACACCATAACAATTACCGTTTAACTGGTCTGCCATTAAAGCATTATTATAGTCGAAGGCCATTGATAAATTTTATTAACCAAAACAATAAACTTTTCTTATATTCCTCATAAACCTCCCTACATTTGTCATAACTTATAGTAGAAAATAAAATAAATGAGCTTTATCTATTATTACTAAGTTGTATTATCAGAAAACCAGTGCCTAGCTTAAGGATATCGAAGCGCTATTGAAAGTTATAGTGCTTATCCTGCGCGCAGCCTCCACAGCCGTGAGGCTACAAACGGTTGTTGACCCAGGAACAGCGCCAAGATGCTTAGGTCACTAACTGCTATCCTACGGCTCAATTCACACGCTATACCTGCTCAAATCATGTTTTTCACGTACCTCTCAAAATACCTATCAAAATAATCCTGGAGAAATATAAAAATGTCAAAACTATGTGGTTATAAGAAAAATTGTATATAATTTCACTTAGTTATTTTGTTATTCAAAATACATTATGATTATAATAATTAAAAAAAATAAAACTAATTATCTGTGACCATTTCATGGACACATCTAAACTGTATATAACTTTCTCTGGGATGATAATTGACCATAGACAAATATTATATATCAAAATAATATTCAGCATGTCAATATCAACTTTATGCACATTTACATCTTACCACAAAAATCAATGTCCCTTTAAATTAAATACTTGGTTATGATACTAAAACATTTTTTTTTTTTATTTTATTTAATGGTTCAATATATTAAAATATTTTCTGTGTGCATGCTGTGATTGTATTATACCTATAACAATGTGTTGCTAGATAAAATAAAAAAAACTGTTCGTACTTGAAACGATGTTGTTCGTTATCTCAGTAATATCACTAGCTACAGCGTTTTTCATGTATGAAATGCAGTAATGTTGCCGCATTACTGTTTGATGTCTCGAATAGGTACTGTGGTACCTATTTGTGACGCCAAACAGCAGTACATACCTAGACAATCTCCAGCGATAGAGATCTACCATAAATATTAACAAGAAGCGATAAATATTCAAGAAGTTAATGAGTACAAAATAATACGCACAGAGTTTCCAACACAGGCGAAGGTAGCCTGAGGATGAGTCCTTGACTGAAGGCAACGACTGATTAGATTAGACGTTACAAGTAAAAACATAACCGAGCGAATTTGCCGCCGGAAAATTAGCTAAAACTTATTCTCCGGACTTCAGGTTTGCGAGCCTTGCATAAAACAAGCTATATTAGTCAGCCAAAGGATTAGCAGTGTTATACATCATCAGAGAATAGACAAAATAAAACAGGAACAAGGTCTAGACGGCGGGTTATTGCTTCTCTAGCGCGGAGTACGCGACGCACCGCACGCACGCTGCACGGATCAGCACATAGAGATAAAATGTGCAATTCAATTAGATTAACAGGTGTAGTATACCTTCAAAAGAAGCTCTTAGTTTTTTTTTTTTGCTGTCCACAGTAGCAATTGTATTAAAATCAGTACTTTATAACTCTCCTGCTTCAAAAACACTTAAAAGTATAATTTCAAATTATAAATAGAATACTCTTTCTCTATTCAATTAAGTAACGAGACGAGCCGGACATTCGCCTGATGGTAAGTGATACGACTGCCTATAACAACGTGGCGCTAGTTATAATAATAAACAATGCACCGCATTGCGCTCGTTGTTGAATCGTGTCTTGTTGAATCTCGTCACTCCAGTGATTTCACCAGCTACAGCGCCCTTCAAACCGAAAGAGTAATTATGCACACTACTGTTTGGCGACAGAAGCAGGCGCTGCGGTGGTACCTATATACCTATCCGGCAACAGAGATCTATTACCAATAAGTATTTTTTTCTCAGATTACTTATCAATCAGTACAACAAAAAATAATATAGTTAGCATTGAAAAAGCCACGAAGGTTTGTCAACAATGCTATGGTTAGAATCAGTCATGGAGATCCTTAACTGACGCAGAACACACACTGTATGGAATATCATCATATAATTATAATATAGGAGCAAGACCTAGGTAAGCGTAATACACTACGTTTCAGGTTAATTAGGTTTGGAGGAAATACGATTTTAGCCTATACTTAATGTTTTGATAGGTTAGTGTATTTTTTACTTAATCGAGTCAGCTTAAACAAAAACTACAACTGAAATTGTTCAATTGTTAAATACCACTGACAGACAGGTGACAGGTTAGTTTTCTTTTTTATTCGACATTATTTTTTTATGGAAGTCCACCTGCTTGTTTGCGCGCTTTTGTATAATTTACGTATGTCATATATAATTTATAACTTATTATCACCTGGTAATAAGTTGGTTGATATACTTTAAACTTGATGTGAAATCTCATTACTACAGTTATTTAACTAACTAAAAATCTCTTCAATGCGAAACCATGCAATATTTCTAAATTACTTTTTGTTGGCAGAAATTAGTTCTGAGTTGATCAACAAGACGGTCTATATCACTAACATACAATATCTCTTCTTTACTTTGACCAAGAGTAAAAGCTGCTATGCAAATTGGCAAAACCGAGTCAGCAAAAGTCGGTTAAAAGTCAGCAACACAGCATCTGGTGTTGCAAATGTCCATGGGCCTCAGTGATCATTTTCCACTAGGTGAACTATTTGCTCGTTTGCTCACTCTTTCTATAGTAATACCAATGCCTATCATGTCACAGTCAAGTTTGGGGAGTAAAATTTAAACCACCTTTTGTGCAGCACTATGTTTAATGGTGGATATTTACAGACTAAAATGCATGCATTAAACTACAAATTGTATTTAGGTATAGAGATCAAAAGCAATATTAAATTAATGGGTTATTAAGAAAATTATACGTTAGTATTATTGTAATTATAAAAGTCTGTAAATAAAACATTTTCTTTCGATCTCAATAATTATATATCACACAACATCTATCGCAAATTAAAAAATTACCTTGAATTGCTCGCTGGTGGTATTAAGAATACATTTACGTTGTGACGTGTTTAATGTTATCTCATATATTTAAACGCGTTATTTATTCATTGAAAACAACTAAAGGAGTAGAATTAGAATTTTAATTTTTTTTTTAAATATGTATGATATGTTCTGAAAGATGAGAATAATTCTTAAAGTGAAATACACAATTACAATATTGTAAATATTTTTACGTATAAGTTTATAAACAAAATTTAGGGAAACCTTCTACAGAATTAAACTATTTAAAAAATCTGTTAAAGTGTAAAAAGAGACATCATGACAAAATTTTAGTTTATTAAGAAATTTTTTTGAAGAAGAAGAACTAAGAAAACTATTGCATTTGAATTATTATAGAAGTGAAGAATATAACGACGAAAGTTAATGTCTGTTATAATTGTTCTTTGATGTATTTCTTAATAAACATTAATAAAAAAATTTAAAACATTTAAATATAAGTTTTAAGTAATAATTAATGAACTTTAAAACATTATAAAATATCCATTAACATTACATTAAGAAGTAGTCTCGCGTGTTTCAAGATGAAAGAATCGATCAGTATCTTTCTTACTAATGATGTGTTGCCGCTTCTCAAGTAGAAACAGCGTGCCCCGGTGTAGACCCCATTAAGTAAATAGCAATACATTGCATTTTCATGCGTAAAATTTAAATCATTCTTTAACCAAAACCCAATGATGTTATAAATTACTAAGAGCGAAAACACCTTAAAAAAAATTAAATACATATGTTTTTGAAGTAACAACATTACAATTTCAAAGAAATTACTTACATTTCTATAATTATTTACTACAAAAAAATGGGATTGATGTTGATATTTCCTTATTTCAAAAGTTTACACGACATTTTAGGACATAAAGAAAAGATTCTATTGACAAAATTATTATAAATAGGACATCCTCTGCCGATACGGTGCTATTGAATGCATTGAAATACAATATCTTGCTTTGAATGGTTGTCGTGCCGACATTTATTATTTTAGTGTTGGAAGGAAATCTTAAATAAATAAATGAATGAATGTACCAATGAAAGAATGAATAAATAAATAGGAGACGTGTTTCCTTTGTTCACTAATCACGTGAAAACTAATCAACATGGGCATGTGACAATTCGACGCGGATTAATTTGTTGATGGTTATAGAATATTATGTTTATGAATTTTATAGATAATTCATAATTTTATTTCTTATTAATTTTTGTAAACATTTTGCGGCTGCTGTAGTAATGGTTGCTATAGACAGTAATTTGCGGTTGCTCTCAAGGAATATTTCAGACAGATTTCAAGTCTAATTTTATACTACGGCTAGCAAAGCGGGCGAGGAACAGCTAGTATATATACATAAACATATTCATTTACCTTCCAAGTTATAAGAAGGATCATAAGATGATGAAGATGCAATGGGATTACATTTCACATATTGCTATGCGACGTTGAGGCCGTGGATGTTTAAATTTGCTCACTTAGAGTTCCGTCATATGTTGACAGCTGGTTAGCATTGCTGCTATAACGACAGATAAATTAATACAAAACAAATATACCAGGTGTACCATGTTTAACGGCTAATACAAGTTGAACTGCAGTGAACATTAATAATATTGAAAAATATCTTACACACTCGTTTGCAATAACAAGACATCGTCGTGGATGATGTCATCGGTCACAATAAGAAAGGTCTGGGTCTGAGTCTCACATATTACAAATATCCAACAGTGAACAAGATGTTGCTTATCGGTAGAAATGCAATCTGTTCAATGAACACGGGCGGCGTGTGGGCGATGCGTAAATAAATGGTATAGAATTTGACGCCTCCGCCCATCCGCGCATTAATGCATTATTTTTGTTTTATTGCTGGTCGAAGTTAGACCAGTGGGTTGGAATGTGAATAGGCGAGGCAAACTATCAAAGAGTATTAGTTAAAATTTCTCAATGTTACATAACAAAGTTTTTGTGGGTGTATAATATTTCGTTTCGAACATAAAAAAGCATTAAATTTATGTACAAAATTTTTTAGAGAGCTAGTGTATTCTGGAAGAGCAGCACACATCCACGGTAGAGTTCTCTTGATACTATATCAAACTGAGTTTTAACCTATTTTCGTTAAAAAAATACAATGCCTTTTGTATTATACAAGAAATTCTTGTTAATTATAATTATACAATTACTACACTTATAATTAAATTAAAAAATACATATGTATACGTATTTATTTAAGCTTTTATCTTTAACTAGTAAAAGCCCGGCAGTCAACAAAATTGACTGCTGTTCTAGATATTATGGTTAGGAAAATCTGTGCAAAAGTATTAGGCGGACCGGAAAGTAATGTCGTTTTCTTACGCTAAATACAAACACATACATTTTTAACGAGTCTTTATTTTTAATCAATGATGTATTCCCCATCATTGTCAATAACCTTTTGCCATCTAGTGAGTAAATTTTCAATCCCTGATCGATAAAAATTAATTGGTTTTTCGGCAAAATATCTAGAGATGGCATTTTGGATATCATCCAAATTTGCAAATGTTTTGCCACTTAAAAAGTGTTGCAGCGCTCGGAATAAGTGGAAATCCGATGGTGCAACATCGGGCGAATATGGTGGATGAGGCAGCACCTCCCACCCCAATTCATTAATTTTTTCTAGAGTTCGCCTTGCGCAGTGCGGTCTTGCATTGTCATGTTGGAGAATGACGCCTTTTCGGTTGACAATCGCTGGCCACTTTTCAATTAAAGATTGATTGACTCGCTGCAATTGTTCGCTGTAGAGGTCTGCAGTAACAGTTTCTCCAGGTTTCAGTAATTCAAAATGAACAATGCCGCGAATACTCCACCAAACACACAAAAGCGCTTTTTTGGGGTGTAAACCTGGCTTAGCAGTACTCCGAGGGATTTCATTTGGAGAGAGCCACTGCCTTTTGCGTTTTGGGTTATCATACAGGACCCATTTCTCATCTCCTGTGATCAAGCGATCAAAAAACGCTTCTGTGTTGTGTCGTTGAAGCAATAAGTTGCATGTGATTGATCGGTTAGCCTTATTCTGTTCGGACAGATTATGCGGGACCCAAACACCTGCTCTGCTTACTTTTCCAATCTGCTTCAAATGTTCTTGGATGGTCGACCAAGGTTTGTTGAGACTGTTTGACAATTCCTCGATCGTCTGACACGGATTTGCTTCCACTTCCGCCCTTAACACGTCGTTGTCTAACGCTGATGGTCTTCCTGATCGATACGAGTCGGAAAGATCAAAATTACCCGATTTGAACTTGGAAAACCACCTTTGGCATTTACGAATGTCCAGTGCATTTGGATAAACATCGCAAATGTTTTTGGTAGCAACTGTTGCGTTATTTCCCTTGCGAAACTCAAAGAGCATGCAATGCCGGATGTGTACCTCTTCTGGTATTTGGCTGGCCATTTTACCCAAAATTACAAAAAAAAATTGTAATTCAATTGTCTATAAGTAAAGAAATCACTATAACCTCACAATGTCTTTGGTACGCCTCTGAACAAAACAATGAGCTGACAAATGACAATCAAGTATTGGCATGCGCAGAAACGACATTACTTTACGGTCCCCCTATTATCTGCTAATTCATATTAAATTACCCAGGGTATACGGCGACGACGCCCCTTTACTTACTGCCCTACGGGGTTCCCCCTTCTACCTACTAAATTTCCCAAAGTAGAGTGCAATGAAGGAAAACACTGGCAGTACATTTGTTTGAGCCACTGGTATTATTGTTCAAAACAATCTTATAATTACTACTAATTGTTGTGGAAACCGGTGAAAGTGTATGTGTATGTATGTACAGCTGTTTAACATTAAGATTATTCTATCTTATTTATATATATTCTCTCTTCTATTTTCTAATTATTATCAATTTCAATTGTTATGGAAATTGAATTCAACAATGATAGGTGTATCAGTTTATATGGACTTTTTGAATTCCGCGGCAACTTTACTCCATTGGCTGGCACTGTTATGCAAGAAACCTATAAGCTATCGGCGACAAACTGACACACACTTAACCTGCATATCAATAAGATTTGTACTTTTTACTGTATCAAGAAACTCTAACACTTTCAATGTGTAAAGAGGCCATATCCCTTTCTATACATACAATGTCAAATTAAGTCGTAAAAGATTTTAAAAAAAAATCATACTTAATTATAATTTTATTAATAAAAATTTTCATTTAAATATACTACGGTATTTTGGTAATACTTAAACATCATACACTCCTCATAAATCAGTTAATTAAACTGCCATTCAAGATTAATGCTACCTGTCGACAGCCTGTTGAAATACTGTGTCAGTTCGTACCAAATGTGTTTCGAAATGAATTATCTTTTTGTATTCCTTTAAAATACTTTACTAATAAAACACGTATACATATAATGGGTATTTTACTTTAAAAAAAAATAGTTTTACACAGCGTGTTATAGCAAAAAACGTTAAAAAAATAACGTGCAAATATTTATAAAGGTTACAAGAAATTGGAATCAATTTCTTTTTACTTATCTAATAACGAACAGAAGAGTCAAAATTTATATCTCACTAATGCAATATTAATGTTTATAGATAAGAAAAGGGAGATGGGATAGATCACATGAAAAGCTATAATGGAATATTACTCTACAGAGAATTTAATGATCTCATTTACTAATGTTGCCGTTAAATAGTCAGTATCGTAAATAATTAAGGATATTTACCTTTGTTAACATAGAAATAACATTCAAAAATTTTATTTGCACGCTTCTTCAAGTTTGTTTACGTTTAACAACAGTTTACTAGATCTTATTATATTTTTGGGCCCTACCGCTTACTAGTTTATTCTTTAAATTTATATATAAATTTAGCAGTTTTTAGACGATGTTCGTAAATAATCAAATAAAGTATTTTCACTTTAAATTGCAGAGAATAAATTATAAAATATTCATCGAAAAATGTTCATACACTGTATCATTATCAGACCCGCGAAAGCATGGGCACTAATCAGATTGGATTGTTTATTAACATAGTTTCCAAATATTCGTAATCAATATTTGCAGGCAGTAATATAACTGCTATATAATTAATTGGATCATGTACGTCTTAAATTGTGCACTGGCTTTAGTGTTAAATATTTTTAAATACTATTATATACATACGAGATTTCCACCTATGTAGAGACTCATCACGATATCTCTGGAAGCATAAAGCCATGAGACTTGAAATTTGGGAGGAATATTCCTTTTGCCGAATATAGGTCAGCGAGAGGGGATTTTACAAAACTTCCTCCCAAAACGGAGTTGCGGAGGTGTTACGGCCAGCGACGCGAGCAGGGATCGACTCATTATACTATACGACACTAGTAGTGATATAGATATTTGTAAAAAAAATTAAAAAATACATTCACCAATATATTCTATTTCGTACACTTATGCGTCACAATCAATACATCATATAAATACAACTAATGTCATATTTAAAAACGTTACTTTTGTTAATATATCTAAATATTTATTTTAATCAAAAATTTATATTTAATAGAGGAAAATACGTTCACTTATTGAACGTCAGAACCCATTCATAATTCGGTCTTGAGATGAATGGAGGCAAGAAAGTCTTACAAAAATTACTAGCGTACTGCTTGAAACCCAACGCAACATATTTCAACACATTGCTAATATTATTGTTCAATGCTTTGTGTATTAATATATTTTTAGCATCAATACATTCGCAATTAGTTGCTTCAGGTAGCATTATACTTTGATGTACAATGTCTATTAGATTGCAACATTATTAGGTGTCCAGGATCCCTGAACATAATTATACCTATATAGAACAACTATTATAATTTTACCATGTTTTGAGTAGTGTCTCTCAGACACATCGTTGGAGAAATACATAATTTTTTTAAAGGGTAGATTATAGCATGAAATGTAGTTCATATAATAGGGAAAAAAGTTTAATTATCAATGGTATCGTAATCTATATTACTGCTATAAAAATACTAAAGCCATGGCATAAGTAAGCTCTGCAGATACAATGGACATCCACGCATCAAATCGTATTGAAGATATATTGTCCATTTACAGCGACATTCGTTCTCGTAATATCTTCATTCACGCTCGAAACCGTAGTTAATCACCATTTTAAATTGCAATTAACAGCCGCAACTTTTCTTAGTCGACACCGAAGTTTGAACTGAGATTATTAGTACGTGTCCTACCTTTCCGTCTCTAATTGCTTTATACAGAGATAATTACAAGATTTCTACTCGTAATCGTTAACTAATTAATTTGCTAAGGTCACAAACATTCAAACATCGACGACAATGTATCTACGTATTTAATGTATCTACAGCATTAGCAATCCCTGACTGAAAAAAATTAAGCATGGTACTATAATATAGATGATATAAGAATCTGGACATGTAACATTTTTACAAAAAATCTTTATCGAACTTTATGTCCTATACTTGAATAAGTCTTTCTTTATCTTTACAGTAAAGTCTACTAAATACATTGTAGTAGTATTTTTTTTCTCATTAATAATGTACAGGAAACGGAAGATGATCGAATAAAATCTGCTAAATACACGTCTTAGATTGTTTTCTCATAATCGTAACTACAATACTTTCTAAATGATTCGTTGCTATTAACTATACAATAATGTCTGACCGATGACGATCTCCATTCGCAAATTACTTAAGACAATTTAATAAACACATCAAGACATAAAGCTTCTGGTCGAACCAAAAAGGCTACTGTATAGATAGTGCGGGGTAGTAATTATGCCTGCAGTAGCTTTTGTATGATCTATAATTGCTGGTACTGCGAGTCATGTACCACGTCTCCGGGCTTACCTTCTTCACTATAATTAAAGTATTGGGAAGGTATAATTTAAATAATCTGTTTATCACACGGACAGCAAATTTATTCGTTTTATAATAAAAGTTTTATGAATGTTTATTTAATGTACTTCGTCTTTTTTTCTTTGCTTTTGCAATATCTCTTGATTTCAGATTGTTTTCTTTTATTATTATCAACATTATAACACAGGCCAAAGTAAAACAGACATGTGCAATATCTACTTTATTTTGAAATCTATGAGTGTAAATATTATAACTTTAAATATCTACTATTTGAAAAAAATATATTTTTTAGTTACATACATGCTTGATTGATTTCGAAATATTGGATCGAGAGGCACTTACCACCAGAGTGATGAAACTAAATGCAATGGTTAATTATAAAGTATTTCTTGTGATATCAGGGCGGAACAAATACATTAATATGTTAAACACGAGCATACATATCTTGAAGCAAGTCCAACGACACATCCTTAATAACAAAAGTGAACTGTACCATTATAAAATTAAGGGTTAATTTTATTTGGATACTAAACAGTACTAAAAACTCGTTTATAAGGTTATAAAATAAAAAGTCGATCAACCGGATGGCGTGTTACGCAAGAGTGGATATAAATAAAAAGTGGTTTCCCTTTCGAGTCGATAGGAAGTTCAACACCCGCCGCAAACCGGAACAGGTTTCATCTCAAAGTTGTCTTCTCATATGTTTTAAAACGGTTTTACTAACATACACCTCAATTTATTTAATTTTTTAAAAAAAAAATTAATGTATTACTATAAATTAAACATACTATGATAAGTATATAGACACGGATTATTATTTTCGCTGTATATCAGTCACTCACTACACATCTATGAATTTACTCTATACATAACATTTGTACTGTACTTGTAAACGGCATATAATTTTTTTTATATATGCAATGCGATATGACAACTTCGGACCGAGGTCATCGGGTGGACAGAGGCTCGTTTGTCAACGGCGTAATACAAAAAAAAAGCACTAAAACGATGTCCGCACAGATTCATTTACGGCATCCGATAGCCAAGTTTATTGAGCATTGTATTTACGATGCGATACGAGATAAACCGATACCGATACATAGATGTTCGTTACAATAATCAATTACCGCCAGCTACCAGCAGAGCCCCTTAAATCGTATCACAAAACAATGTAGCCTCCATTTTAATTCAATCTTATTAAAAATAATAAAAAAAGACGTTATTAATTGGAATCACTTTGTATTAAAGAACTTAATGTTGTTGGTAGTATTATCTGTGCCAGTTTCACATAGTAGAAAATAGTAATTATGATAAAAAGATAGTATAATCTCTTATTATATCCCATCTCTTATGGCTTCTAGAAAATAGAAGAGCAGTATTGACTACTTAATTCCTTGCAACATTTCTTTTTATTAAATCAAACGACGACACGAACGGGATGTTCACCTAATGGCAAGCGATACGCCCACCCGTAACAAGTCGACGCTAGTTAAAATAGTATTTACTGCAGCACATTGCGCTTGTCGCCTGAGATAGGTCTCGTTACCACAGTAATTGCACTAACTGCAACTCCTTTCAATACGGAACACAGCAATGTTTGGGGGCAGAAATAGACGCTGCGGTGGTACCTACTCGGACGATCTTTAGCAACAGAGACCTACCATAGAATGATAGAGAGATATAGGAAGATACAAGCATAATAACATTAACCAAATCAAAGATAAAATAAAAAAAAATATTCTTGAGATGACTAGTTTCTTAATTTTTTTATATTCTTAGTTCCCTCTAAGTACAGCTATACGAAATAACGTTATTCTGTTATCTTGTTTGTTCCATGAATCGATAGAACTTATGGTTACTTGTATACATGTACACAAATACAGTCCAGCAGTGGACGTCTATCGGCTGATAATGATGATGACGATGATGATAGTAATGACACAAATACAAGTATTGAGTTATTTAGTAGATACTTATCTGATACGGGCACGCATTGCTTAGTCTTTGTTTTTAATGTTAATTTTACAGATTTACATAATTACACAAAATGACGTTTCGTACGTCGTTATTGATTATGATGAAGATAAAACGATAACAAAAAAAAATAACTTCTTAAATAGGTATTATAAAATTTTATTCGTTACAAATCATTAAGGACATAAGACATGAAATGATTTAATTACTACCGTATCTTTATTATCTTTTTCCTTTTAAATAGCAAAATTTAATCTTTTTGCACAAACTTCCAAAGATTTGTTATAATGTATAGAATTAGTGTAGTCTACGTTAACCTACGCTCAAGTAATATATCCATGGAACTTTATGGCCCTTTGTAACCATACCTTTCGACCGGTATGGTAAACTCGCATTCTTTCGTCGAACTAAAGGAAGGAGAAAATAAATTTTCATACCATGCAGTTTATTTTTCAAAAATACATACCTACTCTCAAATAAATTTAGCCTCACTGAAAGTCTTTTAGGATAAGAAATATTTTAACTTCTTTACCAAACCTTTTAAAAGTATCGGTAGGTTTCTTAACAATAAGTATAGTATAAAAAAGTTACATTTCCTAAGAAAAAAATAACATTTCGGGTCTGTATTGTTGAGTTTTTAAAGAAGCGCAGGCCTCATATTAGATAGGAACCATAGATCAAGCAGTAGAGTACAAATATTACTGTGTTCATTTGTAACAGCTCTATATATAAAAGAAGCTGCTTAAGAAAACGTCTCTATTGCGGTAAATATACTTTATAATTGTAACAATTTAAAGTTTATTTCTCATACGTTTTACTATTATTAACAAAACACTAACTTAGTCTTTACAGAATATCGCGAGTAATCTGTCCATTCAAGGATTAATTTTACCGAAGTTTTTTTGGCTATATTTTGTCTCAACTTAACGTTGTGTATTTTTAAAATTATGATTATTAACTAGTTTGACAAATGTTGAACCGCTTCGTAAATAAACATCACTGGATAACAAGTACAATTATCTGTATTTAAATGTCTACATCTTGAACATGTTGACTCTTGTGTCTACCGCTGAAGAAAAAATTTATACGACGCATGCCTTTAACTCTCGTGACAAATGAGGACAAGAGTAATGGGACATTATGTAGCTAATTATTTACATTGCCTGTTGAATGTATTAAAAACTTTTTTATTTTATTTCATCAAAATAAACATCCCGAACTTATTACCAAAACAATTGTAATTATTTGCATGATTTGTTTATAATAATTTTGTACCTTTTGTCCTATAATAAATAATGAAATAAAATGTGTTATGATAATCAGACGTAACAATATAAATTTGCAGTAATAATTATCAAGCAACTATATGAAACCACGTTATTGTTTGTAGGTAATATACAAAATCGTTTGTATCTTATAACATATTTCAAGTTGTCAGATGTAAAAGTATAAAACGCTGCCTAGTTCCTTCCACCGATAATATTATAGTATTAAAACTTGTAAACACGAAAAGGCATCTATGTACGAAAGAACGATAACGCTTATACAAACACAAGGGCAATGCCAACCAATACTTGTTCTTAGTTTACTATAAAATAATAATAATATAATAGGGGGACCGGAAAGTAATGTCGTTTCTGCGCATGCCAATACTTGATTGTCATTTGTCAGCTCATTGTTTTGTTCAGAGGCGTACCAAAGACATTGTGAGGTTATAGTGATTTCTTTACTTATAGACAATTGAATTACAATTTTTTTTTGTAATTTTGGGTAAAATGGCCAGCCAAATACCAGAAGAGGTACACATCCGGCATTGCATGCTCTTTGAGTTTCGCAAGGGAAATAACGCAACAGTTGCTACCAAAAACATTTGCGATGTTTATCCAAATGCACTGGACATTCGTAAATGCCAAAGGTGGTTTTCCAAGTTCAAATCGGGTAATTTTGATCTTTCCGACTCGTATCGATCAGGAAGACCATCAGCGTTAGACAACGACGTGTTAAGGGCGGAAGTGGAAGCAAATCCGTGTCAGACGATCGAGGAATTGTCAAACAGTCTCAACAAACCTTGGTCGACCATCCAAGAACATTTGAAGCAGATTGGAAAAGTAAGCAGAGCAGGTGTTTGGGTCCCGCATAATCTGTCCGAACAGAATAAGGCTAACCGATCAATCACATGCAACTTATTGCTTCAACGACACAACACAGAAGCGTTTTTTGATCGCTTGATCACAGGAGATGAGAAATGGGTCCTGTATGATAACCCAAAACGCAAAAGGCAGTGGCTCTCTCCAAATGAAATCCCTCGGAGTACTGCTAAGCCAGGTTTACACCCCAAAAAAGCGCTTTTGTGTGTTTGGTGGAGTATTCGCGGCATTGTTCATTTTGAATTACTGAAACCTGGAGAAACTGTTACTGCAGACCTCTACAGCGAACAATTGCAGCGAGTCAATCAATCTTTAATTGAAAAGTGGCCAGCGATTGTCAACCGAAAAGGCGTCATTCTCCAACATGACAATGCAAGACCGCACTGCGCAAGGCGAACTCTAGAAAAAATTAATGAATTGGGGTGGGAGGTGCTGCCTCATCCACCATATTCGCCCGATGTTGCACCATCGGATTTCCACTTATTCCGAGCGCTGCAACACTTTTTAAGTGGCAAAACATTTGCAAATTTGGATGATATCCAAAATGCCATCTCTAGATATTTTGCCGAAAAACCAATTAATTTTTATCGATCAGGGATTGAAAATTTACTCACTAGATGGCAAAAGGTTATTGACAATGATGGGGAATACATCATTGATTAAAAATAAAGACTCGTTAAAAATGTATGTGTTTGTATTTAGCGTAAGAAAACGACATTACTTTGCGGTCCCCCTAATATATATATATATATATATGTAATAACGTGCCATTGTGAACTTTAGTTACAACAGCGAGATACAAAAACGGTGAAGGAAAACATCGTGAGGAAACCCGCACACTGATATCATCTTTGTGTGTGTGTGTGTGTGTGGTGGTCCCAATAAAGTGGCAACAGGCTCGCCCCCTGTTACATGAGACCTAATCTGACCACATCTGGCGAAACGTGGGTGGTTTATTCACCTCTGCCTACCCCTACTGGGAAAAAGGCGTGACAATATAAAAAAAAAATGTAATAACGTTAACTTATTTGACATCCCTTATTGAATCACTGCATTGAGGATAAGGTATCTTACAGAATTATTAAATAAATAAAATTTCACAGAAAAGTTAAACTTAAATACCCGCTTATTAATTTACTATTTATTATTAGATTTAATATAAAAGTCTGCTTGTAGACAGTAATAAACGTAACTAAAATAATATACCTTTTATTACCCAAAGTAAGTTAACCTCTAAATTAAACTTAAAACACCTCTTAACTAACGTTAACTTTAAAATTTTCAGTAATTATTTATATTTTAAACGATGATAAATTTCCAAGAGTTCTGTTCATTTGTTGAATGATGGTTCAATTAACTAGTTGTCATTGACATGAAACTCGAATGAGATCTATCATGTTTTAGTGACAAACAAGATACTTCTTGAATTGCTTTTTTTTTAAACTTAAGTATAAAACCTTATGAAATATACTTGTTTGAGCTTAAAGCATGTAGGAGTTTTACAACTTTGATCAGATCAGACATTGTAGTGTCCCAATAGGAGATAAACATATATAAAATAATCTTATATGCTTACAATTTTTTTATTCTACGAAGGGACGAGATGAGTAAGACGTTTACCTAATGGTAAGTTATACCCTTGCCCATAACATTGCGCTCGTCGCCTTGAAACATAAGATGTTGTCTTGTTACCATGTTATTACACTACCAACAGCGCCTTTCTAACCAGAACATAGAGATGTTTGCACACCACTGTTTGGCGGCAGAAATAGGAGCTGCAGTGGTACCTATTTCTTTTTTTTCGTGGGGAAATCATCAATGCATTGGATACTCTTCTGCTGTGGAGGCAACAGGCGTTATGCCGGACTCTTACGGACTAAAACCCCACGGTGTACGTCTCAACATAGCAGCGAGAGCCCTTACTGAGGCCGCATCTTGGGATGGAACTGGAATTCTCCATCCCATTTATCAGTAATAGGCGAAACTACCGCGCGCTCTACTTCGAGGCCTAACATACTTGGTAACGAATAACCCTCAAATCCGCCACTATGGCCTCAGTTACTACAGTACTCACCTATACGATCTCTGATAAAAGAAACCTACCATTGATACATACAAAATCTTGCATTTATGTAATTCTTTTACTAGTCAATTTACGTAATTTAAGACAAAAAGTTGTTAAAGTTTTATAAAGACAACCTTTCTCCACCATAAATCAAAATTATAACACATCAAACAGGTATGGAGGTTGTAAAAGACCTCTTTAAAATTTAACCGATTTTGTTACATATAGGTAATTATTAATATAAAATGAAACTAATCTAAAACATTTTCATAACATTTTATCTTTAAATAATTCCAATTATATAAAAAATATTAAGAAACTAAAGTTTAGATTAGTATACTGAAAAGTAACTCTCTATTTTGCAGTTTATTTCTTATTGTAAAACAGATATGATGTTATTACATCAAATCGGTTTCTGAGCAAAATGTGGTTTACATAATCAGACCGCAGGATATAATTTTACACTTCACTCGTTTTAAAAACAAAAAAGTAACTACTTTATATTACCTTTGATATTATTAACCATTGGGTAATACAAAATAACTATAGTTATAGCATCTATAGAAGTATTTAAATAAAATTTGAACGTTCATTTGCACATGGCAGCATTTTTATTAAATAACAAATACGAGTATAATGTGTACATTATACTCGTATTGTATTAATGCTAAAAAGACAATTTCAAAATGTTTCGATTAATTTTCGAATATTATAAGAAATAGAAGAACGATTTTTACAAGTTACTCTATAATAATTATCTATTATAATATATTTACAGTTCCAGACCACTATTCTCCAAAATAAGTACTGACATTCATATTTTCTCACAGAGAGTAGCAATACTTGTTATTAATATTTATCAATTCACAGATGTCTATAGATGAAATTAATATATACTAGCAGGACAAACTTTGTATGGTATTAAGTAGTTATAATTAAAACTGCCCTTATTTCTAATAATTAATTTGTCCACATACAATTAAAGCTTATTTTGTAAAGCGCATACAATCCAGCTGTTTCTAAGTTTTAAAATTTTCTATCTCGAATGTGAACTCGTGACTAGAATCCTGGAAGAAATAGCCTATTCGTTTTACTTTGCTTTAAGCGTCCATTGTTACCAAACCTTTCCTTAGCCCTTCTCTGTTAAGCTATTATGAATTCGATGACCTCAATGGATAATGTAGGATAAGGTTGATACCTTGGTTGGTACCTCGTGACTTCAGACATATACACAGAATGTTACAAATAAAATATCTGTAATAAAATTAAAAAAGTAGTACTTTGATTAAAGTGTACATAAGATTATGTAGGTCAGAAAACTACACGATACATTGAACTACTACGTTACAGTGTAGTGTGTAATATTTGAGGCTCAAATTGGTTTAACAGCAGGGCGCTCTAATAAAGGCCTATCGTAAAAAGTTATTATGATATGAAAGCGAGTCTTACTTAAGCTTACACTCACACATATTTGGACCTAAATTACCATACTTATTTTTTCAGACAATAGGCTACCACTTCCCAAATTTGATATGATATTAAATAACTATCAAACTGATGTAAAAGCTGAATATAGTCGACCATAGAGAACCATGGCGGAGTACATTGGTTTACATATATATTTACCACAAGAGTTCTTACACAATTCAAGCATTATCGAATTCTTATTTCGATCACATATTGTATCAAAAATGAAACTCGTTAAAATTTGCGTAATTAAATGCTTACCATGTTATTCTCTTATACTAACATAAGGATTTCTTATCCCTCTCCCTTTGTAACATTTTTCTATTATAGTATTTATTGTTCCATTCGCAAGTATCCTTAACACCAGGACGTCCAATTCTGCACGTAATAAAACTTCTTCAATAAAAACTCTTCACACAACATTCGACTTTATAGACATTTTCACGCCTTGCAAATGCAATTAGGAAAGACTTAAAACATTTTAGTTAAAAAGACATAAAATATAATTAAAAGTTTTCTTAAAAAAAGTTACTGAATGTAAATAATAATAACAATATGTAAAGGTCAGTGTTAATTTTTTTGAATAAGTTATGCATCACCATACAAGGATACAAAAGAATATAATTTGAGTATAAATTGATCGTCGTATAGATCGAAGTCGTAAACACAACTAAAAGATTTAAATAATGTGACCATTATCATTATAAACTATATACACTGTATCATATTTTGTGCTATACTTATAGTCTATTGATATTGTCATTCGATGTCTCTAATTTTAAAAATTAATTAGGATTACTATTGATTTAAAAAATATGTCTCTGTAAGCGAAACTTGTACGCAAAACTGTAAGATTTATGTTTTCACATTTTTTTTCCATATACAAAAGATAGTGTTGAGAAGAATTTCAATATGATACACATACACTTAACGTTCTCATCGTTGTCATTTTAGTTAAACCTAAAACTCGTTGCCGGATAATCCTGTTAAGTAATTAAAGACTTTCATAACTTGTTTGTTTAAAAAACGTTTTCTTGAAAAAACAATAAACTGTGGATAGACACGTTTTTAAACGGTGTCTGCAGAAGACCGTTACGGTTCGCATTTTTCTATAATCCTTCTACCTCTTGCTTGGTCAGTAAAAGGCGGTTGAACTTCCTGTAGACTATTAAAGGAAACTATATACTTTTTTTTATATTACTCTTGCGTAACTAGCCATCCGGTTAACTACCTTTTTTATTTTTATAGCCTCCCGGACTAGTCTTCGTATCCTAAGCAATTTTACAACCAGTTTTAACTCAATGAAAAACGTTCTCTGTCATGCTCTTTTAAAGTTGATATTAGAATGTTAATTATTCAAGAGCCATCTTAGTTTTATGCATGTTCATAACATTTTAACGTTCTTGTCACACCTTTGACGGGAATAAAAATTTATGTGCAACTTGTGCAAAATCGACCTATAAAACCTTTTTTAAAAAATTATTTAAACAGTATAAGAGTTTATGTAATGATTTAAAACGTTATGAGTTTATAGAGCTTATATGAATAATCACCAAGACGACTTTCATTATGCATTCGTAAACCAGTCTCTGTATATAAATAGTAATAGTAAAAGAAGGGCAAACACAGTCGGTGTCTTAGTAATTTACGTGTCGAAAACATGATAAATTTACCATTCACCTATCATAAAGGTTCTATTAAGAAGGATAGTAGTAGAAATAAAACACAGAAATTTATAAAAGAGCAGGCAAGCCGAGACGTTAAGTACTTTTTCACTTATACACGCGCCACCCACTTACTGACTGTGCTCAGTGAATACCCTGAGGAATACGGTCCTTTTATATACCAAAAACATCTATCTCTAAATTACATTAGAGCTTTCTTTGTCATGTTCGAGTTGCAATTTTTTGTGAAAATAATAATCGCTTTGTTATAAACAATCCTTTTATTGTTCCCTATATATGTCAATATATCCTCAAGGCGGGCTAAGTGCTTATTGATGGATATCATATATTCACGAAAGCTAGTGATCTTAAATTTGTTTTTATATTATCACGCCTTTTCCCCGGTAGGGGTAGGCAGAGTTGATTATACACTCACATTTAGCCTGATGTGGTCAGATTAGGTCCCATGTAACAGGGGGCGAGCCTGTTGCCACTTTACTGGGACCACCACACACACACAAAGATTATTTCAGTGTGCGGCTTTCCTCACGATGTTTTCCTTCACTGTCAGTATCTCGCTGTGGTAACTAAAGTTCACAAATGTACATAACTTAAATATAAAGTCATTGGTACATGCCGAGATTCGAACCCGCGACCTTCGGAATGAAAACCGCACGCCCTAAACATTAGGCCAGCGAGATACTAGTGATCCTAGAACCGGTCGGTTTCCCCAGGATGGTTTTCTTCGCCGGAAACCCAAGGGCAATGGAGCTTCCTCGAGAGGTACAGCGCATCCATAACAAGCAACACAACTCATAAAGTGCACACAGCTTCTAAGATCGACTAAATACTATTAAGTAACATCTATTGGCCCAAAAAAAATTTAAATACTACTTCAGGTTTTCTTCTAAATTAGCTTTTAGCATTAACATTATAGGTTGTAATTAAATATGCATTTTCTTTAAAATAACAAACTTATCACTGGAATTTTTATTAAAAGAAATTACAGACTTTATCGTGCTTTTTATCCTGACGTTTCGAGAACATCTATGATTAAGGGAATAATGAGGTAACAGATATCTTGACATAGTCATCACGGAGTACATATAGCTTTTTAATCATTGTTTTAAATTTTTTCTACGCAGTATAAGTTCACTGTGTTTTAAAGTCGTGATATGTTTGGTATTACTCAGCCATCCTTTCTTACAATAATATTTAGTTCCTATTAAAGATATAATAATTGCAAAAAAAATAAGAAATCATTTCGTTACTATCTGCATGCCAAACTTCACATTCATAATATGCGCTATAAAACGTAAACGCGAAATACAATGTTTGTATAACGACAGCGGCCATTGATTTACGTAGCGAACATCGATATGTCGATATCGGCTAATCGCGTATGGCTGCGCATATACAATGCCCAATAAACTCCCCTATCTGATGCCGTAAATGAATCAGGGCAGTGGAAACCGATGGCTGAATATATTCTAGCATTGTCACAACCAATAAATTGCTTTCATTGCATTGCCCACACTTAATAAAATCTGTTTTGTACATGACTTTAACATGTTTGTTTACGGAGTAAATAAAACATTTCGATGTTACTACTTCAGATTTACGTATATCACTTACGTTGCTTCACCGCTCCTGTCCATTTATCGCTCAACTTTCGCATAGTTACTACTCATATTATATATCGTCAGGAAATTATGTATATATGTATTAATGTTTATCTCCCGAATTCCGGGTATACGAGCCCGGAGTCCAATAAACTGTTAATATCTAACAGTACTTACATTATCCAAAAAAATGAACTAATAGTTCGTTAATATGCTAAAGCAGCGTTAAGTAACTTTTTCTAAATCCAGGGCATGTATTAGACTTGGTCATTTTACCATATTTTATCCTGTAAGAAAATATGAAATATTAAGAGTTCAAGATGTATACAGTTCAATGCATACATGCAGTTTCCGGACTCTTGCATTTCCGCCCACGCGATCAACTAATTACAACCTAGCATTGTGTTCATAAATTATGCATATTTAATAGTATAAAAATAATTAAAAAAAAATACTGGAATTGGTTTTTGTAAATACTCTTTCTTATATTTATAATATACTCAAAACGTTACAGTATCGTTATTTCAAATGAATTAAGATGATTTTAAACTAAATCTCTGCTGCTGACGTGTAAAAGATTAAGTGCAGCAAACGCTAGTCTTCGAAGACTGACAAACCATATACGACTTTATAATCATTAATTGCCCTTTTACAATGTAATTATTTATACGTACCTATAATTGTTAAGAAACTAATAGTGAATCCTTATGGATTAGAGCCACCGAAATATCGCTTATAATCCGTCGCTTCACTAACTGTCGTATGACGCATCAGAATTATCTAAAAATAATTCATTATAGAAATAAAATACGTGATCAATAATAAGGAATATACTGATTTAGCATCAACAACGAATAAAAGCTAAAAATGCTTTAATTAATAAAGCATATAATAGCGTTAAAGAGTATTTGAATGATAATAATGTATAGACTTAAAATACGTGGATTCCCAAGCAGTAGTATTTAGAATGTAAGACATTTTATAATTAAAATAACAAAATAGGCATATATTGACCACTGAGTTTCTTGCGCGCATTCTT
Organism: Troides aeacus; assembly: GCA_033220335.2. Classification (NCBI taxonomy): domain Eukaryota; kingdom Metazoa; phylum Arthropoda; class Insecta; order Lepidoptera; family Papilionidae; genus Troides; species Troides aeacus. The sequence continues at coordinate 4,626,481 of CM067270.1, forward strand.
CTTAGGGCCGAAGCACTCCTTATGCGAATTCGTGGTAAATTTCAATAATTCAATAACTGAATGAAAGTTGCTATGTTGGATAAAATATTTACTTAAATTTTGACTCTGAGTAAGCCTTTTTCACAACTAATTAAGTTATGTCATAACTTAAGTGAGACAAAGATTAATTAAGGTTCTTGATATTTGAATTTACTTTTTCTTAAAAATCGTATAATATACACAAAAAGCAATTAATCTATATTTTATTTATTTTATCTTATTAAATTCCTCCGATGCTTTATTGTTACGAAAAGACAGACAAACAAGAATCAACAGTAAATATGAAAATAAAATAAATGTTCGGTAGAAATTCATTCATCTTTCAATAAAGAAATGAAAAGGTAAAAATCACATCAGTTTAATTAGCAATAAATAACGCCGTTAATGCTACAACCGGTGATAATTTGACAAGACCAGCATTTACCGATGAATTTTATTACTGTCGAGCGGTAATTCTGAGTGGCGGTTCAATTACGTAGCTCTTGCGCATAAAGCACACTTAATTTTATTTCAGTCATTTACTTGTCACGTATGACATATATGTAGCAAATAAACTCCTGAAGAGCAAAGCCAACAATTACAATATATCTTGGAATTTGATCGTTAAGAATCGCTTCGGAATCTGAATACTAAGCTAACTCCATCGATAATCTACGAGACGTAGTAATAATTCTTTGAGTTCCTATTATTATTATTTCCTATTAATCAGTATACACAAACAAGTAACAAAATCTAAGAACATAATATATAATAGTTCCAAAATATGAAAATTAACAAAAATAAAGATATTCTACAATTTTATTACCTTGCCTTGACTTTCTGTATTCAAATGTGAACATGTATTTCTGCTTTATTCATTCTTGTTATCGGTTTTTAAGAAATTACTGATCGATTCAAAACATCAGTGTCAGTAATTAAATTTTATAATCAGACAATAAGTTTCTAATTTATAATCTCTTTCCTTTAAACTATAATGACCATATGATACTATTTATTTCCAAATCAAGTTTTATGTTTTTAAAAAAACTATCTAGCAATCTATTATAAACTATTTCAGCAAAACTATACCAATTTCTAAAATAATAGAAACGCATAGCAACAAACGCAACAACATGTAGTTGTTTAAATTATTAAAGTATATATAATAAAAATCATAATTATTTTATGTTAATATAATAATATACCTTTCCGTTATTATCAACGAATGAGTAATGGTGGCCCGAAGAACATCAACCCGCAGGGCCGTCGGCCCGATGTCAATCAGGATCGGTTCTACTCTGTAGATGCCGCCACGATTACATATCAGGGGAGTAGTTTCTATTGGTGTGTCATGATGAATGTAAAACAAGAACGTGAATGATGAAGTTCAAAATATTCTGAGTACGTGTTTAGTTTCTTCGCGACAAACATATAAATAAATTTCTACTTTACAATGGCGACTAAAATGAAGGGATTCGTAAGGTAGTTTTCAAACGATATATCATAAATATTTATTTCCATATTGCCTGCTTAAATCTTTTAACAATTAAAACATAAAAACTTGATAGGAAATAAAGTTTTAATCTTTTTTATTCGACGAATACGTTCAACTGATGGTAAGTGATACGCTTGCCCGTAACAACGTTAGGATGGTATAGAGGATGTTAGGAGACCACTTTCAAAAACGAAGACAGACGATAGTACTAATGACACCTTTGATGATGGGACGGAAAAAAAATCGGTCATGATTAAAAAATATATCACATTTTTAAAACGTTCTATTAGCATTAATTATGCTCCATCATGTTAGTACAGCTAAATGAAACGATAGTTTCATAAAAAATATATCATTTTACTAAAAAAAAAACTAGTGAAACACAAAATCAAAAACAGCTGATGCTCGGATCAACGAACGCCCGGGTGCGTAATCTAAATGCTCCGTGGCCCTATGAAATAAGGTTAAAATTGTCGATTTATGAAACTATCGTTTAATTTAGCTGTACTAATATAATGGAGCATAAATAATGCTAATAAAACATTTTAAAAATATATTTTTTTTTAATCAGGATCAATTTTTTTCCGGCCCATCATCAAAAAGTGTCATCAGTACTATCGTGTCTTCGTTTTCAGAAGCGGTCTCCTAACACCCAGTATACTGCACCACATTGCGCTCGTCGCCTTTAGACGTATGAATTTAAGTCTCGTTGCTCCAATAATTTTACTAGCTACCGCCCTTGAAACCGGAACGCAGTAATGTTTGCATACTACCGTTTGGCAACAGAAATTTGCGCTACAGTGCTATTGCCTACCTACAGTATAAAAAATCGAAAAGAAAAAGTACGTTTAAACTTTTGTAGTTATTTTTAAAGTTTACATTACATATTAAAAAATTTTAAATTAACTATAGCTGGTGTTGTAATATACTTTAAGTATAAGCCGGTTTAAATTTCATCCGATTATCATGGCCGAAACATCTATCAACTTCAAATTATAACGCTATCATCTCTCGTTTGTTGCAATCTAGTCTCGATAATAGAGGAGAAAAATTGTTTATTATTTCTTTTAAGATCTTAGAACAATTTCGCGGCGCATAGTAACGGAACATTTATTACCTAGTATTTACATAGTGTAAAAAAAAGTTACAATATTTTGTGGTTTTTGTACAATTAATAAATAGAATGTATATAACATAGCCACAAGCCAAGAATTCAAAACATTAGATATTAGAGTACTTTTTTGTAAGGTAAATTATTATACTTTAGTTTCATTAACGAGTAAAAATAATAATATACATTATAATGTAAACATAAACAAATACGAATATATATAGTCTAAGATAGTTTCATTAACTTGTGTTACTTTTTATATATAATTACATGAAAAGACCTGTAGGTATAATTACGTTGTCGATAGAAACGCGACCGCTAGGTCGAATGTTCTGAAAAGAACATTTTTTATAGAAAAATATAGTTCTCAAAAGAACATTCAGTCGGGTGTAGGAATCCTCATCAACATTACATCACCCAACGACACGACACCTCGAATTCCGGAGCAGTAGCGTATGTCAACTCTACGACGGCCCGCGCAGAAAAGGACCGTGCCCGTGCGCAACCTAATATATAATATATTTATGCTTTGGGAAAAGGACGCTTCCCATTCGCGCATGCGCCGTTCCCGTTTGATTTATTGCACAATATTTTTAATTGTTCGGTTGAGCGATGTATAATTCCTCGGCTAGTGGCGCCAACCAAATACCGTTAATCTGTAGCGAAACTAAACCGACATATATACAATTCAAGCATCAGCAAGATTTCATTCACCCTTTGCCGTACCTACCAAGTCGCTAAAGACCTATAAATAACAATGACTTACTATTGGTGAAGTAAGACTGTGTAAATGAAATATACGCTATTTTTACTAGAGAACAGTATTGTTATAATAACATCTTATCATATATTTATACATGTTAGAAAATATTTAATTTTTAATTATTGCGCCATCTATAAACTTGCAATAATACTACTGTTGCAACTAGCTAAATGTACTTAAAAATCAAATTTAATAAAACCGTAATTATTACAAGATTATCATTGCAAATTATGATTTTTATAATGTATAAAATGGTTAATGCCTATTTCATTTAATATAAAAAATCTAGATTAAATCCTTATTAGTAAAATATAGAAAAAATACTCTATATAACAGTAAAATAACCAAAATTTATTGTAAAGACACATTCTAACATTATTTTTTAATATTGATATATAAAACTAAAATTAAGATTATTTTTTGATCGGTCCCATGGTGTAATGGTTAGCACTCTGGACTCTGAATCCAGCGATCCGAGTTCAAATCTCGGTGGGACCTGTTTTTTTTGCGACCAGAAAATCTTAAAATTCATTATTTTACACTTTTACTGTAATAATTACACGAAGGCGTACTTATTTACTTCTTCATGTTTGGTAAATGATAATAAATATCATTCGCAGGTTTAATACAATACTATAATTTGATACTTATTTCTCAGAACAAAGTATTTAAAATATTTTCATTAAAAAGATACATATATAAAATTACATTGTTTGAATCTTAACGTTTCTGTTATATTTTCTTGTACTTTTCTTTTTAATTAAAGGCTAAAACGAAGTATTTGATTAGGCCCGTATATTTTTTTCGTACTTTTTCATATAAAATCCATAACTTTTCTGATCATATGTTTTAACCCAAAAAAATTACTAACGAATTCAAATCTAAGAGAGCTTATTGCTTGACTGATAAATTTTGGTGATTATTTTTAAGAAAGAATACAATAATATTAATCCTATAAAAAATAAAAAAGCCTGTTAGGTAAAATAATGGAGATTGATTTTTAACTGCTAATAGTTATTTTTTTACAGGTAAAGAAGTCGATTTTTTTTTTGACGAAAAATAACAGAAACTTAGTTATCAAAGAATTTGTTTGAGTTGCTACTACTCTTGCTAATGATAAATTGCGTAATTGTTTTCAAAGGTTCTGCGCATACAATGAAAAAGAGTGTTTTGACATTGTGATAAATTAAAAAAAAAAATTAATAACCAACCTCTATGTATTAGCCACTTAATAAACTCGCTAAATCACATAAATCGTGTACCCTTAAAGTTATTACAGGAATGCCCAGCTAGTTTGTAAAAAAAGTGTAGTATTATATATACGGGTGACCTACCCCACTTGGAACGGGGCGTGATATACATGTATGTATATATGGGTGCAAAACAGGGGTAGCGTCCATCGTGTAGACTCATAGTACCGCAGCACTTATTTCTTCTAATATATTAAGGATGTAAAAGGCGGTAGAAATAGGCTGCAGTATGCAAAACATTACTTGGTTCTACATTATAGATTGCCGTAGTTATGTACTGGGGGTAAAGATGCATAGCATAATATTATATCTCAAAGCGGCGAGCATAATGCGGTGTAGTGTATCATCCTATCACAATATTGATACGTCACTTGTTGAACAATCCGCTCGTCCCGAAATGTCGTCGAATGAAATTCTAAAAACGGTTGACGTGCTACTATTAATATTGACATAAAATATCTCCACATAAGTGTTTAATGTTATTAATGTTAGTTTTTTATTCGTTTATAAAATATTTGGAAAGTTGTATATTAAACTAGATCAAGAACTAGTTTAATAAAAGAAACCTGCAAACACTTTCATTTAGTATATTTCGTTTGTATCTGAAAGTTGATGGTGAACACAAACATATGCATTAAGTAAATTTAGTTTTCGAGATCGGCGTCTTCAACATATACTTCATAATTATGCATAATTATGTGACGAAGTTCAAAACGCGATATTAATAAAATAAAATTATTTATAAAAACAACACTAGAAGATAAATTGTGTAGTACTGTTATTATATCAAACACATCGTATAAGTCGGTTCTGTTGCTATGACAACGGCAACTAAACGAACAGAAGTCATCATCATAGTATTCAGTGTTGAAATAGGTCTTCACGAGGTCATTCAATTTTATATTATGCATCATAACAAGTTGAAGATTTTGATGATTGGACCATGTGACGTATGTAATATTTAGTTAAATAACTCTTCGATGTGTGACGAAAATTACCTTCACGATTTAAAAGATATTGGAACAGAGATCAAGATTGACATTTTTATGATAAATTTTGTTCGGTACTCTCTAAGCCTCTCTTGTACTGTAATTTCTTTTAATAAAATATTAAACGAAATTATAAAAACACTTTATAAAAAGGTCTTTAGGAGGACTTATGGTCTTTCTTAAGATCTACTTTATTTCAGATGTCGGCCGCTGCCAATACCCACGGTCACTCTGAGTAGATAAGTAATCGGCACATCTTGAAGAGACGCGATCCGCATTAAGACCTAAATTTAGATTTTTGTTACAGAGTGGGAAAACATTGATAGCAAATTTCCTGTCTGAATCTGTAAACATTGAAGAAGTCGGCGTAACAAGGCCAACACAAGGCGTCAGAGTTGTGGAATTTGAACTTTCAAATATAAATGTTAACGGAAGGAGCCATAATGTTGACATTGAACTGTGGGACTGTGGTGGAGACTATAGGTATTTAACTTTAGACACTTCTTTAATAAACCCGAGATGATATAGTACATTCAAACTTTCATAGTAAGGTCCACGGCATCAGTTCAGCTATATCAATGTCCAGATGGTGTCAATCTCATGAATTGTGAATATCACAATCATAAATTTAAGTACTCTATAAACTGACGATGATGCACCTAGACATTTTCTTATAAGAAGTTTTAATCGAAAGGTAGACAGTGTGTTTCAGAAATCAACTTTTATCTTTTAGATTTGAAACCTGTTGGCCAGCACTTCGAGTTGGAGTTCAGGGTGTCATATTAGTATGCTCGTCAAATACTTTAAACACAGCAGGAAGAGAATTGGAACTCTTGTACAATTATTTCGTTTCACAGCCAAAGTTGTCAGCTAGACAGTGCGTTTTGTTTTACAACAACGTTGATAGCCAAGAGGATATGGAGACATTAAATTTGTGTATGAATTATGTATAATTTGGTATAATTAATTCAGATAATTTCATACCGTTTTACAACTTACTCATATTTACTACTTTCAGCTTCAACATTTTCAAAAGTTTCCCAAGTTGCTGTGAACATGAAGTCAGGAGGGAATCGTTTGAAACTTGATTTTACAAAGTACATAGAGTCAGTATTGCAGATGTTAAATAAAGATAATTAAACATAGGTATATGTTATTTATCATCATGAGAACTGAAGTTTAGCGATCAGATTGAGAAAACTGTTCCAGTCTCCAGCTACTCTTTTCAACTGATAGTATGTAATTATGTATAGCCACATCACAAAATACTTACCACATTTTTTAACATACGTTTAAACTGAAAAACATCATTCATAAAACAATCATACGTTATCTAAAAAGCTGTAGAATTAATTACATAAAATACAGTTAATAATCATCATCCGTTACTGAAATACAAATCGGCCGTATCTGCAATACGAGTATTATTATAATTTAAAGATAAGGTTCAAAATTAACACTGTGTTATGTAAACATATATTTATTTATAATATTCGGTAAACTATGTTCTTTAACTATTTTTTACAACAATGAACCTTATGTTAAGCAGGCCACCTATTGAGGTAAATCTCGTAACGAGTTTTATACAAAATTATCAACAATATTGCTTTCACTCGATAAGTATTAACTTTATTGGTCATAAAATGTACAAAATCACTATACTGAAAATTTACTGTTGGAGTGTGCAAAAAAATTTACCATCAAAGTAAAACATTCGAATTAAAACGCGAATCGCACGTTGATTTATTAAATGAACATGTACTCAGTCTCAATTACATTTGGCTTGTATTACGAGTACGTGTAAAGTGAAGCAACTGTTGAAATCAACAGTTTGGAATACAAAATTCAACTTAAAAATTATAATAATTTTTAATCAATCAATTTTAATGAAATTATATACACGGACTTGTCAAGACTCGTACACAAACTCTTCATTATATAAATCGTAAAACCTCTAGCTAAATCTATTATTCCCTATAGTAATTATCACCTTGATCACCTGTCGCGTGGTAGGGTTGCTATATTTATTACAATAATTTATTACAAATATCACTATGCAAAGAGTATATGTACATTACCTTTTTTTTTTCTTAAAAACAGCCCTCTTATTGTCCCATCGCTGGGACCCGGGGCCTTCTCTCACAAAGCCGTTTAGCCACCATGTTGGCCAAGTGTGGGTTGATAGATGTCACATGTCCACTAAAGCCGTTGGTTTTAGGAACATGTGGGTTTTCTCTCGATGTTTTCCTTCATAGGAAGCTCAAGTTCAACGGGAAGCGAACCCGCGGTACTTCGAGATGTATAGCGCGTACAACCGCCTTACGAACTCGAGCTGACATGTCTTCATTACATACATTACCTAATGTCTGTCATTTTTCCAATTACTACGCTCATTGAAATTTTTTCTGTCCCTGTGCCCCCTGCCCGAGCCGCCGCGGTTCCACCTGTCATTTCCTCTGCCTCGGTGGCTTCCTCTGTTAGGAAACCTTTGGAAATTTTGCTCTCCATCCATGTAATTAAAATCATTAACCGATGGTGGACCATTAAAAGGCATGTTACCATAGTTACTCGCTCCACCATAATTGTTATTGTTAAAATTATGAGGTATATTAGGAGCGATACCTAGTAAACCGGGCGTTGGACCTCCTCGAGGATCCGGTAGGGGCTGATTAAAATTATGCATGTGACCTACATTTAAATTGTTCATATTCGCAACACTTCCGATACCCATAGGCGGAATATTGAGCATATTCATATTTGCTTCCATTGCACCAGGAGCATTCATATTAAACGGTATTGTGTTTTGATTGAAGTTAGTGGGCGTTTTTAATAACGCTTCCTTTGGTTTCGGCAAATATGAATACTCACCGTTCTCCCCTAAAGTTATACCTAAATTTGTAAAAATATTACATAAAATTGTATTACTTTGAAAAGAAGAAAAGTCAAACTTTTTACCAGAAGATTTCTCTTGTTGATACTGTTTTATCATCTGGGTCACGGGGGCCAAATTTTGATTGACGAATATCTTTTGCGTTGAACTCAAATCTTTATACCAGTTAGAATTTTGAAGTACAGTTTGCAAATCTAAGTTATTCGGTTTTTGTTCTAAGGTTTCAGTTTCTTTGGGCTTTCGACGAGGATCGACCCTTGGGACTGTATTCGTTGCTTTTGAGTTTTTCTCACTGTCGCTGTTAGATTCTTCTACCGATAATCGAAAAACTTTTCGTAGCCTAGGATCAACTAGAGCTTGAGATTTAGCCGTACTATTTTTAATATCAGTGTAGTCTGGCCGAGGTATGTCAATAGGAATAAGTTTGTATGTAATTGGCGGATGATTATTGATGGAAGCATTTATTTCAGACGCCGGTGTATAGTTCGGTATAGGTTTAAAAGGCAATCCTAATCTGAAATCTATGTCTCCGCTAGCGTTTTGTCTCAAATCTGTGTCACCAAATGATGGTATTTTGTACTCGGCATGGCGTAAATCAACGTCCGTCCTACGTCTTCCATCTGTAGGTTCGCCGTCTATACATTCATAGATTGTTACTCGTGAAGTCTTCTTGCTTGTTTTAAAAGAGTCGTTTAACCTATCTGGTGAACGTCTAGACCGTGGATCCCGTGAGGATCGAGTCTCCGGAACATCAGGTTTTTTATTGTCCTGCAAATTATTTTTCATGGTATTAAGTAATTTTGTAACTTCGTCGCTAATATCAATCTTAGACAAGTCCCCAAGTTTACTCAAAACGGCCGAAGGTTCGATCACATGAGGGGAAGGAGTAGGCGGTGACATTAGATACTTTTTAGGTGACAATGCTGGTGATTTTCTTTTGTTCCCTTTTTCTTCATCACTCGAATACCATTTTTCATCGATCAAAAGATTGTTATCTTCATCATCAGTGGTTGAGCGACGACGTCTCTTTTCTGAGTTTTTAAACAAAGGTTCAGGTTGAAGAAATCTTATATCAGTATCGCATTCTGCTTGTATTGGCTTATCATCAATTTTCGTATGTTGCGTTATAGAGTCGTCACCAGCGAATGGAAGAACTCTATGGTCTACATCTTTGGACTCTGTTTGTAGAGCACATTTATCATGTTCAAATGATTCATTAGAAATGTCAATATTTTCCTTATCCTTCATAGCAAATTTTAAAGCATCTTTAGTATACTGGTCTATGTCTATCATATCTTTATTACACTGCACGTTTTTTTGTACGGTTGGACCAACGGGCTCTTCGACTTTTGAAAGTGATACACTTGGCTGAAAACGCATATCTATATCCTGTCCAGGTAATTCAGATGGAAGAGAAACATTACTTGTTACAGAAACTCCTGGCGGGACTCTTAAATCCATATCTTGAGCGCCCGACGTTGGAGTTACAAATGTCTGTGGCTGTTGGTCAACGCTGTTAATTAAACCTAATTTTTGAATACTCATTGTATTCAGTTGAATATCAGTTATTTGTTTCAATGATATACCAATACTATTCAGTTGTAATACTGTTAGTTGGCCTAGTTGATCTAAATTTTCTATACCCATTTTGGTAAGATCTGAAATTTGCTTAGCCGTTAATACTCCAGTTAAATTTTTAATATTAAGAACGTTACTAGAGCTTGTGTTACCATTTGGCGACATGTTCATGCCAAAATTCGTGTTTGACCCTTCGTTTTGCCATCTCGACTGCCGTACTTTCGGTGAAACCTTTTCCCTTTGGTTGCTATACTGATTCATTTGAAAATTATCCGGAGAATTTTGGGGATTGGGAATATTTAGTTCAAAAAGAGATGGGATACTTCTCTCTTGACACTCAGTGCTTTCTGAAAATTGTTGCATTAATTTTAGTTGTGTTGTTTGAATCATTTTTAAAGCGCCGTCTCTATTTAATCGCGGGAAATCGCCTAATATTTCTTTAGGAGCAGATTCAATATGCTTTAGAAGAATATTTTTGAGACTGTCATTTAAGTGTTTACCGTGTGCGAATTTACAGTCATCTTTGTATACACAAGGAAGCCCAGTATGATAGTATTTACAAGGAAAGTCTGCGTGCATATATAAACACTTATCGCGTTTTGCACAACAGTCCATTAGATAAAATTTACAAAGTTCCATCTTTCGAGGAGGTTGAGCATCATGTGAATAAATACAATCATCACCTTTATGACATTTTCCTTGCATGTAGTATAAACATACGCCATCAGAATCTTGGATCGGATGTGTAGCTCTTCGTCTATCGTTTTTACTGTTTTTATTTCGTTCACGCTGAGGTGGTCTTTGCCTCGCCGAACGATGTTGTGTGAGTTCTCGTGATCCTTGACTACTGTCAGAAGCGTAAGAACTATCGTTGTCTTGGTACCCTTCATTTGGAGAATTCCTTTGCACAGGAGATGCTCCTCTAATACACATCATTTCATTTTCGTCCATTTCTTCTGAATAATCTTGTTTCTTACGTTTTCTACTAGGACCATCTTTGCTATCGTTTTTTTTTCTTTTTTTGTATTTACGACGATCCTCGACGTCGTCCTCCATTTGTTCATCGTTGTTATCATTTTTGTTCATTGCTTTCCTAATTGCTTTTTCAATATTTCCAGCAAAATCATCGTCTACTGGACTAGCATATTTACGATTCTTTTTACTTTTATCCTTAAACTTTTGTTCACTTTTATGCAATTTGGATCTTTTTTTCTTACCTGATTTTGAATAATAAAACGGTTGATGTTCAATTTTATCGAGGTCTTGTTTAACCTCATTGTTAGTATTATGTTCATCAATTTTACTATCTTTTGGAATTTCTGGTACATCTTCACCCTCGCTCTCGATTTCCCCGTCTTCTAAGTCCTCTGTTAAAATATTTGTCGGAGGTTCTGCCATCGTGATAGTCGAACTGGAATCGAAAAAGTGATTTGTTATTAGCGTATTTAGTTATTAATATACATTTTGCCGCTTGATTATCGTTATTAAACATAATAGACCCTTATGTATCATTAAATTATTCACTACTTTGGTATATCTGTGTTCCAGTATGACGATAAGTTCATTTCTACAACTAATTTCAACGTGACCTTTAAATAATGTTTAATATATGTCATCAGATTATCAATAATATCAATATAATAACAATATTACACTGTTTTAATGATTCTAGGAACCGTAATGTTACTCGTTATTATTATTTCATAATTTAAATTAAATGTACATATTTTAGTTATTGTTACTGAAAAGGAACTAGTTTTGGTTATTTAAAAAACTATTAATTACATTCTAAGATATTATTATTATTATTATTAAACCTAGCTAGATAACGCCGTATTTAGATAGATATAACCTTATTTGCCGTAAAAATAAACTATTTTTACGACAAAGAAGGTTTGGGTACCTAAAAAAAACTTAAAAAAAAATATTTTATAATGTACAAAAAGAAATAAATAATGTAGATAAATATTATTACCACCTCCATTAACAGAAAAGTGTAAAGATTAAGTAAATTAAACAAAGACGAATAGAAATAAGACCTATGAAGATTTGGCTGTGTATGGTTATTACGCAAGTAATGAATTTCGCCTCTGGAATGTTTGTTGCACTGCTGATTCAGATATCAATATTAAGAATGTCTTTAACTAACCTATTTATTCGTTATAACAAAAATTATTATAATTGTGGTCAGCTTATAGAAAAGATATATAATTACGGTGATTAAACATATAAACTTCAAGATATTTTCTTTGTTGAAAATACAAGTCATGAGATAGTACGTATCAGGTTTACATCATTAAAGAAACATGGCAACGTCACAATCGCCATGTTTGATCCGTATAACCCGACGAATTTAAAAAGACCTTAATAAACGAACACCTTCGATTATCCATTATTATAGAAAAATACTAAACCAAAACATTATGAAATTGAGGTGAAAACTACAAGTGTATTAAGTTAAAGCTAACTAAACCATTTCCAAATATACAACGAATAATTTCTACTATCAAGGTATTACAAGTCAGTCACTCACACGTACAAAACGTCCCACACTAATGTACTTGTAACCCTATTATTATATATAACCAAAAAACGCTACTGTTCCTTATTAGTTCATTGTTAAATATAATGATAGTGACGAAAGTTAATCGCCTGACTCTCTTATATACTATACCTAATATTCGTCGAAACAATAAGCATTTGGATAGTCCCAGATTGTCACAAAAGTGTACCGCAATAATAAAATCAACATGTATGGCAGGGATCAGTAAAATAACTGTTCATAGCCACTACTTTCAAGTAAATTGGTAGATCGGCCTGGTAATGCAAGCAGTGGGTGGCCGTTCACATTTCACAATGTCTTGCTTTGCGTTGCGCCTCTCGCGACGAATCGAATTAAATGACGTCAACCTTCTAGAACGGCAAGATAGCTATGGCCTTCCTTTTCGAGGTCACGTAACGTACAATGCTCACACACACAGGCACAAATGTATTAAAAAGGTACTGGTGTACGGTGACTCACTACATCCGTTACCATTTTGATTTGGCTTTATAACTTGAATAAAATACGAAAACGAAACGATAATATTATAAGATAGATTGCCAACACCATAATTCATATTAATTTATACCTAATACCAATATATATAATAACTAATTAGTTCATGCACAGATTTAATATGTAGAATTGAAAATAGCATTGACGAGTCACGGAGTTGTTGCAAATAACAACCGCCATCTTGATTACAATTGCATTTAAGTAAATAAAGTATTAGAAAAAAAAAACGTATATCAACGTTTAGATATGATTTCTAAACGCGAATAAATTATGATAAAACGATGTGTAAGTCATATATACCACGTGTAATGATTTTTCAGCTAAGCAAGCACTTGTACAAATAATAGGGGACACGCATCCATTTTATGACCTAACAAGTAAATAAGAGTAAGTGTTACCAATCTTACATTAAGTTAACGTTTCACTATATGCGACTACTTTACGCCATATAAAATTAATTTCTTTCATAGCATTGCTGCATAAAGGCGACGTGACAATTCAAGTACGGAATATTGATTTCGGATTCGGATGACGACTGCAGCGAACCAAAGAAGTTATTTATAAATAATTAGTTCCTAAATTTGTCGCTACCGAAGCGTGCGCCACTGTCGCACAAATACTTGTCTCTTATGTTCTTTACTTTCCTGCCAGATCTTAAACTTTAATAATTATTTGTAATTAATAATGTACTATACATTTTCATATTCAAATATTATATTTCTTCAAATATTATATTTGACTTATTCAAATATTATATTTAAATAGTTTTCGTTCAAATTCAAGCAAAATTTTCGTACATGTGCCAGTTCTTAAAATAGTAATTTTAATCACAAATATAATAAAAAATCATTACAATTTAAACTAATTATGACCAAAATTATATTTTAAGTTAAGTAACTATTATATATAACATATTATCCTTGAAGTAAAGAGAATAGAGGAATTGAGCACCAAGTTATTATAATCTGTAAAATGTACTACTACAAATCATTTAATACTTAAATATAAACGTCACTTTTCTGGAGTATAACGCTAATTTTTATCACGTCTGATAACGAACAATAGTCAGCATTTTTTGATTGGCAACTTTAGAATATTTATCTTTTCAATTTGCATTGACTAGGACAATGTAAAATTATTAACTAAACCAATAACACAATAGTTTTTTTTTTCTGAAATTTAATGATGTCCGAACAAAATAATTCTTTTGGTGGTTTATTGGAAGTATCAGAAATAAAAAACACAAATGAAAATGAATACAACAGCGATATAGCAATTCAACCGAGTTTTAGGAAATCACAAGAGGATATGGACATGGAAACAGTTAATAATATGGTGGAAAATATATTTCATTTTACAATTAACGGTAAAGCAGTAGAGGGTCCTTCATCTGATAGACAACTAGTATACTTGGAAGAATTAGCACAAGCAATAGCTCCTAAAAGTCACATAGACCTGGAAATTTTAGAGCAAGCTTTATTTGAAAGGTTGTTACTGCAAGACATTGAATTAAATGTTATTCCTAGATCCCTTAGAGCTTGCAAAGAACATGTTGTACAAAAGCAAGTATTTCCATATTTATTCAGTTCATTGCAGAATTTGCAAAGTTATGACCAAATAAATTCTACAATAGTTCAAGATGCATTGGCAAAAATGAAAGAATTAATATTTAGAAATGCAGTTACTGCCTTAAAACAACCAGCTCTGTTTGAAGATCAAGATTTTTCCTTGCAGCTTGTTGAACTACTTCAACATGTGGATCCACAGAGCCACACATTTTTCGTAGATTTAGTAAAGGCTTTTGTAATGGATGGTAATTTGATTATAATTTATTATAAAAAAACAAAAATGTTGTATCAATTGGGATTAATAAAAATTAACTGGTAATAGTTTAAACTTGAAATTATTTATTTTTAGGAAATGAAGAAACTCAAAAGCAATTATGTGAAACCATGATTCCAGTTCTGCAAAGAATTCATACAGATGTTAATAAATCTAATATTATAAATCTACCAATCTACATATTGCCATCAATACAAATATTTGCTAGTAAGTACAAGTCTTCTTTAGTCTTAATCTCATAACATTTCTATACTGTATTATATTTCCTACTATAATGACCTGCATTTAATCATGCTCAAACTTTGGAGGAAAAGCCTTTCCCTTGTAATGGCAAGTATATGTTATGTTGAAGTTTCTTGGTGAAAATATCTAAATTTCACTTGAGCAACTGATTTCAATGAGTTTTTCACAAAAATAGAACTCATAACCATAAAGTTCTAAAATAATAAAAGGAAAAGATCTAAAATTTATTTTGCAAAATCTTATTTAAAGGTGACTCAAACCTGGCTCCAATACTAATGGAAGCCTGTGAACCAAAAATTGAATCTAATGGACGATTATACCAGGACTCTGTTTTGGGTGCACTATTAAGTTTATCTGTCTTACCTCGGAAAGCAAATGCACTTTTTGAGTTTTTTGACAACCCTTTAGACCAGGTAAATGTTTATTACATTTAAAACTTCTATATTATAATGCACTTTTGTTATTTTTAGTATAAAGTTAGAGTATGCGGTCTTCATTCTAAAAGTTGCTGGTTTGAATCTTGGCATGTACTGATGACTAATATTTAAGTTATGTACATATGTGAACTTTAGTAACAATAGAGAAATACAAATGGTCAAGGAAAACAGTGAGGAAACCAGCACATGAATTAGAATTTATTCTAAGGTGTGTGTGAAATCTCTAATCCACATCAGGCCCACATGGTGGCTATGGCCCATTACCCTCATATTGAGGGTAGGACTGTGCCCCAACAGTGAAGATGTAAATTGGCTGGAGAAGTCTAAACCACTGTATCCTTATTAGAACAGTGCTAAATGTTACTTTAATTTCTTTGCTGTAGATGACATAGATGTCACAGATGACACATTTAATCATTTTTTTCAAACAATTCTAGGCAGCAATATCTATGATGGAAAATTCTATATGGAATGCATCATCACATCTAGTCAACAATTTGCATAAAATATTTCTGACTCTCTTGAAAGGTGGTCCACATATGAAAAATAGGTTGTTGACTTGGATTGGTAAATGTCTTAAAACAAATGTAGCGAGAGGCAAATTGTGGAATGTTCAGGTATGTATTTTGAAAACAATGTACTATAAATATGGAGGTGTCGAAGAAATGAAAGGCTTTATATCTAATAAAATTGCTTTAGTAACTGGACTCCACATCTTATGTCTCAAGGGTACAAGCATAAAGTGCCAGCATATTACTTATTATGAGATAATGTTTCATTCCCTGATCAAAAAAAAAAATTGGGAATTGATTTTAACTTTTTTCAGTTTAAAGGTGTTTTAATAGGAATTGTTATTTGTTATATAATGCTTAAATCTTAATTATACATATATATACAATATTATATATATATGTGGGGATCTTTGAAAGAGGCCTAAATCCAGCGGTGGATGTTTATGGGCTGATAATAATGATACAAAGGGTATTAAAATATTTATAGTAATTTATTTCTGTTATAAATTATTTATTTCATGAATAGTTTTTGTTTTATTTAATGATGTATGACGAAATGAATATATATGAGTGGGACATTCACCTGATGGTTAGTGATACCTGCCAATAACCACTGAGTGCTAGTTAGGACAGTATATATACAGTATACTATAACCAACTTTCGATCACATGTAAAATAATGCAATAAATTATCTTTATCTTTATATAACATTGTGGTTGTAGGCTTAAAACAGAATTTTAAATCTAATTACCCTAGTAAATTCACTAGCTACAATTCTCTGTAATCTGGAACACAGAAATGTTTGCACACTACTATATGATGGTAGAAAAAGGTACTGCACTGGCACCTAATTAGGTAGGTAAGTATGCCTACACAGTTGCCAGCAACAGAGACCTACCACCAGTAGTTGTTTATAACTGAATGTCCTGCTAGACTCATTGTTTCTTTAATTATAAATAAAATATAAGCAAACACTTGTTATTTTTTAAAAAAATAAAATGAAGTGAGATAAAAAATGTAATAAAATATTTGTCTTTTGTTATAGGCAGGAGAAATAAGTTCTGCTACATTAAGTTGTGTACCTGATGGTTTCATGTTAAACTTAGGTGCTGTACTTTTACAACTATGTCAGCCATTTTGCACTACTTCTGATGATCTAAAGTCACTGAAGATTGATCCTACGTATGGTGCTGTCCCTGTAAGTATTATTTTTATATTAAAAATTATGAATTTTCCCCCTTCTTTTGTGTGCTCTTTCAAATTTTTTACTCAATATGTGAATGTTTTTTGCGTCATATATTTAAAATGCGCATAAAAAAGCACTTCACGTCGTAATTGTCGTCCTTACCGTATTACAATTTATGTATAATTTATTCTATCTATATACATATTGCATGATTGCATGGTCGAACCTATATAACATTTTTTTTACTGTACATGCAAATGTGTTTTTTTTTCTTTGTATTTATTAGTGATGTAGATTCTCACTACTACTTAAATTGCGTGAAATCCATTTATGTTTGTGTGTACAAAGTATTAAAATAATAAATAAATAGATAGGTATGACCGCAGCATCTGTTTCTGCATTAAAACCATAGTCTTCAAACATTACTGTGTTCCGCTTTGAAGGGCGGTATAGCTATTTTAATTATTGGGGTATCGAGACTGAACATCTTAGGTATCAAGGCGACGAGCGCAATGTGATGCTAGGAATATCATCTTAACCAGCTCCACTTTTTTATGGCCAGGCGTATCGCATACCATCAGGTTAAAGCCCTGCTCATCTCGTCGTTTCGTTAAATAAAAAAAGAACATTATTTCACAGCCAGAGGAGTGTGAAGCCAAATCAGTTCATTTGGAGTGCTTATATAATGAAACTTGCTTATTACCACCCAGAGAAAATGAAAATAATCAAACAATGAAAAGACCCACTGCAGATACTTACAATTTCGTCACTGAATGTTTTTTTATGACACAAAAATGTATAGACCTTGGTAAGTTACATTTCTATATGATGATTCTATATGATCTTGGTTCAATCTCATTAAATGAGCAATTGACAAATTTTTAATTACACTTAATAAATTATATTTATAAATTTGTCCAATTTTCTGTCACAGAGTAAGGTTCTCTCAAAACCGTAAAGACATTTAATGGTTAATTAATTTGTATAACTTAATGGGGACACAGGTATTCCTACAACCACTTAAAAGGCTTTTCTTATCTACAATAAGCTAACACATAATGCTGATTTCAAATGATGTTAAATGAAAATGTGCCAGTTGATTGTGAAGCATGCTTGACCCGAATACTCTCATATGATAAACACCTTTCACCACCTAAATTTCACTTATGGTTCCAGAATTAAACGTGGGATATCCTTGTTCTTAAATGAACAGTTAAACATTCCACCAAAGACTCAGTTTTGTACTGTGAAATGATAATATGTGCATTTCATATGATTTTATCTTTGGAAAATTTTTACAAACTTATTTTATTTGTTTACAGGAGTACGAGTTTGTGCAGAAAAACTGTGGCGTTGTGGACAGGAGCTTGGAAGAGCGCAACGTGCATTATCTGACGTGGCAACTGGTGCACATCATTTGCTTGAGCCCATGCGGCAGAGGACACACCATCTTCTGATTAAGTAATTAAATAACCTTAAATACTGTTTAAAACAATTGATTTGATAGTGTTATAGAATAATATAAAAAGCTATAGGTTTTGCCACACATTGTGGGTTAGGTAGGTAGGAGAGTTTTTTCGAACCCATGTGCCTAGCTATCACTCCCATATTATAAATCTGTTGCCATAACGACATTACTGTTTTTTGGCTGTCATATGAGAGCCAATATATTTTGAACAAGCATATTTAAATATCGAAGCCATGAGTGTCACTTAACACGATAAGAAATTGAAGACTAATGTTAGTTCAAAGTATATAAAAAAGAACTGTGTGTTCATACTAAGTCTTAATAGAAGATTATTTATTTATATAACTTGGAGACAAACAGAAACAAAAGATAAAATAAAAAATACAACATAGAATGTAAAACAATTTACAATTGTTCTCTTTAAAATCTCTCAATGCGAACATATTTGGTATCTTATAATCTTTTATATAAGTTTGGCAAATATCTCCCTTTCGCTTTTTTGCTCTTTATTCAATGCTTTATAAAAAGTGTTACAGTGATCGGATTTAGTTCAAATATGCGCCGTTTTGTTCGATAATCTGTTTCCATCTAGACGGCAACTTCATAATACCTCCCTCGTAGAAGCCCCCCTCCTTATTTGCGAAGAACTCGGTCAGCCACTTTTCACAAGCTTCTTTTGAGTTCAACTTTACACCACCAAGGGCGTTCACCATGGACAGGAACAGGTGGTAATCACTTGGCGCTATGTCCGGGCTATATGGTGGATGCGATAAAACCTCCCATCCGAGCTCCCGTAGCTTCTGACGAGTCATCAACGAAGTGTGTGGTCTGGCGTTGTCCTGGTGGAACACTACACCCTTCCTGTTGGCAAATTCTGGACGCTTCTGGTCGATCGCCTGCTTCAAGCGGTCCAGTTGTTCGCAGTAGATGGTAGAATTAAGCGTCTGGCCATATGGGAGCAGCTCATAGTGGATGATTCCCTTCCAATCCCACCAAACACACAGCAAAACCTTCCTGGCCGTCAATCCCGGTTTGGCCACTGTTTGGGACGATTCACCGGCCTTCGACCACGACCGTTTTCGCTTGATATTGTCGTATGTGATCCATTTTTGGTCGCCAGTCACCATCCGCTTCAAGAATGGGTCGAGTTCGTTCCGTTTCAGCAGCATATCGCAGGCGTTGATTCGGTCCAGAAGGTTTTTTTGCGTCAAATCATGCGGCACCCAAACATCAAGCTTTTTTTTGTATCCAGCCTTCTGCAGATGGTTTAAAATGGTTTGGTGTCTAACTCCCATCTCCTGGGCGATGTCACGAGATGCCACATGCCGGTCTAACTCGATGTAGTCCATGATTTGATCGGTATTTGTCGTCACAGGTCTTCCGCCGGCTGGCTTATCCATGGTGTTGTTTTCACCGGCTCTGAATCGTCGAAACCATTCCTCCGCGGTTCGAAGTGATAGAGTACCATCCCCCAAAACACCATTAATCTCACGGAACGTTTCTCTAGCGGATTTGCCTTTAACGAAGGAAAACTTTAAAATAGCGCGAATTTCGGCGTTAGTGAACTATATGTTTACACGTCTATAACTGTTGAACGCAATATCCAAACTAATTATGCATAGCGTCGTTTTGTAGGTTATGTCAAGACCTTTCAAATTATGTATAGTATTGCCAGATATGAGCTCTGTAGCGCTTTGTACATAGCCGCGAAATTCAAAAGACAAAAAGGCGGAAGGGAGATATTTGGCAAACTAATATGTTTTATTTGATACGTAAAGTAATTACAGCCACCTATTAAGGTCTTTTAAATATTTAAAATAACATATGTAAATGTTAGTCATGTGTTTTTTTTTTTTTTTGTAAAGATTCGTGAGTCTTCGTTCCGCTCTACTAGAGAATAATATGCTTACGAACCTCTTCCGCCTGCAAGCTATGACCTGCACGTGGCTAGTGCAAGTTGCCGTCAGGAACGACGAACCACATTCCTCCTACGCTCCAACTACATTAATGCCCTTGGAAATGCCTATTACCACTCCACCTCCAGATACATTGAGGTTTGTGTTACATTTGAGCAATACACCATTGCATTACCACCCCATGAATTGCTTTTGAAGATTTACTATAGCTGTGATTATTATCAATATAAGTTTTTAATATACAATTATTGTTAATATTATCTAATATTAATGTTAATTTTAAATGGTAATTTCACAGATGTGTTCCCGAGTTTGTATTAGAAAACATAGTTGTATTGATAACTATGATTCGTCGTACAGTAGGGGCCGTCACTGAAGAGGCCGATATAGCAGGCCTACTTCAACCTGCGCTTACCCTTGTGCTCACATTCATGGGTGATTCGTCGCGCACATACAACCCGCATTTAAGGTAACATATATACTTTACCTTTATAGGGTAGCATGCGCCTGATAGTTGGCCACTGCTGGACATATATAGAACATTAAAAAAAAATCTATTTTGACTGGTCCTTTGACATCCACACTGAGCGGTTCCCAATAAATTTTACCAGATCATTGGTCAACCTTGCCTGACTGTATGTGGTACTATTCAAGGATCTTATATAGTCATTCATGTCAAAAGTAATTCTCAATCAGAGTCATATAAGTATTTTAATTTAATTTAGGGAATCTTTCTTATTAAATAAAGTAAAAAAAGGGGGATATTCATCTGATGTGATACTCGCCGATAACAGTGTGGCGATAGTTAGGATGATTTACATTGCACCACATGACCATGTGGTGCAATGTATAATACAATTTATCATCTCTTGCTTCAAGATGACCATCTTGAAGCAAGAGATGATAAATTGTATTACCTAATTTTACTGGCTACAGTGAGTGCTCTTCAAACGGGAACATAATATTATCTGCACTCCAATTTTTGGACCTTCTGCATTATACTGCGTGTAAGGGGAACTGGTTCCGAAAACGAAGACGATAGTACTAATGACACCTTTGATGATGGGACGGAAAAAAAATTAATCCTGATTAAAAAAAATATTTTTAAAACATTTTATTAGCATTATTTACCCTCCATCATGTTAGTATAAAGCGCGGCGGGAACTGGAGATGTATTTGGTTCCAATTTGAACCTTATTTCATAGGGACACAGAGCATTTAGATTGCGCGCCCTGGTGTTTGTTGATCCGAGCATCATCTGTTTTTAATTTTGTGTTTCAATGCTGGCTTTTTTTAGTAAATTAATGTATTTTTTTATGAAACTGTTGTTCATTTAGCTGTACTAACACAATGGAACGTAAATAACGCTAATAACACATTTTAAAAATATGTTTTTTTTTTTAAAACAGGATCAATTTTTTTTCCGTCTCATCTTCAAAGGTGTCTTTAGTACTATCGTCTGTCTTCATTTTCGGAAGCGGTATCGTAACACCCAGTATTTGAATACTTTCCAGTGAGGGACATGCCACACTCACTGTGTTACGACAAATGCGAAACTTCTTATTTATTGTCCACCTTTCGCTCTCACTTTGGACGGCCTCATCGGACATTAAGATCCTGTTAGTCCCTTCCACGACCAACAGGGCTTCCCTTAATTCTATTATTAATAGCCCGAGACTACACCTCTGTTGACAGTAACATATACTACGATATTATTATCATTAATAAAAGTAACTTTTTTATTTTTTCTTCAAGAACATTCCTCATCCTTAATATCCTATGATCCTTAGATGCAAAGGGCGTCCACAATGATTTTCCATCGCGTTCGATCTTGTGCTACACCTCTTATTCTGATTTCTTAAAAAATATGAATGTAATAAAGCTTTAATTATGATTAGTACACGAACTATGGTTACATTTCAGAGCACGTTTAGCGGAATGTCTTGAGGCAATGCTGCCTAACCATCCGGATGACCAGATGCCACTGAGTAGCCTTGCATCATTCTACCGAGAACAACTATTTAAAGAGCATCCCCATAGATTACAAGTAAATATAAAACATTTTTTAAATAAATTTTTAAATAATGAAAGACTTGAGATTTCTGTTTAAATATAGTTATTGTATTGTAATTATTATATGAAACATGAATCCGTAGTTGGTGCCGTGCCTACTGGATGTCTTTGTCGGCATTGAGATGACAGGCCAGAGTGTTCAGTTTGAGCAGAAGTTTAACTATCGTCGCCCCATGTACCTCGTTATGGATTTCTTGTGGGGTATAGAAGAACATAGAGATGCATTTACGTATGTTATTTTATTGGTCATTCATAGGGAATATTAAGTACAATGTTATTTATTTTTTCGACGAAATGAGCATGAGGTGCAGCTGAACGTAAATGATTTATTCACAACTTTTATTTAAACTTTTAATAACATAAAAAAAAAAATTTAAGGAAACTGGCACGAGAAGCGGAAGCCAATATGGAAGCAGTGCATCCACCGATATTCCTCCGCTTTGTGAATTTGCTTATGAATGATGCCATATTTTTGTTAGACGAGGCTTTAGGAAATATGGCACAGATACGAACCATGCAAACAGCACAGTAAGTACAGATTTAGATATTTTTCTATGTTGGTACAACAATTGACCTTAATTTCACATAATGTTAAGTGACAATAACACTGAGGATGGTGAAATGCACTTGCCGAATAACACTTCGAATCTCGTGTTGACTGATGAAAAGCGTGAAATTGGTTATGACAGCAGATATAGAAATTGAAAGTGGTAGTCGGCACAGCGGAATTGTCACACCCTACAAAATATCAAACTTCACTATATGTAAAGTGTTGCTATAGATAATATAATGTATAAACAGTGGTTTATACATAATGGATTATATATTATGGATAATATATTAAACAGTTCCTGTGTCCTAGCCTAGCTAGCTCCCTTAACATATTAAATTGTAAATTACAATCTCTCA
Source organism: Troides aeacus (assembly GCA_033220335.2). NCBI lineage: Eukaryota > Metazoa > Arthropoda > Insecta > Lepidoptera > Papilionidae > Troides > Troides aeacus. The sequence goes on from CM067270.1 coordinate 4,650,220, forward strand.
AATCACTCCAAAGGTTTCGCAACTGTTTGAAGCTGCAAAAATGAGTCTGGAAACACCCATTACTTCTACAAATTGGTACTCCATGGTTCAATTAAAATTAAATAATGGTAGAACTATTACTGAAATAATTCCAGACCCAACACAATCTACACTTGCGAGCAAAAGTTTGGAATCACTTACTTGAAATTGATTCCGCACGATATTGTGTATTAAATATTTTTTTAATAATAATAAAAATGACGTCATTTTAAAGGTTCTTCAAGGTAGCTCGCTGGCCTAATGGTTAGAGCGTGCGTCTTTCATTCCGAAGGTCGCGGGTTAGAATCTCGGCATGTACCAATGGCTTTAATATTTAAGTTATGTACATTTGTGAACTTTAGTAACAACAGCGAGATATAGTGGCAACATGCTCGCCTCCTGTTACATGGGACCTATCTGACCACATCTGGCGAAAAGTGGGTGTTTATTCACCTCTGTCTACCCCTACTGGGAAAAAATAGTGATAATATAAAAAAAAATTAAAGGTTCAATTCTTCTAACTTTAAACTGATACCAAATTCATTAATATTAAGCCAGTATTTAAGAAGCTATCCCGGATTAATTGAAGGAGTAACGAAAAAGACGTGTTTCATTTGTTTAATTTTTTTATATAGATACACCCCTATAAAAGCATCTGTTATCGGATTTTCTTTATCAGTCGACTTTCACACGTTGACCGGTACACATCGTGCCTTTGACCCTTTATCTTGTACCATAATGGAGACAACACCTACAGAAGCAGCACAAATCGTAGCCCTATTGCAAGAAGGGCTCAGCCAGCAGCTTGTCGTTCGTCGGCTCCACATAAGCCAGTCCTGCGTTTCGAAAGTTTACAAGCGCTTTCGGGAGACTGGTGGCTTTACCCTGAGATCACAATCTGGACGGCGCCGGTGCACATAGGAGAGGGATGACCGTTTTATCGCGTCAACTTCTCTCCGAAATCGGCGTTTAACTGGTGTCGACGTGCAACATGAGCTCCGAAATGTTCGTGAGGTAGCAGCCAGCGAGTGGACAGTTCGTCGACGACTCAAGCAAGTGAATCTGACTCCAAAAAGGCCTGCCACAGGCCCGAAACTAACGCAGCTTACCGACAAACATGCCTTCAATTTGCTCGCACCAATCTTGATTGGAAGGTTGAGCAATGGCGACAAGTCCTGTTCTCAGACGAGAGCAGGATGTGTTTGCACGGTAGCGATCAAAAAGGTCGGATCCACAGGCGGCCTGGGGAGCGATTTGCGCAGTGATGTTTCGCTGAAACAGTGGCTTATGGGGGGTCGCTCTTGTATGATGTCAGCTGTCTTTTCCTTCGATGGTAAAACCGAGCTTGTTTTCGTGCCTGGCGGAGGACGAGGAAGCGGTCTGTCTTCGACACGGTACATTTCCGATATTCTGCTGGAACATGTCGTTCCCTATGCTAGTATATCGGTGATGACTTCCTCTTTATGCACTATAACGCTCTTTGTCACACTGCCTGTGTAACAACTGAATACCTCGAAGAAGTCGTTATCGTCACATTGCACTGGCCAGCGCTCAGCCCAGACTTGAATTCCATTCAGCACACGTGGTATGAACTGGAGAGGAAGGTTCGTTCCAGAACTCCTGCTCCTTCATGTTTGAATGAGCTGAAATCGGCGTTTATTGAGGGAGTGGGAAGGTATCCCACAAGAATCAATTCAGAAGCTGATCAGGAGTATGAAGAATCGTCTTCGAGCAATTATTAGACCGTGGGGAGGGAACACAAAGTACTAACACTTTATTTTAAGGCTAAATAAAATATTTATTTCTTGTTTTATTCATTCATTATTTTTCCATATTTCTTTGTTTTCCTATCTCTTTCATTTAATCCGGGATGGCTCCTTAACTACTGGCTCAATTTGAATGAATTTGGTATCAATTTAAAATTGACAGTTGAACCTTTAAAATAAAGTAATTTTTATGATAATTAAAAATTTATTTAGTAAGCAATATCGCGCGGAACCAATTTCAAGTAAGTGATTCAAAACTTTTGCTCGCGAGTATATATTAAGCTAAATAAACAAAATAGCACCGTAAGCATGTGGGTACCATCTCAACGGCCTTTTTTTTGTTATTATTTTACGGGAGGTACATGCTTTCGCATACTTGTCCCAGCGTGGGCAAAGACAGGTTATGTCGGACTCGCAGCGATTAAAACTCGCACTATGTTCGACCGAGGTCGCTTGACGGCGGAGTACAGGAATGCTTTTGCACACCTACGCAATTCCGCCAGCGCTGGTTGGAACTCGCAGCCCATTTCGCGGGAGAATTCCTTCCACCTCTTTAACAGCGCCTCCTCTTGCCCACTCCCGCCGTCACTCGGGCAACGAATGCCAAGGAATCCACCCACCCAGAGACCATGGGAGCCAAGAGAAAAAACTTTTCCGACTCCTTGCGGCAGATCTAGTATTGGGCTCAGCCGCCAACCATTATACAGCCGCGGAGGACAGGAAGAGTGGCGAAACATAATATCGACACTCCTCTTCCCCCGCCGCCTTAAGATCTTACGCCTAAAAGCAATGAGCACATTGTGTTGTTGTCTACATCAATCTGACTAGTGTTACGTTGTTATGGACAAGCATGTAACCATAAGATGAACATCCTGCTCAATTCGTCGCTTCGTCGAATTAAATCTAATTGTTAGTATTGTTACAGGGAATCGGGATCTTGGGCAAATCTATCTGCGCACGAACGGGAGCAGAATTTGACTAATTTATCTCATATCGGAATGCTGGCGCGCTTTGACAATATCCTCGGTAGAGACACTATACACACGCTGGTGCGACTCACCGCTCACGCACCATACGTTTTCTGCCATCCAACTTTAGTAGATCGGATCGCTTCTATGCTTAACTACTTCCTCCAGCATCTTGTAGGACCTAACAAGAAGAACTTTAAAGTAAGCATCTCATATTAACAATAATACGACCAACAATAATGAGATCAGACCTTAAAAATATCTATTAATACAAATTACTAGATATTTTTATGGACTGGTCTCAAATTTAAACTAAGTATTTTATATAATGTCATTGTTCAAAAATTAATTGAAAAGCTAATTTGATAAAGCTTTTTAAATCCATATATATATATATATATATATATATATATATATATAAATATATATATATATATATATATATATATATATATATATATATATATTTGTCTCTTCATGTCATTGCAGTTCTCAAAATGTTGAACCCTTTTTTATCAAATCGTTTTATAGAAAAGTGATTCAAATGTTGTATTAAACCATAAACCTAAAAAATATTTATAATTGTATATGGTAATTGTTCATAAATGAATTTTTCATGTTTTTCACAAAGTTTAAATTAAATTATATTGATAAGTACAATAATTTTTTTTTAGGTTAAAGATATGAAGGAGTACGAATTCAACCCCGCCAGCACAGTATTGGATATTTGCCGGATGTATGTAGAGCTCGGGAGTAACGAGAGGTTCTGTGCTGCCGTTTCAGACGATGGAAGATCTTATTCACCTCAGTTATTCACTTCAGCTGAAACTGTTCTCGGTAATTTTTCTGGTGCTAGAAGTAATGATTTATTTTTTATTCGATGTGACGAGAACATGATGATAAGTGATAGGCTCGCCGGTAAAATTTGATGCTAATTAGGATGAGATACCACATTATGATCTTAGCTTTAACATATAAAATGTTATATCTCATTACGCCAATAATTTGACTTGCGACAACGCTCTCCTAATAAGAACTCAGTAATGTTTGCACACTACGAGACGTGGCATCGATCCACACAACAACTCGAGGAAACCAAGGTGAGCGAAAAACGACGGCTTTCATGAACATGTAACATCTATCAAAGTGCATTCGGTCAGTGTGGTGAATAAGCAATTGCTTTGGCTATCTTCTTGTTAGAGAAGACCTCCACTAACAGTATTTGGAAATTTAATATGAATTGGTTATTTAATATCTCTTATAAATATTTGCAGTACGTATTGGTGGCGGTGGATTAATAAGCTCTTTACAAGAGGTCGCAACTCGCGTCAGTGTACTCGCGGAACAGAGACAACGCGACGAGGAGATACTTGCTAACGCGCCCGACGAGTTTCTTGATCCCATTATGAGCACCTTGATGCTTGATCCAGTCATACTACCAAGCTCCAGGACCACAGTCGATCGCACCACTATTGCGAGGTAATTATACCAGACAATATTATTTTTATTTTTCATGCCGTCGATTCGACTTTGTTATTCAAAATTGATTTGGTAATTATCTGAAGTCCCTAGAGGTACCGAGAGGACCTTGGGGTTATAGAAAATATTTATCAAAACATTATTCAATTAAAATTTGGCCTTTTATTCATGTTTATTCATGTGCAAACATTACCATGTTCTGATTGGAAGTCTGTTCTTATGTTAATGAAACAACGTCGTTTTATCTCAAGGCATGAAATATTGTGATACTTTATTTATTATCCTAATTATACTAATAGTACTAAGCTACCATTAGTTAAAATCCCAACTTGTTTCATTGCTTTGTTGTATAAAAAAAAAATGAGCAGATTTGATCCACTTCATTAGTTTAAAAGAAGACTTAATAGAAATTGTACAGTGGTATATCACGTAAATATTCATCATGTGTATATACAATGATTATTAAAATTTTTCTTAGGTATTTTTTTATTATAATCTTATAGAGTCTGCTGACACTGAATCTGAACAAAACAGAATCTTACTGACATATTTCTGCTCTCTGTATTATGAAATAAATATTATAACACAGAGAAGAGAAATTGTAAATACATTGAGTATTTAAGTAAAATTTTGAGTTTAAAAGTTGTTTATATTAAAAACAGTTTTAAACTCTAAATTTCTTCCTTTATATGGTTCCTAATTATAATTCTTGTTTTTACAGACATCTTTTAAGTGACCAATCCGATCCATTTAATCGATCACCATTATCTATGGACCAAGTTAAATCCAACACAGAGTTAAAAGAGAGGATTCACATGTGGATTGCAGAGCAAAGGATGAAAATTGGTCAATCTCGAACTAATACCTCTTCATCACAATAAATTTTATAAGACCAGGCTAAAATTACTAATCTTTAAATTATTATAAGATTCACTTGGCATTTATATTTCGTAATATACGTACTCGTAAATTTTGCAGATGCTTTGGTATTTATGTTTACAAACATATTCATTTAAATATAAATATTATAAATTTACTGTGGAACGCTGAACATTTCTCTTTGATTGTTATTTTGTTCAACTTTTTTATGTATATAAATTTCAGTAAATATTTAAATTTTCTTTTTGAAATCAAAGGTACAAAAATATTTTCAAAATGTGTTTTCTAACTAGCACTTAAAACTTATTTTAATTTGTATCTCAATAGATGCATATCAATATTAAAAAAAACTATATGAACTTACAAAAGGTATGGTTTTTGTCGCTTGTAGTTAATGAAAATATTCTTAATTTAGATACCTGCTATGGGCGATGCTGTGTATATTATTTAAGATAATAAAACACACTAAATACCACTAGAAAAATTCACAATGATTTCACATACCTAAAGAATTATAAAAAATTAATATACATACTTTTGATAACAAATAGATTATTTTTCAAGGTCAAGGTTTCAATAACTTGCCTCAGAGCATATCATTATACAATTTTTTTTAGGTTTAACGATTTATCCAAATGAGGTAGGCGTCGATATGTAAACTTCAGCACTCAACAATATTTTCATAAAAATCGTTACTTAATAATTTTTTAAATAGTGTTTTCACCGTACATTTCGGTCTATGAAATATTTTTTCTTATACCCACGTAAGTAGTCATGACAAAGATGCCTAAGGAATATTCTTCCAATGTTTCTATTGAACCTATAATTTCTATTACAATATGCAAACGCGACAAAACAGATTAAGAACAGCAAGGTTCAATAATAAAGTCAATTCAAACAAACTAAAAACTGGTTTTGAGTAATTGACATGAAAAAAATATTTTAATTAGAGCTACCGAATCATTAAATATTGAAAAATTTATAGCGAAACATAATTTAATTTAAGAAATTCCTATCTACAAAACTAAAAGTTCGTTTTCAGTTTGGAAGTACATTTTGCTCCACGCACATGCACACGGTACTATTGCAGTAGTTTGTTAAAAACGTCTCAAGATATAGGTACTGGAATGTTTTAACACTATTAAATACTGACCAAGCTCGTTTACTGCATCAACTATAATTTACAATTAAATATGTAAAATATATACTTTTCGGCGCAATTAAAGAAAAAATCGAGTATAATAATGTAACTCCTTTAAAGGTTCTACAGAAACCATTTTGTGAATCTTCAACTATTCTTAAACAAAAGTAACCTTGTACAAAAGAAATTATTACGCCATATTTTTATAAGAAAATATAGTTATTACTTCTTTTACATAATTTTTGGGTATGTGGACGGTGTTGTTGAATTTTATTACGTAATTTATATTCTGAAATGAATAGTTTTTCTAAACTTACATATGTAGTAAATTATTTTGATTTTCGAAAAAAAACCATCAATAGATTGGTGTAATTATAATTATCTTATTAATTATAACTCAATTATATTAGGTTATACAAGTTATAGAAAATTATATTAGGTTGGCAACTAAATGATTGTTGATATCGAATTAGAAGAATAATTAATTTTTTTTTTTTTGTGTTCTTGTCGATCACATTTTGCCATCTTTCCGGCAGCGTAGAAATTCCACGTTCGTAAAATTTCTGATCTTAACTATCAAAAAACTGAATTTAATGTGATCTGAAATCATTAACGTTATTAAATTTTTTTCCATTTAAGCAGTACTGCATGGAACTAAAAAAAATTGACGTACCGGACGTTTTTCTTAAATTGCATAGTTTAGATTGGCAAGTTGATGAACATACACATTTGAATTGTACGTTTGATTTTGTGGTATAAGTTTAAAGTACAAAATTCCTTTATAATCCCACCAGACTGACAGCATAATCTTTTTATGGTAAATCTCTAATGTTGTTTTTGTTAAAAATGTTATAAACTTTGCGTCGCCAGTTTCAACGATTCTGAAATGGATTGCTTATGTCTAATAAAAAAAAAGTTCTTATATCAAACGAATTTCCTTAAGATTTTATTTTTTCAATGCATGTATGAGATTCATTGAGCTTCTCTGCAATTTCACGTATTGTGCGTGCTGTAACTATCAGAATCCGATAATGGCCTCATCGATGTCAACTGGACGGCCAGATCGTTGAGTATTTTTCAGTGAAAAATCACCAGAACGAAATCTGGCAAACCAATTTTGAAGAACTTTCTTTTAAGGCTTAATCTCCGTAGACGGCACATAACTTCTTTTGTGCTTGCGATGCGTTCTTGCCTTTACAAAAGTACTACAATAAAATATGTCTGAAGTATACTTCCTGTTGTTCCATTTTTAAATTTGGATAAAAACACTAATAATAATATTTCTTTAACTAAATTAAAATTTGAAATCCATAAGATAACAGAAAAATATGGGTTATATGCTTTGACCACGTTAACAAAACAAAAAAATATATAATATCCACCAATTCACAAAATCAGCAATCGCTTAGTTGCCAACCCAATATATTCTGTTTTAAGTAATTTGTAAATTTCTAATAGTTTTCTGTCACTTCATTAATGAAATTAGGTTTTTGTGATATTTTTGCTTCTTACACGTAGTTAGTAAATGTAAGATTTGTTTAATAAAGTCATAATATCGACTTAGAAAGGTTATTTATTGTTACAATGAACCGTAAAAATATTTATTTACTTTTGTTTTTTGTCCATGTATGGGCCCATTCCAACGTAGATTTATTTTAGTGATTACATTATATTTCTCTGGTCGTAGTGCACTAGGCACTGTTGAAAAAGTCAAAATAAAAGTAATTATAAATTTGTACTTTTATTTCATATTATTATTAATACTAAAAAAAATCCTATATCTTTTACCTACTAACAGACAAAACCGACACACTCGTTTAGTTAAAATTTTGTGAAAATGTACTACTACGTCTGTCTTTAAGCATTATATCTCGACGTAAACAAGGCAGTAGTACTCGGTAGCCGTCAGTAATATATTCGCTCACCTGCTCCTTCTCAAATGATAATTTAATACCTATGCTTAAATATTGTTAAAAAAATAAAAAAGATTAAGATTTCTTCGTCCACTCGAAGTCTAATCTCTGATAATCTTTAATACTACATCTTAACTGACTTGTATAGCTTATCGTATATTAGACTCGCGGACCCACAGCCTGTAACCTTAAGTACACAAAAGTGATTCAATATAAATAGTATTGATAGAGATGAGACACTTATAACTGTACACAGATGTTAAACATTAAATTCCTCTTACTTAAATGCACAGTTTAAGGCTGTAAATCCTTCAGCTACCAGCCATTGGAACGAGAACAAATAGGCCAAAATGACTGTTTGCGATTGCTTTAAGTCCCCAAAAGTTATTACTAGAACTTGTTTCCTCACAATTTTTTACTTAACGGAGCCCAAGTCAGTGGTTAGTTGTATAACGCATTAAGTTCTATTTTTCAATCTAGCATTCACCATTCCCACTGTACTATTATCCACTATTAGGTTAATGAAAAATAATTAATTATAATACAAAAACGTTATACCGTGCAAGTATAATTTTTTTACGTGTTAATTTTAAAAAGGAACTCCTAATTATAATTTTTTCAATATTTTCTATTTTTAAAAAGGCAGCAACATTATAAATGGCCAATATGATAAACTAACCATAAACAATCTGTCATGGCGGAGTAATCAGCTGTTAATTGCAATGCCAACGAGTAGTTATAAATTGTTTCGTTTCGGTCATTAGGACACAAATTTCACATTAATTTCATTTCCTTTATTGCGTAAATAAATGTTACCCTTTAAATTATTCGTATTAAGAGTGTCAACGAATGGCGCGATGTCCCATGTCATCTGTCAAATTTATTCATTCATCCATTGTAGTGCAGAAAAAATGTGACTAGTTTGATAGAATTCTGTTTTATCACAAAAGTGCGACACGAACACCGCGTACAATGTCATTATAATCTCTTACAGTGTAACTGGTTTACTGGTTATTGAATCAAATACCTAAAATATTGCAACAGCACGTAACATTATCGTTTTTCAGGGCCTAACAATTCTCTTTACAAAGAAGCCGTGCGGCGTCGGCGGTGTTTAATATTTTCTTGAACACTAAAGTTGGGTGAACTTTGATGTTATTTATAGTGTTAAATTAGGATATTAAAAGTCATAACAAGTGACAAGGCGAGATGTCGGGTCGCGTTCGGAAACAATCGGACTGTCCTGTTAGTAAGCAGGGTCCGATGAGGGCTACTCTGCCTGTATCCTCTGTCATGAAACAAAGTGGGGGTCTAAAGAAAAACGCCGGTAATAGTCCAACTCTGTCTCCCACGAATGTTTGGCGTCGAATATCACCTGATCATGCTCTTTCTGGCCAGCGTAGTCCAGGAGCTGTAAACTACAAAGGTATTTTCCTAAATTTAGAAACCAGATTTAATTACATTAAACTATGTTTTGGTTATTTATTTTATTATAATTATATTGTTATTTTAATGTACATATGCTGGCTTCCTATCAAATAAATAAAAATAAAATAAAATGTTACGGTGTATTAAGTAGATAATGTATTTTGTGATTATTGTAATTAGTTATTAATATCTTTAATGAACTAAATTAATTGTAGGTAAAGGAAGGTTTGGTGCAAGTGTAATCAGGCGCACAGCATCACTAGACACCCTTTATCACAAAGGACAATGGTCCAGAGATTATTATCTGCATGCTGGTCAATTGCAAGTTGATAAATCAACTCAAGTAAGAATTATTAAGATTTTATTGTATTTTGTTATACTTACACCTTAGAACCATATTGTTATATATTATTATAGGTAATTATTTTAACCTTTATGTGACATAGCTTTAATATTTGGAAAGTATTATTATTACCAAAAATGTATATTGTATATAATGTAATGACAAAAACTACACTTTTAATATATAACAACAATGTTTATATAACATTGAAATACAAGTTGTTATGACATGCTATCTCCAGAAATGTCATTAACTACTGGGCTTGTGTTACAATTGAATATAGTAACAATGCACATTAGTATTTGGAGGTTGACAGACTCTGCTGTGATACCTACTTAAAAAGTATCTGACAGCTGAGATCTAGTAAATTTAAGGACATGGTGTGTTGATTCACAATGAACTCTCACTTCAAATTTGTTGATCTGTTTTATTATACAGTAGTAGTAAATTAAATTGTATAATAACTTTTGCTAGCTAATTAAATTGTATATCTTCTAAAAAAGAATACTGATGATAATAATAAAATTTATACAGACTGATGAAGGTGGTGGAGCTTCTGGCCGTTCATCTCGTGGTTCTGAGGATGATAAACTAGATCGCTTCTTACGTAGTCGTCTCCAGAGACCACATAAAGCTTCTGCGTCTGGTGATTATTCAGGCCATTCGATGAGTCCAGGATTCTGTAAGTTTTCTATTTACATTTATTTTAAAGTAATGTTTTTAAAATCAATTTGTCCTTGTTTTTTTCTAAGAATGACAATAAACAGGGTCCCAATAGAATTTATAATGCGGTTTTAGAAAAACTAAACTTCATACAATATCTTATTGTACATAATAATAGTATTAAGTAGCTCGCTGGCCTAATGGTTAGAGCGTACGGCTTTCATTCTGAAGGTCGCGGGTTCAAATCTCGGCATGTACCGATGACTTTAATATTTAAGTTGTGTACATTTGTGAACTTTAGTTACAACAGCGAGATACAAACGGTGAAGGAAAACATCGTGAGGAAACCCGCACATGACTTAGAATTTATTCTAAGGTATGTGTGAAGTCACCAACCCGCATTGGGCCAGCATGGTGACTATGGCCCAATCGCCCTCATATTGAGGGTAGGCCTGTGCCCCAGCAGTGGGGACGTAAATGGGCTGTTATTACTACTAATAGTATTAATATGTCTCGTCACTATTGTAACATATAACTTTCAAAAGTTAAAGACAAATTCCAAGTTTTGTATAATAACAAAATCAGTTTATAAAAACTTTTGGAGTTTTTTCAAATAGAATACTATCATGGAAACTTAAATTCAGTACTATCTCTTCCATAAAAAGATCATATGATAAAGATGTTTCCATTAATCATTTGCTCATATTTCTGTTCTATTCTTGCAGTATCTAAGTAATTGCTTCGTGAACATGTTAATTACAGTTTTGATTTCTATAAAGAACTCTTAAATAGTACAAACAATTTACTTATTAAAATGTCTTTAAAATTACCAAAATAAGCAATGAATATATGCATACAGATGGCATATTGTGTGATAAACATAATATGAACTATAAATTATATATGTGCACTGACTTATATTTTCAAAATATAATTGATTCATTATAACAAAGATAACAATGACAATATATCATTCAGTGGACATTGGTAAAAGGTTTTTTATGAAATACTTGGACTTGTGTCTAAAACTTGTATAGTCACTGTTACAGTGTTTCAATATAAATGCGGTAGGTAGGCATGAGAACACAGTAGGAAAAAATAGGAAAAATAACAAACATGTTATTATTTACAAACAAATTGATTCTAATAAAATTATGTTAAAAACATATCATACATAGTATTTTACATATACATTTTTGAAAAAATGTATATGTGAAATAATACTTAATTAGAAAATACATTAAAGTAAAACATATATTTCCTAACATATTTTCATTTCGATTTTATCCTTATAACAAAATGATATATGGCAGACAAACTTAAAATTTCTTCTATTAGACCAATGCATTTATTATTTACTAAGAGAAGTTTAATTTTTTTTGTTTTTTATGACCACTTTAAATACACCAATCAATAGAGCTAGACAATCTGAGCTAGACAATCTGAGTAAGACTGACTGGTCTCAAATATTTCATAGATATATAAATTGGACAATATTTACCTACAAACACTTGAAACCACAAAATTTCTTTGTTTTTTATGTCATAAATGGTAATTTTGAAAAAAAATACATTCTATTACTACTAGTTATTAAGTTACATAAAAATGTTTAGAAATTGTATGTTTTTGTTATTATCATCATAGGCATAGGTTTCATTGAAACATTCCAATGCAGATTAAACTAAAACATGAATTATTAACTTGGTGATAAGCAACATTTGTTTAATTGTCGTGATGTTCAAATACCCGCAGGGTCTCGTTTTGGAACCGGAGGTGTACCGCTTAGGGCAGCTCGTTCATCGGTTGAGGGTCTAAATCAGGAAATTGAAGGACTTGTTCTATGCCCGGCCAGTGGCACCCAAACTCCACACCTTGATCGACTACGGGACAAGGTATGATATAATCATTGAAAGGCATGTAAGATATACAAATTATTATTAAAGGTTATATTTATAAAGCCGGTATTTATGTTGATATTTTCTTGCACAGTTTATAATCAAGAGCTCTAAAGCTCAAATCATGAGAAGTTTTTTATTTATTATTTTTATAGATTAATGCTTGACGTTGATTCCACCTTGTGTTATGTAGTGATATACTTTGTGGTGGTAAAACACACTTACCTAGTAACTGCTTATTCACTTTTATTTGAAAGATACCCGCGTCTTTTTGGACCGGAACACTGACATACACTGAGCAAGTTATTCCACTCCTTTGCTGTTCTGTTATGAAAAAGAGGGGCTAAACCCCATTGTTTGCGAATGGGATGTTCACCATGAATGTATAGTGACTCGCTGTGCGACGTGTCGCCCGGTGGTAAATAAGGAAACAATGTCGTGTATATTCAATAGCACAGTTTCCGAAATGTTTCCTGTCCAAAACTGTGAGACTGGGCACTCGGCGCTCGTGTTCAAGGCTGTTCAGCCTAGCTATGACAAGTTCTTGATCGCACATAAGCCTCTTGGCTCGCCTCCTTACCGAGTCAGGTATAGCAACATCTGCCCCACATAACAACTGTACTCAACACACGACCGAACCTGCGCTTTATATAAAATCAAAAGCTGCATCCGTGGGAGCTATTGTTTACATATAATATTATAAGAGCATGTTTATCCTTGACAGGTAACACCAGAGGGTCATCGCGCCCCGTTAGCTGAACTGCTGAGACGCTCTGTAAACACCCAAACTCCTCATGATCTTTGTCACACAGCTCATTCTTCAGGTAAGTTTTATTATTTTATTCATTTTTATTCTTAAAAATGGGTATCTTTGCAAAAAAAATTATTGTCACATCAAAATGATGAAAATGTACTAGTCTCTGTTCCGGAAACCGTCTAGGTTGGTACCACTGCAGCTTCTATTTCCGCCGCCAAACATTACTGTGTTCCGGATTGAATGGAATTGTAGCTAGTGAAATTACTAGAGTAACGAGACTTACATCCTAATTAGCGCAACGTTGTTATGCGCACGCGCATCACTTACTATCAGGTGAACGAACGTCTGATTCATCACTTCGCTTCATTAAATGTAAAAAAAATCAAAGTAACTTTTATAAAAATGAAAATTCAAAACTTTATCTATAATGTTAATATCGTTCGACTTTATTTCTTTACAATTACAATGTTTTTGAGAAAAGATACAACCTATTTTATCCATTTGTTTTTTATTGTTAAAAACACATACACACAAAAAAAACGTTACTAGTTTAAACTGAAAGAATAAATATATAATTTTTTATGGACAGCATTTTGCTTTTACTTTGATTAAATGATTTGTTAATGTTTTTTAAGATTTGATGGTTCTTGTGTATGAATGAAATGGATCAATAAATTTAATAATTTAAATACTAAGATTTTCTAAAAAAATCATATATTTTGCTAAGCTTGGTCATGTAATACTTTATTCATAGGTTTGATTAGCAATGGTTAATTAACTGTTATTTTTATAATTACGTAATATAAAAACGTGACATCTTATAAAATAAATTATGACATTATTTTTGTATGATATATGTGCCTTTACTTGTTGATCACACTTTTCATGAAACTGTAAAATTTGTATTACTTAAGGTTTACAAAATAAACTTTAATAATACACAAAATAAATTTTAAAATGGCTTGTGGGCATAGATCCTCCATCGCGAGGGTCTCTCTCCAGCGCTGGTTCTGCAGAACTACTGGCAGCAGGTCTATAATGAAACTTACTGCTTAATGATAACCCCTCGCAACTCGATCTAGATTAAAATGCACCAAACACGTCTTGTATTAAATTACCTGCATGTGAATAGCCTTTATTTGCTTTCAACATTTGTTTGTTTCTTCTCTTAGTTATACTTTCATTAAAAATTTCTGCAAATGACTATTCCTTGGCTTGAATACTCTTAACCCTTTTTAAGAGAAACATGAAATGTGTAATTTTTATAAAGGTTTTGTTAGTAAATTGTAACCTAGATGTTATTACTTACGGGTTACGCCAAGAGTTCAGGCCAGTGAAATTTATTTAGATTTTTTAAATACCATCACGTCATTTATTCGCTTTTTAAGTCAACTATTTTTTTTTTTGTTGAAGTTGCATATAAAGTTTGAGATAGAAATAAATGAATATTTTTTTAATATATGTATGTTAATTTTTCAGGTGGAAGTGTTTGCTCATCACCCGATCTGGATGGATCAAAACTTGGAACTTCACCGCAGATAAATCGCTTCTTGGCCCGTGAACCTCCTGATGGTTGTGAGAAAGTAAATATTTTAAATAGTATTAATGATTCATTTTTACATAATTTTTATTTCATGAATTAAAACCATCATCATTATAAAAATATGGCATTTGTATATGTTGTTTTTATTTAACGTAGGGTAGAGAAGTAGGTTATTCACATGATGGTATTTTCATAATTATTTTAGAAATGAAAGTATGTATTTTGAAAATGCTTTCCCTTTTTGATTACACAAGTTATTTCATAAATAATTCTTGCACAGGTTAATCTAAAAGCTGGAGAAGGTGCTTACACGGAGCCCTTGTCAGTGATGAAGCCAACAGTGCCTGGTTTCACGTTACGGCCTTCGTTAGGCTCTGCATTTCAGCCGCTACAGCCAGCCCAACAGTCTCCACCATCCACCCCCCACTGACTCCACATTTCCAACACCATTGAGGTACCCAAATTGTTTATAATCTGGTTAAAATGCTATTAGCATGATATTTAGAATTCATATGTGTTACATTGCTATTTATTTTTTTTATTTCACAAAGCGACGAGATAAGCTTGAAAATCATTTGATGAACCCACCCGCTCATAACAATATCACCTTTGCTAGAATGATACATATGCTGCGTTGTACTGTTATCCTTAAGTCATAAGATGTTAAGTATTTTGCTAAACTTATCGCTATTCAATTCATTATGACTTACTTGACATAATGAAATTTTTTTTTTCTTTGAGCATCATGGTATTTGCTATTTATAAACAAAAATTTTATGAATGTATTATTAACAAATGACTAGACATTTTCATCTAAAAATGGGCTTTAGTTAAGTAATATAATAATGAAAGGTTTAAAAAACTAATTGTTAAATTGGGGCTGACTCTATTTTTTGAAGCTTTTTGAAATTTCTGCTTAAGGCCTAGTGAAGTCAATCTGCAGCAGTTCTAATAGCATTTTAATCAGATAATCATTATTCATTTACGCTCTTAATCACACAGAGCTAATGATAACTTGAGTACTTCTGTTTACAATTGTCTCTAATGACTTGTTCATATGATGTGTGGTGACTCACTCACTATCCATGTTTTGTGAGGGAATGTTTTAATCTTGACAAATCTTTTTTATTATTTCGTTTATAAATGAATTTACTTTACGTGGGCTAAAGTTTAAAATTTTAGATTACCCATCAAATGAAATTATTTATTATTAAATTGAATTGATCAAGGTTAAAATGTTACCATGATAAAAACTTGACCCATTTCCTTATTTCTATTGAGTAGAGTTATTTTATGATGTATTTAATTGTATACTGATAAAATAATAACTTCTATTTGAGTATTTATGTAGTAGTAAAATAAAGCATGCTGCAGAGATATTTGGAAATATTAATAGATAATGTCTGACAACCCGTAGTTAATCAGGGTAGTGGATAAATGGTCTTGACTATCACTCCTTGTCGTAGAAGGACCTGACACCCAATATTTGGACAGATTAAGAAGAATGTTTATTTTTTTTAATAGATAATATATTAATGACAAACATTAAATAGAATTAGGCATATCAGTATCAGAAAATTTAAAATTTTTAAAATTTTTGATGTTAAAACAGATATGTTTTACAAAATAAATTGTCAAGCAGCTGTAATTTTTTATTCATTTTTACTTTGTAGAATACGGTAACGCTTAAAATTACGATTTTGTGATTTGAAATTAACTTCCCAATGTTTCATTAAATCATTTATCTTTATTTATATACTCAATAGAAGTAATGAAATACTATCCAAATCTGACAAACTTGCAGTGCTAATGCAACATGGCAAACATGTTATAATTAAAATAAAACATATTAATATCCAGAATGATAAAAAAAAAAAAACATTTAATTGTTATAGCATTGTTTATAAAAAAAAATAGTGGTTCCGTTAGCACTGCAAAACTTAGTAATTTTAAATGAAATTGACAAAAACTATAATAATTGAGGTATATATGTACTACTTGTACATTTACTTAATATGGATGTTATATTTCCCCCCATCTTTAATCCGTAGTGACAATAATAATCGTAATAAGTTTTGTTTCATTGATGAACTATTACTGTGTGGAGTAATAGAGACTTGTATGACTTGAGTATGGTGGAAGACAATGTGTTGCTGTTAAACAATTGCTATTAGTGTTACTTTAACTTTCTCATCATAGCGATGAAGGTCACAACTTGAAAATTTAACTTCTTTATTTAAAAGATAAATTATATTATAAACCAAAGCAATTTTATATTACAGCTAAGTTTGATTTTATTACAAATTAAATGCTTGTGTATTTCTTTCATCCTAAATTCAATTTATATGTTTTATTAATTTGTATTGTGTCAATATTATTTTTATAATTTGTCTAATGTTTTTTTCATCTATTTCTTTTATTATTATAGCAAAATGCCAATTAACGGAATATTTATTTGATCTCATGTATATTAAAATATGTACATAATCTCATATTGCATTATATATATAAATGCTAAACATGTTTAGGTTTCCATTATAGTTTTGAAATTCATTCATGTCATTTTCAAGACGATTTAAAAAAAAATTGGACCAAAATTTATAAGGGTCGAGGAGTAAAATGTGGACTATACGATTGTTAGGCTGATGTAATCGGATATAGCTTTAAATACGCGGGACTTGGCGAGAAGTCTAAGAGGATAGACTGATTTTTTTAAAAACATACTTATACTTTGATACAGGTATCTTGACAAATATTGACTTTTTAAGTGGTAAACATTATACAGCTTCGGTCTATTTATAATAAGATCTTTAGTACAAACACACATATTAAAAAAGATATTTCCAGATACTTATTATAATATGCTTTAGGAATAAACTATTTGGAATGGACTTGTGTACAAAATCTTATAGGCTTGATTGGTGGTAGAGATTTCTCGAATCCGCCCGGCCTGCTACCACATTCATATTGTATATCTGCCGCCATAACAGCATTGCTGTGTGCTGTGTTCCGGCTGTCAATATATGAGAGCCGGAGTATTCTAGACGTGCACGCCTCACTATGCACGGCCTCATGGTCACTTAACACCACGTGGAACCGAGGTCGTGTTAGCCCAGTGTAGATAAAAAAAGGCTCACAATCATTTGTAGTACTCGTGACGTGCTGAACACCTGTGGCTGCCCCATCATGTCAAGTATCTGTATCGGGTATTACGGACACACACGGTGTTTGGTGAATATAAAAAAAAATGTTTGTTTAGAAAAGAATGGACCACGCCAATTGGATCTCTCATTTTGGCCAAAATGCATTTTTATCATTCGAGACTGATAAATGTAGAAAGTTGAAAACGTAGTTAGATCTGCCTTTATTATTTTTTAACTTAACGTTTTCGTCAAATTCAACGGCAAATATATAATTATATATATATATATTTTTGACGGCTCACCTTTGGGAGTATAGAGTATATTAAATCATTAACATTGCTCAAATCAAAATTTTATTGAGAGCCACCCTTATGATAAAAACCGATGCCGAATTTGAAAATGTAAACATTGTGATGTGAAATTTCAAGTTGCTGCTATATGTATATATTTATAATTATTATTATTATTATATATGTACCTATTGATTATTTATTCAATAAATGAATGTGATATGATAAGTGAAACATTTGTAAGTGATAGTGTTTGTTGCTTTACAACTTTCGGTACTGAAGTCTGTTTACGCAACTGGTTGAGGTTGTATCCCGATGGGTTTCACCACAATCGTACCACGAATGTGAGTTGTAGAGCGTCTCGAAGGTGCTGATGTGTGATGAATATCGCTGGCTTGTGGCAGTAGGACTACACGGAGGAAGTAGGTCGTGTGTACGCTAATTATACGGCATTTATTTTAGAACTGTACTATGAATGTGACAAACGAACTGTGCTTAAGGAAAAGTGTTTTTAATATTGTACAAATGTTTTGTAAATTATCGGGACTAGGTACACGAAAATAAATAATTAGAGTATTACCGTACAGATTCAGTGTCGTGTTATAATTTCACATTCATTAGTAGGAAATATGGTAATAATTAATGTACGCTGCGCAAAAATCAAAAAAAAGTCATAAAAATATGGAAGAAAAACCGAGCCAGTATTCAGTAAAATCCGGATTTCTGTGTAGATTTTTCTCAAATAAGTGCAATATCTAGCTGTAACGTTGAAATATTCTAGAGAACCGTGTACATCTTAATTGTTGAAACTTTAATTTGCCCTTCCATAACGTCATCGTCGATTTCCTTTGCTAACTTAAGCGCCCTGTGTTCGATAAATGTGCAAAGCTTGACACGTTGCACTTGACAATTGCATTTGCATAGCTTTGTTTGTGTGCGTACGCTTCGATGGCGTTAGTCTCCTACACTGTGCATCCAAAACCATTTTCATGCTTTACTAACGTTTTACATACAGTGCTTAGATTTATGTCACAGGTCCAGGTTGTAAATTAGGATTTATCTTTTCCGAACGTCGTTACCTAATTTAAGGTTTAGTAAGTTTTAGGCGACCCGAAAAAAATTAGATGTTTTATAAATGTGTGCTATAAAAATGGTCCCCTTGTCGATTTATTGTTTTAAAGTAAACCACGGTGTGCATAAGGTTTCTGGATGAAGGTGAGATCGCGTCCAGCGCTACCTCGGAGATCTTCGTATGGCTTTGCCCCCTGACACTTAGCGTGTTGTCTTCATTAAGAAATCTTACGTTTTTTAAAGTACATATTTTTGTATGTTCAGGGTAGATTGCGAAATGTACCATAAAATAAGTTTGCTAGGACCTTAGATTTTATAGTTCTTTTATAGATGGTTAACAAGTTTGCTTTTAGAAGAATAAGTTTGTAATTTTTATTAATATGATATTAGATTAAAATACTAACATTTAAACTAAACCAAAAGTGCCCATTGAGATAAGTTTATAATTCAAGCAAGCCTTTTGTTTGGCATTTTGTTAATGATTAATGTTTAGGCGACAAAATTAGAAAATAAGGAAATTATCGAAGGATTGTTGAGTTTTAGTTATCTAAAATTGTTGAGGTTTATTGATAAAAAAATTCATTTAGTTTTTTTACATGCAGTGCTCAACAAAAGGCTTGCTCATTTAGAGGCATTAATTAACATCAATAATAATAGTATCGATTTTAAGTAATGATAAGAATGGTTTTATTATAGGTTTGTTTCAGAGAAGAAATTCTAATTACTATTTTTGTTTCCAATATTTTATCACTTTTACCTGTTTTCAATGTAATGTATCTTGCTGTATTGCAGACATATCCAATATACAGACTGATTTAACTTCGGCCTTTTTATTTTAATCCCCAAATAAATACAACTCATATATAATAGTAGTTAGCCTTAAATCAATTTTAAATTACAAGAATGCTAATGTAATGCAAAATGATTGATAATACTATCTATTTCTCTGTGACCCATTAGTTAAGTAAACATCCTAACTAGTGTCATATTATTAGTGTATCTCTTGCCATTAGATGAGTGTCCAAACTTACTATCTCTTCATTGAATAAAAAAAAAACATTGCTTACATGGCTGGCTCTGTTTAATAGGTATTAGGTACATAATTTCTTTGCAGAGGTATAATAATTTTTATTCGGTTTCTTAATATGTAATAGACACATTTGAAAGTAGAGAATAATCAAAATTAACTTTAAAGTTACAAGAATCAACACTTTATTGGGATTGTATCAGCTGTGGCAGATATTCTAGTTTTACTATCTACTAGTGATACAATTAATAGACTCTAAAGGCAATCAATATACATTGACACTGATAAAATTTTAAATACTTTTATTACTGTTATGGTGTAAAAAAGTTGTTTAATATTACACAATAAAAAGGAAAACAATTTTATTATGTTGTTGTCTGAAACTGAAACAGTTAACACTAAGTGATAGTAAGCAAAGAAGTTCTTTATAAAAATAAATTTAAATGAAAAACTTTAATTTTACTCTTTTCAAAAATAGCAAGTGGCATTTACAATTATTTTGTTTTAAATAAAATTTCTGAAGGAGAACTCATAACTTAGCCGCTACACTCTAGCATGAGAGTAAATTCAACAGTCTGATTTTAGGTGTTGCTGGTAATGCTATACTACCTATAGACATCATGCTGGCCCAGTACTAGTTGGTAAGAGCCTCATTTGTTGATTAGCAGGCTGCACCAGGTGCAGGTGAGGTTGGCTTAGATCTCATGAGTTGTTGTGTGGGACCCCTTACACCCCTTATAGACAATAATTATGAAAATAGTCAAGACTGTATGGAGTATAATAAATGACTCAATAAAAATAGACCACAGTTACATATCTGTCTTTATTTGCTTTACAGTATTTTCTTAAAATTAATTGTATACCTAAAGAAATATGACAGTATTAGTATTGTATACTTCTTTTTGTTTGAATATCATCTAATAAAATGCGAAGTTCCTCATCTTCAAATCTTCCTTCTAGGGATGGTATCAATGCTTTAGCTTCTTCTGGTGTTTCTGGGCATAAATTTGCCAAACTTGCTACTTCAAATTTATGTAGTTTTTTAGATTGCAAAAGGCTAAAATTATAAAAAAGCATGCATAAAGTTATACTAATTTTTTTTGCTAAGAAATATGTGAATCAAGTTAAATGAAGAACTAACAAATATTGTCTTTTAAAGATAATCAGTCACTAAATTGATCATTTAAATAAAAATATTACTATATCTTATGTAATTAAAACCAAAACCAGCTTTTAGACTAACTAGTTCAAGAACTTTTTACTGGGCTTCTTCCAGGAAATATAGAAATATTAATATATTATTACTTGGCTGTAAATGCTAGTTCTATAATGCCATTTACTTATGGTCTTCTGAATACATTTATATTTTCTAATATATTTATACATACTTTCTAACAGCTGCAATTGTCTCCTTATTTTTAAACTTTTTAAACATGTTGGTGTAAGTTAGGGTCTTCACAAACACTTCAGAAAATTCTTGTTCCTCCTCTGCAGACTCATTTTGAGCCTTTCTATGTTCAAGTAACATGTCTACTTCGGATATTAATAATGTTTCAGCATTTTCAAATTCTACAACATTTTAGCATTTCATCACATATAAGTTATAGTTAACAACATGTAAGTTAAAATTATTAAATGTGGGCAAAATTACATGCTATGTGTTATATATTACCTTTTGGAAATTGTAAATCAGCTGCATCTTCTTCCACAACATCTTGAATAGGCCCTGCCATGGCCTCGTATTTTTACAAATAAAGAATCACAAGAAATAATTCACAAAATAATATTGTTCAAAAGCTCTATTAAAAATTACCAACAATAAGACGTTTTTAAAATTAAACTAAGATAAATATGTACTTCAGTCACGTACTTATTTCTTTTTGTTATGAATTTTACTAAATAGTTACATTTACTGTTTATTTATATTTTATATTACCTTTAACAACTATAATTATTACTCGTTCTCTCTATGACGTTTGATGTCTGTATGAATATAGAGTATATTTCGTTCTTTGAACTAGAAATAGATGCATTATATTATAAATTAACTTTTACGTATATCATATATAAATAAAAATATTCATGTATGGTATAAGTAAAAGGGCTTCTAGATTTTAGAGTACATGAAATAATATCCTCTTAAAAGATAAATTAAAAGCTCTACAGGAGAGTTAAAGAATACTCTTTTATTAGAATTTTTTGAAAACCTTATTTTGTGATTCCTTAATAATTTGTTTGATTTAGTGTCTTTTGTAAAATCGGAAAATTAAATTAAATGTCTCCGAAACTAACTTGTGTACGTTAACGCATTATTATCATCTGTTAATAGACGTCCCTAAACTAATAGAGGTTATCAGAGGTTATAATGAAAGAAAACTATCCGCAAACGCACTAAAAATACTGTTACTGGAAAAATTGTAAAATATAGATATATTCGTATAATATTATCATATTGCAGTGGTAAAAACACGTTAATTCAACATATAAAAATACGAATTTGACAACTGTCACATGAATAGAAATGCCATTAGATCTTGTGTACATTGTAGTACAACCAAAAATAAATATACTAAATAACAATAGCATTATTATTATATGTGATAAACAAAAATGTTTAAAACACCACCAAAAACATCTGATTCCTTAGGACACTTTAACCTGAAAGGTTATTATTATAAGATATTTAAATTGTTTTTAAATAACAGTCAATAAATTAGGATTCTTCGTTCGTTTGCAGATCCTATTTCGCCTCTTAAAGACACAAGTGCAGTTGCCAAAACAGTTTTTACACATGTATCTAATGTACATAGTTTATTAAATAAATGGTTTAAGTTAACTGACAAGGGGACAAAGATAATCAAGTTAATATCTTCATTAAAATTACATGAATGTTATGATGACTACTATCCCTATCAGTTATCATCGCTTACAGAAGAGCTTCTAGAAGCAACCAATGCTTTTAAAGATATAGTAGATAGTAAGTATAAAAAAGTAAATGCCGGTTTTTAATTAAATACAAAAAGCCTTAATTTGTTTATCTGAAATGAGATAATACTATCATAAGCCACATCAAGTTATGTGGCAATGAAACCAGTGGTGAAACTTGTTTCCTTGGGATACTCTATATCATATATTAATAACCAGAATATAATAATTCTTTAGATTTACATTATGAGGATAGGTAGACAGATTCCAAAAAATACTATTCTATATATACCAGTAAATCTAATTGTCCTTTGAACGGGAATCATTGGGTTAGGTAATTACAATGGTATAATATTTTAATTACTTAACTCAATGTTCTTGTGTAATAATTAAAAGCTTAATTTTATAAATATCTAATTTACAGGTCTTGAAATATTGAATAACCAATTGCAGGTGCTTGCAAATTTGCATCCAATTGAAGCTCCCATCATTAACACATGGCCTGCTTCACAAATATCCACATATGTGTCCAACTTATATTCTTCATTATGTAAAGAATTTAAATTAAAGAAAATTATCACAGGTAAAAGTATAGATTATATGTATGTATTATATACACTTAAAAGATGAGATATAGTTTAAAGTGACTCAATGAATCTTATGGTTGTTAAGAATTCTAATTGCTATAAAAATTTTATATATATATATATATATATATATATATATATATATATATATATATATATATATATACATAATTCTTTAACCTCATTGCAATAAAAATACTGAAATGACCCTTTAAAGTTTATTTTATATACATTAAGATTATTAACTTTTACTCATAATCCTTTTTAAATCATATTTAATATGCACATATACTATACACAGAAACAAATATATACATTTTACGGCAACTAGTTTCTCATGCAGTTAATTATTTTTTTATATTTATCTATAAAAAATTTAATTTTTAATAAATATTACCACTTATACTTAACATTTTAATGATTTGAAATGTCGTTTTTGCAACTATTTCCGTTTTATTGTACTGTGCTTATTTTTAAAAACTAGTCAACAGTGTAAAATAATAGGCTAAAATTATGGTGATGATGATGAATGCAAAACAAAGGAAATAATAAAAATTGAAGTATTAATATAAGTTAATACCTATTGTTTCTTAAGTTATGTTTCAATTTATATAGAATTACAAAGAAATAGAAAAACGAATCCGTAATCCTTCAAGAAAGTTTTGTGTAAAAGTTAATATTACTTAATTTAAATCTATTATATTTAAAAAAAAAAACACGCTATAATTAGACAACGCCGTAACATTATAACGCTAGTTATAGCAGGGTTCCTAATGATGATTGAGTTTTATAAAAATTTAAATTCGTAATAAATTTTGGCATTTACGTGTTTTGTAGCTAAAAGAATGTTTGAAGTTATGCTATGTTAAAAAGCAAGTTTTGTTTCATTGTGAGCAATAAGCACTAGTTTGTTTCTATTTGAAATAAATAAAAATTAAACTGTTTCAGAAAACATCGCTCATTGTCGAGATGAAAAATTGATAGAAACCTACGCCAGCGCATGGGAATACAATGTGTATATAAATTTAGATTTAATTGCTTATTTGTTTGTAGAAGTTGGCTTAAGCAGTATAACATTAGATGATAAATAAAAGAAGACAAAATAAATAAAGGAAAACAAATTGCATTTCTTTTCTAATGAAATTTATGTGTTTTTGAAGGTTTCCACAATTTCAGTCATAAATTAAAGAGCAAACACAGCGTAAGCGTAGATTACATTAATGACATAAATTCTAACGCGAAGGCAACTCAATACTGTTTTTAATTACGTAAAACTCCTGTATAATATAGGTATTTTAGTAAAAACAGATTAGAACTTTACTGATGGTCGATCTCTGCTGCCGGAGACTGTCTAGGTAGGTACAATCGAAGCGTCTATGTCCGCCGCTAAATAATAATGTGTTTCCGTTTCAAAGCATACAGGGCTCCGCTAGTGTAATTACTGGCGTAACGAGACTTCACTCTTAACTTATGTCTCGGACGACGAGCGCTACGTGGTGCAGTACATATCATCCTAACTAGCACCACGTTGATATTGGCAGGTGTTTCACTTACCATCAGGTGAAAGTTCCGTTTATCTCGTCGCTTAATTGAATAATAAAATAAAAAAGTCTAAAATATATTTCTTGATGCATGATTAATGTTAATAAACAACATTAGATTTTTAGATATATACTTGTCATTCTTACCTCTAGCTTATGTACATAAAAAGTACACATTTGGTAGTGGCTAACAAAAATACAACATCTAAAGATCCTTGACCTTTTCGTGTTTTCGTTTCTATTTCTAAAACAATGTACGTTTTGTAGTTCAGTATCCAAGGCAACTACAGCATAACATTACTGAATGATGGTTACGCGTTTTTAAAGTGCTTTGGCATGAAAGGAAATAATTAGTTTTATATTAACAATGTTATAGATATCAATTTACCTACTGTTATATCCATTTTTATTTAAAAACATTTGTAAGTACAACAAAATCATTTTACAATACGAAAAAAAGTTTTTGATTTGCGTACAAGAGAAAATTTCATGATTAGTACATAAAAATTTGATTATTAAAAACCAAAATTGTTGAATTTTGTTAAAAGTTTAAATCACGTAAATTGAATAGCAGTACCTTCTATATGTGTATGTATAGAAGATTACCTATTCACATATTATTGTCGTGCGAATTATATGTATCTTACTACGCCAATACGCTCATAAAATTATACAGTTTAGTCTCATTTTACCCTAACAGCAACTTACAAAGAGAAAATCGTACCAAGCCTGATGAATTAGCGTGCAGCCTATACGTATTGCGTCATATTTAAAAAATACTGGTATAAAATTATCTTTTAAAACATACTTCACGCCCCGCCATGCTTTTTGCTGAGAAAGATAGGTTTTGAATTGTCCTTTACTTTAAAAATATCAATTAATCCGAAAACAGACAATTGGCAAAAGAATTTCTATAATTCTAATATCCGTTTCGATATTCTAAAGAACATACGTGCAAAGGCTACTTATTCCATGTTATTTCCATAAATAACTATTGATGATGCACTATTATTTATTTGACACATCATCGATGATGTAATGTTACATAGATTAAAGGACAGAAGAAGGTATTAGACAGTTTGTAGCCACCACTGTAGACGTGCACAGCATTCATACGCATCAACGCAACCGCTACACATATTAAAAAAATTAAAGAACAATAAATAACTATTACCTTAAAAAATTAAATAAGATAAACTAAGAAAATACAGTCTTCCGCAGATAGGAATAATGAGGTAATAGGTATCAATATAGTATAAGAGGTCGGTCGCAGAAACAAGTTATGGCTAGACAACATTAAGAAGGGGACCGACATCAAGAGCGCCACGCAGCTGATCCACCTGGCGCGCAACAGACAAGAATTCATAGAACCGGTATCCAATCTTCACTAATTGGAGAGTCACAAGAAGAAGAAGACTAGTTCTACCTAAGCTGAGTGCAATTTTCTTCTAAAGACAGGAAGAAATTGTTCCAAGATGTCAACTTCTAGTTTAGATAATACTTAATTCTAGGACGCCATTGCACGGTTTAACGTGCGTATACGTTTTGCGGTAAAAGATTCATAAATAATACCATAGACCAAAATCAAAGAACTATCCTCCAATTAGAACAAAATATGAAGCTAGTAAGTACTAGCGTTTGCAAAATAGTTTTAGGGAAAAGGAAAAAGATTTCTGAGGCGTTCCCGAGTCGCAACGAGCCCTTGCTGAAAATTGACCCAAATTTAATATAGAAGGAAGGCGGGGCGGATGTCGGGATGGTGGCTATCATCATTTCACACTCAATTAACTTTTACAGCACAAATATAGCTTTGGTAAAGTTATTTCAAAATTGTGTTTTGCATTCCAGAACATCTTATTTGTAAAATAACATACGATGAATTTTGTGATAATAATATCTTCAAAACACTGACTTATACTAGCGTATCTTTGCCGAACCACTAGAACACGATCAAAGCTTAACCGAAATGTAATTGATAATATTTTTATTATACTATTTATATTTATTGTCTGATAACAAGTACTTTTGCTGATTGTAGGTCTCTGTTGCCAGAGTCCGTCTAGGTAGGTACCTTCGCCATCGCATTTCTTCGCCAAACAGTACTGTGCAAACATTACTGTGTTATGGTTTAAAGGCCGCAGTAGCTAGTGAAATTACTGGGGTAACGAGACATGTCTCAAGGCAACGAGCGCAATGTGGTGCTAGGAATACCATCTTAACTAGAGGCACGTTGTTATGGGCAGGCGTATCGATTACCATCAAGTGAACGTCTCATTGCTTCTTTAAATAATAAAAAAAAAATAATCTTGCTCCGAAATAATGTAATTTTGTATCCCATTCTTTTATAAGAAATAAATTTGATACAAGTCGTATTAGTTACAATAAAGAGTGTCACGATTTGTAACAAATTGTTCGTCCTTAAGCCTTCGCGCGGTGCGGTTTCAGGCATGTATCAATGTCTCATCAATTTGTAAATTTCACAGCTCGTCCGTCAGTATCAAATGTTTGGCAGTAAATATCGACATTGTATCATGGCTCGAAAATATATGATTTTAAATTGAAATATCTCATATATATTATTATATATATATAATATTAATAGTGCCAAAGTTACGTAGACACAAAATTGCAAATGACAATTTCGCAAATCTAGTTTTTCGCAGACGTATTTTAATGTTTATGTATATGTTCTTAAAAATAGTGAACTTTTAGAATGATATTTGTTTTAGAGTATAAAATCATGAATAAACCAGTTCATTAATTTGATTTGGCCTTGGGTTTGTACCCCATTAATTGAGCTTCTCACTCAGCGAGTCACACTTGCCGGTCCTTATCCGTACACTTACAATCAAAGCTAAAGTACGGTATGATTATACTTATGTATTTCTCATCCTATATTAGCCTACTTATTAAGGGTAATATTTACGAACATATTTAGTGATCATACTGTGGGTCTTCATAGTCAAATAACTATGTTATTAATGTATTGAATATTTAAGTTGAGAAAAACACATGACACATAGATACTATACAACATCGTTATGGGTAGTGAGAGCAATTTGTTTGCTTGCAATTTCAAAGCGACTGCGAGTGCGCTGATAGCTTCTTTGTTTCATAGTTAAGTCAACAGTCTCCGCTGGAATATTTTAAGGTATAGAGTCAATTTATATAGATAAGATTTTTTTATATATATTTCAGGCGTTACAACCATTTATTTACGTTAAACAATTAGGTATATGAAGTTCCTATAAAAATCATTACACAAGAAAAATATAATTCCCTTGGTAAATAGAACTATTAAATCTTTGTTGTTACAGTATGAAAATGTGGTAACTTGTGAAACTTGTGAGGTAATAAGAACATTATTATGCAGACTAACTTTAAAGCTAAAAAATAACGTCAATGAAATTTTATCCCACTTTATTTTATAATTACTATAATGATTTTAGTTTCAAACTTTAAATAACGTATAGTGGACTGATGATACTTATTTTTTATGATTCTATATAATGGTACACAAAGATGTCTCATATTGAAATTGCGATTAAGATACACATGTAAAATTAATTTATCTTGAAATGTTTAACTAAAGACAAACAATAAACACATAAAGCCGCTCCGTTGATTGTTCTGTTCTTGCGTCTATGGTAGCCTATAATTTCGGTTAGCGCTCCGTTTACATCATTTGTGTAGCGGTAACGATACGAAGTACATTCAGCGGGCTTTCTTCTATAACAGAAGTACGAATTGATAGTTCTTATTGTAGCAGAGATGTAGCCGATTACTTGGTAACCGACTAGTGCGGTACAATTAAACATATATGTAATCGTAGTAAACATATTTCCTGTTGAAATTGTAGGGTAGTAATTAAGGTGTATAGCCCTTTATCTATGTAGAAAAGTAAAGTTTAATAAATTCGCTTTGTACACTTAAATTTTTGCGCAAACTCAGCATCGTAACAGTTTTGGGAAATGGGTCACCTCTTGAGAAGTGCCTACATCATCGGCATCGGCGGTAAGGACGACGAAGGTAAGAACATTTTTGTCGGTGTCTAATCACTACCTTTATTTATTCTTAGCTCATTGATACAAATTCTCTTGTTAGATTTATTTTATAATTTTTTGTCTAATTTTTATTATAAAGGTAAGGTACTTAAAATAAATGTCTCTGCGTAATCGATTTATATATATATATATGCCGTAAGGCAGCCAAAAATTTTAAAATCTTTGTTGTACTGTAATACATATATACATGTACAATATATATTTTAATAACAAACTTTTTTACAGACGTATAATTCAATGCGAAATTATATATTTATTTGAGAATAACATCACAGAATGATAAGTTATGCAATACATTTCTTTGATAAAACTACGTTATTTATTTCTCCTAGTATGAAGTGATTATAGATTGTTTTATGTTATCAAAAAAGAAGCAAGCTTACAGAAAGTATATTTTTGTTACCTTCATGACCTTAAGTAATGCTAAAAGCTACCAAGAAAATTACCTTTTTCTTTTTCTGCTTTTAATTTCTTAGGAAAAAACCTTAACCAAATTATGAATTAGTTAAAAAAATTGCATAATAATTAAACTGACCTAAGATATTAGCATCCATTACATTTTATGCGCCTATATAAGATGTTGGTCAAAGTACGTTTATTCATATAACAATAGCACATCCCGTAGAAATATTAGAATTTTAATGTGACATGTACACATTGAATATGTATTCATTAAGATAGTTTATTAGGAAACCAGTAAAAATAGTTTGTATAAACTGTATTTGCTATTGTGTTAAAACAAACGTAGGTAGCAGTATGTCTTATCTTCAAGGTAGTGCTTTAATGTACAGGTAAAGTCATTGTGAATGTTGTATTAATAACAGTGATTAATTATATGATGCACGGTGACATGTTTATTGCTTTCTTGATAACTATATTTGTTTTAGAAAACATCTCGTATCTTGTTTGCTATAATAAAAATTAAAAATTATTTATCATTTCTCTAAGTTATCGTTGGATTTAAGATTGTGATTATTGCAGGAAGAAAAAATATATTTCAGAACTATGTTTGTTATGCGGTTGAAAAAAAATGTTACTGATATAACAATATTATCGGCTTTAAAAATGTGGAAAGGTTATTACTCCAAATTATTAACCCTTAACACTTGAAAAAGCCTTCGATTGCACATAACAGGCTCCTATGAAACGCAGTTAAATTGATTCCAATATCAAAATATTTATAAAATTAGTGGAACAAAATTTAAGGTAGCTCATTGGCCTAATGGTTAGAGCGTACGGGCGTCATTCCGAAGGTCGCGGGTTCGAATCTCGGCATGCACCAATTACTTTAATATTTAAGTTATGTACATTTGTGAACTTTAATTACAACAGCAAAATACAAACGGTAAAGGAAAACATCGTGAGGAAACCTGCATTACTACAATACTACATTGGGCCAGCGTGGTGACTATGGCCCAATCGCCCTCATATTGAGGGTAGGCCTGTGTCCCAGCTGTGGGGACGTAAATTGGCAGTTATAAATGGATGGAAAATTTAAGCGTGATATTTATCACGCTTTTGTCTTGATAGATATCATACATTGTGTCAATTTATTGATTTCTACTGGTGAAGAAAATGTTAAGTGTAGTCCTCACGGTTGACAAAGGTGAGCGCAGTAGGCTAGTAACGGTCAGAGGTTAAGCTTTTTACGATAGGCAGAAGGAAGAGTGGTGATAATATTATGACTCGTAATCTATATAAGCATACATTTATTAATATGGAAAGACACAAACCCAATATATATTTTAAGATTTTTTAAATGTACAGTAGCTATATAAGTATTATATATAATTCATAAATTATTTACCATTTTGCTGAGCGGGTACACAAAAATCATCCTTGATAACGTTGTGTGAAGCTAAATATATTTCCTCATAAGTTAGTATAATTTGTTTTGTAGACTTTTCATATTATATACGAAGAGCGAAAGAGTCATTTAGGGCGTGGTGTTAGTAACGGAAAATCGATATTACTAATATTATCGATTCACTAATATCTAAATTTTTTTTTTATTTAATGAAGCGATGGGACCAGCGGGATGTTCACCTGATGATAAGTGATATGCCTATTCATAACAGCTGATATAATATATACTGCACTATTATGTCCGCCGCCGTTTTTTGCCTGCAACTTTTTGGCGCTACATCTCTCAATAAATTTAATAATCTATAACAAATCAAATCTACAAGAAAATAAGTGTAATTGAATATTCTAGAAAAGAATATTTTTTTTGCTATCTGTTTATATACAACTTGCTATTAGAATGCGGATGCAGCTTATGAACCACCCTACCGTTCAACTGAAGTTAATGGTCATAATTTGTCCATCTTAACTACCTACTTCCATATGTAAAGTGTTAAAAAAAATATGGCTTGACTTTTACGTGTTTCAGCTTGTTACTTATAAAATTAGTGTGATGTTAATAAATGCTACTATTTAGATATTATTAGATAAACTTTTAAGATACGTACGTGTTATTGCACTTAGCGAAAATATTTCTTTTTTATTTGTAACCTTAATAAAACATTTATACTATATAAATGTTTAATGTTGTAATAAAATAATACTATATAAATATAATAATACTATATAAATGTTGTAATAAAACATTTATACTATATAAATGTTTTATAAAGGACTGCCATTTGCATCACTTTTTAATAAAGACAAAGCGTAATTTTGAAGAATAACATTTGTTTTATTCAAAGAGATGACATATTTATCGACCATGGGAATACCATTGCTTGTAAATATCGGGTGATTGCTTTTTTGTAACGCATTTATTATTTCGACTAGAAATACGACCATATTTAAGACATGTGCTTATCGTGTTATTTCTATATTTGCTCGTCTTTGTATTTTCGGTATAATAAAAACCCTGCATACATTGAAATCATCACTTAAATTGTCGAAATCATCTCTCGCGTGTTCTAATCAAAACTTGTTGACCATATGAGTTGAATTTTATTTATATAGCCACACAATTACTTTTGAACATTGGTCTGTTATTGTACCGTAACAAAAAAAAAAACAATGAAATAGGCGATGATTGAATTTCTACTGTTATACTGATTGAAATATTGTAACATTTATCTTTCTAAATATTTCTGTGATTGCCAACTTACAAACTGTCAAAATAATATTTGACTCCGTGTTTAACTAGAATTCATGACTTCCATATCAACGCTTATTTGCTGAAGCTTACGCGCGATTGACGCAAAAAATAATTCCACAAGATCTTTGCACGGTCTGATAAAGACTAGAATAAATAGCACAATCTCCATTGTGCCAGTCGTTTTAAATCTAAATAGGTTGTATGATAACCGCTGTTATATACATAGGAATCAACAAAGTTTTCCATTACAGAATCAAATATTTAAATTTTTTGTATGTTAAGCAGTAAATACACATCGCTATTCCTGCTTCTTCATTTTTAAAATTAATTTTTTTCTGACCATCTTTTTATATACGAACGTTTTTAACGTGTCATCTGCACTTCATGATTAAATATCATAAACAGAAGTCGGATGAAGGAATGAGAAATATATAGACTAAGTAATATTTTTAAAGAGAGAGTTAGGATAATGGTTTTCGACATACAAGTACGTATTATATTCAATTTAATAAATTGTAATTCTATAAATTATATTTCTATTTACTTAATAACATTAACAATCGTTACGTGTTTGTATTTTACGTTCCTTTTTACGTTTTGATATAAGATTTGGTATTCATTAAGAAGTTGTCAATATTAAGGTATAATTACTAGTAAATTTGTGTGCAGATTAGGTTTGAAAATATAGATAAAGGTATAGATATAGGAATTATTTGTGAAATAAACTTATAATGAAGGTAAGTGGAAATAATTTTTACTTTAAGCGGACTTGGAAGTAGGCTACGTACACGCTCTACTTGTAATATGATTTATTTAAGCATTAATTCCTTATTTAAGTGTTTAATGTACTGGCGGACACTGCGAAAATTTATCAGATGGGTAAATTTATCAATTGCGGGCTGTTTGTGGAAGGCTTCAGCGGACGAGAGTCGACCGACTTGAAACGTTACAGTAACGCGCCATCAGTGTTTCGGAAACATTCAACCAACCTCGGTCGCTCCGGTCAATTGATTTTACTATTTCTTTTTTGTTCGTTCGTTGCTTAAATGACTTTAAAACAACAAAATGTATGGATGGTTTAACAACTCCGGTGTGAGTACAGAATGTTTATTATTTGTTACGTCGGTACTTCATACGGCGCGCTACTTTCAAGATCTCTAGCTAATGATAAATCATATTGTTTACTTTTGATATGTAAACATTAATTTATTAACCTTGACGATGTTTACATCAAAATATCATTATATTTTAACTGTGGATTTCTGCAAAAAGATATCTCTTAAAATTAATTTCCATACCAATGTTTACATCTTTGATGTCAACTTTATACTTTGATATATTACAACAATATCAACCGATTGATTTCATTACTTACAACATTAGACGATAATGGAATTTTAGACTGAAAGCACAGAATTATATTAATTGTGTGGAAAATTAAACTTACTTTTTTATTTTGAAGTTGTTGATCTACATAATTGTTTATAATTAATGAAATAATTTTGTTTATGAACTAGGTCAGATGGTTTTAATTTCAATAACTTCCAGATAACTATTGTTTCTGTGTTCATAAAGTTTTCGATCATCATCGTGATCAGCCGACAAACGTCCTCTGCTAGACATAGGCCTCTCCTAAAGATCTCCGCACCAATTGAACCAAGTTATACATAATTAATAACAATAATAATGCTTAATTTGATCATCAGTTAAGACTTTTATTTATACTTTTTCCTTAAATATCATCTTAGGTTAGTTACAGTAGCTGTGTCGTAAATTCCTTTTAGTGCAGTGCGTTAGCAAGTGATCTGTACTTATGTTGGTATTAATCATGGGTGGCGATTCTTTATCATTTTAGAGGTTTTTCTTTAAGACCGGTCAAACGTTCTTTCTTGTCTTCTGTCTTTATCTTTAAGTTCCTAACGTTTTTAAACAGAGTAACATATAAAGACATAGTTACTAATTTAATAAAGTAATTATGTAAAAATTGTTGCCATGTGCATTTTGTATATAGTACTTTTATTTGTGTCTGTATATAGTAAAACTTTGAAAAGTTACGTTGACTAGAAAAGTACGATGAATTAAAAAATAGTTTTTATGGATTGTGTTTAGTCGTAGTAAAAATAAGCAGCATATAGTAATATAGTTTTACCTACTACACCAGGAAAATGATTTAGATCATTAAATAATATTATTTTTAAATTAATTATTGGATGAATTAATAGAATTTAAAGTATAAAAGTAATAATCGATCATAATAAAAAAAATCTTTACATTACTTGTGAGATGTTTATGCCAATTTTGCTACTTTAACCAAATATACATAATAACAGTTATAAATTGAATAAAACTCATATCATAAAAAATTTGAAGCGTATTCTTAGAAGCTTCAATAGCTCTATTAAAAAAGATGTTTATAATTACAAAGAATACAATGACAACACTATGTATTGATTGATTACAGCGGGTTTTTTTATTAATGAACATATTTTAGACAGATCAAAATTAAGGTCGTTAACTGTCGATAGATAATTTTATACGCTTAATAAACAATAAATAGTTCATCAGATAATATAATTTAATTGCAGATACTGTCACTATATAAGATGATTTTAAACTATATCTTATCAACTCCGTCAAGTATTATTTTTTTATCAGTGACCTCTTTAATACGTTTTAAAGTACGTTGTATCTTCTGATAACAGATTGTAAATGATTCTTGCGTAGTTACCACGCAAAGTACGTTTATTAATGTGTACTTAATTGTGTAAACTAAATTCAGATATCAGTCGTATATAATAAAAATGAAATAATCAATGTATGGAATAATTATATGTAATTCCACGATTAATATTCTATTTATACGGAGTATCTTAAAAAAGCTTTGTCCTTATCAAAATATTAATAAGTTTCTCAAAAAAAGTTAGCAGTGACAATATGATTGTTATCGCTTACATCCTCAACACAAGGTTAATATGTCGCACATACATGTATTAACAAATGATTAATCCATTTCGCCTAAGGTTTATGAGCTCTTCAACTTTTGTAACAGAACAATACAACCATTATTTGTTTAATATATATTTTTTTTATTTCATGAACTGTTTAAAGACGATTCGCGAAAACGTGTACGTGCAAATATTCAACAACTATTAAACGAAGTTATCTCTATGACGAAAACTTTCGTTATTTTTACAATCCAACGTAACGATTGTAAAAACTTTGTTTATCCAAGGTTGTAAAAGGTGTTATACAATTTAGTGTACGTATATGAAATTTAAAATTAATCTTATTTGTGGTACAGTGAATAGATGAAGTTGATTATACTATAGTAGTGATTAAAGATTCTTTTTAAATTTAAAATTTGTGTAATCTGCATTCATCTAAATCAACGAAAACATGTTGATGAATGTTACAGTTTCTTTATTGTTAGCTTGTGATCGATCAACATAATCAGTCACTTCACTCTCTGTGCCTTAGTCAACGCGCGGTTGAGTTAGTTGAACGAACCACGTTTGATAAACATGAAGAAAGGTTGAAAAAGGTGACTTACGTAGTTATATTTCAATAACACGAATATTTTTGTTAGTTTCACGCTAATACATATATGTCCATAAAAATTTGTTTCCAATGCATCGACTCTGGAGAAAATCCAGGCCATTTATCCACGCTGCCCGAGTTTGTGTTGGTGGAAATCACATGTTCAAATGAATTAATAGTTGAAGACATATAAAATGTATACAAAGCAGCTTAGCAACATAATATATAAAATCTGGTGAGAATATAAATGTAATGTATTAATATCCTATTACTTGATACGTACTACTATATGCATAGTGTTGCCAACGTAGCAGCAGAAGCGCTAAGTGGATGCTAGATTTGTATATCGTGTTATCTTCGTTTGCTCCCTACGATACATTTGAAAGTGTATGCAAAACTAACGTACAAGTAAAGTTATCGCAAATGGAGATTTCTCATGTCATTGTCCATGGTAAAACGTTTTTAACATTTAACCACATGCTATAAATGACATATTACTTATTTGATTTAAAAACATTTAAGAAACAAGTACTAAAATTAATTGAACTATGTTCAAGCTTTGCCCATAACACGGTTTAGATCAGAACTATATTATAATATAATAAAACTTTTTTGGGTTGCATATTTTTTATTCTATATTAAAAAAACAGCTTAGTACAATTGACTGTAGTGCAGAATGCCAAGGTTTTCTAAAAATGATGTTTGAATAGATATAAAATAATATGACAAATATTTTTTATCATTCAATTTCTTCAACGGACCATATTAAAACTAATATAATAAAGCCTTTAAACTGTGTCATATAATATAGTTATGATCAAGTATATATGTATTAAATGTGATATTAAATTTGAAATATCACCCAACCGGTTTTCAAATCTATTTCGCGAATCTCTTCGTTCGTGTTTATAGAGCGCCTGATATTGTTTGTTGGCGGCGGTTCACACGACTTAGATAAACTTCCAGCAAGCAATAAACAGCAGGTGAGTTGTGTGGTAGCAAATAATCGGTGGGAAAACGCCACAATAATAGGACCGCTAAAAATAAATTTAATGGTATATATAAATGGCGAAATAATAAAACCTAGGGTTGCAAGTGGCTAACGCGACAAAATTATCTTAATTATGTCTAGTGCACAAGTTAATAACAAATCAGTGTTGCGTTCACGCTAACGGAGTGCTCGTGTGTAGAACAGTGTTGAGGAGTCATTTTTCACATTTTTCATACTTTCAATTTCAAAATCGTGCCGTGTTTGAAATTTGAACACATAACTTTGAAGTGTCGGTGATGGAATTCCAGTACTATGGTAACTTTGAGCGGCAGCCTATACGACGGATTCAAGATCAACCATGGTGGGACGAAGAAGATACACTTACCGACCGGCGGCTCAATGGTAAGGGAAATTTGACCAGATTCATAGATTTCTTGTAGTGATGCACAATTGTATTAAATATTTATATAATATGAAACTGTTTTTGTGTATTTAACCTTCAATTATTGTAAATTAATTACTTTTAGATAACAAAAAGTAAAGTAAAAATTATGTCATGGAAAACATGTGTTTATGTAGTAGAGAAATAATCAAAATCCAATAACATTCACAATTTGAGGTAACATTATGAAAATTACATATTTCTTTTTAAATTAGTACTAGTTTACTTTAGTCTAGTTGTTAGAATAACCGTCGTGAAGCTATAGTTATAAGATTTGTTTTTGATTCGTTTTAGAAAGTCATTTATTTGTATTTCACTTTTTATGCATCTACTTTACGTGGCATTAGCATGGGTAAATAATAAGAATTGAACAAATACCTAAAAAGTTATAGAAACCAGAAAATTCTTTACTTTTTTTTTACATGAACGTACAGGGTACAAAATGAATTTTATAAATATAAGGTTAACAGATAAAATTTGCCTTTGGTTCCCACTTACACATTGTGTTATTAGCTATTTAGCATGAGTTATACTTCATATATGCATGTATAATTTTTACTGTATATGCGAGGCTGATACAGGTTTTTTAAAATCTATCGATGACGTGTGTCTACATCATTAAAGATGTAATCTTTATTATGTTAATAAGATATAAAAAAGTCTATATCGAATGTTCTAGACGTGGTAATTTTAAGTGTTCCTGACACACACGGTCCATTCTCTTCTCATTACACGACTTTTTATCAATTTGAACTTAAAAATGTACTAATTTTCAGAAAACTGTTATGTTTTCAATTTATGTTTTAGATAACAATAATTAACAAATCGATAGGCTTATTATCACATTTTGCATCTTGAAAATCATGGCCAAAAGGATATCAATTTTTTTTATTTTCACGATTTTTGTAAAGTTTATAGAACATTGAAACTGAATGACGTATTATACAAAAACTGTTTTTAATTATTCAAGCTCGAGAACAAAGTAATGAGAAAAATACAAAGATGTTAAATATCTCAATATCTTATGTGGTACTCTGAAACTTCCACATAGTAACGACTGTGTTGTATCTATATGTCTGTCTAGACGGCACGGCAGAACAGGAAGAATCGATTTGGACGAATAATTTTAGAGTATACCGTTAAAATTAGTTAGTTCCACACACTGACTTAGTATTATTATATGTATGTAAAGCAAAGCCCTGAAATCAAAATTATTAGTAGTGTTAATAAACTTTCGTTATGACTGTGTATTTATTGGTCATTCAAAATATTTCTGTCATGTTATTGCAAATAACCAATCCCCTGTGATGAGAAGATTTAAAGGCTATGATATTCTGCATTTTAAATACAGTGTTTTTTCTCTTAAATATTGTATAGAAGGAGCATGTTAATGAAATATTAGTTCTCTAAGAAGATATAAACATAGTGTTACCCTTTGAAAAAAAAATTCAGTAAAAAATTTTGTATTAAAAGTTTGTTGCTTCTTCTAAAATGTTTCATTCCATAGCTATAAATGGCAACCGCCAATACAGTGCAGAATTTTGCATCATTAATTATTTATTTAGTTAGTTTATCATATATAATAAAAGGTAATTTATATAATTTATTATTATTATTATGACAGATTTTTTTTATTCTATTAAGCGACAAGACGAACGAGAGGTTCAACTGATGGTAGGTGATACGCCCGCCCATAACGGTAAAGAGCTAGTTATGTTTATACTGCACCACATTGTGCTGGTCGACTGAGACG
The DNA here is from genome assembly GCA_033220335.2 of Troides aeacus. Taxonomy (NCBI): domain Eukaryota; kingdom Metazoa; phylum Arthropoda; class Insecta; order Lepidoptera; family Papilionidae; genus Troides; species Troides aeacus. Next base: position 4,689,499 of record CM067270.1, read on the forward strand.
TAAGATGTTAAGTCTCGTTACCTCCAATTATACTACAATGCCCTTCAAATCGGAACACAGTAATGTTTGCACACAATTGTTTGGCGACGAAAACAGGAACTGTGGTGGTACCTATCTAGACGGTCTCCGGAACGAAGACCTATCACTAGTAAAATTAAATCGAAAAATAACAGGCCAATGAATATAAAAGGTTTTAAATCTTCACGCAATGCAACTGATTTATTTTGAAATATATTTAAGAATAATATACATGGAGTCTTTTTTTTTTTAAATATAACCAAATCAGTTCAATCCAACATCCCTGTCAGTGTTCATGTTAGGTACCACCTCTATATTATAAAATTACCGCAATAATAGCTTTGCTGTGTAGCGGCTATAAATATATAAGTGCCAAAGTATTTCGGGCGAGCACGCTTCACCAGCAAGGCCTTGTTGTCACTTAACACCATTTGACGTCGAGGGTAAGTGTTAGCCCATTGTAGCTATAAAAAAGCTATTATATTACGCATTAAATCAGTCGAAGAATTGTATGTATAAAATCATCACACGGACGGTTTTATTTGCAACATAAGGCATGCAAAGCTATAAAAACAATACACGCACGCGATAAACAAGTCGTTAATAAATGTTCATTTATTAATTGAATGTAATCTGTATTCTTGCCATTTAATAAATACTAAATATACTACAGTTTTTTTTTAAACTGAGTATATTTTCTTTTAACATTATATAGTAAATTAACGTAACACAGTTAACTTGTATACATACAGTTGACTTATATGTAGAAAACTGAACCGATAACGAGTTTTAAATTTACACCAAGTAAAAAGTAATGATCGTTTGTTCAATTTACATACAGACTTCTTGATGTTCCCAATAGTCGATACATTAAGAGGGTTGTCTTTGCTATTGGGGACCCATCTTGCAAGAAAAGAATCAAGGCCATTTGTCCACCACACTGGGCAAGTGGTGATTTGGGAGATGTCAATCGCTACGAAAGCTGTTGTTCTTATAACATCTCTTTCCTTACAATATTCTCCTTCTTGTTTTTGTATTTAATATTTCGAAAAAAATTCCAAAAACCAAATTCTTCCATAAATATTACGTAATTGCAGAAGTGGAATTGATAGAAATTTATTATATTTAAAATCTAATATTTAACAATAATATGATACTAGGTTTGGTTAAATTATTCAATTAATATTTGTTTTTTAAACAAAAGGAGTCGCTTTTAAACAAATGTTCATTGAATACTCTTAAATTCTATTACTACTCAATTTATGGAAGTTCGATAAATTGAAATATCCTCTGCTGATTGAAATAAATGTATCATAGTTATCCAGCTATTTCAATTAAATCTCTTCTCAAACATGGTTTCAAATTCAATCAAAACGTGTATGTGACTACGACTATCTCTATTTCAATAGCACTGTGATATTTTTTTAATGAATCAAAAAAAGTTTTCATGGCAAAATAAATATTATATGCGATTTTTATTTAAGTTAATTTCTTCTTATTAAGATATGAAATCGCAAACAAATCAAACTCTTATTCCGCTAATTTTCTTAGACACACAAATCAGCAGAAGATGTAGTGACAAAGATAGGGAAAGGGATGCTCAGATGGTAGCGAAAGAGATGCTCAGGTGGTTCGGCCATATTGAATGAATGGATGAAAGAGTACACAAGGTAAGAATGATTGGACAAATCGGTGCAGGTCGACCTAGGCGGACATATTCCGCTCAAATCGAAGATGTCCTAAAAAACAGCCGGGTCAAGAGTACTCGCAACCGACGAGCATCCATGAAGACGCTCATGAAAGTGGACGAAGCGAGAGAGGTGTGCCAGGATCGTAGGACGTGGAGAGAGATGGTCTCTGCCTTCCCTGATATAAATGTATATGTATGTAATATTTTGAGTTTATTCGTTGCTGAAATAATTTATGGAAAGAAGTGTTTTTTTAATATTGTTCGATAATACCGCTATTGAAAAAAGTGTCCAGATTTTTCTGGTATCAGGAAAATTACCTGGTTTATGGAAATATGTTTAGCGCTTTCTAGGTAAACGGAAAATATTCGACGTAAATGCTCACGAGTTCGCATTTGAAGACACTCAAAAATTATTATATTCTATTTTTGGGAAGAAAATTAACTGTAACGTTCACTTAAACATCAAGCACGAAATTAATGCAGATGTCTCGCTCATCTAAGTCTTATCAAATTGTCACGATAAAAATAATTACTTAAGTTTTTAACATCATGCCTAATTATGAATAAAATACTAACTGGTTTAGTGAGAACATCAGTTTGTTATAAAAACTTGTAACATCTTTTCTAATGTTTTATATGTTAAAACAGTACTTACGACTTAGAAAGGTACATTTATAAAATGATACTTTTTTTCTATGAATATTGATATATTGTTGCAACTTATGATATTTTTAATATATGTAATATATATTGTATTTACATGCATGTAAATGTGCCGGGATAATAATAAAAATAACTACAAAACCCGTGAAACAAAGGATTGGAAATATATATTTGCCTGGAGTACATACAGAAAAGTGGACTGAACAAACGCAGTGTTTAAAATATTTGTCCACATATTTTTTTATAAACAAAAATGCCAAAATATTGGTGTTAAAACTTTTTTTACGTGAATTTACTGCTATTAATTTCGATTTGAACAAAAATATCTGTCTAACATATGTTACCGTATAAATAAAAAATGATCGCCCAAATATTTGCAGTTATTAAATCTTGTTAAACTTTTGGATTTTTTATTGTAGTGTTTGTAAAGAAAAAATATACATTTTAGCTGAACCCGTGAGAAATAGGCTTGTCTAATTTCACTGCCATATTTTGTAAGGTGGTACAAAAAATATGAAAAAGATGTGCCGTCTTAATATTATACAATTATTCACGTTCGCTATGAATATTTCACTACCGGAAAATTCATAGCAAATCAACAACTGACAATTTGCAATGTAATAACAATAAGACAGGTGCCATGAATTTATCTTTTACTTTAAGCGTGACGAGTGTATCTTCTATTTGCTCACAATTAGACGTGTGATACACAATCCTATATATAACATATATACGAGTACATACACGTGACAGTTACACAAAGTGAATAAGTTCACGTGAACAATATATTCAAAACAATTGTAATACACACAGTATACTCGTACAAAGTCACAACTATTCTTTTCATGAGCACCCATAATAATTCTGTATTCAACAATGAATCATATATTATTTCCAATATAAAAGACCTTAGTCATTTTATGTAACATAAACTGCAAATTGGTTTTTTTTAATCCCATATTACCACACAAATTCTTAGAGTGCAATCTATTTTCTAAAACAATTTATATTCGAAAAAATATGTCTCTCGTTTACACATGTATCTACTATTTTCTTATTATACCTGCTTCTGATATTCTAAATATTTTTCTTTTACAGGTAAGTGGGGTTTCAGATTATGTCCCACACAGAACTCCACCAAGCGTTGCACAGGATCATGAAAACGAAGGCAGGTTGACTGCAAACCCCTCGCCACATCTACACGTCTGTCACATCGGTGTGTATTTATGTCTTTTTAATACATTGAGCAAATTTGATTTAGATTATTTAATTGTCATATATAGTATATAAGATATAGATCTTGCGTTTTAAAGACAGAGAAGCAATTTTTATTGCTACCATTTTAGGTACTTAAATCACAAACAATCCTGAGCATTCATTTTTATCGTTACATCTTGAACGAACTATTTTTTGTTACCGATTATAATATAAAAGATTAGAAAAGAAATATAAAAAAGCGTGACTTAGTTTACATTTATTTAACACGACATGAGAATCAATTAATATATATTTGGTTATATCATCAAACAACTTTCTAAATGATGTGATGACCGACCACACGTGATTAACCCATACGAAGGTTACAGTTGAAGCTGCAAGGTTGTTTCCTCGTTCAATGCAGACGTCCCATAAACGACATTATTAATGCAAGCCTTTTTACTCCACGACGAAGGGCATAGCCATCCTTTCATTAAAAACGGGTGAAAAAGTCCATCACGCTATATTGAAAAGGCTTTGCGTGCACAAAGGTTAAATATTTAGAAATAAAAATCATGCACACGGTGTAATAGACTGTTGTCAAATTTTTTTATCAACAATTACATTGTCGCTTTGTTACCATGAAATACTATGCTAAGAGTTTTTTCTCTTGAATTTACCGCTTTACATATCAGCACCTTGATCTGTCGCCGTTTCTAAGGCAAAGACATAACTGAATTAACTACTTTAGATAGTATTTTTTAAATAGTATATTCATTCCTTTTGTTCACTAAAAGAACTACGAGCAACTGAAACCATTGCGACATTTATATATGAGCTTGTCTTCTTTCATTAGACCCTAGCATTATTAATAAGATCTTATATGAAAGATTTTGTTTATTTTTACCTAGTCTTTTTAAAGTCGTATAAAGAGCCTAAATGTCTGACGCACATGAATACAATAATTCTTATTTATGTACATTTTTATATCTATTATAACTAAGCTCAAACAAATCCTTACATATAAGACTTAGCATTATTTATCTAATGCATTATTAATAAACATATTAATATTTGCTTCAATTAAAAATGTATTCACTTACCGATAACAATTATTGTTCAATCATGACGACAATAACCTTTATATCGAGAGGTTATCTACAGCACGGCTTGAGGTGTTCCCTCTCACAATTTCTTCATCTTATATTTATTCACTATGACAACTCATGAAACCTACATACATACGTGGAGTAAATGGTTTCCAGTTAACATATCAATAATATAAACGTGTAACATATATCGAAATATACAAATATCATAATAAAATTTTTCAATATGCAAATAATTCTTTGATGTTTTCAAATTGGTTTATGAGAATTTTGTGCAAACGAAGAAGTTTAATAATTAGTTTGTCTAGTAATTGAAATCATTTGTTATAGTATTTTTTTGATTGATTTACAGAATCTAAGACTTCAATTAGTATTGGTACTGAATTGGAGTACTGGATTGATACACTTAAATAGCAGACGTGCGATTATATTATATATTAAAGTATGTGGCAAGGTGGAAAGAAGAACCAATTGAATCGATTTTACTTTCTAAGGTACAGATGTGTATCATTGAATAATTTTTTTTAAGTCTTTGTGCTGTTCTCATTATAGCACATACCTATAACTTTTACAAAAATTTTAATTTAAATTAATGAACTGTTTGTTAATTACGAAATTAATGAACAGTATTTTTACTACTCGATTATGTTCATTTAAAAATTTAATAATTCTATTAAGCAGCTATTGCATTAGGGCGCTAAAGACCCCAAACAATTTACGTTTTTTTAACGAGTATTACTTTCACGGACAGTAATGAAAGGCGTTCGCGCCATTTTGTTTTAACTAGGTCAAGTCTATCAAAAAGGCACATCGTCGTTATGAACTCACGAGTAAGAACTTCTATGTCAATTCTTCTATTTAAATCATATTTAGCCTCTGTTACCCCTGATGCGCTGGTTAATTTTAAAATTTCCTACTAAGCGTTACTTTTAGACCGTAAATAAAAGATCTTTTATTAGCCTACAATAGATTCAAGCAATTCATTCGTTTGATGATAAATTCTCGTCACGATAACCCGAGACTGTAATTAGTAACTTGTTAGTCCAGGAACTTCACCCGCCACGAAATAGTATGAATTTACACTAGCACTTATCACAAAACAGGACATATTACTTATGTGGCTCCACTGTCAGGTGAACGTCCTATGCTTTTATGCTTTGTATTAGGGTGACCGGAAAGTAATGTCGTTTTCTTACGCTAAATACAAACACATACATTTTTAACGAGTCTTTATTTTTAATCAATGATGTATTCCCCATCATTGTCAATAACCTTTTGCCATCTAGTGAGTAAATTTTCAATCCCTGATCGATAAAAATTAATTGGTTTTTCGGCAAAATATCTAGAGATGGCATTTTGGATATCATCCAAATTTGCAAATGTTTTGCCACTTAAAAAGTGTTGCAGCGCTCGGAATAAGTGGAAATCCGATGGTGCAACATCGGGCGAATATGGTGGATGAGGCAGCACCTCCCACCCCAATTCATTAATTTTTTCTAGAGTTCGCCTTGCGCAGTGCGGTCTTGCATTGTCATGTTGGAGAATGACGCCTTTTCGGTTGACAATCGCTGGCCACTTTTCATTAAAGATTGATTGACTCGCTGCAATTGTTCGCTGTAGAGGTCTGCAGTAACAGTTTCTCCAGGTTTCAGTAATTCAAAATGAACAATGCCGCGAATACTCCACCAAACACACAAAAGCGCTTTTTTGGGGTGTAAACCTGGCTTAGCAGTACTCCGAGGGATTTCATTTTGAGAGAGCCACTGCCTTTTGCGTTTTGGGTTATCATACAGGACCCATTTCTCATCTCCTGTGATCAAGCGATCAAAAAACGCTTCTGTGTTGTGTCGTTAAAGCAATAAGTTGCATGTGATTGATCGGTTAGCCTTATTCTGTTCGGACAGATTATGCGGGACCCAAACACCTGCTCTGCTTACTTTTCCAATCTGCTTCAAATGTTCTTGGATGGTCGACCAAGGTTTGTTGAGACTGTTTGACAATTCCTCGATCGTCTGACACGGATTTGCTTCCACTTCCGCCCTTAACACGTCGTTGTCTAACGCTGATGGTCTTCCTGATCGATACGAGTCGGAAAGATCAAAATTACCCGATTTGAACTTGGAAAACCACCTTTGGCATTTACGAATATCCAGTGCATTTGGATAAACATCGCAAATGTTTTTGGTAGCAACTGTTGCGTTATTTCCCTTGCGAAACTCAAAGAGCATGCAATGCCGGATGTGTACCTCTTCTGGTATTTGGCTGGCCATTTTGCCCAAAATTACAAAAAAAAATTGTAATTCAATTGTCTATAAGTAAAGAAATCACTATAACCTCACAATGTCTTTGGTACGCCTCTGAACAAAACAATGAGCTGACAAATGACAATCAAGTATTGGCATGCGCAGAAACGACATTACTTTCCGGTCCCCCTATTATTACAAAATCACGTTTACTATGCTTTCGTGTCCACTGAATCTTAAATAGAATATTATACAAGTTTTTGGTAGAAATTTACAGTACAATAAATATTTTCTTATATGTATTTATATATTTTTAATTAAGCCGTTTGTTTTACAACCAAGTTAGAAGTTTAGTTTTATATCATAATTTTTTTCACTTAGCACAGCTCTGAGTTATATATACACTACCAAGAATGCTTGATGTAAACGGATTAGTACTTAGAAGTGAAACAACGCACAAATGAGATTATAGAGACCATTCTATTTTTTATAGTCAGTATATTATACGATAAGTTTAAGGTGAAATATTAGCTTATAATTTTATTTTATGTCAAAAAGTAGCGAGAAGATCAGGACGTTCACCAGACGGTCGTGACTCATGTCCTTAATAGTGTTATTCATCATTCTTCCACATATCACCAAACTGTGCACAAACTTAAATAAATTAGCTATGGTTTCTCTAAGATTTTGAATGTACTGTGGACAATTACACTATGACTACTATCTTCATCGATTGTTGGCGCTTACACATGGCTGCTAACCTAAGAGGTCTCCAAGTGAGGCAGACTTACTACCATAAAAAGATGACTATAATATTTTAGAAATGCCTGAATCACACAGAAAAAAAAATTATGACTGTTGATATATGAAAGTCATACATTTTTTTGTACTTCATAGTTAAAACAAGCACTAAATAAATACAAAGAAATGGTGAATGGAAAAAAACAGTAAAATTCTTTCGATATAAATAACAAGTGCGGTTTTAGCCTCGTGTATATACGGAGTACCAACTTTTAAAAAAGGATACATATTTGAGAATTCTCAATAAAGGTAATCTCCTTAAGGGTGTATAAGTCTACACCCTTATAGTTTACAATAATAACGAGTGTAAAGAAGTTAAGAAAAAAGAGTAATCTATTCTTCTAGTTTTATGTTGATATCTCGATTAGCTATAAAGTCTGTTAGTTAAAAACTTGCGTTTGAATACTTCTTTTAAATATTAGCTTATTTTTGTGAGGATTTCTAAAAGTCATAATTCCATTACCAGAGAATTAAATTTATTTAGAACCTATCTAAAATAAATGATTTTGCATAAAAATACATTAAGGTCAATCAAAACTCGTACGGACACTTTATAACCTGTTTTAATAGGAGTCGGTTAATAGCGTCATGCAGAACATGCTTCCCGGTTTCCATAATAGGTTCTACGTTATTATTTAATCTACGACCTTCTTGCTTTATATAGTTAAGCATACGTCAAGTACGTCTTACATGTAAATGTAAGTTAACTATCAAACATTAGACATGATGTTTTTTAAACATTTAAGTTTTACAAGAATTTTTGGATATTCTTGATTAGTTACAAAAACCAAGCAAGTATATGGGCCAGATAACTACACACTTTGTATTTCATATGCTGCAGCGTATTTTTTTTAATAACATAAAGACTAAATGTAAAACGCGTTAACATTATGAAAATTGTTAAAAGTTTAAATAAAACTCAAAATTATGAATAAAATTTATAAAGTAACGAAACATTTCTATACAAAATAATAATATAAATACGATCGATATATACGTTTATTAATATTATATAAACGTTCGAGACTAAATCGCGTAGACGGTAAAGATATGTTTTACATGTCTTGAACAATGTTATTAACTAAACTTTTAATAACAAGTTAAAGTATTATCGATGTGACGAGTTCAACCCAGCGATAAAAATATTGGTAAAATTTCTCATTACATATCTATATAGCCCTATGCCCTCATATAATGTTACAATCGACTTCGTTAATGGCTTCTAAGTAACAAATGTACATGAGCGTAAACAAACACCATGAGTAGATTAGGTCGCCAAAACACTTGTTATAGGATACACTTCATAAAATTTTAATTATTTTATTTTACTTTGTTCACGTTGTACGGGAACTTATCGAAATATCTGTTTATCTAAATTTTCTTTAGGTTTATTTTGAAATGTTTCAGTATTATTTTTTATGAAAATTAACTTTTAATGGGCTATAACATACTGGTAACGAGACTTATCTTTAATATGTTACTACACAACGATCATGTACTGCTGCATAAACTTCCTTAATTTTAAATAAATAACAGTAATAATCAAAAATAAACATTTATACATGTTTCCATAACTTCACAACTAAAAACGTTTCGATCAATTAATTTTATTTCACGAACAGAGTGAATTTAACGAATAAATTATATAAATACAGCGGTATTATATATTTATGAGGATTTCTACTACCAAGCCTTAAGAATTGTTAAAAGTAAATACAATTTTTCAAAGTTCGTTGAACTCTTTTGTAAGAATATAATTCAAAGGTATATAACCTTTTATTAATCTTTGTAAATAGTACGCGCCGGAACTTAAAACAGTATTGAGTTATTGTTTGATATATGTATGTAGTATATTTAACATAGAATGAAGTCTCTCGTTGAGATACGCTTTAATTTCACGCATGTTAAATATTCAATTTAATGTATTTCGAAGTCGCGGCATCAATCTCGGCGTTTATAATCTCATCGGAGTGAATCAAAATTTTGTACATTTCCCTCCGGTTCCATTAGAAGCGAGTCATTGGTGAGGTTGGGCGCGGACGTGCCTGCGCGCAGCAGTCGCACGGCGACAGTCGTCCAAGGGCGCCCGTGCTGACAGTACGTCCCCTCGCCCGCGATCAGTGTTGCGAGGTTCACGCTCCGCGCTGTCGCACGCAATCATAGTCGTCCCGCCTGCGCTACGTGCCGCCACCGATACGATGACGATCGTCACCCTCCCCTGGACACGCTTTCTATGCCACAACGGTACAGAGACGACCGCGCTTTGAGCCGTTACTTTGACATGTTTACATCGCAACTGTTTACTGGCGGTCTTCGCAAGTTTCCCTGAACATCATCATTAACTGTACCGTATAAATGCGTGCCGTTTGAAAAGATTGCAAAACTATCCAAGTGAAGTTTAAAAATACATTTATTTTCTTTAGTGCGAAGTGACGTTTGTACAAGATGTGTGCGTGCAGCAAATTCTATGACTTTTGGAAGAACTCTTGTGGAGCAGGTGAGCGATTAGTGATAAAGTTTTAAAATATATGTAATAACTATCACTTTCTAAAAGTTTAGTAACAAAATATGAAAATACCTTCTAAATTGTCGCTATTTACATAAAACAATTTTAAAGTTTTAAACAAACTGTATTATTTAATTCGTTGCTCAAACGGTTTAACTTAGTGTTTTTATGTTTTAAACTCTATTACAAATAGTACAGTTTTTTGTGTTAAAAAAAAGGAAAACCTTGAAGTATTTGTAAGTAAATATGCGTTCAAAGCAAATCATTCAAGGTTTAATACATAATAAATATTAACTTTTGTTATCATAAAAATTATTCATAGAATATTTTTTATAGAATAGTGCCATGGCTTAATAAAACTTAACGATTCGAAATTATTGATACAAAATTATAAAAGTGATTGTTGTTCCGCATTACCACCATTCAGGGCCACCAACTTCATGAATGGATTTAGTATCATATCCTGTTTCTGTGCAGATACTTAAAAATTTTATTAGACCGTGATAGTCAGTATCGAAGATGAAAGAATCCTCGCAGCAGGCCTAACATGAGCGGTATTTTCACCTTGACACCCTTATTACATTGCAGTGCGTTTAAACAGAAGGTATTGTGATGTTCCATTTCCCACAAGTGTCTTAAGCAGACTCGGTCAGCGTCAGATTAAAGAAGTAACAGAGCGCCGTAGTGAGATGTATTAAATACAAGTTTGTATATACGGGGGTACGGTTACAACCAGTTCGTCCCGTTCAGTCAAATAGTTTTGAATTCTTGCTTATAACACCAAGTTGATTACCTTGTTCGACCGCAGAACACAAGTTTGTGGTTTATTTCAGATATCAATATTTGCATTTATATACTATAAATGTATTAATAATAATCGGTGTCGTAGATGAACGTAACGTTTATGAAGTAAAGATAATTTTTCGGGTTACTTCAAAGCTGGTATGCAGATAAACAGAGGTTAATAAAGCGAAATTTAATTGGAAAGTTCAACATGAAGCGGTACACCTTTGGAAGCCTCTAAAAAGTGAAATTTCCTTATGAATGTGCGGTCAGTCAGCTTTGTATATATATATTATATAAATGTATAGGCGAATACCTAAGGTGGATTCGTGACTAACCAGCTGTTGTACGACCTTCCACACCTTCATCTGGATGACGGAGAAATTTATTTAATGCTGATTTAAATACTGTAGGAGTCAGAAATTTTCATTAGTCTTATTCAATTTCATTGCTGTGTATTTACATTTAAGCCGTAGATAACTTTAACCTGTTGTATGTTTCTAACAAAGGAATTCTGTTGAATCAAATTCGTCTACACATGAGCGTCTTTGTATCAGCCACATATGTATAACTTATTGGTTAAGATCATTAGCGGTTTTATAAAAATGCTTTACGTTTAGGACGTGATACTATCAGTCTTCTTGTAAGTATAATATCCGACCAGGGTTCTTCATTAATTATCGTTACGAGGATTATTTCCCATTTGTTTAATGTATAATTGTACTTAAATTGTATTGTTTTCTAAGGTAATTAATAATGAAAGTGAACTGATTGTTACGGTCTAAATTATTATAAAAAAAACAAACCGGTTATAGTTTAGGTCAGGATCATCCATCTACTTATTATAATAATACAATAATATTTTTTAAAATTCTATTTGAAATGCACTTACATTATTATCATATACATAAAATGTGTTTTAGTTAACTAATACACGGATATTGTTATAGATTTACTCCAGGAACTCAACATGTTATATTATGCAGTAATAAAAATATCATCAAATATATCTTATAAAGTTATGTACGCAGAGATGTCGTGTTTATTGTGTTATTTGATTAAGAGATAAATGCTCTCCAACAAAGTTAATTATCATCGTCTGATTGTTCGTATTCCATCGCATTGTTTGTTTATGCTGATAATTTTATAGCGTTGTTTTCATTAAATATAAAGTATTATTGCAATTTTGAATTCCACGGGATATAGTAAACAAAATTATGTTTAAAAAAAACTTTACTATGTGTACTAAAGCAAAATATTAAAGACAGACTCCAAAATTCTGTTAATGATAAATTTCAGTTTTTTTTTTTAATATTAAATAACTAATCATATGAAAAATACTTTCTACTGTGTACTGTGGTTATTGATTAACAGTTAATAATATCACGGCTAAAAATCTTAAAGAAATTGTTCTTCATAAAATAATGTAAATTTTCTAGAACTTAATTATACTTCAAGTTTATATTCGACAAAAATATATAAATAGCCATTAGTCATATTTTAATAAATTAGGAAAAACTATGTTAATAATTAAAAAACGTTATAGACGTCTATTTCATAGAGCCTAATGGATAATAATACCATAGTATGACCATCATCATTAAAACACCATTGAAGTTATAAAAATGTGTATTAACGTGGTTAGGTTATGCATCTAGAACATTCTATTATTAAGTTACTGCCCTCAACATGTATGGTTGTAATCGATAAAGAGAAGCCTAACATGAACGATAAAGAAAAGAAGTTTTCAACTTAACGCTATACACTTTTTTTTACTTTAACTAAGAATTGCAATAGCTTAGAAATTCTGATAAAATTTTCATTCTTTATCAATTTATTCTCAAATTTTTAACTAACGTTATAAAAAGTAACCTATCTCTATACCGAAAACGTAACAAACAGATTTGCATCGATTTTAGTAGAGATACTATTAATAATCAGCAGAGAAAGTAAGGTTTTGAAACTCTTTTCGGGTGTAGCATCGGTTATCCGACGTTTATTCAAAAATTTGGTTTAAAACCTGCAATTGTCGCAAATCTCTTTCACATCTTTTGATAATAGGTTAAAGTACAATCACATTTACTGTTAACAGGTCCCTCTTGCCGGAAACTGTCTAGGTAGATACTACTGCAACTCCTATTTTTGTCACTAAACAGATGTTTGCACACATCACTGTGTTCCGGCTTGAAGGGCGCTGTAGCTAATGAAGTTACCGGGTTAACGAGACTTACCATCTCATGTCTTAAAACGACGAGCTCGATATGGTGCTGTATAGATCATCCTAACTAGCGCCATCTTATTATGAGCCAGCGTAACTCTTATCGTCAAGTGAACGTCTCACTCGTTTCGTCGCTTCGCAGAATAAAAAAAAAACATAGTTTCTAATATTAATAAGTATTATAATTTTTTTAATAACACGCGAATAAATTAACATTGTTAGCAAAGTTTTCGACAAATCATTGCCAACTTTGTCGTTAGAGAGCAAGTCGGTCACAGTCGAACGAGCCATTCGACATTGCCGCTTAGAAAATTCATTCGTTTTGCCGCCTTCGAGCATCTGGCAATTGAACTGAACTTATTACTTTCAATTAAAGGAAACATCATTATAAGAACTAACTACAAAAGCGATGAATGTTAATGTTACAATAAATGTAATTTAATATCAATATTTTTATCTTTGTATAATATACTACGGCAATTACTATACTAGCAATTTGAAATTAGATAAATACGTTCGTATGGCGATGTGTATACCGACGTACGCCACTTTTTTATATTTATTCATTGATTAAATTCAAGTTTCTTGAAAATATAATAAATATACTATTAATAAATCGATTAGATCTTCATAAAATATCAACTTATTATAATTTAAAAATAACGTTTCTATATACAACATTGCGAGATAACGAAGATCTGTCTGTTAAAAGTTTAACATGTTTACTTGTGTCTGTGGCTTTGTATTTTCTAAACAGCTGAAGCAATTTTAATATAGTTTTCACTTTTGTTTAGAATTTGACTCCAATCAAAAGATACTTATGATTAAAAAAAATTATAAAATCTTAGACAATAGACATTTTCTATATAATTTTTTTTGATTACAATATAAGAATACTTTCTTGTATTGCTTGTTCTTGTTTCAATCGCACTTTATAATATTAGGGGGACCGGAAAGTAATGTCGTTTCTGCGCATGCCAATACTTGATTGTCATTTGTCAGCTCATTGTTTTGTTCAGAGGCGTACCAAAGACATTGTGAGGTTATAGTGATTTCTTTACTTATAGACAATTGAATTACAATTTTTTTTTGTAATTTTGGGTAAAATGGCCAGCCAAATACCAGAAGAGGTACACATCCGGCATTGCATGCTCTTTGAGTTTCGCAAGGGAAATAACGCAACAGTTGCTACCAAAAACATTTGCGATGTTTATCCAAATGCACTGGACATTCGTAAATGCCAAAGGTGGTTTTCCAAGTTCAAATCGGGTAATTTTGATCTTTCCGACTCGTATCGATCAGGAAGACCATCAGCGTTAGACAACGACGTGTTAAGGGCGGAAGTGGAAGCAAATCCGTGTCAGACGATCGAGGAATTGTCAAACAGTCTCAACAAACCTTGGTCGACCATCCAAGAACATTTGAAGCAGATTGGAAAAGTAAGCAGAGCAGGTGTTTGGGTCCCGCATAATCTGTCCGAACAGAATAAGGCTAACCGATCAATCACATGCAACTTATTGCTTCAACGACACAACACAGAAGCGTTTTTTGATCGCTTGATCACAGGAGATGAGAAATGGGTCCTGTATGATAACCCAAAACGCAAAAGGCAGTGGCTCTCTCCAAATGAAATCCCTCGGAGTACTGCTAAGCCAGGTTTACACCCCAAAAAAGCGCTTTTGTGTGTTTGGTGGAGTATTCGCGGCATTGTTCATTTTGAATTACTGAAACCTGGAGAAACTGTTACTGCAGACCTCTACAGCGAACAATTGCAGCGAGTCAATCAATCTTTAATTGAAAAGTGGCCAGCGATTGTCAACCGAAAAGGCGTCATTCTCCAACATGACAATGCAAGACCGCACTGCGCAAGGCGAACTCTAGAAAAAATTAATGAATTGGGGTGGGAGGTGCTGCCTCATCCACCATATTCGCCCGATGTTGCACCATCGGATTTCCACTTATTCCGAGCGCTGCAACACTTTTTAAGTGGCAAAACATTTGCAAATTTGGATGATATGCAAAATGCCATCTCTAGATATTTTGCCGAAAAACCAGTTAATTTTTATCGATCAGGGATTGAAAATTTACTCACTAGATGGCAAAAGGTTATTGACAATGATGGGGAATACATCATTGATTAAAAATAAAGACTCGTTAAAAATGTATATGTTTGTATTTAGCGTAAGAAAACGACATTACTTTCCGGTACCCCTAATATAACTTCACGTCTTTACTTATAATATTTTCATATATAAAGATAATGAAATTTACCGTGACCAGTACTTATATTATTAAAAGTACGTTTTAACCTGTATGAATAAATATTAAAAAAAATATAAATGATTACTCATTCTTTAGTCAGTATTTTTCCAGAAGTGTATTTAATCGGAAGAACGTTCTTCCTTATTGATAAAATTTGTTGACGCAATTTGCACTTCGTAATGTAAATACTACAATCCTTTGCGATATATCCTTATCGATATAAAAGTAGTTTTATTATAAGGAGTAATTATTGTGCCTTCAGTGTTGCC
Source organism: Troides aeacus (assembly GCA_033220335.2). Classification (NCBI taxonomy): domain Eukaryota; kingdom Metazoa; phylum Arthropoda; class Insecta; order Lepidoptera; family Papilionidae; genus Troides; species Troides aeacus. The sequence continues at coordinate 4,705,258 of CM067270.1, forward strand.
ATTTTAAATTTTAAAATACCTTCAATGATATAACGCAAATACTTCTATAAAGTATTAAAAAAGTGAAAGCCTCCAATCTTAAAATGACGCGATAAATATGGTACATTTTTTTATATGATTATCGAAGAAATCTTTTACATAGCAACGCTAATTATAACAAGATACGTCAAACCGAACACATTTAACCCACGAGTTAACAATTTGACGTTAATAGTTGTTATTACATTGTATAATGAATAAAGATGAATATGCTCATAGACTATAATCAAATATCACGCGATATGGGTACATAGCGACTACTAATAAAGCGCAGTGTACATCCACGCATCAGTCATGTGCACCGCACCGTTCACTTACAAAATTGATTTAATAAATTAAAGCTTTATTGAGCGATATCGAACCGCGTGTGCTTCGTTTTCATGCAAACATAAGCGAAGACTTGTTTAAAGATCATATGATTTAGAGATGTGCTACACGATTTTAATAGTAAAATAAATATTTGCAATGTCCTTGACATTTTTCAGGTCCTGTTTTGTTACACGTTTACTATCAATAATCTACATATATATAAAAATGCTTCACCTATGTTGAGACTTATCACGATATCTCTGGAAACCATATGATAAAGCTTAAAGTATTGAAATTTGGTAGAAATATTCTTTTTACTGCTAGCTCAGCTAATAATGGTTTCACGAAATCATATCCCCGAAAGGTGTTGTGGGATTGTTAATAACAGAAAGAGTGCGATGAGAAGCCGCTGGAAGAAGATGTTTCTGACAAATTTCAGGTCTAAATTTCAAATCTAGTTCTATGTTACGGCCAAGAAAGTGACGGGGAACAACTAGTAACATATTTATATATATTATCAGTCATAACAGCTTAACGCGGCATTAAGATATAGCGCAAATAATAATAATCAATATAAAACAATAATGGACCTTTCACTTCACATCGAGATAAGGTAGACAACGTTCTAAAGAATAGTTGTAAGAAAGGGTAATGTGCTCATAGCCATTTAATGAAATGTCGCCTTCTAAATGAATCTGACCTAAGACATAATTAAAACAATCAGCGGTAAATTAGAATTAATAGCTGCTTAATATTTTTAAACAGGAATTTAGTAAATTATTATTCATTGTTTTACAGGGTTGCATTTGTGCCCATCTTTATTAAAATTTTCATGTTTAACTGCGATTCGTTTTGATATTGCTGTTTATTAATGATGAGATACTAAGAAATATGCGGCGAATTATGTAATTTACGTATATCGACATTGACACACCTCAATCGTCATCGGGTCAAATTACCTTGAACTAGCGGATAACATTAATAGACAGTATAAATCAAAAAAACAACATTATCTAGAAGGAGAACTCACACGAGGACGTTTTTTTCCTCTAGAACGTTACAATGAAATAAATTTTGACGGCTTATTATAATACTAAGTGTATACAATGATTCTAACAAATGATTAGTGTTTACCACATATTTATTATATTAAAATGTTCGTTTTTTTTCGAATTGACTAGACAAGCTATTCATTTACCCCATAATGAGTAAAATACCTGCATGTAAAAATATTAGAATAATTTATCTATGTACCACAATGAGATACACACATAGTTACATTGAGAGATAAGATGTGAGTGTTTCGAACTACTATGTTCGGCAGAAGAAATAAGTTCTGTAATGGTACCTACTGGTCTTCGAACACGGAGACTTGGCCTCAGTAATTGTATTTACCAGCAAAATCAAATTAAATTCAAGGTAATGCATTTCAATTCAAGTAAGCAAATATTCCGAACAGCGTACGGAAATGAAAAGTTAGATGTGTTGCGGCTTCTGTTTTGTCAGATCGTTTATTATCACTATTGATATTAAACGTAGGGTGTGCCAGACGGGGGTGCGATGTATAAAATGTTTTCTGTTATAGTATATGTTCTCTTTTTTTAATTTAAATTAACTCCAATATTCTTAACAAGGCATAGTATAACACTTCCACTTTATAAAGTTGATTACTGAAATTCGTTTTAGTTTCAAGTAAATGTAATAATAAGTTATACTAAAGAATAGTTTAAAAATTATGAAAAATATTGTTATATTATATTTAAAGCGCTAAGAGCTTTATAGTTTTGCAAAAGAGGTTTTCATTTTAGCTATAAAAAGGGGAACTGCTAGTATAATTATACTGGTTAGATTTGTTTATTAATAACAATAATAATAACTTTATTTCAAGCTCAATTATGGTCATAATTTTGTTAGTAAGACACTTAATAACTATGTTAGTAACAATACATATAGATAAGTATTGTCGTTCCTATAATGCTACATACAATTATCCCCTGCCACATGCAGCGTTAGGCAGTGATTGACATACTTACAATCTAGTGTACAGGCAATAATTTCCAGAATGGTGTTGGGGCTGGCTCACACCTTGCGCACCAGGGATGCGCATCTTTTCCGCATTGTCGCATAAAAGCAATCGACGCGTGCTTCAAAAAATATCCCTGATTCGCTACAGAAGCGAGGGAACTCCAACTGCATTCTAAATGCGTTGTTATATTGAACGTGAAGGGTTTTGTAGGACTTTTGCTTGTAACTGAGAGTAAGTTTAACCTCCTTCGAGCACCGAGCAAACCTGCGCGCGATCATGTTGGCTCCCACCAACAACGGCCTTCGCTCATGTGTTCTTCGCTGTCACCCTTGTATTTGAGATCAGTGGTAATGATATTCCCTGGGTACTTAAACTGGTACACCCTACTCAAAGTCGAGCCACAGAGTTTAATTTCAGGTACAGCATCATTGGTCCTATTTTTATCACCTCTCTCAAATATTATGCATTCACTATTCTGTACAATTATATTGTTGTATTCTATACATCTTTAAAAATTGTACCTCAACCACAATAAACAAGGTAATAAACAATGTTTATTTATTCTTTTGGAAAAATAAACGTATACCTATAATTGTAATAGCATTTTGTCTTATAGCTCTCATGATGGTGGAGCACACAAATTATTGTTATCAGTGAACTAAATTTTAAGTAATCTGACTTCTTTAAGTTTCTTCAATAAGAAATGATTACCTTGAATTAAAGTTCTATAATTATAGGGATCGATGGTTTTGTTTTGATAAATTTATTTTACATGAATATTCAGGGCTTGTCGCAAAACTAGTTTGAAAACTTGATATAATTATTTAAGCTGCGCATTCATTTGGATAAGAGTAGTCATTACGAATTAATGAATATTCTTGAAACAGTAATATAAAAAACACTCCCTAGTGTTCAATTTAATCTGTGTAACAAGCTATTGTCTACTTTAGTAAAAGGAACGTCTTTTGATATGCACTTCTGTTGTTTCTTTGTATCTTATATATTTGAAAATATGATAAAATAATGAAATCAGTATTTTGTGCTTATCTTTTGCTTAAAACTTAAAAATCCTACGTTTACACCTTTACTATTATTAGCTTCATGAAAAGAGCAATTTTTGAACTATACTTCTTGGTAGCAGAAGTGTTCGTAGACGGTCTAACCATGTACGGCATTATTGACATTTAATACCGCGTGAAATTGAGGTCAAGTGTTAGCCTATTGCTAATAAAAGAAATTGTTCCGCTTTCATAATAACGTATCATGATTGTACATTTGCAAAAGGCCCTTTTCCAAATCCACACAAACATAACCATTTAAGCTATGAATGTAAATCGAAAACGAAGCGCTGTTTCGTAAGGACCAATGTGAAATTCGTCGCCATTAGAAACGGTCACTTTCACTCCTCGCAGCCACGCTTTAGTTAGTTTTGAATGCAACTAATGAATGAAAACAATATTTATATTTATGAGGAAATAAAATGGGGCGTACAGGACTTTACATACGTACATAAATAGTGGCTTATTTTCTATACTGATGTATTAACGAGTCCTTTCCAACTTTTTCTGCTTTTCGTTTCACATTTATCTAACAATTCTAGCAGGTTTTAAAGAGCAATTATTTTGTCACTGAATTTCTCGAGTGTTCTACATTTATGTAAATTTGTTAAAGGTGAATGGTGTCAAAAAGTAGATAAAGTGTATTTTGTATGTTCATTACAACTCTTTATTTTCTTGATAATTAAATTGTAATTAGTAAGTATAATAATTAATTTACTTGTTCAATATATATTTTGCATAAAGTCATTACATTATTTTACAGCGGAAACGAGGAACTCAGTAAGCAATCCAAGAATGTTTAATATTTAATGGGAATTATTACAGAATGAAATATAGAAGCGAATAAAAACTTAATACTATACTGCTTGCTAAAGTGTGCCTAACTATTTATGGTTATGATGTAATATTAGTATTAAACAAGTCGATGATTTTAACCGATCCTTTAAAAATTATAACAAGAATCGATAATCTCCACTAAATAATATATACAATGATGTATCTTGTTTTACTACACACTGTGAGAATTTATTTTAAGCATTTCCTGCTCATTTTATATGTATATATGTACACCTCATAGAATCTTAAATATCAATACGGTTAATATTAAATACGACTTTTGTGTTTCTTTAACTCGGTCGAAACATGTCTATTATAAACTAAACGTTTTGTAAGGGGAAGAACCCATTAAGGGTAAATTTATATCAATGCGTTGCTACGTGCGAAACGACGACGAATTTGTTATAAAAAATGAAGGCACAAAACAAGAGCAGGCAGAAAAGGATTTAAATTAAAATTAAAAGGAAGCAAGAAAAAATGCTATTGAAAGCTCAGTTCTATATTCTAGTCAATTAGAAAAATAAATACATTAAATAAGTGAAAGCATTTTTTATAGAAAAAAACTTTTAAGCAAGTCAAATGTTATCACATACCGGTTTGTACATACCAACAAGGACGTTAGCGCAAATATGCCGTTTTTCGTTAATTAACTAATTTAACATAACAGTTAAAAACCAATAAAATTATTACTATACGTCCAAAACTAGTATTTATACTTAAGAATACACATATAAAGTTAATAACGATGATAAGATACCGATAGCACACACCACGGTATCATGTGATGTGCAGCCGTCGTTATTTTAACATATTGCATACATTTTATTTGATTTTATCGTTATAATTCTAGTATCTTCATAATAGTATATGTAGGTACTAGAATTTGCTTCTATCTTCTACGGCAGAAGAGAGAAACACACCTCTGTTAGAAGAAAGCTTTTAAGCTAAACGTACTTTTAAGCTGAAGCATATTTTAAGACGTTCATTTATGGTAGACACAGAGAATTAAATGGTTAGTATAAATCGTAAAAAAAAATATAGATCACGTTTTCATTCCTAATACACGCTGTTTATGGCGAAGACATAAAGTTTAGTACAGGCAATTTAGGACATTACGTTGTCGTATGAGCTCATACACGCGACACCTTTGTATCCGAGTCTTTACGTATCCATAGTACTTTTTCCGTTTTGTTATAATTCTTTGGTGGTGGTGAATGACAAAAATAATATTTGGTTTTTAGTAAAAGATAAAGAAGTCCGCTTTATGATTCTAGTTTGATTTTGTCGATGGTAGATCTCAGTTACCGGTTGCCCTGTAGTCTCAAGATATTAAGAATAGGAGCCCAAGTCCGATCTGTTGTAAAGGCAACTAAAAAGGGGTTTTGGGGTTCGTGGGCTTTAAAGGGGTGCGGCTCTTTGTTCACTAAACAAGCCGGAGATGAACGACAAGTAGGAGGTTTAGTTCTTGTCGTACCAAAGCAAGAGTGACGAAGAGGGCTACAGCCCTCTCAGGGACTTACAACGGAGATTAAGCGTAGTGCTGGTAGGTACCGATGCATTCCGTACAAGATCCCAGAGTCTCCCGCAAAGCACTGAAGATGACCAGCGAGGGGATTTTGGTGGGTGAAATCTCACACAACCTTTTCTTCTCTCCAGAAGTAGGTTTCTTTTTAGAAGATTTCCCCTCGATAATAAAAAATAAAGTGTCTGTTGCCGGAGATCATCTACGTAGATAGTTGGTACCTACGTACCTACGTACGCAACGCCTTTTTCTGCCGCTAAACAGTAGTATGCAAACATTGTTATGGGCGAGCGTATAACTTATCATCAGGTGAACATCCTGCTCATCTCGTCGCTTAATTGTATAAAAAATACTTCTTTATGTAACAATTTTTTTTATTTAATTTTTCGATCATGTCGCAATTCATTTGATTCCACTAATTGTTTTCATGTACCTTATAATTACTACAACAATATTGCACAAACTAGCTTTTCCTATTTTATGTTAGTGTACCAATAATATTTCATTTATTGCTTACCGAGTCCGCGAGATATAATATTTTTGTTGTTTGCCTTTATTATGAATATTTACATAATACCGTAAGTTTAATAATACAATTATAAAAATATAACGAGGTTATCAAATTATGTGAATGATGTAATGACGTTTTAATGGACAAATATTTAAAGATAACGTTTTACACAACTTTAATGTACTTAAATAATAATTAAAGTAAATAATTCTTCTATAACTGGGTGATTTGTGCGTAGTTTTTATAATAGCTTATTAATAATATAACATAATCATCAATTGAAACATCATAAGGTGTTTTTTTCCTAAATTAATAAAAATATCAACTAATTTTTATCTCATATATATATCTATTAAAACCCTCCACAAAAATATGCGTATCCCAGCCACAATCTGTAAACATTCTGCCGATGCTTGTTTACAACTGTATGTCTAAAGGAATGCTATTTTCGTAACTGTGTTAAGGTTAAAATTTAACATCACATTCACACTATCCGTCAACGAATCCATAATATAGATAATGTATACCGAAGAATTCCCTTTTTTTACCTTAAAATGGAGAATCAGGGTTTTATATTACATTGCTTTTTATTACCAGATTGTTACTTTGTATCTTAATATGATACACAAGTGCAACAATTGTGTAGGACTATTTTTATAACAAAGTTTATTTTACTACATCCTTTTTTTAATATCACTCCTTCATAACCAAATATAAGATCATACAAGTCAAATGGCGTCGTCCACTCAAGCGATACATTCTGAATTTTAACTAGATTTTTGTTTAAACACAAACACATTAAACTTCTGTGTGATATTTGGTGTATGTATATAATGTAAATAATCATGACCATCTACCTGCTCTGTCCCCGCTTTAAATACAAACACAACAAATCTAATCTCGCAAAAATTTTGAGAAGCTTCAGTATGTATTTTATCACCGGTCGTTTGCCTGATGAACAACCTCCTTGGGAATGCTACTCTTGGGGACACAATTACCTTAGGTTGAGATGTGTATCTGGCGGCAATGTTTTACACATTAACCAGCGATTAACTCCTGATTATTATGTTCCTTACTTAATCACATCATAGGACACCCGTGAAACTAGAGTTGATAGCATTATTCTGCTCTGCCGGTGCAATACGACAATTTAATGCTAAATATTTAATAAAATTTCAGATTTAATTTTAAAATGTATTACATATATGAGGCACGACGTAATAATGAATAGACATCGATTGATTTGTCTACTACGTGTATGCATTTTTAATACACAATAGATACGTTATTGATTGACCTGACCCTATGTCGCGGGTGAAAGACTTCTGTAACACGAGCGGGCATAGGGCGGACAGGTATATTAAATGATGTAGTATAATGAACAAACAACCACTGTTGTAGTGCCACAATGACTTTTAGTATTTTTTGTTCGTTTACAACAAATAGATACTTTTTACATGAAATTCTTTTCATGTCATTGATCTAGTTTGCTTCATCGAAAATTTCAAACTTTTTTTGTAAATTAAATAACGTCACTTTGCGATTGCAGAATAAACTCACCATATTCTAGGAGAGAAAATAAAAAACATAAATATGATACAAAACACAATTTAACTCAGGATTTGACAACTTATGCTGTCGAATAATTCCTTAGAAGGGATTTTTAAGGTTAATTTTGTTCCAAAAGTAAAGATTAATAGATACAACTCAGTACTATTCATCTTCTTGTTAGTTATTCCTGGCGATCAAAGAGTTATGCTTTGTAACTAGTTCAATAAAACAGGTATACATTTAAAAAAAATTTAAGTATTATTTATGTTCAAAATATTTATTTTAATATGTGTAACTTTAGAGATTTACACCACTTGTAGTAACAAATTGGTGTGAATTACTTTTATGCTACTCTTAGATTTAAAGTCAAAATATCATAGCACAGAAATTTATAGATAGACATCAAAAAATGTCTACAAACATTCAATCGTTTGTTATAGATCATACCATCTGAGGGACATAAACAATATAAGGGACATAAAATCTGACCTGAATGTCAACTGAGGATATATACAAATATATCCGTATGAAGTCATTAACACTGGTCACAAATAGCTCGAGCTGTAGCGGGCAATATGAAGGTGTGTGTCGCTTATTAGCACTATGACATTCACGACTTCACTTCTATTTCTGACCACACGGAAGTTTACTCGCTAATAATACTTTACATATATTAATTATAATCTGCTCTCATGAAATACTCTAACGAAGATACGTTCACGTCTGCAACGACGCAAATACTGTGTCAATACGTCATTGTACGCCAATCCTATAATATACAAATTGGGTTTTATTTTTAAATTCTACATCTACACACATAGCGGTCATTCTCATCTAGCTTTTCATTCCTCATTACCTAGTCATGATACGAAATTGCCAAGTGCAACTTTAGGCGTCGGTTCACAGTTTGCAAAATTTTATCTTTAATAATTTCTGTATATGCTTTTATTTCGGCTAGAAGGTGGGATATATTGAAATTCACCTAACTACATAGATACCAGCCTCAATTCTTTTCTTTTTTAATTCCAATTATGATATAGCACTGAAAATATGTGTATCACTTTTTAAGATAACCTCTCTATTACATTGAATTGTCATTCAGTCCAAAACCCAAGTATTCCTATTTATTAATAAGTCAAGTGTCTTTTGTTATATATTTATCTTACATATAATAATTTGTAGTATTGAAATGTATGGTTATTCTTAATTCTCTTCAGTAATCAAGGTCAACCACCCAATGTCCGTGATGACTGGAACAAAAACAAAATACGTATCACCATGTCGACACTTTATTTAATATCTATTTGACTAACAATTACAGTGTGTACGAGTCGAGTCTGTCGTATCAGTGTAAAAATATTGAACACGTTTAACAAGTACGATAAATAAAAACACGTGGTCTTCTGAACTATAGCTATATCGTAAAAATAGTATTTGTATTGTATTATAATAATAAATCGAATCGTACGATCCGTTTCAGTTACGGGTAATAAAGATAATAATCGTTGTAAATTGTAAAACATGTGCATTAGACGAGAACTACCTTAACGAAAGAACTAAAGATTTACATATACAATCAAATATTTATTAAGTAACCATTCAATAATAAAATAATTCGAGTCAGAGAGATTAAAGAAATTATGACGCAATACTTGACACAAATAAATTAGTCATAATAACTACTTTTAATATTAAGCATCATTGTAGGTTATCACTTGTTTAAATCGATTTTGTGTATTGAAGACTAAAACCTACAATAAGATTTATAATAAAAGATACTTAGCAACGATCAAATATGGAGGTTTTATAACAAGACAAGTATTGGCGCTACGTGACTGTGAACATGATAGCAAGACAATTTGCCACCAATGTGACGCGCATTTATATTCCCACATAAAGAGGCATTCTTGTTAATTATATGATTACTCCTTGTGATTTCCAATCTACATATTGCATTGCATCAATTACATCTATAGTACGTATACTATATGCACCATCATCAGTTGATAAGAATAACAGAGCCAGAACAGTTTTCACTATTTGACCGCCAAACTTCGACATAAAAATCGGTCATAATATTGATGATGCATAAGGACAAAAATTAAAATATTTTAAGTTTTATGCACAATCAGAAATATTATTGCAATTAATATAGAACCTTATATGACAGTATTTTTATTGGTATAAATTTATCACTGACATGTATCCCCCCACGAATGTTTTGGTTTATTTTCTTTCAATAACTTTAATTTAAATATCACTCAAGTTGAATATGTAAGATATACTTTGGAAACATGTTGTGTAGAACATGCATAAACATAGCTGCAGCATACATGTTAAAGTGAACAGGTGTAAAAACATTTCTTTGAATAAAAACCTTAAAAAACATTATTAGTCTAAGTTTATATTTCGACTTATAAATCAATTCCCGAAGGTAGGAATCGCCGTTTGGATATTGTGATACTACATCTATTGCTAACGAAAGTTATCGAAGGTTAACGATAATTTTAATGATATTGACATCATTAATAACATTGTTTATATCGTTGCTATTATGATTTACTGGTGGCAGGTCTCTGTTGCCGAAATCTGTCTAGGTACTAACCGTAGCGCCTATTTCTGTCGCCAAATAGTAGTATACAAACATTACTATGTTTCGGATTGATGGTCGTTGTAACTAATGTTATTACTGGGGTAACAAGACTCGACGTCTTCCCTCAGGCGACGAGTGCAATATCGTGTTTCGTAAATCATCCTAACTAAGGCCACATTGTTATGGGATAGGCGTATCACTTAACAGGTAAACGTCTCGTTCGTCTCGTCGTTTAATGGAATAAAAAAAGTACTAGGTCAAATGTAAATATTTTTCTGTAAAAAACATCTAATTAGATGGCGTGATGAAACAACCTTCCACATTTCGATTTTCTTACAGGAAGTTAGTCGTTTTCTAGCAGTCCCGCTGTACAGTGTGCCCTACGTTTTGTTACATTAAATGAAGATATTTCATTACGTCGAAAAGATATCATTGAAGGCGGAAACCATTACGTCAAGATAATACGTCACTAAACCGGCCGGCGTGTCACCAGTTGCACACCTCCTTAAATAATTACCAACCACACTTGTCTAGTCACACGTATTCCAAACGCGTATACAAACGGTCGATCCGTATGTTGTATTATCATTACCAATAATCTGATAATATCAAGCTTGTCGTGTTGACGTCACGTTCTAACTAATATTACTCTTATCATATTGAATTTTTGTTTATCACCCGGTGCTTTTAAGTCTGTGTTGTTGTGATAGTTCAATTGGATACCCTCCAAGTTACAGGTAATCTATTTTTTTATATACATCATAAACTATTCTAATAAACGAACACTTAGAACAGATGAAACGTTTTTGGTTTGCTGCAATTTATGATAATTTTTTTTCAAAATTTAATAAGTAATGATGATGATGAACTCGATTTACTCGGACCACGTTTATAGGAAATACTAAAATTTTTTTTATGTTTGCTCCATGACAATGTATCGATTCTCCCGTGAAACCGATTCATTTACTGTTACGCTAGAAACTACATAGTGTTACATTTTAAACTTATTAATTGTAAACATACACTACGTTAAGATATATTATAGTTTCATATTAACTCATCAAAATGTAACAGGTAATTTGAACAAATCATAAATTTCAATGTAGACATCAACGACTCTTCAGGGGATTCACCCTATCTTCTAGGGCGTGAACTTTATCTTTGATGTACTCCACTGAATTTATGAGTACTTCATTTATAATTAAAATAAACGTACCGGTTATCACAACTTTGTTGATGAGGAAAATAGTCAAACTAAAATTATGCTTAGTTTCCACATACATACTTAATTCTAAGTACGATTTAAGATGTTATAACTATAACATTACTGTTCAAAACTCTTTTTCATTATATTCTCTATTTTAACCTAGACCATTTCCTGACGTATATGTTTGCATTTAGATAATTTAAAGCTCTTGATATCGTTAGGAGGCCGATATGTATTATATCAAGTGTACCGCGTCTGTAATGACTAAACATGAAACAACAATAATTTGAAAAAATAATTGTATTTTTTAAATCTATTTTCTAATGGTGCAGAATCCTCACAAAAAATTTTATGGATATGTAAATATAATATTGAGATTATCATAAAGATAAAAAAACTGTAAAACAAATGTGTTAATATTACATTCGGTTATGGAGATATGTAGTAAGTAATATCAATTATATACATAATTTTATTTCAAATTCATCCATGATCGTGTCCGAACATAATTTTATTACATATAGAACAAGAAAAAAAACACTTAATCGCTTCTTCCCGTTAGTACAGATAGAGTAAAAGCTATTCACACATTGTGAAAAGTTGCGCAACATTTTAAAAAACTCTTGAACTGGAAGCACTACTACAGATTTTTCTTATTTGATAATCTACACACAAACAATTAACTAACACTCTTATCCCTATCACCGAAGAACAGTGAAACTCCAGATATGCTTGTTTTACCCACTCAAGTAATATAATATAAGGAAGAATAAAAATCTAACGGTATTAAAAACTAGTTTTAAAGACGGCCGTAAGGAAAACCCCGTCTCTCTTTTGCAGAAATTAATCGCTAGGTAATGTACAACAAGACCAATCATCGTTCAAAATCCCCTGTTCTGCTTATTTTTCATTACCTTATACTCCAACAGTCTCAAAAACCTGAATGATTCATCTGGCTTTTCAAAAGTCATTACAATGATTTAGTAACTAAGAGAATAATGAGTATTTTATGTCACTTTACGTTTTCCAAGAAAACTGTTGACGTCTAATCTTGTAAAGATAAAACTTATTGCGAAGATAAATGGTAATCTTTAGTTTATGACAAACTGTAGTCTATGACTAACATTTTATCTACAGGATCCGGTGAAAGTCTTTAATGATCGGCCTAAGGTTTATCTAATTTTATGACGAAATATAATTATACGCGCTTTCTTTTTTTTAAACATTGGTGTTTAATTAATATAAACAAACTTTAAACGTAACCAAAATAATCATTTATATGTCTTATTTACATAACTGAGTGAAATCAAATATTTATGTTACTAGTTTTACTTAATGTCAAAATATAAAAATTGATTACAACTACCGCTAAACTCTTGATTAAATTTGCTATTATTTAATAATCATCAACCGAAAACAATGCTCTATACAAAAATAAACAAAGACTTACACAATTTTAATATGTATGTTTTCATTACGAAGCACGAGGGATTTTTAGAAGAACCGATAAAGCACGGAAAAAGGGATGGAACATGGGTTGAATGTGATATTATAACTGAACTTGTAATTTTTAAACCTTGAACTTTATTAACGGTCAACACCTTGATCACGGCATTCGATCATTCCTATTATATTTATGTCTGAGTCATTCAAATCATATAATGGATATAAGTTTTTTTGATGATTTTAATTTTAAAGTTTTCAAACTCACTTTGGCTATATAATACAAAAAATCTATCAGAATCTTGCAGGCGTACTGCGAGTAGCAAAATGTATAAAATATTAAAATCTTGAGACTTGGCAAGAACATATATTGGTTGCTTAACCTTGCTGAAGTAAGAAAACAAAGTTGACTATTGACAACTCAAGGCGGTATAAAGCATTTAAAAAATTGGCGCATTGTATTAAATTTATACAAAAGTATTTACATGTACATTTGAATACCCTAATTTTTTTGCTATTATAAAGTTATAGTGCCATGATAAGCTTTAGCTCTATTGTTTTCTTTTCTATAAAATAGCAACAGTCTATTTATATAAGCAGTAAGACTCAGATTAGAAATCCACAGAAGATATGTAGCCTTCAGCACTTTTATAAATCTTTAAATCCGTTATTCATGTACATATTTTATAAGAGCGTATTAGTTTTTTATAAATAAAGAATTAATCAGTTAAATCTTACATACGCGCATATTTGCTTTACTAAAAACAATAACCTCTTGAGATTCACTTCCTTTAAAAACTCCTCTAACATTTGTACATCCGAAATATGTTCTTGGTGGTGATCTAAACTTCATATTTGAAAACATTAACGTATCTAGCACGGAACGCTTTATAATATTTATGACATATATTGTTTTACTTATGAAATAGCAGAAAAAAACAAGTTATTAAGTAATAGAGTAATAAATTGGTTGAGATGTTTTTTACAGAAGTATGCGCTCATGAAAAATTTTTTTTTAAATTGTTTGCTAGATAGTTAAATGGTATAAAGGTTATAAAAATAATATATATATATATAAAAGAGAATTCAAATTAACATTTATATCACCGTAATGTGTAACGTTTTATTTATTTCTTTTCTTTTATTAATTAAAGGAAAGAATGTAATCGTAATATAAAAGTAACCTTCATAAGCTTAATCAAATGTGCGTGTACAAAGGCTCGAGAAATTATCTTTTCAAAGTTTTCGAACAAGATTGGATAATAGTCCCCTTGATAATTAATTATACTAGATTATGTAAAATAAGGGCGATAGTAACAATAGTTTCAACAATTAGACACGCCTCCCAATGTAAAAACCTTCAAACTCACAATTCATATAATTATAGTTTATTAAAAATAGATTATAATAATCATATTCCTAAAGAAGAGTTTTTCTTTTAGGAAAATTTTTGAATTTTTTTTTAATATATAGCAAAATATTCTTAATTATAAATATTGTAGAAACAGAATTATTTATTTCGTGGATTCTAGAGAGAATTTAGATGTCCGTACCTAAAATTATAATAAACTATATCCTTTTCGTAAAGGCACAAGATACTATACAGAAAAAACAACGTACAAAACCATTTAAAATTTACAACAAATTCATATTTTTTTTATTAACTGTCGACCTTCCCAATGTATAAAATAAAATAAACAGAGTGAAAAAAAATTTTTTTTAGGTATGTATACTTAAAACCATAATATGTTTATGGTAAGAGGTATAGACAACAAATAAAACATGCTTTCGTGTCAAGTTAATTTAATAACTCTAGCTAGTCATGTCCTATTTTAGGTGCTCAGGACATTATTTACAGGCTTCATTCAAGGTGGATATTTTATGCTACACCAGGCTACGAGCGAGATCACTGGTGGAGTTGTTCACATTATATCAGATGTAAAACGCCTCATAGTGGCTGTTGGGTTTATTTGAATGAATACAGTATTAAACCAGCCCTGCACTAGTACAATCTTGTATGGACAGATCAAACGGCAGCGTATCTAACGAGGCCCCGGTTTTGAAACTTGCTACCAACCTCTGCTAATTGCTATAATTCTATTGTTTAAATTTAGGACCCGTAACATACTTTATACGTACAATGAATTAACAATTGGAGAAGCTATTGTGAAAAACTAATGTGTATTTAAATAGACGCCTTAATAAATATGCTACAAAAACTATTGAGATAGATTAGGATGGTTAAAAATCAATTGTTATTCTTAACTTTACACAAATCATGATATTCTAACATTTAGTATTCAACTCTATATTACAAGAAGTATCATGCAGTGTAACCCTGTCCTGAATACATTATTTAATTAAAAAAAAATAAAACAAGATAGCAACATATCTCTTTCAGTATTAACATAAAATTATCTATGGAAACTAATACGTGAAAAAAAAAAATTAATTAGATTGTTAAATTTTTAACAATACTAAGCACAATATTATATATGAAAAGTTTTGGAAGAATTATACAGAAAAAAAATGTATAATTAAGAGAATAAATACCTATTGAAGAAAAACATGCAAAGTTTTTTTTTTATTTTTCAAGGCTGGTCTTTAGATTAGTATAATTGCTTATCCAGTCACCTAAACCGTGTCACATGTATACTATTTATTGTCTTGCTATAGTACATCACTGTATAGTGATAATATTTCTATTCCAATTGTTGAAAATTATCAAACATATAATAAATTCGTGGAACGTCGTCAACAAATGATCTTAGAGACAACCTGCGGAAAAATAGCTATTAAAATGCAACCAATTACAACTTACTAATCCACTTATGTTATCTGATATTAGCACAAAACATATACCGCTTACTGATTTCAAGATTAAAAAAAATTACAAATCTTTAATAGAGACATATGTACAAAAATTACTTATATAGAGGCAATAATACTTATATGTATAAATTCTTTATTTTGTTGTATTGAAATATTATTTATTACTGTCCCTTACAAATGATTAATATAAAAAATTTATGAGCACTTCAACTCTTGTCCTTCACGCTAACGTATCAATCGATTAATAAGGCAATATAATAAAGAACTACAAGAACAACGTTCAATAAATTTATATTTACTGCATAGTGGTAGCATTCGCATTTACAGCATGATGAAGCGATTCTTCCATACCTTACGGCGTGGTGGTAACACCCGACACCTATGAACGGCAAATGTTATCTTTTACACGTCATTCGATATTACAAAATTATATAACTAAATGGTACAAAACCTTCTAATTTCCTAAAACGCCTAACAATTACTTAGACTTATAAGTTTTTGTTAGTTTGAGAGAAAGATGCCAAAGCCATTTCCAATATAAAACATTTTTATAATTTCTGTAATTCTTTATGATGTATTTTAAAGTACGATATAAATAACATTACAAGGATTGCATAACAAATGTGGATACGTAACAAACGTTTTAAACGATCTAATGAATTCCTGATGTAGATTACTGATTTCTTTAAATAATTTATATACTTATTTCAGACACGCTAAACGGAATAGCGTGACACTCTAATATGTACAATACATAGTAGTACATCACGCTATTCGATTTCAACCTGAAATTATGTTCTACACTTTTGTATTGCGTTCTATAGTTATTACTATACATAAAAATTATTATATTTCGCTTGCTTCAAATAGAGTATAGTCCTATGTATCTATTATGGTATAATTAAGTGTAAAATTCCATACTCAATTTACAAATGTCTTCAAAACATTTCTCGAACATACAACCTTTATCGTTTTCATTAAACACAAAGTACATAATTTTTACTGGTTTATACCGGTTAACACTGATCATTGCTGACATAAGTATATATATTTAAAGATAAAACATATTAAACAAAGAATTCGTTAGTTTTAAATTTATTCCTTATAACAATGACAAGTTATATGACTAAAACCGTTAAAACGAACGAAGAATTACTACTCAAAGACAGATATATATGTACGTATTGTCTATGAGAAATAATTCTTTACTTGTACATGTTTAAATTTTCTTTTGTAGTCATTGTCTTTATAAACTTACATGTATAATTTGATTTGATACATCTTCCTATGAAAAACTTTAGTGACTTTTTGCTGCTGGAACGTCTGCAACCGTAGTATCTATTTCGGCAGCAAGGCATTGTTGTATAAAGGTTACCGTGTTCAACTGTAAAAGGCAAAGCTAGTGAAATTAACTAATCTCTAACTAACCTCATTGTTATAGGCTAGCTATCGACTAACATCAGGTAAACATCATACTTGTCTTATTGCTTTGTTAACTTTAACATTAACATTTGGAATCATTGTATATTTATGTTTTGTAATACTATCCTGCGTCCTGCCATTTCTTAATAAATATTTAATTTTTCGCATGTAATCCATAACAGTTATAACGAATACGGGGGTAAAGTAAAATAAGTAATGTATGAGTAAAAGTTAATTTAGATATGTATTACTTTCTTATTTAACAAATACCTCATAATTTGAACCTGTAAGAGAATATAATATCTTGATAAAGCTACCAAGGGTTTTAAGACATTATCTATCATTGTCCTGACGAAAGTATATATAAAAATAAATAAATAAAAAATATCAACATTATATCACGTCGTAGCAAACTTTTAAACACATTAGACATCTTTTAGACATTTAATTCATGATATATTTCCAATAATTTCCCTAATCCTCAACAAATTTTACTCATCATCATCACCAACATAATGAATAACTTTAATAATGCCAATTCATATTGTCCAATACAAGGAAAAAATCGTGACATCAAAGACTATTATTATTTACTGCACTCATATTTGTTGAGTATAATATTGCAAAATACTGTTATATTTTATTAATATATAAATTATTAACTTCAATTTAATGTTATAAGATATTTTTATCACATTGCTGATTGCAGATATAAGTTGCTTGCGTATTCGCACAAACAATAGAGACATCTGTTTAATCTTTCCATATATTTGACAATAGCTGCAGAAAAACTAACCAAATACTGTACATGCAAATTTGAAGTTGAGAAATATATTCCCCGTTTTAATTATGTATTATGTATATATATATATTTATACCAGCTGTGCCGGCAAAGCGGGCGAGTACCGGCTTTGCTAGCCGTAATATAGTATTAGACTTGAAATTTGTCTAAAATATTCGTTAAGAGCAATCACAAATGGCTTTCCGTGCAACCGTTATGATAGTAATCACGTAAATAATACGAAATGAAAATGTTTATAAAAGTTATTTAGCTAATAATTTCGCTTCGAATGATCATCTTATACATATACATACTTCTCGTATACATACGTTCAGTAGTTTACAATTGATTGGATAACAAAGAAAACCCATTTTCATTAGATATATAAATATCTGGTGACGACAGCGTAAGTAAACAGGGAGCGCGGATTTAATCCTGTTACCGAATACATAGCGTTAACAAGAATCCGAGGACGGGTGGCGAAGCCATACACAATGCGAGTGGGCGCAGACTGCTTACAACTGCTTGTTACCTGACCGCGCTAACTTGCACAAGCATATTACTAATTGTACGGATGCGCTAGAACCACATAATAAGCTAGAATATAAAATGGATACTACGTAAGCGGATAACTTACCCTGGTGGTAGGTCTCTATTGCTGTCTCTATTGACCGTCTAAGTAGGTACTACCGCAGCGCTTATTTCTGCTGCCAAGGAACAGTGTGCAAATGTTACTGTGTTCCGGATTGAAGGGCGCTATAGCTAGTGTAATTACTGGGGTAACGAGACTCAAGATCTTGTCTCCGGCGACGAACGCATTGAGGTCCGTAGTATATCATTTTAACCGGCGCCAAATTGTTAATAAGCAGGCGTATCACTTACCATCAGGTGAAGGTCCCGCTCATCTCATCTCTTAATTGAATAAAAAAAACCACTTTGAACAATCTATTGTGTTCTCGCTAATAAAAACGACCATACATTAATTTTACTTTGTAATCAATTCTCTGAATATATATTATTGATTTAAACCGACATCTATTTATGAAGTAGTTAAAAAGTACATACATATTGAAATCTAGAATATGAATAAGTATACTGCAAATGTATTTTCTGTTAAGGTATGGTTAAATTATACTTTTATGTTTATTACTCGTTTTTGTTATTCATGACAAATTCTAGATGTAACAAATAAGTAGGTAAACGACCCTATCGTCAACAATGTCAAGATTTTTTCCAATATTTTATGACATAGTTTATCCCTTATCATTTAGCACATTTTAAGAGTTTATCATAGCAGATAAGATATCTCATCTCTTTTTGTTTTTGCAACTATATTAGTACCCTGAGATTGCTTAAAGAAGCATTTTTCATATTTACGTGATAATAAAATGTATACAGTTAGCACAAGTGTTTAGTACAAGTGACGAAAAAATTATCACACTATACGGTCTGAGTATTTACTATATAACCTGTTGTTACGTTAAAAATTCAAGTGGTGTTAAGAAATTTATTTTACACACTAAATGCAGCTATAGCGACACCGATGATGGTTTGGATGTTGTATTCTTTAACATTTGAGAGCGCCTTGCAAGAAAGAAATAGAGACTGTAAGTTAATTTTAATACACATTAAAGGCACAATAAATGGGCAATAACTAAAATCATTAATAAACGATAATGACCAAACGAAAAACGACTGTAGTTATGGTGATGTAATTTTAATAACTGCTATTATTGCTCTCATGCAAAGATAATATTACAAAGTTATACTGTTATCTTTCTCTCTGTCTATAAATATATATATAAGATATCCAGGAATTCAGTGACTCATCACGAGATCTCCGAAACTATTAGACGTAAAAATTGATTACAGATATTGCTTCTACCAATAAGAGGTCAGCTGAGAATGGTTTACACAAAATTCTATCCCCAAAGGATGTTGCGAGGGTGGTACGACCAGCAAAGTGGGCGGGGTACAGCTAGTTGTAACATAAAAAGAAAGGCTAAAACACTATTAGAATGTACTGATAAAATAATTTATCATTATGTATTCGTCACCTTTTTTATGATCGTTTCTTTTACAATCAAGAAAATTTTTAAATTATAAGAATAGAAAATTCAGCAAATGCTATTCGATATAATTATTTGTGCGCCAGCAATCGTTACATGAATCTGTTTTATGGAGATGTTCGGAGATGGTGTCTATACAATAATTTTCGAACAATTCTAATGAAAATGTTAATGTTTATTAGAATTTAGTGTTCATGAAGTCAACAGCGCGTGACTAAGCCTTTTAGTTTCAAATGTATGTTTTGAACTTGACCCACATCTCCCAAGCCTCCATTGTCTCTGACTAACCTCGATTGCACAAACGTCGTTCTATACACCACACGACTTTCCTCATTAATCCTTTCTTAAAACAATCAAAATATTTCCTTCTAGCAATCACTTACTTTGTGATACTCGCAACATGAACTCGGGTAGAAAAGCCATCTATTTTCATGTAATTGTGAACTTTCCCAACTTTCATTTCAACGTAACAGTTTCTGAATAAGTCCCGTTACAAAGATGCCATTACCCCAGTGTGCCAAATGATAGACAGTTTCCGCGTTTTGAAGTTCATTATGTAGTTTACGGGGCTATTTACATTAACTTCTTCTATTCGTTTATTACTTTAAGAGCATAAATTTTTAACTGTCATTGCAGTCGGTGACGATCGCACTTTTTGTAAATATAACACTACTTTGAAAAATATTTTTTTTTGTTGCCTGTCATTAATTATTGTCAATCCATTCTTTCACTGATTGCCTGTCCAAAACAGACTAAATACTTAATATAATATATTATAACCCGCAATATACCTCCGTCTTCATGACTTAAAAACTTCTAGAAGTTTCTTTACAACAAGGATCAATATCCATCATAACGAAACGTGATACTTGCGATCCTTTTTTACCTCTTTAAGTATTAAGAAAATAACGGAAACAAATTGTTTTAATTTAAAATTAAATATAATATTTCCAGGGATGTCTCTTGATGAAGGCAGGCAGTCCCAGCGGCCATACCGCTATGGCATGGTACTATTGTGCGCGGGTGCACTGATCAACTGGCTGGGGCTGGCGGAAGACTATGCGGAACCGGTGCGCTATGTTGGTGTTGCATGCATAGTTGCCGGAGCGCTGCTCATCTGCGCCGCCATGTGCTGCTGGCTGCAGTCGCCCGCGCGTCAACCACAAAACGATCGCGCTTCGCCTGACACCCACCAGGTACTTACATATAATATTTACTTATCTTTCCTATAAATGTAAATTCACAAGGTATAAAAAATTATATATATAGTACTTGTAAATTCTGATCCTACTACATAGAAAAGTTAAGACATAATCGTTCCTCTTATAATATTATATTACCCTTGTAATTTTTTTTTAAACCTTTTCTTTCGTTGATCACTTTTATTTAATCCAATTTACCACAAAAATATTTTTTTTAACTGAATACATTTAATTTATATTATGAATTCCATTCAGGCAATATTTGACTTTTCTAAATAAAAGATACGTTTACGTGATTGATAACATATAAAGAGATAAAATTAAAAGTAAAGGTCTGTGTTACACGCAATCTTTTCCCGTTTTCTAAATTATTTATACATGATTACAGATTGACGATCCCATACACGTGATATCGATGCCGGACGAAGAAACGATGCAGCAGAAGCCGCCTGATTACGACACTGTGGCTGGTGCGCCGCCTACTTATGACGACGCCATAAAGCTGAACCCAGCGAGATTGCTTCCAGCCACTAGCAGCACACGTCACGAACCTCCCACAACCTCTGACGTACCCATGATCCCTGGTCAATTGGAAGACACTTTCGTACCAACGCCGACAATCGCCCCCGTACACATCCCACATAACCCACTTCAAGCTCAAGTGCCTAAGACTCCTCCACCGCCGTACAGGCCAACGCACGCTATCAGATGAAAGCTAGGCCTGAAAGCTGTGTTAGTACTTTAAATCGACTGCGTTTCATGTAATGAGACTTGTAAATAACCATCAAACGTATTTGTCAGTCTCAGCGAATGCGTACATATCCATTATTGAAAAATTGCGGTATTATTTTTTGTACGTGTTGCATATCCACACATGAAACTATTATTTTTAATTATATAGGTTGTCAAACTTAGGAGCGATGCGTACTTATGTGATATTAAAATGTTATAATTAGTTACTTAATATATTTTAATGTATATGTAAATAGTTTATAATCAAAAAGTGAACAATAAAAACCTATTTCCGCTCATAAACAATGATGTAGAAGTGTAGGTGTATACGTAAAGCAATGATTTTTTAACTTTTGTAATATGGTATTTAATTGGCTATTTGTAGCTCTTCTGTATTCTGTAGTATTGTACCATATAAAGGAAAGGCAGTTTTTGTTAAAAAAATATGTGCATGAGAAGAACATTTACAGAAAGATTATTCTTCATTAACACTTTTAAGCTTATAAATTTTTTAATAATATTCCGCAAATTATAAAAAAATCTTATCACAATGTTTGAATTGATTTAATCGCTACGGCTTACTAAAAAGCATTTTTAAATATGTTTAACCTATATTTTCCTACTTCACGTATCTATTTGTTACATGAAACTCGCGTATCACAGTTTAATATTAAATTACATTTAAATATAAAATACAATTCATGTAGAAAACGTCAATTATTTAAAGATGAATGAAACTAATGATAAAAATAAATTGTGTTCGACTATATTCAGTTATCTATGAACCTACACTCGCTTTATCTACGTATATGCATGTTTGGAGCGATTCATTCCACCTTATACTTTGCTACATAGATGTAGTAAACATTAGTTAGTGATATACTTAACCGTTTCAAAGTTATTCTAGTCCTCAAGTTAAAGACTAAAATATTTGACCTTTAAATACCAATTTGATAATTTGTAACTTGTACACATTATTATTGCACAACTTGAATGACGTCGTGTTCATAATCTTGCCTAACCATATTTTCTGTAAAACGCAAATTATGGTTCTATAGTCAAACAAATTTAAATTAATATTGACATAATACAAAATAATTATATTGTATTATGTCAATATTAATATATATAATACACAATGTAATTTAAACAGCATACTCCCACTGCTCTATGGTGTGTTTAGTAAATTAATGTGAATAAAAAGTTTACCTAAAGTATATTATAAATTAAACATAAACCCTCTATAGTCAAACAAAATCAAAGTAACACGATGATATTGTCAAAAATAGCTGTTGTAGGCGGGCCTCATTTGTTCAATTGCGTTTACTATTACTTACTTAAAATGATACCCAATTCCATTTAATTATATACTTAAAAGCTAACATGTAAATTGCAGTTGGTCTGAAGTAACAAAAAAAATCAAATAGCAACCTTTGATTGAGGTGACATTAATTTTCACACGATTTGTTGTACCAAGTCTGTGTAAAATTAATGTTAAGGGTAGAACTATAATAACTATCAGTCTGAGAATGAATCAATCTGAGTTTATTTTATTTATATATGGCCTAAAATTTAGAACAATACTATGCTGGGGAACCATTACTATGGTAATGGTTTTTTTAGTGATCTTTCAGTAAGCCTAAAGTGGGACCAATACCTGATATACATTCACCTAATTGTAACAATCTAAAGCTTGAAAATTTAAGGGCTCAATGTGTGAGTTTTTGTTGTAAGGGCTTTACAATGCTGAAGTTGTGCATTTATTATTTGTACATTATACAAAGTTGCAAAAATTAAGTGTACATAACAAAATAAATGTTGTTGGAAAGATATTTCTTCTTTTATTATTACACATTTCTGTTTTGCTGGAATATTAATTAGTTTCTTCGTAAAACAACTAGATGTTGAACTACATAACAATAACGGTTATGTAATAAAATCATCGCTTATGAAGCCGCTCATTTTAACAATATTCTGGTCAATTATTAGTCAATTATTATACAGGTATTTGTTATTACTACATTTTTAATGTTTTAGTATTTCTCCATACAGCGTATTCTTTATTATAAATTCATTCCCTCCAACATGCTTACCGGCGTATGGTACTCCTACTCCTTTATCAATTTTGTTTATCTGATACTCAACGAACCGCGTCGTTGCACTCGGCCCTAGTACTTGGGCCACGTACCGTGCACGTACCACGGGCTGCTTCCGCTGGACCTTCGGGTTCAAGAAGCGGCCACTTTATATGAAGTAAACCGCGGCCAATCTTGGGAAGTGCTGCGAGTCCGAGAGCTGGAGGTACCAGACAGCTTCTCGAGGCTACCACCCCCGTCTGAACAGGTTGGTGTGAAGTTCTCCTGCCTGGGGAAAAGTGCGGAATAGATTTAACTCGCCACCTCGGCTGCCGTTTCGGCCATTTACACCGACGACAGCCGCATCGACGACAAGATGGGTGCGGCGTTCTGCGTCATGCGGAACGCCGCAGAAGTTACCAGTAAGCAACTCAAGTTGGGCAACTTCTGCACCATATACCAGACAGAGCTGTTGGCATTAGCGAAAGCGACAGGGTACGCGGCCAGTAAGTCGGCGCAATCTTTCGCCGTACTTAGCGACTCAAGGTCCGCCCTCGAAACAATCGCAAAACCGGACACCCTTCATCCCATAGCGTTAAGAGTGAAAACGAATATAGTGAAAGCGAGGGAAAAAGGGATGAATGTAAGTTTATATTGGGTGAAAGCGAACGCGGGGATAGAGGGAAATGAGACGGCGGACCAACTAGCCAAGGAAGCGACCCTGGAGAATATAAGGAGACCAGTGTACAAGGACTGCCCCTTTTCTTTCGTCAAGCGTCAGTGCAGGCCGAAGACGCTTGACGAATGGAATCGGAAGTAAGTGGAAGGTACGACGGCTTCAACAAAGCGGATCTTTTTACCAGACGTGGCATCTACCTACCAATCACTGCGCCGGCTGGATCTCGACACGGTCTTGGCCCAAATGTTCACGGGGCACCGAGGATTCTCCGAGTTCCTTCACAGGTTCAAGCTCAAGGAAAGTCACTCGTGCCTTTGTGAACCTGCGATGGACCAGACCGTGGTGCACGTCCTGACTTCCTGTCTCTTATATGGTAGACAGAGATCTGAGAGTGAGGTGGAGCTGAAAAGACAGCTCAGCTAGGAAGCCAATGCTTCTCTGATGAGTGAAGACGAAAGTCGCCAAATATTTTTAAAATATTGCAAAATTATAATAGCCGATGTCGTGAAGAAAAATAAGTAATGGAAACAATATATAAATAAAACAGGCTATAGTCAAAAATAAAAATAATAAAAGAAAAACATAAACAGAAAATAAAATTGTAAAAGAATAAATAAAAAATAAAAAAAGAGAAATAAAAAATTGTCAAAATTAAATTATAAGAAGGAGAAGAATAAACAAGAAAGGAAAAAATATGACAAAGGAATGATTTGTTTCAGGCTACGACGAGGCGACTGTCTTCACTTGCGAGAGGTATGGCAGAAGGAAATGGAATGCAGAATAATAGGAGAGGAAAAGTATGAAAGATAAGTAGAGGATGCTAGATAAGAAAGAATGACAGATAAGTGTGAAGGATAAATTGAGATGTTAAGTGTGATATTGTATCAAAAGGCCCTGATCAACACGCAAGAGAACTAGTGTATAAAAAAAAAAGCAAAAAGAATAAAATAAAAAAATACATTCCTGTCAACCCATTTCTACATAATAAGAAAAAAGGCCAAGTATCATATTTAAACAAGGAAGGTAGGCAAATTTCCTTGGTGTCCGTAACTACCGAATCATAATTTGCTAAAAGTTTTTTGCGTGTGGTAACATTGACGCACGAAAAAAGTTTAATTATTGTCCAGGCATGATTAGAATTTTCCACTGTGTCTTATACAGCAGCGTGATGTAATACAAAAATATCCTGGCGACTTGGTATTTAAAATTAAATCGGCAGGGATAATGGTTATAACTTGTGTTAATTCTGTGAAGAGCACTAAATTTTTTTAACTTTGCTTCAATTTAAAAAAAAAAACCTGCAAGCAGACATAGACAAAGCCGTGATAATATTATATATAATATATGTGTGGGGAGCACGATACCCGTAACGCCAACGTCCATACCACGTTGAATACACCGGTTCTCGTCCGATCACCGAAGTTAAGCAACGTCGGGCGCGGTCAGTACAGCTGCACTTCCCGAAGGTAAGTGTTTGTTTCGAAATAAACAATTGTTTATATATTACCCGCGAATTTTATTTACGGGTATCGTGCTCCCCACATATGCAATAAATTAAATAACAATGCATTGTACGATTACTAAAAAAATAGCAGTACCTGTAAACGTACGCACGTTTGATCTAACACTTAAATTGAACAAAAACATACATTTAAAATTTATTTAGCTATGTTGGCCTAATAAAACCATACTTCTTAAATTACTAATATCCATCGACAGTATCCTAATTTAAAACTTCTTGCTTTTAGATATAGATAAATAAATAAATAATTACTTACA
The DNA here is from genome assembly GCA_033220335.2 of Troides aeacus. Classification (NCBI taxonomy): domain Eukaryota; kingdom Metazoa; phylum Arthropoda; class Insecta; order Lepidoptera; family Papilionidae; genus Troides; species Troides aeacus. The sequence continues at coordinate 4,731,925 of CM067270.1, forward strand.
TATGCTGAATATCGATTTTATTACCTAACTTTTTACTCTATAGCTTATATAACTCAAAAAGAATTATACTCATAAACAAAAGATTCAGAATATTAGTGAAGACGCTTTTTTCTCTAAGAAGTTACGAGACATGTTAGATTTTCACCTGTTGGTAAATGATACGCCTGCCCATAAAATTTGGCGGTAGTTAGTATTAAATACGCTGCACTATAGGTCTACCAGGATCTGATGGCAAAAAGGTAAAAAAGTTATTGACGAATACTGAGGAAATTGAAGTGAAACGTTTTGGTACTTTTTTTTCCTTATAGCGGCTGATTCTGTGTGTGATACATGCAAATATTAAATATATATAATATAAAAATTTATCCAATGATCAAGGATAATTTTTTAAAATCTTACTGTGGCGAATGTGGGGTTCGAAATTAAGATGAAAACTCCAATTACTCTGTTCATGAGTTTATTAATTAATTATAAGCTATCAGAACTTGAAAATGGTTCCAAATACTGCACATCCATAAAAAGCCTTCATCGGAAGAGGAAGACGCAGTATTTAACGTTTCCTCCTGCAAATTAATTAATCGATCTTGTTCTATGAACTGATTTTAAATTTTTATCACTTGTTCACAAGATTTTCGCCATTCATCGATCCCTATTTGAGAGAAAACCGAATAAAAAAAATTTCTTTCTTTCTTGTTAAAGATTTTATATCACTTGCATATCTATTGACGTTTTTAATCAACCAAACGTTTTTTTAACGTTAATAGACCAAAGTATCAAGATGTGTCATTCCTACTAACCAGTCAACGCTGGCACATGGCTCAATATCGATGATTGTGTTTGTTCTGCACCTTGTTCATCAAGTATTCTTTAATAAACATTGAAAACAATATTTCTTGCTTGCGATCAAAGAGGTTTCTTCGACATTTTCCCCACTTTTTAAAGGAAATTTAAACCAAACCAAAAACAATTCCTCGAAATCAAAACATCAGTTGACAGCTGAATTTTTTTTTGTTGCCATATGAAAATCGCTAATTTTTAAACTTATTTTTGCCATCAAATCCTGATGGACCTATATATTGTGCTCATCACCTTAAGGCTTAGTAAATATTTGCACATTAGTATTTGATTGCAGAAATAGGCACTGCTGTGCTTTACCAACATAACAAAAGATGCCATGTAAAATAGCTGTACAATAAGTTTATTGTTGTAGAATATAATTTCTTGACATTTTTCAGTTTCTGCTTTGATGGGTTAATTATATCACATTTTCCAATACTTTAGAAACCTCATTGATAAATAAACTTAATTCTTTAAAATAATCTAAACACTGTTAAAAAGTGCGAAGACGTGGCTGTATAAGTTGTAGTTATTTGCCTTTTTCAATGAGAATAAAAAAAAAATTCTGTTTGAGAATTGATAATGACATTATCAATAACAACCTTTGTTTTAATAATTTGTATTATAAAATACTTACACTTTTCTCAAATAAAGGTTAAAAGGAAATAAATTTTACATGCAAATATTAATACTTAAAAGAACCAATAGTTAAGGAAATAATCGTTGGTGTGAACAATAATCTACGTTTATGAAAAATATGCCGGTTGAGTTAAACAGTCTAACAGAAGGTTGGCTAGAATTAGAAAGCGACCCCGGTTTGTTTACATTACTTTTAGAAGATTTTGGAGTAAAAGGAGTTCAAGTTGAAGAAATTTATGACTTGCATAAACCTTTGGAAAGCCCTGTGTATGGATTTATATTTTTATTTAGATGGATAGAAGAAAGGCGTTCAAGGCGTAAATTCGTAGAACAAATAGAGAGCTTTGTGCGTGATGAAGAGACTATCAATAACATATTTTTTGCACAACAAATGGTTCCAAACAGCTGTGCTACACATGCACTTCTTTCCATTTTATTAAACTGTCCTAACATGCATTTAGGTGAAACCCTAAGCAGATTGAAGGTAAATTTATGACAGTAATTTTTTGTCCAGAGCTATAAATGTTAAAGTGTTTATATATTTAGCTTATTTTTGACAGCAATAAATTTTAACAATTATAGCATAATATGTTAATCTAATAAGTAATGAATGAGTTAAATTTTCTCTTATTAGCATCATACCCTTGGAATGAATCCAGAAAATAAAGGGTGGGCAATCGGTAATACACCTGAATTAGCTTGTGCACATAATTCACATGCAATCCCACAAGCTCGTAAAAAAGCTGACAAAAATGCAGGAGTTTCTACTGGAAGATTCACAGGTAAATAGTCATCTAACCTTGTTACTTAAACTCTATAAAGAGATATACTGATTAATGACTAATGTGGTGATTCTTTTACTATTTATTTCATTTTACAAGACCTTTGTGAATTAGATTTTTTGTGTAATTTTTTTTACTTCTACAGGTGAAGCTTACCATTTTGTTAGTTTTGTACCAATCAATGGACACTTGTTTGAGTTAGATGGTTTAAAGCCCTATCCAACAGATCATGGGCCATGGGCTAATGATGAAGATTGGACTGATAAATTCAGGAGAATGATGGCAGAGAGACTTGGGAGAGATGCAGGGGAACAAGTACATGATATCAGGTATCCATAATGTGTTGAGTGCAAAAGGTTGTACCACATTTGTTACTTTTTTCATTTATTCAAATCAACAATTTAAATTTTTTAATAGATAAACCAAGTTTTTATAATATTTTTAGGTTTAATTTAATGGCCGTTGTTCCTGACAGAAGAATAGCATTGACCCTGAAGTTACAATCTCTTGAAATGAATCAGAAAAGAGTGAAAGAAGCTATATCAAAGATAAGCAAACATTTACGTCATTTGTTAGGAAAAAACCGAGATTTTAATGGTATTTGATTTTTATAACCTGTACAAACATCATTAGATTTAAAAAAAAAAAAATAATTACATATATGTTATAAACAATGTTAATTTGTAATTTCCAGAAGATTCCATGTCACAAGTGAGCAGTGACAGTTCATTAATTGATACCATACAGATAACTGAGGAAGCAATCCTTAATGCTATAGAATCCTCGCAGGCACAAACATTTGATATTGATTATACACATCCTATCACAATTGAAATTGGTGCATCAGATCGACCACAACAGGATAATAGTTTGGCACTAGGTAAATTTAGTTTTTCATTATCTTTTAGTTTAATTAATAAACAAAGATGTCACAAAAGAGGAAACAATTGGTAGTAGGAACTTAAGGATTATGGTAATAATGCTTGTACCTTGTGAATAGGAAAACGCAAAATGTTTGTATGGTACAGTTGCTGCTCATCTTCAAAATTTGTTTCCTTAATTTTATAATACACTGAGGTCAGAGTAGCTATAGTGATAGAACCATTTCGACACCTTATCTATCTTACACTTTCAACAAGGTAATAAATTTTTACACCTTTAAAAGAGTTATTTTCAATAGCCCTACAAGAAAAGCTTTTGCTACAGAAATACATAAAACCTATTGACACAAATTAATTTCTCGTCTGAATGGATGGATGGCCACTGCTGGACATAAATACATCGTAATGTATTTTAGAAAACATGGTCTTACATTTTTTGAATCTATTATCCTGCACATTGCAATACAGAGCAGCCATTCCAACACTAAGTGCCCAATGTCCATCGGTTTTATATGCTTTCATCCTGCCCACTATTTCAGCCTCTTGATTAGCAGGCCTGTCTGTAACTTTGCTATTTCCACATTTTTGAACCAGAAATGACATGCTTTGTGATATTTCATTTCAGTGGACCCAATAGAACAAGGAGATACTGTAAAATTTGTAACATTAAATAGAGAATGTCGAATCTTGGATGATGTAAGCAAAGTTTTAATTATACATCTTTAAAGTTTAATCTCTTAAAGTTTTGAATGAAATAGAAGAGTATTTTCTTATGATGAATGGGTAAACAGTACCTTCCTTTTACATGGTGATAAGTGACAATGCATCAGTGGAAAGTAAATTCTGTAAGTTAAGTGACAGACCCTGGAAAACAGAATCTAATAAAGGATCTCTATGTTACTATGCTAGCAGTTATCTACTGCAACACAGGGTGTGTTAGATTGGGTTTTATTTTTTCTAATTATGAGATTGTTAATAGTAGTAACTATTCATTGTCCATAAAAAATATTTCTCATCATGCTATATCGACATGGAAAATTATAAATTAATATTCTTCTTATTCAGATATATCCAACATCAACATCAGCTCTAGTTAAGAGTAATGATATGGCAGTTCTTGTTTACTGTGAAACAGCACCAGAGCAACCGTTTAAACTGAAGAAGCTACTGTTAACTCACCCCGAATTAAACATGCTCATTACCAATATAATCAGCGAAGTACAATTGTGTCAGCAGGCTCTGAATGATGAGAATGACAAAAGAGATATGTACAAGGTAAGAAATGATTACCTTTTATAATGAATGTATAAACCCAGAGAAACATAAATAATTGAACAACTTATATGTTATTTGATTTATGTTTATTAAAAAAAATAACAAATGTTTGGTCATATGTAGGTTTTTCACAATACACCTGGGTACCACCCTCACATTGTAAACATTTCACTATAACAACATTGGTCTTCTCCTTGTCACCATGATACTGATATTAATGTGTTAGGTCATTGTAAAAAAATAGTAACAATATAACACAAGAATTTTAACAAAATTTTAAGGATTGTTGCCACATTTATTGCCCTGGGATCCAATTATTAATAAAATAAGTGTAGGTACTCTTCAGAGGTGTAAGAGATCCCGCGTCACAACTCACGAGACCCAGGCCAATCTCACCTACTTGTGGTACACCCAGCTAATTAATAAACGCAGTTCTGGCTCCCACCAACACGTTTTGGGGCAATGTGGTAGGAAATAACCCAAATACTTTATATGGACCCTACACTCCCGTACCCATACCGGACAAACCCTTATTGACTCGTACAAACGACGGTCCCGGGTGACCGGCGGTACAATTTGTTTTAAAATAATAAAGAAACAAGAATTATAAAGTTGTATTACGATTAGGTTGACGACTGCCGTCGCACGCATAACTACGACGAGTTTATCTGCACGTTCCTGACGATGCTGGCCGAGCGCGGAGCACTCGCCGAGCTCGTGACCGCTCAGCTGGAGCGAGGACGAGCAGCGCGCGTGCGCCGCAGGCGCCCGCGGCCACGCCCTCGCGCTCGCCCGCGTCCTAGACCACGCGCTAGGAAATAAAAGTTTTTTTTCCGAAACTGGTGTTTATTTTGATTCATAAAACGTTCCCATTTTTAGTAAATATTTTGGTAAATATGCTGATTAAATTCCTGTAAAAGTTTTTTCAGTATTAGGTAGACCTCGGAAAGTCACCTTGCCTCATTGCGCAAAGTCAGAGATGTGGGATTATTTACCAACTAAAATCCTTTGATCGTCGCTTGTAACGTTTGAAAAGTTTACTAGATTTCCCTTCGGAACACGATCGCGGTTAACTACTTGTTAACACTTCAACTAAAGTTTTCGCTTGTGTAGGAGAATTTGTTACTGCAATAACTCAATGGCTAATTCAAACTGTGGACCATAGATAATTCTAAATTTTCAAGTTTATTGCTTTTTGTTTTTTAAACAATAACCCACAGTTATTTAGAGTTTTTTTTAATTTTATATTTCTTATTTATAACATAATATTCTACGGTTTTTTTCATTGTTATAATGAAAAGGATAATCTTCTTTACGATGATTTCCGCAAGAAGAAATAAAACGATACATAAAAACGAATGTTTTATTAGTATACTACGAACAGCGCCGTATTTACATCGTCTTTATATTGTTAATGAAATGTAACAACTTCTTTATGTTTAGGCATACAGTTATTAAATCTCTGTAATGCTGATTAAATATCAATATGTTTTGACCCGCAACGTTGTAAAGCAAACCCTACGACATTTACGCTAGGGCTGATCCATTTTATTAATATATACCCGTGACCGTAAAATTACTCCTGATAAAAGACCTAGTTCCAGCAGTGTGATCGAAAAATGAGCCAACGACATTTTAATAACAATATCGTTTTTTCCTTTCTAAAAATCGTGTAATAGTTAGTAGCCACACTACTATTATGGTAACTAAATTAAAATATACAAGATAAAAAATAAATAAAATTTTATAGTACACTAATGCATCAAAAATGATGGAGAGATGGAAATCTTACTAGTGGCTTTTTTTAAAAAACTTATTATCCCCCCAAAGTTTTGACACAAAGATAAAAAAAATGGGGTGCTTATTGCAGTTGCTAATTTGGAAGAATAGAAATACATCATTTTATTTTTAAAATAATATTTACTTTATTTACAAAAAATAGATTCGGTTTATTGCGTTAATTGATAAAACTGGAATAAAGCATAAAAGACTAATTAGCAAAAATACTAAAATCTGAACAAAACTATCCTCATACTAGGTCAAGTAACAATTTTGTTATGATAAATATTTCAAGATTAACTCTTCTAATAAATATTTCATCTTTATAATATTAGGGATGTCTAAATTACAGAGGGGGTCTAAATTACAGAACCAGGGATCAAAGCTATTGTGTTTATTAAAACAACTATCAATAATATGTGGAAAAACATTTAGCCATAGCATACATTAGGCACATAATAAACTCTTCTCTTCTCTTTATATTCCCACCACTAGGAAGCGGGAGCTTAACTAACAAGGAGATATATCAGGCCATTTAGTCACCATGCCAGCCTAGTGCGCGTTGGTGGATGTTACATGTCTACAAAAGCTGTTGTGGAACACGCCAGTTTTCTTAGCAGTGTTTAGCATAGCCGTTGGGCGCTTACTTTATTACTATTGTCATAAGAGAAATACGCATATCAATGTGTATATATAATATACAAAATTTTGATTTGTTTGCTATAACTATGATTAATTACCTTTAAGTATGTTTGTATCAACATCACAAGTGGCTCGATTAGAAAGTATTATATCACAGACTAACGGAAACTTAGGTTGGGGTACTTACACACAATACATATATGGCACTAACACACTAACACAAATCGTGTAACGAACATACATAGGCAACTAACAATGCGATTGGCAACTTGCGAGTTAGGGGATACGAAACATAATAAAAGGTAATAAATAAAACGGTACACGAAATAATCCTCACCAATTGTTACATTTCAATCACAATATATAACATTCTACATTTATGGGCATTCCAACAATATAATCCCGCACTATTAAAAAAAATGTGACCATAATACTCGATAATAACAATTACATAAAATTCAATATGTGTACTAAAAGGATAAAATGGCAGTAGCACCAATGGCATGACAGCAACGCGCGCGGCCCCGGGTACACAACCGAAACTTATCACTATTATCACTACTTCATTGCTCTACATTGAGTGTCCGTAAAAATTGAAAATCCTGAATTGAGGGTATAAAGAAATGAGAAAACCCGATTATTGAGCGAAAAAAAAACCCGCCGCTTTAAAAAAAACCCTATTACATTGATGTATAATATATAATAACGCTTAATTAAATTTGATCAAAATAAAATAATCGAAAATTTGACTAACAGAAAATTCTACATCAAACCTTAGCACTAACCACTACGGCATACATTCATAGATAAGGAACAAATATCATCAATCGATAATTTAAAAGGTGTCCGCTGCAACGCACCGCGCCACAACTACAACTGTAGCTAACCAATCACTAACTGTAGCCTAAACAAGAACACATTACCAGCCATGCAGCATTTCAACTCTCGTTCTTCACCTTCACTGCAGCGTCTTTGGAGTCGTTTTGATCTGATGCCTTGTCGGCCGCGGTCGCATCTGCAATCCCTTCAGCTACTTTATTCGCCAGTTCGTTGAGACCGGGTATTGGAAGATCCTTCAACTGTCTCTTCTCTATTTCGGCTTTAAATTGTTCAATATCTTGAGGGCTGGAAGTATTAATGTGTGTCAAGTAAATTAATCTTTATATTACTTAGTTTAATCCATTTAATAATACATAGTTTTTCTTTTGAAAACCAGAGTATTCTGAGTGAGCAAGCTTCATCATCTATGTTAATCTATTGTCACTTTGGTACCATGTGAAATGGTTAGCTCATTGAAGATTGAAAAAATTGGATTTTACCTACTTGTCAAGTTTACTTAAGATATTGATATGTTATAAAACTTAGGTTTAAGCTGTCGAAACTTCAATGAACTCATACCTGATTTGAACAAAGAGAATCCCGTTGATGAGATTGAGCATGTCAATAACCGATGCCATGGCGGGCGGCTGAATATGCAGCGGTGGAGCGGGAGGCTGCGAGCGCGCATACGCCTCCGTGAGCCGCTTCTGAAGCACGACCGCCTGCTGCGTCAAATGTCGCAAGCACTCAGACGACTCGCGCGTCTTTTCGTGCTTCTCGCCCAACTGATAAAAAACGTTACATAGAGGTAGTATTTAATCAAAGTATGTCGATATTAAATTGTCACATATGTAGAGAAAAATATTTTCCTCAAAACCACTCTCCTTGAAAATATATGTTAAGAATATACTCACGAGCTGCTTGTATATAGAGTAGGTTTCCTTCTCGTGCTGTAGCGCGGCGCGGAAGTCTCCGAGGCAGGAGAGAGTGCGCGCGAGAAGGTGCCGCGCAACGGCCGCCTTCAACGAGCGCGCACCGTGAGAACCGCACGTTACGGCGAGCGCGCGCTCCGCGAACCGCAGCGACAGCTCGTACTCGCCCACCGCGTGCAATATCAGCGCGATGTTACTCTGCTCAAAATCATTGATTTTTCAACCCCATACATGACAATATTATAAAGTTTTTAGCTGCTAGGTCAGATGAAGGGCAAGGTACTATTCGTTGCACCACAGAGATAGTGTTTTCTTATTTAAAAGTTTGTGCGTATAGGTCTTCTTTGCTTGTGGAATGTATTTTAAAAATGTTGGATTATCACAGCCAAATTCATAGCTAGATAAAGAAACGGTTATATAATATTTAAGTAATTATAAATAGCAAAAGAAATTATTGAGGTTTTTCACTTGTCTGAGATAACTATAATGAAAACTCCAGCGTATTTCAATTACATAATTTTAGATAGTTTTTTCATTACGCAACATAAATAGCGAAAAAGTTATAAACTATTACACTTAGAATTTACTTACATCAAGTAATGCCATTTCCGGATGATTTTCGCCGCAAACTAAAAGCGCGAGGTAGCGGGCCCTGTAAAGCAACTTCAGAGCGGTGCTCACTTGTCCGTTCGCAAAGCAGTATAACGCCAAATGAGACTGAAATAGAAATCAAATATTAGCAATTATCGTTTATTTTTTTGTTGGTTGGTTATAAAATATAAATAACATTGATCTGTACTTAACACTCACATATTCAGTGATTGTATAGGGATGGTCGATGCCGTTGACGCGCTCGGACATGAGCACGGCTTTCTGCTGGTAAGCCATTGCCTCACGATGCTCGCCGGTTACGTAGCAGAGTCGAGCCACCATGCGAAGACATTGCGCGATCTCTCCGTGCATCGCTCCGTACACGTTGTTCAGCAGATTCAAAGCCTCCGCGATCAGCTCATGACCTTCAGACACGGCACCCGATTGGATCTTGCTTTGACCCGTTGTATAAAAGTTATACGCATCTGACGCCTGTAGATTTCGCAAAATTTAGAATCATCATGAATGTAATAATAATTCATCTTCAGCATGATTATTATGTTCTGTCTGGGTGTTCTAGAATTGATATTTCTTATCTCCTCTTCATTTTCTTTTGTTTAAAACATCCCTATTTTTATAATTAAAATATTTAAGAATATATTAAACATCACAAGTTTTATTTCAGATAAAGTCTGCGGCTCCAGCTTAGCTAAGGGACCATATTCCCATTGTAAAACAGAATTACCTAGTGTCCAACTGTAAAAATATTGGAGCCAGAGTATTCTTGCTGAGCACGCTTCACCTCACCATCCACGGCCTCATTGTTACTTATGACCATGTGAAATAGAGGTTAAGTGCTAGCCTAATAAAGGTATTTTTTTAATAAAATGCACTATAATTTTATATCACACAGTATTTAGCTATAAATAATAATAATAACCGATAATAATAAATATTTACCCTGGGATTGATATGTTTAACAACGGGGAAAATGTTCATAATGTCGGACGCGTTAAACGGAGCCTTATTCTTATTATCGAAGTCGTATTCTCTCAATAAAATTTGCAAGCCTACTTTCAGCGCGAATGACCTGCAATTATTTATTAATATAAAATTATGAAGCAGGTTTGGTCCACTTAATGTTACAAACAAATACCTTTTGCTTTGTATCAAACAGTTTAAGTATTGTCAACTCCATACCTGAGCAGTGATATTTTCTGTATACCATATTTCTCTATAACGACATCCATATTTTCAGCGTTTAGTTCAAATCCCCAGTATGACTGAAACATAATGGCTCAATTTATAGGAAAGTTGTTATTCACCTGAACTGTAGCAGTTGCTTGTAAATATCAAGGATATAGACAGACACTAATAAAGCGCTTTCACTTCCGTCGCCACAAATGTCTAACATTACATGAAGCCGATATAGTTCTGTATATTGAGGCAGTTTTTGCGATATATGTCACGGAGAGACGCGATTTCGGTTCCCACTGAGCTTGATTTTCCAGTTAAGACAAATATCATGATGAGGCATGTTTCAAAAGCAACAGCTTTCGTGGACATGTGACATCCTCCAACCATCATGTGGCTCGTGTGATGGATAATTGTCTATAGTAATGTTACTTGTTATTAGATCATCCGAAAATTATCTAACAAAATTTTACTATATTATGCTTAAAAAAAAAATTACAAAAAAAAACTGTTTTGAATATATCATAATTACAACTATTGTGTGATACTTATAACAGTATCTTTCGTACCTTAAGTTCGTGTTTAATCTGAGAGAAAAGCGACTTCGGAGTGAGGCTCTGCCAGTTCGTGGCCGGCGAAACCGGAGAGGCAGGCCGCGGGTATTTCCTTGCGCGCCGCCCGCGGGGACGTGAACGTGCCGGTGCGGGGCACTCGGCCGCTGCGATAGCTGGAGCCGCGCATGCGCCCAGAAGACAACTTAGAAAGTGCGCCGCCCCCGCGCCGGTGCACATCGCTTCGCAACCCTGCGCAATGTCAACATGCTTACTAAGAAAACAGAAAAAAATTACAGAACCTTTATACAAATATATGAAGCAAAATAGCATATGAAGCTTGTTCAATTACATATATTAACAAGATTTTACCGGTTAGTAATCAGAGAGATATAATCAATGATTGTAAAGTACAATAAGTACATAAATTTAATACGAATTTCCTAAGTGCCACAAAGAGCCAGGGGATAAATCCCCACTGAGCTTGAGTTTGTGTAGTGAAAAAAAAACATTGTGAAGTCGCCAATGTCCCAAGTACAAGTTTTCCGGAGAAAGTGTTATTCATCAACTGAGAGTTAGCCTGGTGGATAAACAGCATTAAGTTTCTCCATGTGAGAGGAGATTTAGAGTTTCAGCAGGTTCACACTGCTGAAACTCTAAATCTCCTCCTCTATTAAAAGGACTATTTATTATCTAATAAGGAAAAGTGTAATAAGCGCAATCACATTTATAAAATTCTATAAAATTTTATGTGAATTCGTTAAGGATGTAGAAACCAAGAGACATACCTGCAGATAAGCTGTGTATACGTGTTTTGTGGCACGCAACAATAACTCCGCTATGGCGATAGCGTGGAGATATGCCAGCGACGCATGTGGGCGCAGTGCGAGGACTACTCGTCCCAGATACCTCACGTTAATGCCGCGAGTATGCAACGCCTCCGTGAGACCCGCGCCGTCCATTGGCGCCGCCGTATGCTCTAAGCATTCGCGGACCTAGACAATAGTTAATTAACAATTTAATATTTTAAATATATAATGCATCCAGGAGTGGTGCAAATATTTCTTTGTAACAACTCTGACCTAAACATCTAGAAAAAACAAGTAGAAATGCCAGTGCATTAAAGACAAAATAAAACATGTCTTAAATGATAAATGCAATGTGCTTGGATTAATAACACTTTCTACTTGTTTGGTAGATCATAATATCTCACCATCAGATGAATATCCTACTCGTCTTTCACTACATTATGGCTTGTAAAAATAATATAGATTATCAAAATAAATCAGATCCTTAAAAATATGTCGCCATTTACACACCTAATTTTGTTTAAAAGACGCGTTATAATTCATGATAGCTCAGTTTACAAGACAAATGTGTGATGTGATATATACCAATTCAGATGGTTATAGGTTCAATTGGTCATACCAATTTTGCCAGCAAGGTAGATAAATGGTTTTGACTTTTCCCTTGCGACAGAAGATCCCAAGCCCCTTAACATTGTCGGTAATGGAAACATTAAGGGAGCAATTTAAAATCTAGACCATTACTCACAAACGCTGGTATTTGAGTGGTGAGTAAGAAGGCAGCAGCTTCCTTCACTAGATGCCTCTGCCTCGCGATCTGTTCAGGCGAGGCCGCATGCTTGATACCGGCGGAGTACACGTCGGGGTTAAAACGCACGTCGAACTCAGACTCCTTGAGCGATGCCACCGCACGTGCGGCGGAAGCGACCACCGCCCGGGAACGATCGCTTGCTGCTATCAAAAACTCACTTTAGAAATGTGTAATAATGTTAATATTTAGTGTTCAAAGTCCTGTTTTCTTCCATTATTTTCTTTTCTTTAATATCTTTATAATGAATAATATTTCTTTAAATTCTAACAGAGAACTTTTCTTCAAATGTGGAAGTTTTATTAATAATAGATAGAATTTAAGATTATAGATATTAATTTGTAATAGTTCGATTTATGTTTTGGTTACACTATAATTTAAATTTTGTTTATATTGCACAGTGATAATAAATATTGGTTAAATTTTTATTAGTGTTTTCTAATTGCGTCCACGCATATTTTTAATAGTAAAAACAAACTATACTACACGTTAGTATTAAAAAATGTTTGTGTCGAAGAACTCTGTATGTATATTTAGAGATTACTTACAATCTGTTTCGTGTTTGTCCCCATTACAAATTGAATCCGTTATGCTCTCTACAATTTTCTTAGCTACATCTGTATCAATATCCGAATAGTTGTCATTCAACAATAAATTATCTTTTTCTTTGTCATCGCCATTTTCAATAGTAGCGATGACTTTCAAATCCTTTTCGATTTCATTTACTTTATTGTTATCATTCTTTACCGGTGCAGATGTTACCTCCTCTTTATCTTCTTTCTTTATGTCAGATTTATCCAATTTTTCTTCTTTCTTTTTAGATTCCTTTTTCTGTTTCTTTTCCTTTATTTCTTTTTCATGACTCTTAGTATCTCGTTTTTTGTCTTTTGTTTCAGTCTCTTTGACGGCATCTTTTGTATCAGTTTCTTTCTTAGCTTCGATAGACTTTTGTTCTGAGTTTTCAGACTGTTGACGTTTTGCACTTAATTGTTGTAAGTGAAACGCAGCGTATCGTATAAACATGAAGTAACGTGCTCTAAAATCATGTTGTTTCATTGAAGCGGACATAAAAAAACTTTACTAACATTGCTAAAATATTTAGTATAATTTCTTTAAAGAACGAAATTTGCATTTGACTACCTACACCCACACTAGCATAAAAAAGTGTGATATTCTTATGTTTGTCGTTACTGATGTTCTAATTTTAATTAATTCTATCACCAACTACTATATCACTCCAAAGCGAAATATGGTTTCTATATCAAATTGCAGAACTGCAAAGGTAATCTTTGCGTCTTATCTAAATAAAACCAATTATTGTATTGTGTGTTGGAAAAAAATTGTTTAGTGTTAGAGATTGCCATAGCACATTAATAAAATAAATTAATTTCTAAAATAGTAAAATGGATTCTTATGCTCTTTTTAAATATTAATGGCAGTAATGCCATTATACTTACTCTACGAAACTATCAACTAATTCTTGTCTAAGACAACACAACTTATGTTTATGAATAATTGGGAAGCCCATAGATTTGATGTCTTCTCGCAATTCGTCATCGTCCACTGAAAAATAAAGTGACAGTTGTTTTAATGGCGATAAGAAATTTATAATACGTAAAAAAATATAAATGTAACAATAAATCAGTTCTTATAATTTAACACTTACACTGAAGGAAGTTGACGTCTGGTGGGAATGTGCGCAATAGATCTAATATATAATGACGACCATCATTGCCAATGATTCCTTTGCACTCGACGCTCGAACACAACTCCACAGTTTCACCGTTAGCACTAATAACTGAGTGAGGCATTATCTTCAATTGTTGTCCAGCCTTACTTAACTGAAGGTAAAAATTTAAATTTTATTGCAATCATTGTATTATAAGTCTTAAATATCGTAAAAAGAAGAAGTAAAAAGTAAAAAATAAAGGATTAATTGCAGCACCTTCTGCTATCAAGCAGTAATAAACAAATAGTACTGTGTTCCAGTGTAACAGGTGTAACTACTAAAATACCTGCCGTAGCCATGGTTATCATGTTATTTTTCAAACGTGTATCACATGCCACCATGATATTGTCCGTCTAATCTTTACATCGTATAAAAGCAAATAACTAACCAGTTCCATATACTTTGGATGTGATAGCACAGTGGTGCCGAAGTCTATGCTGCCATAGACGACGCTCTGCTCCTGTTCCTTCTCAAGTATTCCTGGTATGATGGACTGTGCGGTGACGCGATAGCCGCGGTAGTCCACTACAACCGTGCCCAGTGTGTGCAGCCCGGGTGTGTCTACAGCGCTGTATACCCGCACGCCTTGAAGATCGTTACGCTGCATATAAAACGTTTTATTATTATTACATTTCTTAATGAAATAAAAGCTACGATAGCTCCGTTCTGTAGATGATCGGACAAGCAAAACGTCTCAAAAAAGATACTGCCTTATTGATTCGTTATGCTCTTTAACCGACGTATAATCGTTTCGCCAGAGGTGTTAAGTTAACAAAGTAACTTTATCAGTAAGTTACAAAATTATGCAGCCATTTTAATGTTGTTTGTTATTGCAACAAAGAAGACAAGTTTCTAGTTAAAGATTATTAGTATTTTTTTTATGTATCAATAAAGTAAGGAAAAAGCAATTTGTTGACATAGTAGTAAGCGACGTAGTGTTTATAGTATCCAATTTAAGTGAGACGTTTACACAGCACTAATTTGAACTCGTTGTCTCGGTACATTAAGATATTATATCTCGTTAAAGAACAAGAGGAAAGAGTGCTTACCGGTGCTACGAATGCAGCCGCGTCACCGCCTAGATCTTTATAATGGTCGCGCACATCGAAACCTAACGAGAAGAATATATTATTCCAGATGAACATCTGCATCTTGGGCTCCTCGCCAGGATTAATAGCCATAACATTGCCATCAACCACCGCCATGGCACCACGCGTCGCCGCCGCCACAAAATCGCTGTGAACCTGCCGTTGCAAAAAGAAAATTAAAGTATATTGTACTTCTGTTTCATTATATTTTTTTATCGTTAATAAATTATTTATGCGTATAATGATGTGTTGATTTCGGACAATTAATAAACTAATAATTGATAGGTAAGGTTGACAATGAATTACTTTTACCATTATAATTTTTTTGGATAAACCCAACCTGCAACATTAACAATACTTTTCAGAAGCAATACATTTTTTATCTACAATGATAACTTGACTACAATTTCATAGGTTGTTCAGCGCCAATTAGTTCCCCAGAATTGTCTGATTCTTGTATATTGACAGCCGGAATATAACAATGCTGTTAAGGCAGCAATTTTTCAATATTTTATACATGTGTGGTAGTTAGCAACGTGAATTTAAAAATCCCTAGTACTTACCAGATTCCACAACACGTGGAATCGAACCGGGGAGCTTTTATTAAAGAAGTAGTTAGTTATTCTGACGAGGTAGCAGTTAAATAACATATCCTTGAGTACCGACATAAGTAATTTTGGTATTCATAAATTACCTTGAAAATAGCACGCTCTCGAAGCAATCGTTCCGGCAGTGTGGCACGTGGCAGCTCACGTGTTGTCTGCAACTCCTCATTCCAGTCGCGCGTCTGTCCTGGGATGTGCTCCTCGTAGCCAAGTTTCGACGAAAACGCTGGAATAGAAAAAATCACTGTATAGATACTAACTACTTCAACTTAATAAATTAAATAAGCAAAAGGAGATAATATCTTTTGTTTAAACAAAAACTCAGAACCATATTAAAAAAATTACTTAAAATTTAAAACAAGTAAATCATTGAGGGCGTAACTGTGATTCCGATTCCAGAGTAGAACATACCCTTAGGATGTAAACAATGTAATATATCATGAGGAATTTCATACAGTTTTTTTTGTTTGCAAATAATTTTGATTTATTTATTTAATAACAACTTACTGTCTTCGGCTCGTATAGCATCAACAGTGTGATCAAGCATTGGCGATGCCCACTGGTATACTTGATAGGGAGTGGCGACCCTTTCGAACGGATGCTTCTGCATGCGCCTCTTTTGGACCAAGGCAAAGTTTCTTTTAAACGAAGGGGACACGATACTAAGAAGCTCTATCAACGAATGACACAAGAGGGACGGGTTTGATGGACGTGGATTGAACACTTCTTCAGTGGACCTGTTAGACAATTTGACATTCTTAAGAAATTACTTATGTTTGAACCTTTGCACTGTTCATAACATAAAATATATAAAGCGCCGTTCAGTAACAACAGTCTTTGTGGATATTTAAAGAAAATGAACTTGAGATTTAATTATTTACAGAATTATTAAACACATCTTTAACTAGAATGTAAAAATCATTAAGCAATGAAAAGAAAAACTTCTGAATATTACGTTTTCTATCATAAAATGTGTAAGCTACAGAGTGATTTTAAATTAAAATCTAAGAGAAAATCGTAGTAATATTAGATGCATGTAATGTACAGTTAATGCTTAGTTCATCTCAAATTAAAAATATGTAATTAAAGCTCAAATTTCATGAGATAACAAAAAATATTACTGGTTAAGGTAGAATCCTCGCGGGCATGCTGTGATGTGAAAATGACGATCTTCTAATGTGATTACGTGCAGGTAGAGCAAATCACCGCACATCTTTCGTGGTCCAGGTGGGGGGTTCCAGCCAGAAGTCGTAAGCACCTAATAAAAATATACGTTAAGGTCTCCAAATGATATCGCCTTTTTCTCTCGACTCAATAACACATTTATAAAATGTGTATATTACACTAGCACAATACTGCACCCATACTTTTACTCTCTGTTCAATCCTAGAGTGGACTGGGAGAGTGCCATTTAGGCATTAAGTCCGCCTTTTTGTGATTTTTTTTGAGTGTGCACAAAAAGTTTTTAAATAAATGAAAATAAATTAAAACTCTTATTTATTATAAAGGTTCTCGACATTTTACAACTCAATTGTTATAATCTTTACTATAAAATTATTTTGTAAAATTTTCCTTTATAATAATTTTATGTAATCTTCTCGAATAAGCCAGAAAAGGTGAAAGATCGACTACACGTGTAGAAGATGCACTTTTTTTTATCGACAATTGGCAACACTTGACCCCAATTTCATACGATTGAGACTTGATGGTAAAGCGTGCTTGGACAGAATTCTCTGGCTCTGATACGATGACAATCTGAACATATCTTCGTTTACAACGTTCGTTTCAGTGAATTATATATATACTTCAACCTTTCTTCTTTAAAATTTCCTAAATTCTCATGAACCATAAATGTCGAACATTATAGAATATTTAAATGGATGAAAACATTACCCATTTTTACTACGATTTAAGAAAGAGATTCTGAAACTTCGTGTTTTTTTTTTTAATAGTACAAACTATTTTGTACCTTTAGACACTGAGGTGCCTTATTTTCTTTTGTTAGCCCTGGATGAAGAGGTAACAATGGACGCTCATTACTACCAGGCATAATGTAGTCTGGTGGTGTACAGTCCACACTTTCCGGGCGTGACTTCTTCTTTTCTAAAAATTTAATAAGCGATATGTTTACATTCGATTAAATTAATATTTAAATATTTTTTTAGGTTAATCTTTTACGTTGACATACCAAGTATATCGCCTTGTGTGATTATATTAAGAAAAGCTAAGGAACTGCATTCTTGACCAGCGTACGCGTCTACGTAGTCGATGGACTTGAGAAGATCACGCACATGACGGACGTGGATTCTTGCCTCGCGCATTGTATATGGTTCCTCGACCACCTAAAACAGATACAACAAGAAACTTTACAAAGTGAAGACAACTATTTCTGAAGGAAATGGGTTCTAGATTTATTTTTACATATATTTTATAACACTACTCACTTTAATCACAGACCCCTCTTTTAACCCCTCAATATTCTTTAATTCTGCAAAATTATCAAGAGTCACTCCATCTAACTGCAGAGAAAAACATGTTCTATGGCATGTATCTTCGCGATCCATCAGTACTTGATGAATTTCCTGAACCAACTCCATACTGGAAACCTATAAAACAAATATTCATCAATAAAAATGTAAATGTTTTACCATTACTATTAATATCAGTGTTTCAATTTTATCAATACCTGTATATCCAATGGTTCTGCCCCGGGACTTACAATCTTTACTGTGAAACCTAATTCTTGTATAAATACTACCTCAGCGTCTCTCTTCTTTTCTTCCCCGTCTTCTTTAGGAGAGGATTCCGTGTCTTTCTCTCCATTTACCAATTTAGAAATTTCACCATTAACGTTTTCCGAATCATTTCCCGTAATTTTATATATATGCTCTTCTAATTTTTTATTGTCCTTAACTTGTTCCCTAATTTTAAAATCGGCACAAGTTTCAGAATGTTTATCTAAAGCTGTCACTTTGTTGTTAACTTTCTTTTTATCATTTGTTTGCTTTCCATCAACCCCTTTCTCCGAAACATTTTTTGAAGATAGTACATCATTTCCCTCATTGGATTTACTAGATTTTGTATCATCGGATTTATTGGACTTTGTGTCGTCAGAATCACTAACCACTCCATTTGTAATTATTTTGGCATTATCACTACTAATAATATCACAATCAAACTTTTTTTTGGGATCGCCATTAACAATGTTTTCACTAGAGATATCTGTGCCATTTAAAATTGTTTCTTTGGTTTTATTGTTTTTACTACCATCAGATTTCAATGCCGTTTTCTCTCCGTTAACCTTCGCCATAACACCGTTAGGTTTAATTTGTTGTGGCTTGTCAGTACTTTTTGGTTTTTGAGGCTCTAAAAAGGAAAAGATAAATTTAAAAGAAATGTCAAACTTTCTTATTAACCTCTAGAAGGTATAAGAATGAATTTAGAATGAATAATGTACCGGCATTTGGAGTAAAATGCGGTGGCGTGGTATTAGTTTGTGGCGAGGGAACCTTGCGTGCGGCGGCCGCGTATGAGACGCGCGGTGGCGACGGCGCTGATACGCCGCCGCCGCCCTCATCATCAGCGCGCCCGTTTGGCGTACTCGCATGACCGTTGCTACAGCCAACGACTTTAACGCCTATTTCCTTTTTCATTTTCAATTGTTGCTTGCTCTCCGCTTTATCGACTATACGAACAATGCAAATAAACAAATTATTATTTGATTATTTGACAACTTACATTAGTTCACTCTATATTGAATACGCGATGTTTGATACATATAGCGTTATAACTGACAAAATACAACAATCTAAAGTGAGAGGAGAGAGAGAGAGAGATAGAGAACATACACAACAGAAAAGTCTTTCCTATTAAGCAAATATATCTTCTCTTTCTTTAAAAAAAACTACTACTGAGCATTAAAATTATTTAATGAAATAGTCTGAATGACACTGTTTACGTACCGAAAGAGAATATAGGCAATATAAGTTATTAGTCATGTGAAAAATAGCGCAATGTATTTGTATTAAAAAAAATGATGTTTGGACGTATTAAAGATGAATACAATAAATATTTATAGTTGGTTTTTAATAGTGTTAGTTTCCGCAGAGCAGTTGGTAACGTTCGGTGTGCGGGGAGCGCCAGGGTTCGTGCGCGCACGTCTCGTCCCGTGACTGACAGACACGTGGTTTTCGCTGGCGCCTCGCCAACTATCTCCAGCAGAGAGTCAATAATAGACGGCAACGGGATGCCGCCAACAATAGACGCCATCTACCACATCTCCACTGTAGTTATTATCGTTTCTAACCAATTAGCGATTGTTATATTCTTCAAATATACCATCGGTTTATATCTTTTAAAATTCCTTTGACAATCCTGTAAATGTCTTCTGTTATGCTATTTTTTCTTTTTATTGGGTAATTACAAAAACATTAAGTTTTTGTTCTAATTGATTATATTATACTACTAGTGCTTATTTTACAGCTTTCCCTTTATTAATATGTTCATAAACAAACTCCGATGCTTACTTGTCAGCATTAGACTCTTACTATGTTTATATAGATCAAGAATGTATATAGTGTAATGGCGCCAGTGAAGAAAAATCCAAAGCAAGGGAAGATAAACCTTATCACAGGTAATATTTGATTTTGTCATCGTCACAAGCAGATAAAAGGCATGCCTCTAGATATTAAATTAAAAATGATAACGAGGCGTTGACACAATTTTTTTCGTTGCGATAGAAGATATAGGAATAGGACCTGATTTTATTTATAAACGTACGTGTGTTGAAAATATTTTAAGAAAATAATCTTGAGTAGAATATATGTGAAAGATTTTATCACTTTTGCAATATTATCGAGGGATTCCCATGGAAGAATTCTATCAAGTGTTACACTATTAAAGAAATATACGACGCTTATAGAAATCGAGTGGTATGAAAAACAACTTTATGTTAAACTTATATTGTACATTTTCAACATGTTTTTTTTTTTAAAGTGGGAAAACAATGAAATCAGAAAAACAGATTTAAAATTCAGATAAAACGGCTTATTACAAACAGCATGAGAAGTGACGGGGTCAATTTATGAATTATGCAGAGAACCGAGCGAGCGTCGCAGACGGTAGGTGTTGGAGATATGGAGAATAAGTAACTTTTACTTACGGATTATTATAAGTTCCGCTTGAACCTATTATGCTAAAGTAAGCTACACGCGCGTGTATTAATGCAATGGAAATGGATGACACGTATATTGATTTAGCGAATGACATCTTATAACGTTGACATTTGTGATACAATAACTTACTTTTCCGATTGTAGCCGTCATCGGACATTCGTTTCTTTTAAAAACATTTATATCCTAAAACATATTATTCAAATGGTCGATTTAATGGCAAAAACCTTTGTACCTTCATAACAAAAGAATTAATTGAAAATTTATTCCAATACTGTTTTAAATATTTATTATTATATTGCAGTATTAATATAGTAAACTGATAAATAAACGTTAGAGAAAGTATCTGTGATGAAACTCTTAGCCAAGCCTTGATTAATTTTAAACTAAAAAAACTCTTGACTAGTGTCTATTGAATCTTTCCACGAGCTTTAAGACATTATATAAAATCTAAGATTTTTTTCTATTATATACCATATATTGGTTACCAGCGAGTTACATAGTTTGTATAATTCTTATAATTAAGATCAATGTCATCTTAATTTTATACTAAAAACAATGAATTAAATATTAACAAATATCTTAAATAAATAAAATAACTCAACAATGAAGGATAACCACTCACTTATATTATGAAGCAGTTTCATTATGATCGTATTATTATTCATTGTTAATGTAGTAATGAGCAAAATAATTGTTTTACTACTTGCGAGCATAATTACGGACGCAATTATGATTAAATAAAATAATGTTTCTTCAAGGTTTTACCATCCAGTGGAAGAAATTTAAATATATTCATGTAACCATTTCATGATATATTTCGCATTGAGTTTAATACGTAAAATTCATATCTTAGTGGGGATTGGTAACATGACGAGGTTGCTGCAGTGCACATGGCAACTGGTCTGTATTGTTACGCAACCGCACTGCGATCGGTTAACTGGCAAACGGTTCGCTGGTTCAGGTTTCATATAGAATCGCCCAGACACCAATGCTTTGGTTAAACGGTTTCAATTATCATTCCAACGGAACATTCCGAAAAAAAACTATGAGAATACCATTGTTAGATCAAAGATATCATCTATTATTCTGTCTTAACATAATTATATAGCATTAAGAATGATTTAAGCGTTTCGACACGACTATGATCGAATACAGGGACGTGCACAAAGATTTCGAGTAAGACATGCAAACTACACACGAAATATCTGTGCTTAATATTTAAAAATAAACTTACCAATTAAGCAATTTAGTAAACTTAGCACCAATTTAACAATGATCAAAGTACAGTTTGAGTAACTTAAGAGGTTATTGTTTAAATAAGTTCAGGGAAGCGGGGTATGCAATGCTTATTTGTCTGTATGGAGCGCACATCCGTGATTGAGAAGTCGGTAAGTTTCACAAGAAGAAAATCCTCGATAATATATCTAAGTAACTAGTAAATGTTCTTTTACCATAACGATTCATAGTGTAACAATGCTAATACAATTTAATAACATTTGTGCATGCAGCGCGTTAAGAGAGAAACTAGCAATTAAAACATCCGCCCACGTTGAAACATCCGTTGACGGCGCCTAAAACAAATTTGACCTGACCTAGTCTTTTATACGATCTATATCTGTATATACACCTTAAATTTAAGTGTCTATTTGGAACAGTTAAAAGCGATAACTTAATTTTTTTTTCTTTCGTCGTAGCGAAGGAACGAGTGATACGTTCACCTTACGGTAAAAGATACATCTGCCTGTAACAACGTGGCACTAGTTAGTATCATATACATTGCACTACATTGTGCCCGTCGCCTTGGGACATAAGATGTCTCGGTACTTTAGCAAACTGGTAGAGTAACGATACTAGGTACAGCTCCCTTCAAACCGGAATACAGTAATATTTGCACACTACTGTTGGGCGGTAGAAATAGGAGCTACAATGGTATAACGACCTAGACGGTCGCCGGTAAAGAATTTCATATGAAGGTTAGGTTAGGTTTTGTAGCAAAAAAAAATATTTAGATATTAATGTGTTCTGGTAAATTCAGAACACGGTTTAACCAATTGCGATGGTACGTTAATAGATAATCGCTAGTTTCACTTGTTAAAAGTGTGAAATTAGTACACAATAATATACAACTAACAAATTTTGAACATATTACGATATAATGATTAATTATACTGGCATGGGTTTGCATTTGTTTAAAATATACTAGGTTATCTATGGCACCGGAAACAATAATGATATACTTTTAAAGTACATCGTCAGTCTGATTCGACTAGTTTCTTAAAAACGCTATAATTCATTTGATCAAATTTATTCATATGAGTAATACCAAACCTGATAACTATTATTTGATGATGAATATATTTTCAAGATATAATAAATAGATTAAATAAACACATTTTAGATCTTTAGCAGGATTTGATAGTTCTGTACAATTAATACTGTAACGTATTGCTATAATAGTTTTTATAAAGTTTTTGCAGTCAAGTTGATATAAAAACACTGTTGATTAGGATAACCTTTCTATCGACTAGATGAATTATAGATTATTTAATGTTATCAGAATTTTAATTGCCAACGGTGCTATTTATTCACTGTAAACGTTATCATTTAAAGATCATAAAAACTGTCCAGCATCTCAAACATTCATTATGAAATAATCATCTTAGATTCTAACTTAAGTCAGTTAAATCGACTATATATATAATAAAAACTGCCTTTTAAATTCTCTTCGTTTTACATTATTATAAGTTGAAATGTAGTAATATTCTTTAAATAAACGGAAGCATGCTTCCAACCTTTAATGTATGTGTAATAACTAAGTAATAGTATCTCAGAATACAGATAAGTTTGTCTAATTATTAATATACACAAGTCTGCAGGTTGCATTATATGAAAAACACAAAAGAGCAATTAATATCAAGTTTTATTACGTAATCGATTATGTATCTCTGTCTACCATCAATCTTTTGCAACAGGTTAGGAGAAGGTTAAAATAAAGAATAGTTAAAGAAAAATAATACGCAGCTTAGTCAACTTAATGAGTATACTTAATTTGCTAAATATAAAGTTCATCTACAGCGTCATAAATAACTAGCTATTGTTATATTTTAATGATACCATAAGATGTACCCAGTGAACGAATATCAATAGTACTAACTCGAAACATAGACAACAATCACATGTTCAACGGCGGTTGAAAATTTCATAAATTTGTAAATCACGACAACCGGACAATCCGTTACTCGAGGAATGTCAACAGAAACGGTCAATAGGTAAAATACACATTAACAACATAGTCTCCCAAGTCAAGGAACGAAACGTGCAAACACATTTTCACTGGAAAAGAATCGAAATATACGTTTACATATATTTATACTGTGTAATAAAAAAAATTGTTAAATTACAGACAAGCAAGACGTTGACCTGATGATAAATGATACGCTTGCACATAAATAGAGGCAAGTTGGGATGGTGCACTGCACGAAATTGTGCTCGTTGCCTTGAGACAAAATGTTAAATATCGTTACCCCAGTAAATTAACTAGTAAAGCCCTTCAAAGCGGAACACAGTTCACACAATATTTAGCGGCATCATAGGAACGGCTAGACGGTCTCCAGATACAGAGACCCACCACTAGTGATACAAGTTAGATTACATGAGAATTATATTTGTAGTTTACTACTGCAAATCGTTATAATATTTATATGTTTATCTACATGTAAAATATAAATATAAGGTAGATTCTTTATTTGGTGTGATACACACGCAAAAAATTATCCCTCTGTGATTTATGGTAAGAAACTAATGGTGTGGATAACACGACTGGCAAAATATAAGTAAAAGATTTTCTTGCTTACAGGTGCTTATCTTAACAAAGTAAATATATGACGCTATTTACTTGATCTCACCCATACGGTGTCATTTGAAACGCAAACATAGTAACAATACTTTTCTTTTAGTTTACTAATTTATTCATGCTCTTGTCTACGTTATTTATTGTTTCTAACAAACAAATAGTTTCTCGTGTAAGTGTTAAAGCATTAACGAATCGCCACGATGGCTCGTTGCTTGGGAATCGTTGCGTTATCTACATTGGGTGATGAATATGTTTGTAGCCGATCGCTTTTTCGTTCTAAGTAACCCAATTTTTATCTCTCGACCGCCGTCAATGTTACTCAACTGACAATAACCATGTCGTTACTCTGGTGAAATCGTCTAAATTCAAATACAAACAGCTATAACGGTGTAACATTCACAATATCTTTTACAATACATGTTCCCGTGCTGGCGCACACAATGGTTCATGTACTTATGCTAGGGTTGCCAACTCACAAAAAAAAACAACCTGGGAGGGTTTTACCAAATCACGTTTTAAGAGAGGGAGAGAAGTTATGAAAGAAAAATTCAGGAAAAATTATATCAGAAAGATATCAGGAAAAATTCATAATTTTTCCTGATATAATATGCTTACTTTCGAGCAGCTACTAAAATTTTATAGATATATAGGCAAGTATAATTTTAGAAAATAGTAAAGAAATTATTGCGTCCTGAGAGCTCGAGAGATTAATCATTATTGACGGGGTCTCTCGGGAAATCGGCAAGGGTTGGGAACACTAAAAATACCCAAACGTGTATCAAGGAATAGAAATATATCTAATTGCTGGTAGATGTTCTTTGGATAAACATAGTGAAATTTATCTTCTAACCAGTGGAAGTGGGTCTGGGTACTCTAAATTTAACTCAAATGTAACAAAATAATAATCGCACTAGTCTGATCTAAAACGCATCACAAGTATGTGTTACTTGCTAAAGGATAACTTATCTTTCATATACAAATGACTACGTTATCAGTGTGTGTTTAAACACTATCAATGATCAATCAAAGCTGTCAGGCGTGGTAGATTTTTTTCCCCTTAAAATGTATTACAAACTGTCGGCGTTACCACGTTAAATCTAGGTTAAAATATACGTCATAGCCTTATTTAAAAACTAATGCAAATTATTAGGATTTGTAATAAGATGAAAGATGTCTTAACTTGTCTTTATACTTGGGGTTTATACAAATTTTTAAAGCAATAATAATTACATGCTCTGGTTTATATGCTACGTATCTAGTCCCAACTTACAACATAGTGTATAACCAGAATTAGAAACTTTTCCATAAAAATTTAAGTTAACGGAAATTTAATATTTGAAATAGTTTAAAACGTCCAATTTCCGTATTTGGACAATATGAATAAATCTGTTGGATAATTATTAAACTTTTAAAGACGATCATCGTGATACAACAATATTTTTTTTACGCCGAGAATAGACAACCGGAAAAGAGAACATTAGTAACTATTATTAACTATACACGTTCCCTCTTAAGCTCTCTGCATATTCTACAACAATATATCTATCTTTCATATTCTTCATTTCATTATTCAGCAGTCAAAAGGTTAATAACAGAGAAGCATACAAAAGAAGTAATCTTTGCAGGGCTGGGAAATGTACGACCGCATTGCTTATCTTAAAAAGACGCTCTTTTAACCTAAATACTAAGTCAAGATATATTCAACAAACAACAGATACTCTTTAAAAATATCTATGTTATATTATAATATACACCATTGCAATGTGATCCTTTCAATGCTTGTCAACATACATCAGAGGACACCTAAAGTTAGTTATTTTTCGTTAATTTAATATAAATTGACCTTCGATAAACAATATTTATATTACTGTACCACGATTGTTATTAAGACATTATCGTACTCTAAATATAACTCAATGTCATTATTCTCGATACATACGTTAATAAAGTCAATTCAAGTCACACAATTCAGTTTTAGTACTTGGTCTCCGTAGCCAAGAGCTGCGGTCGCGGGCTAGTAAGAATTCTAGAAGGTAAGCCTTGCCTGTTTTTGAAAGCGACTAAAAGGCCTACGGGTTTTGGTTTTGGTTAAGGATGGGGGTCCTTATCGATCAGCAAACGAACATGCGTTAGAAAGTGTATACATGATAGCTAAATGCATTGATGGGGGTTTTAGTGAATAAGGCTCACATAACTCTGGCTTTCCAGTACCCCTGAAAAGTAGCGTATCCTTTTGAAAATTCCCTTCGAATCTCTTTATAGTTGAATATCGTTTAGGTAGATACCACCGCCGGGCAGGCATGTTCTGCCCTTCGCAGCCGTGGTGGAGTCGCAGAGGAAGAATTGTCTCGGTATTGTGTTTCGCCGCTCTCCTTACCTTCCGCGGCCGGATAATGGTTAGCGGCGAGCCCTTACCCGCTGTAAAGCTACGAAGGTTGTAGGGGTTTCCTTCTGTACAAGTCCAGCATAACCTGTCTTTGACCCCGCGAGAGCATTCGAAGGTATTTCCCTTATTGGATACCCTTCTACTGTGGGGGCAACAGAGGGGTTATGCCGGACTCTTACCGGCTAAAATTCCACGGTGTACGTCTCCACGTTATTAGCTGAAACCACGAACGCTTTCGCACACACCCGTGGTGCCCACAGCGAGAGGCCTTAATAAGGCCGCGTCTCAGGGTGAAACTGAAACTCTCCAACCCATATATTAGTAATAGGCGGAAATACCGCGCGCTCTATCTCGAGGCCTAACATATCCGTGTAACGGATTACCCCCGAATCCGCCACCATGGCCTCAGTTATGGAGGTTGAAGGACGTGGGACATCCTTCTACGACGCCCAGGTACGGCCTACGGAATGTGAGATGGGTGTTTTTCTTTCGCTCCTTCTCTGTAATCTTTTTCTGCGTCATTACTTCCACGGAGAAGGCCACGCCAGGGTCCCAAGACGTCTCACTACTAATCCCGGTTTTAATAAAACCATGCTGTGTGAGGTCATCCCCTACAACAGCGACGAAATCTTGGCTCTGAGCGTCCCATCCATGCTGAGCAAAGCTCTTGGCTGTGTTGCGCAATATCTTCGTCGCATACACAATGATGACACTCAGTTGTCGGCTCTTATCCGGCTATGCAGCACACCATAACACCCATGATCTGAAAGTACCTGCATCAGCCGGAAAGTCAGTGACCCATACCACAAGCGGAAATTCCGCAGTTTCCTTTCTCTTAACGGAATCTGTTCTACTCGAGACCGGAGCTCAGATCTCCATCGATATATGGATGAAAGAGACTCTGCCTCCAGATCCTAAGGACAAGATCCCGCTAAGACACATGCCGCCTCGTAAGAGAACAGTGCTACTTACCTAGACGGTAACAGAGACCTATTATAATCGATTTTAAATACGTCATTCCTTTATTATTGTTATGAACCAAATCATTTATAACAAAATTATGTTGACAGCAATGATAAGAATTACGTATTCGGTAAACAATTCAATACAATTGACACACTTTAGTTACGAAAATAATATTATAACGAAGACATCTCTAAGACCATAACGGCGGTCTTTAATATATTTACATTTTGGTTGAATTTGACCACAGGCCAAAAAAATTACTCACTCTCAGTTCTAAAGGATTACCTAATACGTCCTGCATGTGTTAATTGAGGGTGTTTTGTAGCGATGATTTGTATGATGATTGTATCCCGCGACCACTACGACCTTAAATAGAATTAGAAAAATATATGCGACACTATGTGTATCTACTATTGATAAAGTATAGTAACAAATTTTATCTCTAGCATTTTGATAAAAAATGTGATTTTTTTGCGTAGCTGCTCTAATTCATTTGTAATCTATAAATACAATCTTGTATATAGAACGTGTATTTATGATGAAACATTTCAGTCGTTTACAATATATAATTTTCTTTAATAACACATATACAGTACTTAAAAAAAACACTAAAAATACAAACATTCAATTGTATATGACGTTAAAGTTGCATTATAAAAAAGAGTAAAATATTTTGATATAAATTCGATATAAATACAATATTTTATAGTATTAAAGAAATTTTGTAAAATAACACTACATTATATATTAACCCTATTGTTGTTATTGTCTAGACTAAACTTATGTCAACTAGCGCAGTCTCAGAAAAAAAATCTTGCAAAGGAATATATGTACTCCATTCACCAAAAGTAAAATTTTTGCATGTAATATGTTCTTATACCCTGATGAATAAAGGATGTCTCAAATGTTTCACGCATCTACTTACCCTATAATATATATTGTATACAACATTTTAAACCTACTGATGGTCTACTGGTGACAACTCTTTGTTACCGCAGACCATCTGAGTAGATACCACCGCAACTCCTATTTCTGCTGGCAAAGTAGTGTGCAGAGAATATTGTTTCTGGTCAAGGCGACGAGCACAACCTGATGCTATGTGTATCATCTTAACTAGAGTCACTTTATTGGCAAGCGTATTACTCACCATTAGGGTCTCGCTCGTCTCCTCGCTTCGATGAATAAAAAAAACCGCTTTACCCAAGCCTTCATAGTTGGCAGGTGCTCAAAAACATTTGCTATGACACAGCAAGTATAACGTATCATGGTGATGTACAAAGTCAACAGCCTCGGTTTTGCTCTTTCATCAACGACGCAATTTAATTTTTAAGACTATTATAACAAGTATGCCTCAACTGATAAGAACTTCCGCTCAACCCGGCAACGTGAACCAAAAACGTTATGTAATACATTTTTTTTATAACAACGAGTGACGTTATCTTAAGACGTATACGGGATAGCAATTGAGGTGCAATTATACCTGTAATTATGTTATGAACAATATATTTAAAAGAATTAAATGGAATGTATAGAAATATTTTCTCTCTCACAAATAATAATACAAGAATCTCATTAGACACAATGTGCTTGCTCTCCCATGAAGAAATTATCAATAGGAAACCACGTGGCGAGTATTTTATTTTCCACCAAGTCACAACTGATCATGATTAATTATTAATTATCAAGTGTCACAAAACAAGAGTTAAACAACGTATAAATTTCTATCGAGTTAGCATGAGTCGTGTTATATTATAGTAGTTTATAAATGTGACAATACTAAAAAACTATAGAGTGATCTTATTATAATAAAATCTTAATTTTATGCAGTTTTACTGTACAGTTGAGATAAGTATTTTTTGTCAAAGAAGCTTTCAGTTTTGATAGAGCACCGATGTACGTAGTGGCGAGTAAAATCTTGTTGAAAGATGCCAAACATCAATAGCATGAGCTCAGGATGATCTACCATAAAAGTGATATAGCTGATGTGGTTAATATAGGGACTACTATCAAAATTTCATTGGAATTTTATTTCATACATATAAAATCGAATAATAGCGGTATTCTATTGCTTCAAACAACCGTCTATAAGAAACTTTTACTGTGAATTCTAGTTTTTTAGATCTCTTCGTATCTCTGATAACTGAATTTTAGATTTCCATAAGGTTCCAAAATTTCCAACATATCTTTTAACCACACAACTAATATATACAAGGCATTTGATAAATGTAATAATGCAGGTCCCACATCGCACAAACTAATATCTTTTTGATAATATTTAATGTTATATATACTGTTTATAACTGTTTGATTTGGAAATTTTTATAGGGTCTATACACTTCCCGATATTCATTAACAATCTCTACATTTAAGACATTTCTAGATAGTATTCGATTTGTTAATCAGATCAGTAGCTGCATCATTTTTTATTTTAATACAAAGCCTTATTGTATGGGGCTATAGATTCATTTGGCTATAAGTGATACTTGACAATAATGATAATAAGGTGTGACATGACGCTTACCTAGCATCATGTAATATTTATATCCTTAATACATACGGTGACTTATTTTTAATGCCCCATGCAAAGAGATGTTTTAAGAATTTTAGGCGTGATCCACTGATCGCCTAAATTTTTTCTGCTTTTGAAACTTCAATAATAATCTTTGCATTTGTAAATCAGAAACGATTAAATAGACTGTTGCTCCAACATGTTTAAGACGTGATTCGAACACACAAGCATGAGTATATTATTCAAAAGCCAGACTGTATTGCCAAGTCCTAACTAAAAATTATTGATAAAAATCTATTTATTAGTTTTGTAACAAGTATTCGATAGTACTTTAAACAAGAAAATTGCAATCTTTAAATTGAGCAGAACCTTCTTTTAAGAGGGTCCATACATATGATCTAGCCATCATCACTCCTTATATCATACCAGTATGCATTATGACCCAACACTAATGATATGTTGCAACTTTTATGAGTGAAAAATAGCACAACTACTGTAAACTTAAATATTTTTATCTTCAACAATATTTTTACATTTATAAGTGTGATTTAGGAATGACCATGAATTTTTATTACTAGTGAAAAAGTGTGTGGCTGCGGTCCATTTATACATGAGTAACATCAAGTCTGCCATAATAAGGTATAAAATGTAAAATAACAAAATTCATGTAAACCTATTTTCTACAAATAAAAGATTATAATTATATGATACCAAGACGAGATTTACAGAGATTAAAACATAATATACAAGAGATATCCTAGAAAAATAATTTAAAATAATGTGTTGATTATATAATTTTCTTTTTAATATTAACATTTGACTCTTCGTTAAGCTTGTAGCAATTATAGCTGTAAGTGAAGCCTCACTGCCACCTGTACTTTAAATTATAAACAACATTACAATTTTTATTGAATCAGAATGATTTATTTGATTTAATAATCTTGAAAATGGAGTTTTTAAGAACTAAATTATAAAGATTTTTTACTAAGTGAATATTTCAACAATTACAATTAGTATAAAATAATGTATTATACTCATATATTAATATAACTTACCAATCAGAATAAGTGATAATACATGAATAATTAGCAATAAATTCACCATTCTTCCAGTATCTTTTTTAAGTAAAGACAAAATGAACATTCTTAAATAAAAAATTTTATGAGGATGGTACATATCTATATACAGAATTACAAAGTTAAGATTTTGATAATTTTCTTCTTGGATAGAATATATCTTGATGTTAATACTGAAATAAGTAATGATGGAAACAGAAAAGACTGGTTTTGTACATATTATTTTTCTTAAAACTTTTTCAATTCCTGTTTATCATTGCTTCAATATTTTTATAAAGAGTATTATAGGACATTTATATAAATTAATAAAAAAAAAATCAAATATCAAAATGTATTATACTGGTACAATAATATTAACACTAATTGAAATAAAATA
Organism: Troides aeacus; assembly: GCA_033220335.2. NCBI lineage: Eukaryota > Metazoa > Arthropoda > Insecta > Lepidoptera > Papilionidae > Troides > Troides aeacus. The sequence continues at coordinate 4,764,223 of CM067270.1, forward strand.
TTACCTTCATATTTTTTTAGCCTTATCTTAGTATACACATTCTATTCTGGAAAGATATGTGTGAATATTAGTTTAAAGTATCTATAATAATGATTTTTAATATTAAATAACAATAGTCAATGCCTGTAACATACTATTGAATAATAATTTAGTATGCATCAGTAAATTTAAACCGGCTTTTTTATTATTGCTGCTGCTGAACTGGTATTATTTAATCTTCATTTATATATTATTACAAAAAAATTACTACTACTTGGAATACTTACCTACCATAAAAAGACAGAAGTGAACATCCATTGGTTGAGATGATGATTAAGACTTAGATGTGATGTTGATAAGGTATATACAGTGATGAAGCTAATGTAGAAATGAATCCAAAGAGTCCAAATACATGATTATACACTGATATTGTACATAAGTAAAATATTATTAGAAGTAGTCAAAGTAGTAGTTAGCGAATGTAACTTTTAAATTAATTGTTAAAGTTATTTTTATCAGATTTAATACATTGTGTAAGAAAAACTACATATACTACTTTAAAAACTGCTTTTAAAACGAAACATGTAATATGAAAAATAATTGTGTAATAATCAAAAATTATGGTAATTATCTTGACACAGTCTTGTCTATTGTTAATATGCCTATCATCTTCTATTATTTGCTTCAATGAGATTGCTAAAAATAATTTTGAACATACATATATATATATGTGTATATAGTCATATGTAGATAATATATCTGGTTGTGGTCGAAAACCATACTTAAATAACAAACCAGTCACATGCTTTAATAAGTCACATGACTGCAATGCAGTTTGCACGTTTTAAAATATTGTTTTACTACTGAGATCTATTGCTCAACGTTACATAACTGAGGGCATGACCATTCGAACCTTACCTCTGTTAATATTTTCGCCGTCATTTTTTTCATTCACTTTGCTGTTTGCTTGACATTTTTCCACTTTTTGAGACGTATGTTTCGATTCATTATCGTCATTCACTTCACTACCCGGAGCCATAACAACACGAGAAATTAATCCGGCACTGACTGACCGCAACGAGTACGGCACCACACTCACGCAACTGAAAGAACACATGCGGTGCAGTTAAGGTTTAATTTTGGGTAACACATCTTAAAAATATAATTATATAAGTGTGTAAAAACTTAAATCTTAACAATTTCTTTTACCTGTTTTTCTTAACAGACCTACGTAATCTTGTTGGATAATCACTATTTACCATTAGACTATTCCTTATTATAATCTTATAGGAATTTAAAATATTCTGTTATTCAGTGAACTATCTAAGTTGTGTAAGTAATTTTTTTCTTAAAGAAAACAAGCAATGTATGTTAAATGAATCAAGTAACTTTTGAGAACAGTGGCATCTGGTGAGTATATTAGAAACATTTATAAATCAATGACATTTGCGTTACAGGAGCGTTCAATATTATACCACAGCAATGATATTGTTACAAAAATGTTAAAAAATGTATGAAAGATAGTCTTAAAAAACAAATTAATATTTATATTAGTTATTTTTAATCCTTCCAAATTACTTTTAATGTGAACATAGCATAATAATTCGTAAATATTTATACATTTGCTAAGTATCTCAAGAATTGTATTTTAAAAGAGAAAAATAATTTAAATTTTATGTCATGTGAAATTTTAAATTCTTATCTGTCATGTCTTTGTTATAAATTGATTCATATTTTTTCATACATGAAAAACTCATAGCTTCAAAAGAAAGAATGATAATATTTTAGTTTAGCTATATAATTTTTTTTTACTACAGAAAAGATTGTTGCTTGAAAAGTTACGATAAGTATTTTTTTTGCTTTAATTCTTTTATTAGGAGCACTAAAATTATAACGATTACTCTACTTAAAAAAAAATAAACACGGATAATAACTATAAGGCATACTATAATAAATTACTTGCTTGGAAACTTTTACTAGTTGTTACACTAAATGTAACGAGAAAAAAAATCATAAATTTGTTTTTATTCCAAGTGTTAATGTCAAATGAATTTATGTCAACGTTCTGTCATGAGATAATTAGTCTATGTTTTGAATTAAACTGGATTAAAAATATATTACATTCTTTTTATCCGTGTTTATTTACCTATAAAAGATCTGAAATTTTTAAACGAGTGTAGAAATATCAGCATTAACAGTGGCGGCCGAAAATTATCCAAAGGTATTTTGCATTGTTAGTAAATTACAAATTCCAATGTTTTCTTGCATTAAAGAATGTCATCTTAATAAATTGTTAATATTTATAATTTCTATAGAAGATGTTGGATGGGTGGTATTGTCGCTCTATAGCGAATATGCAAGCAAATGAAACAGCAGGTGTTAGTAATACTGCTGCAGTCGAACCAGCAAGACCTAAAGAGCAAAGGAAGGAATACTCTAGTGATAGTAGCAGTGACACTGAACAAGAACCCAATTATGAAGCTCAGTACCTTACACTTAAAAAAAAGCTCAAGTACTTAATTTATGTAAGTAATTTCATAATCCAGCAGTTTATTAGCTATTTTAAATGAAACATGTTAAGAAACACTAATGATATAAGTATGGTAATGTTATGCTTGTAAAATATATATATATACTTCAGGCATTCTACACATGAAGCAAAAAAGAAAAAGGAATAAAGTAAATAACATTTAATATTATTATATTCAAATAACTTTAAGTTGAGCTCAACTCAATAATATTTTTTTAAATTTATTAAAGAAGCAATGAGACAAGTGGGGATGTACACCTGATTGTAAGTGATTTACATGGCATAAATATGTGAGGCCTATTGAGCTTATCATATTGAGACATAAGATGATGATTCGTGTTAACCCTAGTAATTAAACTAGGTATGATGCCCTTCAAATAAGAACAGTAATGTTTGCACACTCCTATTTGATGTTAGAAGTAGGTGCTGTAGTGATACCCACCTAGATGGTGTCTGACAACAGAGAACTGCCACCAGTACAATTTAACAAATGATAAGAAAATTAGTGGTAAAATCATAAAAGCACATACATTTGTAATGGACCACTTTCAATAATGTCAGAAATATTTTTTTCTGGTTATATATTCTTGTCTTGTTATAATTTATTTTTTCTTTTTGATTTATGTCATACATACATACATATATATCACGCCTTGTTCCCAGCGGGGTAGGCAGAGACCACCTCTCTCCACCTGCTACGATCCTGGCACACCTCTCTCGCTTCCTCCACTTTCATAAGCGTCTTCATGCATGCTCGTCGGTTGCATGTGCTTTTGATCCGGCCTTTATTTAGGACATCTCCGATCTGATCGGAGTATGTCCGTCTAGGTCGACCTGCACCGATTTTTCCAATCATTCTTACCTTGTATATTTCTTTCGTTAATCTTCTATTTATGTCTTATTTATTATTTATTATGATTTATGTCTTTAAAGGAAAATGAGTGTTTTCAAGATGCATTAAGAAGTAGTCAAAAGAGACTTCTAAAGGTTTCTAGAGACAGAAGTTATCTTCTAGACCGTTTATTACAATATGAAAAACCTGACAGCACTACATCTGAAAGTGAAGACACAGAGTCATCTGATGATGCAGCTTACAACAATGTGGATGTAGCAAAAAGGTAATGGGGTTTATAATAAACATATTATTATTAGGTGAACTGCATTCCTAGTTACTGTTCTAATTTACATATTAAAAATATATAATTTCAGAAAAAAACATGAAGCAAATACTACCCACCAGGTTATGTCCACACCATCTGCTTTAAATAAAAATGTTAATGCAGTGAAAAGGAAAAGAGCTGCTGTACAAAAAAAACCACCAAACACTAGTCATTCAGTAAGGGATAACTAAGTTATGAAACATATATTTATCATTGTGTGCTATGCTACTTACATATATTATGACATTATGTAAATTGAGTGTAAGAGCAATAATGAGAAATTGTAATTTAAGCAATGGAACTTTTTACATCCAAGTTACATATTTATGTTAATTTTTATAAAAGAAGGTTTTACTTGAATTTGATTTCTGTGTCAAATTATAGAATGTGTAGATGTAATTTAGTAGAAATAGCTTATAACAAGATATTTAATACATATTACCTTGAGTACTTATTACATAAATAGACAAATTTTAGAAACTCGCAACTGACTTTGTTTAACAAGATACAGTTCAAAAATAATATCACACTCTCTTCCTGACGGTGTTAGAAGAGAAGTCTTAAGACAGTGGACTAGGGGCTTGCAACCAGTCACCACTTTTCATGTATGTCATAAAATTCGCTTAAAGAATTTATGGTTTATAATTTATATTTTAGCAGTGGGCTTGCAAACTGATTAATTTTGCAAAGAATTTTTTTTTTTTTTCTTTAGTCTTTGCTGTGTGGTCCTGGGCATAAGCAGTGCTCCAATTTTAAAGCTAGTCCCATCTTTTCAATAATATATTATAGATCAGAAAACGAGATTATTAAATGTCTCATATTTTATAATATGAGAAATTTTGATTGTAAATGCACATTTTTTTTGTATTTTATTATATTTTGTGTAGATAAATTTATATTTATATTTTATATTATCTAGAAATTTGTATTGAGTATGTCAACAAAGTTAAGGTTTGTGTTTTAATTTTAGCACCCAACGAATGCATCTGTATTATCAAAAGTATCTCCTGTTCTTGGTTTCGGTCTATCTACGAGTGACGGTCACATGACGCCAGAAGAGGTAGAACGGCATCTGCAATCCAGACAATCTTATCTGGAGCTTTTACCAGAACGTGCTCCACCTACAGTACCTACTGAGATGTTCAGTAATGATCCTTCACTTGACAGGTTTGTTTTGAACTCATTTAATCAAAAAAAGGGTGAATGTTAGCTTAAACTAATTTTGTATGTTAATAATTACTTATGCTTAATAATTAAGAGATATTTTACTACACATGTACATTAGTTATAAGTCATTAAATAAAATACATAAAGAACATCTTATCCGTTTTGTTTGAAAATATTAAAGTAAACAAGTTTCTTTTTTTGCAGCGAGTCAAATGATGTATTGGAAAATTCACCGAATGTAGAAGAATGGTTTGATTAACGCTATTCTCAGCAATTAGTGGTACAAAGTATAATAAAAACGTCTGTATTAAGAATATTGATCACTTTTTTTTTACATTCGTTGATGAATAAAGGATACTTAACATTTTTGTTTATTTATATTCTGTGCAACGATACGTTGACACCAAGAAGCATATTTTCCAGAATCCAACAAATAATATTATTTAATACATACAAATCTTTGGCGTTGTTTGTATAAACCATAAAAAAAAACAAAATGCGTTCTTATTATCTCTACTGCAACCATGAAACTTTTTCATAAGAGCCATAAACACGTATGGTGTCACGGTCCGCAAACAACAAATGAAAATAATTAGGTAATGATTTATTATTAAATTTTTGTAATAATTTACTAATTCAATCCCTTTAGCGCTGGGCTAATTTTCACCTATTATGCATAAATTGCAAAAGGTATATTGAAAAAAAGTATCTTATTAATTGTGCACAGAATCTTAAACATTTTCCTTAAATGTACTCGTAGATTGATTTTCGTAATTTTTTTTGTTATATGTATGGGACATGTCAAGCTACTCAAATGTAATATAATTTTTACTGTCATCGTATTTATTTAATAAAAAAGGAATCGAGTGTATTGAAAAAAAATATTGGCAAAAGTGTTTCACTCCACAAACCCTATGGACTCCCATTTTTTATCCACAAACTGCTCAATAGTTGATATTCCAACGCTCCACAATTTAGCGCATTGATAGAGAATCGATTTAACGAAGGTCGCACTCAGTGTTAAATAAGCAAAACAACATCAGACGGGCGAATCACAAAATCTCGGGGGGCTGCAGGTTAAGTATTATTTTTTAATTCCTTTCATAAATGTTAATTATAGTGACCAACTACATTGATGATATGGTCTACATCTTCCCCCACGTGTGAAGTAGCTACCCTATTACAATTTTGGTTTAATAGAAAATTTTAAGAAAAAACTTTGCCTTTCTAATAATATTGCGAAATAAAAAAACAAACAACGTACATAGAAACTGGGATAAACAATATAACAAAACCTAGCTAATGGTAATAACGGTCCATCCGTAGTAGTGACTTCGACTATTCTATCTATACCGTCCTTGCCCGGAAATGTTCACGCGATGCGCTATTGTCTTCAGTAACTAGGACTAGATCCTTCCTTAACACTTTCGTTGGGATCGGAGAGCTTGCACGGTATCAAGGTCGGTCGGATATGGTCTGCCACACAGAAGCCTCGCCTGTGGGTGAAATCGACCTGGGAAAGCATGGAGTAAAGCAAAAATGATCTTAATATGAATTGGAAAGGCGTTATAACGCCGTCTCCATTAGAGCCGACGTTGATGTGTCAGTAGATGAGAGTAAACTAGGCCTTCCGCCTCCAGCAAAAACGTCTATAAAACCTTTTCCGAAGAAGCCTGTTGTCCCCAAGGTACCGTGAACACATATGCGCTTGATGAAAAGCATAAAAACGGCACACTCTGCAACTGGAACTCAGTGTCTTTTCTCACAACGCCATTTATACACCCTACTGGCCAAGTGCAATTCACTTTTCATATATTCACGACTGCTTGTTTCCTCATGATGTTTTTCTTCACTGGAAACTCGAGCTCAAGCGGGATGAAAACCACTTGACTTTAAATTTTCACGTTTAGAGAGAGAGAGAGCAAATAAATGTAATTGCACAGATTTATCAGTTTATAAGTTTTACCTAATGTGAGCCAATATTGGTAATTGCGCGTTTACACAAGCAAATGTTATATGTACTTATAGTCTGAATTTATGTAGACTTGAGAATAATTTTTTGATTTAACTACGATAGTTATCACTATTCCGATATAAATTAGTATATCACGATAGACAACAATAGTTGCACCTAAACGGACACAGTGCGAAAATCTAGTGTAGTGACCTTAACTATAAGTAAACACCCATGGCGTAGTGAGTAAACACTAAATAACACGAAGGTACTGGTTCGATTCCGAGGACATTTGTGTGGAATTTATTAAGACGTTTGTGCGAATTTATCTTGCTAGCTACTGCTCTCTTATTTCATTGCTACTCAGCCATATCTGGATTGTTTCATTCCTGCTGTCAAATTAATTGAACCAGGGTATTTTAGGCGAGCACGATTACATCATTCACGGTGTCTTTATACTTAATAATTTGAACGTGAGATCAATTGTTACGCCATTAACGTTTTAAAAAAAAATGTTTAAAATACACTTCTTTCATTTTCACACGTATTTGTTTTTTGAGATATAAGTGATTACCAAATATGATAAACCATATAAAATAAAAGTTCAATTATTTCGGTTAAATATTTATTATTGATGATAAATGATTAGGTACAATACAAGCGCAAAGGGTAAACACGTCTATCATCACTGAACACGCTTAAATTTCACATACAATATTTTACATGATAACATCAGAATATCAGCATTTACTTGAAAATCTAAGCATTTAAATAAGTTTGAACTATTTTTCCGCAATATACACACAACATTGTACCAGATTTATAAACATGATAAATAGTTTTAATAACATTTCATAGTACTTTGATGATTCTATACTCATATTAAAAACTACCATGCAAGAAAAGCTTCAGCATTCTACCAACATATTAACATTAAATGTTCTATATAGTCTAAATTATCCAAATATGACTATAAATTTTGATGATGCCTATTTTAGATCAAATGTTTAAATGAGATTCCTAATAGAAACAAGCAGATATTTAATACGTTTAAATAGTAGTTTATTTCGCTAAATAGTAAAAAAACAAATTCAAGCTTTATGTATGAAAATGGAATGAAAAATTATACACCTAAAGATTTTTTAAGAAGGCCTATTTGCAATTTTCATATTATTGTGGCGCATTTCATTATTATATAATAAAAGTAACGTTTCGTTTTTCATAAAAAATAATAATTAACCATCACTCACATTATCGGCCTACAGCTGGACATTGGCCTCCCTAAAACTCAACACCTACTGCTTCTGTACTGTCCAGCGGTTTCTCGCGCAACTGGGAAGCTTTCTACATTTACATCTACTGATACTCTCAAATATCAACTGAGAACTATTGCTAAGTATATGTTTCTAGTTTTATGGTAAACTTCTTGTATGTGTTAAATATAATATTACATAAGAGTGAATATACTTATTTAAAGTTGTTACACAATGATTGAGGTTAATATGAATTTCCAAGATAAGTCCTTTAAAGAACAATTAACAGGAACATTACAACTAAAAAAATAGAAAAATAATCTCTAGCAGTAAAAAACTGTCATTTGACAGTTCCAAAATTATACATCCCAAATAAGGTCCTACCCTATAAAGCAAGTTATCTTTAATAGAACATTTTATAGACTAAGACTAGTGTGCTTTACCATCAAAGAGTATATATATATATAGCCACTTACCATTAGGTAGGATCATAGTAAGGTGCCAGTATATACAATCCAATATTGTTTTATCTCACATAATTTCAAGTACCTCTATATAAATATTTTCTTTTATAAATTATAATAATTTATTAAAACTAAATAAAAACTTTGCTATGAAAATTAACAATTCATTAAAATAATGTGTTTAGTAATAATTATTTCACATTTAGATTTCAAAGATATACAGAGTATGTATACAACTTTTCTGATTTCATTTTAAAGAAATAATAGTGCTTGACCACAATACCCAACCAGTTTCAAGTGATTATGTGGTAAAACACACTAGCCTAGTAACAGTTAATAATATAGTATTTTTCATTACAGATTAAACATAACACTTTAAAAAATGTTATAATAATAATTCTATACATTGTAAATTTTACTTTGGTATCCTATAAAATTTTTACTTTATATCTGTCATGCTGTAGATCATTATTTACTGATTCAGTTCGAGTTGAATATCCAAAACCTATATACAACAAAATATAAAATATTTGGTATATTTTATACCATGTACTTCATGTAACCTGATATAAGAGATCAGATAGTTGGATTCTTTTTACTTACATTTTTTATGGAACAAAACTGATGAAAAGTGATTGAAACATAATTAATTTTTTAAAACATAAAACTTAACAATTTATATTGTTGTCTTTTATCTTTGTTATTATCAGTGTTTATTTCATCTCAAGTAAAATGAACTTGTATTCTACAAAACTAAAACTAGACAATCAATATATAATAATATAAAACTATACACAAGAGATTTCAAATGGAATCAGTACAAATTTCATAAAAATATGCACACTGTTAAAAGGCATACAATTAAAAACTGGCTTGCTTAAAATAATAATAAATGATAATATTATCGAGCCACATGTATTAAAACTGGTCTGCCAGAAGATTGCATATTTCTTGGGACACCGATTCTTTACTAGATCTTACAGTGAGTCTAAACATTTGAGCTTGCTTATTTGGTTCTAATCTCATAAGGCATCCTACTTGTTGAAGTCTAGTGTGCACAATACCAGCACATACAAAGTTATCAGGATTTGGATCAATACCATCTAAAAGTTGCATTCCAAATCCAGCAAGCTTAGTCCGCGTTGCTGCCAAATCAATAGCGCCCTGAGCTTTAAATATCTTTTGAGCTCTCTGTTGGTCACCACCTAGGTTTTTCCAACGTGCAAAGAAAGATTCACCATTCATTTCTGTTGGTTCAAAAAACTTATTTAAAGTGAGTGGTAGTTTCATTGATATTTTTTGTGGTACATTATTATAAACAAATGAAACAGACATAGTAGGGGCATCAGTAAAGTCTTCAATACATTCAGCTGTTAACATCTGTTGAATTTGAGCACCTGCTTCTAATACTGGTTCCATTGGCTTCATCTGCACATTAAGTTTATGCAGGTCTGTCCAATGTAGTTCTGGATGAACATTTTGAATAGGGAACTGTGTTTTGTTACCATAAAATAATCCAATTCTGCCCAAGTTTTGCCTATATTCACTCTTAACTCCTATTTGTATAAGGTCATTTTCAAACAATACACCATTATTTTTGAACAGGAATTTCTTTATGTTGTTCTGTTGAACTGTAGTAGGACTTATTTTAGGAGTAGTGTATAAATCACCAAGTACATCAAGTAAGCCATTGCTAGTGTTAGCATTTGTACCTGGAGGTGTCGACAGGCCCAGCAGATCTGTGCTTGAATTATTTGTATTATTAATTGAATTGATAGTTGCTGCAGGAATTATAGATGGTTGTGGACTCTTTGATTCTCTTACATCATCAGATATACGGCCTGGTTTTTTCTTTTTCAAAACGGCCAGTATAGATGATTCTCTTTCAGGAAAAGCAGGCATTTCTTCTAGAACAGTAGCTAAAACATCAGAGCTAGCAACTATACTTAATTGTAAGTATTCTGAAGCCCTTTGTTGTAATTCAACATCTGCTGATCTCAAATTAGAGTCAGCACGAAAAACTTCTTGCACCCTGTTTTTGATTTCTGGGAATAAATTCACAAGCTTAATGTATGTTGATAATAAAAGTGCCCTAGTGGCTGCAGAGCATAGGTGATACTTGGAATGTAACAATTCAAATTGAACTTGAGGTGATGATTTAGTATCACCAGCAATCAAGTTTCCAAATTCACCCAAAATATAACCACCAACCTTAACCATATTTTCATGGCAAGTTGGTGCTTGTAAAGCTTCAAACACAGTTTTAGCTGCATATGCCTGCACTTCCTCTCTGTTAATAACAATTTGTATGACTCTATACCACACCTCTTCTGAAACATAGTCACCTGCAATCCTGATTAAATTAAGAATGACATCTACATACCAAGTAAAGTCTGTAGCATACTTTTCTGCGAGAATTGCAACTTTTAAGACCATTTCTTCTCTGATAGAATAATCAGCAGTCTCCAAATAGGCCAACATCTCTTGAACAATTTCTTCAGCATTTGTTTTATCACACATAGCATAGAGCAAATCTACAGCTTGCTGTCTTACAGATACATCCTTTTCCATTTTCATAGACAAAATTACAACTTCCTGATGTTTTTTAACTGCTTCATGTGAATATTCAGAGGTAGCAAGGTGGCACATAGATTCCAGGGCTAGATATCTCAAATTAGTTTCTCTGTTACTTAAGAATTGTCCAAGCTGGTTACATGCTCGAACAAGAAGATTGGCTTCACTATCATTGTGTATAATTAGACTTATAGCTTCAAATAAAACTGCATTCTTAGCATTTGAGTGTTGCACTTTCTTTGATTTAGGTGGCTCTTGTGCTTTATTAAAAATTGTTTCCAAACATTCAGTCAAGCGACCCTTTACTCCAGGTTCTTCTGATGGTGGGGTATAATTTTGCAACAAACGTAGCAGTTTAACAGACAGCCAAGGAGCTGGTACAAAATAATAGGTATAATCTTGTAAATCTGTATAACTGGCTGTGACAATCCTGCTCAAACGGGCTACAGCTAAAGTAACACACCCTTTATACTCTTCAGGGTTTTTCTTAACAAGAGCATCAATAAGAGATGTAGCTGCAGTTACTACACCCATATGAGGATCATTAAGCAAATGGATAATTCGTGAAGTCCATTCACCACCTGGAATAATTTCTGGTGACTTTCTAAATAACCTCAAAAGACATAAAGCTGCAGATTGCTTCACCACATCCATTGTATCGCCAGAAACTAGAAGCTTAGGAATTTCTGTACCAAAAGCCTCAGCCATATCTTTACTGCCAATATTAGCAATGCATTGAAGAGCGAGATTCACATGAATCGGATTCCGGGATTGTAAATCATTTTTAATACTCTGAATAATGAGTTTAATGAGGTCACTATTGGTATTTACCAGGACAGAAATGAAAAGGTATCCAATTTGTTTCTCTGAATACTTATTAGAGGATAAAAGATTGACTGCCTCCATATGACCAAAGTCGATATCATGACCGAGCAAAAAAATAAACAGCAGTTTACAGACATACTTTTTTTTCTGATATCCATCGAGAGTTTTGTCACCTTTAAACTTACTTCTGATATTTGCCAACTCTTTGTTGATCCTTTTTATTTCTGCTTCTTTACTTTTACAATTTCTTATATCAGATATAAAGACTGCAAGCCCTCGCATTCCATCTCCCCTCCCGGCAGGCATATTGCCAAGTGATTTATCGAACACCAGTTTTAAGCCTTCTTTATTCTTCCGTTCAGAAATACAACACTCCTCTTATAAGATTATAATACGGTTACCAAAATTTGTAATACGACATTAATTGGAGATAACAAGGAAGCCGAATCAAAATTAATACTCAGAGCCGAACACTGAGCTTTCTTCTATAACGCCTTCCTATATTATCTATGACTGTAAAATTGAAACGTCAGAGTAGGACTCAAAGAACATTTTTGTTTATGGATCAATATTACACTTATTCAGGCAACATTTAATTAAAATTTCCTGTTCAAAAAAAGGTACAAAAGTACGTTCTAATTTTCCAAATCCAAAGCAGGAACTTAAATTATAACATTTGTAATATATTTTATATTACTTGCATCGCCATTTGATCACATTATATTATTATATCTTAGTAAATAATTCTGTGTAGAAATAATTAATTGCAATAATTAAACTTATTATTATGAAAGAAAATAAAATAATAATAAAAAAAGGATTTACTTATAACATGTACGTGTATTTGTCAATGATAAACTAAATCATTTGCATTCTAGTTAAGATTATTTTATGATTTATTTAAATATTAGAATATTTTTATGAATATAAGAAAAAAATAATCAAAATAGGATCCTGTTGTATTCACTGCAATGGTTTGTAAAAAAATTCAGTTTCTAAAATAATTCTATATAAAGCTGTTGCCTTGTAATTAATATCATCATTGTAACACTTCAATTTTATTAATCATTGACATTTTTATTTTGTTCACTTCGTTCATTCTCTAAGTCACAAGGTTTACTAGAATGAAGACTGTATGACTGACACTGATTCCTAGTTTCATGAATTACTTACATACGGATTGGTGATACATTCAGTGCAGTTATCTAATTATATTTCTAATTCTTTTTTGCTTTAGGGTCTTTTTCAATATGAACATTAATGGTTCCTTCCATATAAAAATGTATCTATTGAAATTATATTTTTAATTTGTGAATGGAGCCTAAAAGCAAAGTACAAAGTAACCATTGAATGATGCAGTCCATATTTTGGACAGGCAGAGTGTTATCACGTGCTATAAGAAATGGACTTTCAAGTTTTTCTAGTTCTGCTGAATTAAACATTTCTAGCAAACATCCGTATTTAGTTTCAGTGGTTTGTGGTTTTCCAAAGGATATTGCTAATGGAAGAACGCATAAAGGCCAATTTGGCGACGACGCTTGGTTCTCCACACAATTTAGCAATGCTGATGTCATAGGTAACTTGATAAAACTTCATTAAAATAGAAAAAATAACCATCAATTGGTTACATACATATTGGTCAATTATTCCTTTTAACAAATTCAAGGCGCATTTGGCGCTACTAACTGTAATTTAATAGAAATTTTGCTGAAATTTGTAATCTTCCTAATTTTATTGCCTTAATAATACCGAGAAAAATAATGCTTTGGTTATTTAACTAACTAACTAACTTTTTTATTTTCTGAATTACAATTGCTTTTTGCATAAATTTTGATGCTTAATATAAATTCATGTCATAAGGTCTTTGATGTATTACAGTAATTACGAAACTAATACATTATACTGGTAATAACAAATTTACTATTTTATTTATAGATAATAAGAGATATAAAAAATCGTTGCAGTTATTTAAAACTAAAATATTTTTATGCCTGTACATTCATTATTTAGTGTATTTTAGGAGAGGACAAAAACTTTTTAGTTTAATATAGAACACTTACTCTTATCTTTTATTTACAAAAATCTTTAGTAACCATATACATAGTATATTTGTATCATTTACCTTAGTAGTTATATAACCATCTGGTGTTGTAATAAATATAAATCTGATACAGTTTTGATTAAACATTTTGTAGAAGTATATATATTTTTTTATTGTTATAGATTTTTGCTTTAATGTTTTAATTATATATTTCAACATCAAAATTATGTAATGTTTGTACTTTTAAATTTCAATACATTAAAATTGAGACAATAGGAAATACACTAATTATGAACTGACAGTCAACTCAATTAAATACATTATTTATAGTATTACATGGTATACTTATGTAAATGTACAATAGAGATAATCTTTACAAGTGTACTACTAATAATGCTGACTAATAGCATAATATGATGCAGTGTATCAACTAGCACCATGGTGTTATTGGCGGGTGTGTCACCATCAGGTGGACATCCTCCTCACCTCATTTTTTTTTAGAATAATAAAAATAATAAACCGCAGGGCCAATTCTTTAATATATACTTTTAAGTATTTCATTATGTTTTATTAAACCCTTTAAAAACTTTTTGAATTGTAGGAGTTGCAGATGGTGTTGGTGGATGGAGAGCATATGGTATTGACCCTGGTGAATTCTCTTCATATCTTATGAAAACATGTGAAAGGCTAGTACAAATGGGTCACTTCAAAATGTCTGAACCTGGGGACTTGTTAGCTAAATCTTATTATGAACTATTGGAGCACAAAAAACCAATTTTAGGTAATAATTCTAAAACTTGTATCTCTTTATGTATTTGTGTTGTCTATTATAAAATAAAACAAGCAAAATTCCAATATCAAAAATTAATTCCAATTTTTCTTATGTAGTGAAAATTAAAATTGATTATTATCCTTATTGGAGCTCTCTTGGTGTTACGGTTGTGCATAGGCTATGGTGATCATTTATGTAAGCTGCTTCCTTTTTTGATTGCCTTCACCATAAAAATGAAAAATCTTACAATTGGGAATTGCTTTACATAGATATTTTTTTTTATAAAAAGATGTAACATTTTTGTCTTATCAGTAAATGTCACAGTTTTGCAAATACATTTTAATGCAGATATTGTGAGTACATATTTACATCATAAACACTTGCTCACCCTTTATTTATAATCTGCCATTTCGAGGCTTGTTTACGGTTAACATAAATTTACTGTTCACTGCCATTCTTTGTCTGTAGTGTGGATATGTCTCTGTATATATGTGATCTCTTCATTGTAGATACTCGTACTGTACTGAGAAATATTTATTGTGTTTCAGGTAGTAGCACAGCTTGTGTGATGATATTAGACCGCAGTGAGAGTATTATGCGTGCAGCCAATATTGGTGACAGTGGGTATATGGTCATAAGAGGAGGTCGCATTGTCCACAGATCACATGAACAGCAACATTACTTCAATACTCCCTATCAGCTAAGTTTACCGCCACCAGGTCATGACAGGAATGTCCTCAGTGATAGGTGAGTTGTTTTCAATTTATAATGTAATCAAATTTCTCAGACAATATGACCAAGTCAATTTTCTTTTATTTTTCTTTAGTAAGCTAAGACACAATTTCAACTTCACGTGATATTAAGTAACAATGAGTCAATGGATGGTAAAACATGGAATAATCTACCAATCTAATAGTAGCTGTTGTAATTAATTTACTATATGCATGGGATAGCCAAACTTCAGACAACTACAGGAGCTTAGCCACTGTGTTGTGGAAGAAATCAAAAGAAACTTGTAATAAGAAATAATAATAATAAACAATTCACATTAGATTTATACACTAGTTACCAACTTCTAATTTCTACCTACTAACGTTTACTACATCTGAATATTTTCTACTTATTAATCTATAATATCACATGATAATCATATATTATTTACACGAGTCTTATACACATAAAACGAGGTATCATAATTCTTAACTTTAAAATAAAAATGCAGATTACTTTTTTTTTACCTTTTGTTTTCATAATTTGAGGTCATGTTAAGTTAATACTTAACATTAATACTTACGTTAGTCAATGTAAACATATCTTTTATTTGTTGTGTCAAACAATAATGTTAATAACTTATAATTAATATGTTTTATCAAACAAAATGTGTCTTAGACGCAAAGCAAAAGGTTATATCAATGTAGATAACAGTAAAAACAAACTCAAGGCTATTGCATGTTGTTATAAAACTTGCCGGAAATAATACAATATAATCACTATTAATTTCTATTTCCGTTCAAATACATAGGATTTGAAAGTATTTTTTATCAATAATGGGCTATTATTTGACCTTAATTTCATATGGTGTTAAGTAACAATGAGGACGTAGATAGAGAAGCGTGCTCGCTCAAATTACTTTAGCTATCTTACGTTGACACAATATGCGGTTTCGGTTTTAAAATATGCGGGTGGTTCTAACTGGTAGTGTTCAAAAAAGCCCTATCGGCAATCAAAATCCACAAGATGTGGCCCCGGAATCGTTGCAGGGACCTCTATGTCATTAGGCAAACTATAGATACTGCGCCACTGATGTTCATATTTGATCCTGACTAACCTATTTGTAACTGTTTTTTTAACGATGGGATGTGTAAGATACCTAATAGTAAATAATAAGTACCTAAAATAATACAGTTGAGTTTTACCGGTAGTATATGTATTATTTTATATACCTTGCATAATATGTGTTAAATAGCCTTCTTCAAATGTCCACTGACCATGTGCAGGATAGTGGATGGATTATACAACTTATATATTCATAGTAATGTGCTAATATATAGAATCGTTAATATCATAAATTGTTTACATGGTCATACCCACTTACGCTCAATCAACTGAAGCTAAAAATATATCTTTTGTTTAATGGCTACGTTCATATGGTATAAAACCATAAAATCTTTTGTGGTTATAACATCTATACTCAAACTATAGTTTGCCGGGGTTTTGTGGTTGGATCAACTAGTAATTCTTTTTTTATTCAAAGTGATGAGACGAGAGCGGCGCTAGCCTGATGGTAAATGATAAGCCTGCTATCACCACGAGGCGCTAATTAGGATAACTGCACCTTGTAGAGTTCGTTGCCTTGAGACTCGTTATCCCCAGTAATTTCACTAGCTACAACGCCCTTCAAACCGGAACATAGTAATGTTAGCGCACAGCTGTGTGACGGCAGAAATAGGAGCAGCCGTGGTACATATCTTTATGCTTATCTAAATCCATTTTAAGTTTCGCGCTTATTACAAGTGTTAATAGAATAATAGGGCTATAATGTACGCGATAATATACTTTCATAATTCTTACCAGGTTGTCATAAATTTTTGAAACGATTTGCGCAAAGCTAAGAAATTATTACCTTTACTTACCATTACATTACCTAATTATTTATTACTTTCTTGTGACCATCGACACCATGAGTAATACGAAACTCCAGATAGGTAAAAGGTTGACTACCACTGAGTTTAAGTGCCAATTTACATAATAATATCGCCGTTTATACAACAAGCGTTTTCATATATGTACGATTATATTTTCACGACAACTAATAGACAATGCGGATAGTCATGAGACTTGCAGCAGGACGGGGAGCGGCGATCATGTGCCCATTCCGTTACGAACGTTGTTGTGTTTTCGTGTTACTAATATTAGAATTTTTAGCTATTTGGAGCTTCGCCAGCTCTTAAATATTCACGTGCTCGCTTTAATTCTGTCATTACGGTAATATTAATGTTACAAGTTTTTTTTAAACAGATATAAACTACTATTGTTTGTTACCTTTTTTTTTTTATATAGTATCAACATTGCTAACCACCCTCTGTGTATTAAAATAATGATTTTAAAAAGTTCTTAAGTTGACAAGGCCTAATTTAAAAATGCCGCGAATATAATTAAAAAATTATAATGTCGTCATAATTCAAACACTAATATATTTTAAGTTTCAGTGTTGCAATAGGGAACATGTTGATGATACAAATATAGTTGAAGCTTCAGCTTTGTTGCTTCACTTTTATGATTGCAGCGCTATACAATAATTCCCACAATAACGCTGTGCTCTTATAACGCGATTTCACGTCCCTCGAATAACATGGACAATAATAGATTATATAAATAATATAACTCGGGGATTTCCCGCATATTTCCGTACGATGAAATTTATTAATTTTTGTTCCTAGTTATTATTATTATTGTAATGTTAGAACATCGGTTATAAATAATTTTTATTTTCAACAAACCTTTTTTTCTTATCGGTGATGATTGAAATCAAATATTTTTTTCATTACATATAAGTTATTTATTTTACATGTTTCAACTTAATAAATGGTACATATTTTTTCACTTTAAACCCCTTTTAACGAAAAATATGAATCGTTTATAATAACGCGTTATACGTTGCCGTACAGATGAGTTATACAAAAATACGTATATAAAGGGGAACAGATCCATTGTTCTTATAGGATGATTATTGTAGTTTTATTATATTTTTAATTAGAAATATTTAAAAAAAAATTATCAAATACCGACTATATAAAGGGCGGTGTCTAAAATGTTTATGTGAATGGAAGAATATTTTTTTTACCGTCAGGTATATGCCACTGTGACTCATATTTCTGTCGATAAACAATAGTGTGCAGATATTACTGTGTCCCAATTTGAAAGGCGTTATAGCTAATAAAATTACTAGGGTATAAACTTATCAACTTATGTCTGAAAGCGACAAGCTCCACGTAGTGTAGTGTATATAATCCTATCTAGCGCTATGATATGGATATGCGTATAACTTTACATCATATGAACATTCTGCTGACCGTACAATTTCGTCACTAGAATTTTATTTAATAATTTTTAAGTTATACAGTATTTATTGGTTGTTAGTTCAAATGTTAATTCACTGGTGGTGGTCCTGTTGTTGGCAACCGTCGTAAGTAGGTCCACCGCAAATCCTATTTCTGTTGCCAACAGTAGTATACAAACATTACTGGGTTAACGAGACTTGATATCTTACTTCTCGAGGCGACGAGAACAATGTTGTGCAGTGCAGGAATGTCCACAGAGATTTCGGGTAGGGTATGCAAAACGACATCAGAAATCTTTATGGTTATTTAGGCTTAAAAGTAAACCAACCAATTTAGCACAATTTAACAATAATCAAACATAGTTCTGTATTTTTGAGTAACTTAACGAGATTATTATTTAGTTATGTTTAGGAACTCAGGGTATGTACTTATTTGCTCGCATACCTCCCAATTAGCGCCGCATTGTTATGTGCACGAGTATACCATTACCATCAAGTAGAAGTCAAACTTGTTTCGTTGAATAAAAAAAAAAAATTTTCAGGCCCGAGTCCGCTGAAACGGCAGAGTTCCGCGTAGAGTGCGGCGATGTAATCCTGGTGGCGACCGATGGTGTATTCGACAACGTGCCCGAGCCAGTTCTAGTGGCGGAGATGAGACGCGCTCAGGGCCTTCATGGCGATGCGGAGAGGTTACAGGCGGTAGCTAACTCCATTGCGTGGATGGCGCGAAATTTGTCCTTTGACGGCTGCTACATGTCGCCATTCGCTAAAAGTGCACGCCAAAACGGTATTGATGCGATCGGTACGTATTTCTCTTTTTAAAGGACAACATTATTAGATACATTTAGATATAGGAGACAGTAAATAGATATATACATTTTAATATTTTAATACACATGCGATTAGATAAACTACTATTAGCAACATTGAAATAAATTTATCTTTTATTACCAAATGAGTTCATCCAAAATAAGCTATAAAAAAACAAATAAGTTAATTAAATGTTTGGAAATGGAATTTATCATCAGTTAATAGATCACTGTGTATATATATATTATATTCAAGTCGTGCGAGATATTCACCTGAAAAGAAGTGCTTGCCCATAACAACGTAGCGCTAAATAGGATGACATATACAACATCACATTGTCCTCGTCGCCTTAAGACATAAGATATTAAATGTCGCTACTCTAATAATTTTATTAGCTATAACGCCCTTGAAATCGAAATACAGTAATATTAGCTAACTATTATTTCGAGGTAAAAATTGGCGCTGCGGATCCCTGCAGTTCGTACCAACCTACTAAGACAAGACCGTTTTTTACAACAAAACCTATTAATGTTTTGCACTGAGTAACAAAATAATTGTTTAATTTTTAAATACATTATTTTGTCCTCTATCGTTCACGAATCACATGTGACATGTGCTGATAAAACTAAGCAATAGCATCAGTTGCAACCTTCGCTTTGGATTGGGGCAGCGATATCTACAATTGATTATTATGGCTAATATATATTGATTTAAATATAATATAATAATAACTGTGTCAGTAACAAAACAATTTTATTTTTAATAAACAAACGAAACGAATGTATAAAAATACATAGTATGTTCCACTGGCATTAATTATCAGGACAGAAGTTTTTCAAGCCTAACTAACAAACAGTACTGTCTCAGTTTGAAATTTGGTAGTTGTTATCGCTACGACAGTAGAGTATGAACTAAAACTCCTCTAGCGCAGCGACCCGAAGTGAAATCTTGGCTTTCGATGCAAGGTCTTCCTTTGGTAATTAATATAAATTAAATTACAGGGGTACTAAACATTGTCAATTTGCTTCATTAGGACAAGCACCATGTTAAGGCGTGGTAGCCATATACACTTACCATTCTATTACCGTCTCGAGCAGTCGATTAATATGAGTTGACTTTTTGTTTAATAGATAAATAAATAATTTTTTTTTGTTTTAAAATGTTAACTTTCTTGTTGTATGTAATTAATTTTTAATTGTATTTTCACAGGAGGGAAACCTGACGACATAACGGTGCTGCTTGCAATTGTAGCGCTATGAAAATGTCACAATGTGATTAAATTTTAGGAATCATTTAGACAAGATAACTTGCAAAGATTAGGAAAATTAATTAGTAATGATGAAACCAAAAAAAAAACTTTGGTCACTTAAACATAAAAATGTGTAATAGTTACTTAAGGGTATTAACAATTGTGAAATTATTGTTGAATCTGGTTCATCATTGAAATGCTGAATTGTGTTGATTCATGTGATTTAATTACTGACAGCCTAAAAACACTAGTCACTTGGGGTGTGAATTAAGAGTTGTGTTAGTAACTGTCTTTCGTTTTATCACTACTTTAATTTTTAGTTCATTATTTATAAATTACCTTTAAATATGCAAATGATAAAATTGTAACAGTTTTAAGGTTATCTGGTTCAGTGGATTAACGCTAAATAGATGTGGTACATCTGCTATTTGCTTTATGGTTATAGATGGCAATGGGATAGGATCTCTCAACATTTTTCCATTAAAAAACATCGTTGAGTAGACGAATAAAGATATTTGGCTTTAAAATTATGAATGATCTGAAAGTGTAACGTGATTTTGTTTTATTAAAAAAAAATCGATGCAAATCTAGTGATTTTCTTTCGCAAACCTATCAATTTATTACCAACCCATTTATTGATCATATTTCACATTTAATTAACGAAATAATTTTTTTCGTATGATATCAACGTTGGATGAGTAATCAAATCATTTCTATGACAATATGTTCAATACCGTTTGTGGACAAATTATTGGCTACGATAGCCAGAAGATTGGAAAGTATACCACAAAATTGATAAAAAAATTCATTACTATTTTAAATCACTTATAATATATCCGTATTCACTGCGCCGTTTAATCAACTTCTTGTTACGATGCCGTGTTTGTGCAGCACTTTTTTCATTCACAACGCCGTAATCTGGATTAAATGTGTCAATGATGTTTATAAACAGTTTGATGAATGTATTGATGTATGAAGACTGAACTAGTTTTATTATTTCTGTTATTAATGTAAATTTCCTATTCATCCTGTTCATATAAAAATTATCAACGAATTTACAGTTTGATTTGACATTAATTTTGTTTTTTTTTTTCCAACTATTTATGTGGAATCATTTCATTGAAATAGAGCTTTTTAAATCGGTAGTTTATAGTCATATGTTAGAGGGGTAGTATATAGTGATAATGTTTAAGTATTTTCAAATTAAATGCAATGCTTGGTTAGACTATCCCCTTCAGAAATTGTGGTTTCATGGTTGTTTTGTGTTAAGAGGAGCATTTATAGTGTTTTTCATTCATATTTTTATTTAAATTGATGTATTAAGATATTTACTTTGATACTGCTTCAACATATTTTTGCAAAAACTTAATAAAGTATGATATTCATAAATGTCAGTCTAATTCTATGTGCATTGAGTGTAGGTTTCTACTTACTGTGGCTATTGGTTTTGGCTTGAAAGACGTTAACTACAACGAAACCCGTTCCGAAAATTTATGTAGATTGTGTAAAATAATACTAATAAATTAATGTTTTTTTTTTTTGCGCTGTTGATTTATCTATATAATCCTTTTTACTCGATTCAAATATAATAAACAAGACATATTAGTACTTTGGGTACAATCAAACCTGATGGTAAGCGATGACGTAGGTGAAGATGATTAAACGAAAAAACCTAAAAAAATTTTGATTTACCCCTCAAACGTGATCTTTAATTAAAAAAATACAACTTAAATAAAGATAAAAAAAATATACTTTTACGCTGAAGAGGGCGGGAATGCTACGAATAGAATTGTGTTTGTTTTTATTATCGATTGTTTCAAGTTGCCTACCACATGATAATATTCGCTAAAAACAAATTATCAGTAGAATTAATTACCTATCTACTTTAAGCAAATGTAAAAGGCGTTCCTGCGGCAAATAAAGAAAAAATGCGACTGTTTGCTGATCGAAAGTATCTCCTGAACAACCTCTTCTACATGCTTAGGCACGATAGTTATGTATGTCTACATTCAACTCTTCTTGATCAAAGCTGCTGGTAAATGTTGCCCTTAGATAAAAATCACGGCTGCCTAACATCAAACAGTGAACGGAAATCGTGTCGCCCAATTTTTACTCCTTGCACGAGACATAGGTCTCTTGCAAGGAGTTAAAACGTTTAACTGACTACCAATCTAGTCTGAGAACTATTTTAAGAAGATGAGATACAAATATAATTATACAATAATTTTTCCCAAAACATTGTGCTAAAGTATGAAATGACAATCTCTTTAAATAAGGTAAATATATTAAAATGTTTAACTTTTATTATATTCACAAACAAATCTTACATTCCATTAATAAATCATAAGAACCTATAAATTTATTAAAAATTTTAGATTGGCACAGATCAACATCTACCATATTATTAAACTTCTCTGTGAATACATAGAAATAAGGTAAAGATTCGAAATGGTCTACCTTAATTAGTAGTAGAACTGGAAAAAAAACTCCTGTTTTATTACTTTTGTAACTTCAAAGCATTTTTCCCACCCAAGTAAAAACAAAATCCAAGTAAAACATTAATTTATCTTAATAAAATAAACATTGTAGCATAGTCACTATGAAAACATTTTTTACATATGATTATTTGTACATTTTAGAAAGATTTATTTGTATATCCTCTTGAGTTATTTATGATCACTTTGCTAATTATCTATCTTCCTCATTGCCATTGGGATTATCTCCCCGCCAATCAAAACCTTCAGGGCGTATGTTGGGTACCTCTGGGAGAAGCTCGTATTCAGGCACTTCAGGAGTAGGGTCAAAAAGTTTTTTCCTGTAATATCAGTTTCACTAATTGAAATATTATCATTATGAACAGCTGACCTAATGTTTTAAATGAGAATAATATTTAAATCAATACTTAACAATTTTATTTGATAGTCACCTCTCAGATGAAAAACCTTTCACTGGATATATTATTGTATACTAATAATTTTATTTAGTTTAACCAATCAAGAATTTAATAAGTTATAAGATTGTATACACACACTAATGATTATATTTTAAACTAATATTAATATAAGAATAAATTTTTAAATTAATAAACAAACTTACAAAAAATTTGGTGTTTTTAAAAACTTCTGACCACCGTTTTGCCTTGGAAGAACATCTTCTAAAAAGAAATATATATGTCCAATGGCCATTCCCACTAAATCAACAGATATTGCATTACCAAGTAAAACTGAAAAACCAAGTAATACCCATGGTAGATAGGGTGCCTGTGAAAGAATGTAATAATGGAGTCAATGAAATTTTAAAAAATCATAAGAGATATGTAGTATATGAAATATAAATACCTGAAAATTCATGAGACCAAAAAAGTTCATTCGGACAAATACATTTCTACGCGACCAAACATATACAATCATTATGGTAAAAGCTTGACCTAAAAATAATAAATTAACAAAGAAAGCAGAAAACTGTTACACTATTAAGGAAAATATTTTATTACCTTAAAACTTATTAAATACATAATATATATATAAACAAATATTTGTTTTGTATTAATGTAATCATTAGTATTATAATATATATTAACATATTTATAAACAAAAAGTACATTCAAATATTTATAAAAGGTCTATTACAACATGGTGATATTTAAAGATTTGCACTACATTAGTGTGCTAATTGAGATAATTATAATGGTAAGTCTTTCACAATAGACTATTGTAACTAATTGTAAATTTATTTTAAACCATAAATCATATTTAAAAGGAAATAATCTTTTCTTTTATTTTTGTTAAAAGGATACAATCATCATTACACCACCAAAAATGAACATAACAACAAAATCAGCTGTCCTTCCTCTAAAAGATCCCTCTTCCAACATCCTGCAATATCTGTATGTGAATATCATATTAAAGAAAAAATTAAAGCCTAAATTTCCAAAGAAAAGGAATGTTGTTAGTACTCTCCATAATTGAAATTTCTTCAATATAAGATTTGGATTGAAATATAAGTGGAATGGTGAAACAAGATCCAATTGCTGAAAAAAAGAAATAATAGACAGTAAATTAACATACAAAATGCATAAATTTGGTAATTAAATAATGATATATTCTAAACATCACATCAACCATGTAAAAAGCAACAAATCATATATTTTATTTTGACAGATTTAACTTTTTTCGCTCCGACTTTAATATCAATTATTGAGATAATTGTAAGTTAATTTTGAAACTTACTACAGCTAATGTTGTGATAACACAAGCCGTCGTATAGGCTCTTGTTACAGGAGGTACAAGCATGTACTCTTGAAATAATGTTTGATATGCCATTTTTAAAGAATACAAATAAAATATAACAATACACTACAACCGCATATTTAGTGCCAATAGTCAATTTCTATTCTGCTTGAAAATGATTGGACCACATCACACTTCAAAAGTAAGTACCTACGCAACGTTGTTGATATAATTGATATTGATAGTTTTGTAAAATGACAATGTCCTTCAATTCAACGTTCCGTCATTAAATAATATAAAGATCATACAAATTTTCCAAAATCATTAAAATTTTATATTTGTAATGCTATGACATATCCTTATTTCTATATTTTTATAAATGGCAGTAAAATAGTACTTGAAGGCTGTCTCGATTGAAAGAATTTATACTTTATTTTTAATTTAGGATAAATAATAACACTACATCACAAATCCTCAATAACAAACAACACATTAACTGGTGGTAGGTCACTGTTACCGGAGACTGCCTAGTTAGGTTCCACCAGAGCGCTTATTTCTACCGCCAAACAGTAGTGTGTAAATATAACTGTGTATTGGTTTGAAGGGCTCTGTGGCTAATGTAATTACTGGGGTAATAAGACTCAAAATCTTATATCTCAGGCGACGAGCTTAAGGAGCAGTGTATATAATCCTAACTAGCGCCAGATTGTTATGAGTGAGCATATTTCTTAACATTGGGTAAACATCCGGCTCGTCTCATGGGATATATTTGAATAAAAAAAATCTCAAAATATAAAGTTCTAATATAAAACGATACTATTTAAGATTTTTAATAATATACTTAAAAGAGAAAATAAGTTTGATGGCATTTATATACTCTATATCAATAATGTAGATATGTTACATTCTTTTTAATCTTCATTTTCGTTGACAATCGATAATATAAAACTATTAAAGAACTATATTATTTAATATAACCTACCGCAAGAAACAACAAAAACAGTTTTCAAATTACGTTTATTATCACGTATTTCAACTGTATAATCGATGGTTTAACTAAAAAAATTACTGACTATATCCTATCATAAACCCTTTAACCCAACTGAAAAAATGGATACGAAAGAAGTAATCGATCATCTAGTGGCTTTAAAGGTGATGCGGCTTACAAAGCCCGCCCTTATAAGTCCGAAAATTGTTACATGTGATTTTAAGGACTTGCCTGGTAATATTTTGAATAACTTTTTAAAAGATGATGCGACATCAGTTGTGCAGATGGAAACTTTAGCCGCTGGTCAATTTTTACTACTACCACAAAGTTTTGGTAACATTTATCTTGGAGAAACATTCTCATGTTATGTTTGTGTTCATAATGAGACCACACAAGCTGTGCAAAGTGTATCAATAAAAGCTGATTTGCAAACCAGTTCACAAAGAATTCCTCTGTCAACACAAAATCAATCTCCTGTTATGCTAGATGTTGATGAAACGTTAGGAGATGTTATACACCATGAAGTAAAAGATTTGGGTACTCACATTTTAGTTTGTGAGGTAACATATATGTCAAATTACAATACATTAGCTTCATTTAGAAAATTTTTTAAATTTGAAGTTATGAAACCTTTAGATGTTAAAACCAAGTTCTATAATGCTGAATCTGATGATGTGTTTTTAGAAGCACAAGTACAAAATATCACATCGGGGCCTATTACTCTTGAGCAAGTGTCTCTTGAAAGTTCTCAACATTTTATAGTGAAGTCACTGAATGAAGTAGATGATGATTTATCTGTTTTTGGTTATGTAAATTTACTTCAACCTCAAGAGAGCTGCCAATACCTATATCGCTTATCACCAAAAGAATTTCTTGCTAAAGAGGTGAAGTTAATGACGGCTGCAAAGAACATCGGAAAGTTGGATATTGTTTGGAGGTCTAACTTAGGAGAGAAAGGAAGATTGCAAACTAGTCAGCTGCAAAGAATTACACCTGATTATGGAGACATTCGTATAGTTTATGAGGATCTTCCAAGCAAAGTATCTGTCAATGAGCCCTTTAATTTCAAGTGTAAAATTGTTAATGCTAGTGAAAGAACTTTAGATTTAATATTAAAATTACGTTCCATACAAGATTCTAGTTTGTTGTGGTGTGCCATCTCAAACAGAAAATTAGGACCTCTGGAGCCTGGTGGCAGTAAATATATTGATTTAACGATTTTACCAATACGAACAGGACTTCACGCTATTACTGGTGTATCTTTGGTAGATCTATTCTTAAAAAGAACATATGATTATGATGATTTAGCTTCTGTTTATGTATATTAAAATTATAAAAACTTCATTCTTTTTCTGTTAAATAGGAGCTTTGAGTAATTTTTATATGTACATAATTTATTTAATTTCAAAATGTATTATAAAGTGTCGAATGATAGAAAAATATTATTTTAACTGTTATGGAGAAATATTTAATTTATCAAATATAAAAATCTTTATTAAAAAGTCTTTTTTTTTCTCTATTTAATTGACTGGGCCTGCAGAGTAGAAATATTTCTTTGATATTATTACACTTTCTGTAAACTATCTTAGACTGCACATGGAATAACATCATTATAGAAAATACGTCTTGTATTATATATTTAAATGCACATGAATAATTGAAAGTATTATATTACAGTATAAATAAAGAAATTTATAAATAAAAATAAAGAAATAATTTTAATTTATAAAATGAATGGACTAAATCAACAATTTTTTTGAAAACATTTGGGAGAATAAGATATTGTTTATTTATTTGTTATCATTGGTTTCGTACAGATATTTAACTACACTTTGCGCACAGATGCATTTTACTAAGGAAGAAAATGTAATGATTTCTAAATTCCTTTAACCTTAACCTAAAGTTAGTACTTTATATATTATTGTAAATATTTTTTTTTTTTGTATAGTGTTTTTTTTCTTGTAGGTAACTATTTCTTTGTAATCGATAAATCGGTAAACACATGCTAAAGTAATTTATCTTATCCATGGTGACATCCATATACGTCAAAGTCAAACTGAAAGTTTAATGGTAGCGTTTTAAAGAAAAAAAAGTGTCCAGAAATAATAATGGTATTAACAAAAGAATATCGAATTTGTATGCCTATGACTGTAGAGGAGGTAAAATTTTTAGCATCAATGCTCGACTTTATTTCATACTAACAACTTATTACATGTCCTAAAATGTTTTTAATTTATTTCAATTTTATTTTAGTATCGCATTGGACAACTTTACATGATAGCTCGTCATAGCTATGAGCAATCGACTAACGGTGAGGGTGTAGAAGTTATTGCTAATGAACAAGTAAATGACGATGTCAATGGAGTAGGACAATTTACTGAAAAGAGGATACATTTATCCAGGTATATTTATTAATAAACTATAATGATTAAAGTGAGGTAACGTATAGAAAATTTTCATATCAAAAGTCCCCGTCTAGCATTTTTCATATTTTGCATGTTTGATTTCACAGTCACCTACCTTATTGGGTCCAGGCTCTAATTCCTAAAATATTTTATGTTACTGAGAAGGCATGGAATTTTTATCCTTATACAATAACAGGTAAGTTTAATCTTTAAATTGTCATTTTTGGTTAACAAAAACATTAGATATGTGCTTAAAAAGTTAAGAGTATAGTTACAAGTAAAGAATGACAAAAGTTTGTAGTTAAAAAAATAAATTCCACCAAATATAAATGTTTTAGTTGTAACCAAGAAAAACTTGTTTTCTTTTGAAATATATTTATTCTTTTTTGTAGTACTCATATAATAAATTTCTTTTCATATTTTGAAATTATTGGTTAAAAATTTTTCAATAATGAAAAATTTATTTGTAGGAACTATCATCAATAATAATTTAAAAAAGTGCTTACATTGATAATTTTCAAATAGTACACATAATAGTAATATATGTAGAGTTGTAAACATGTAATGATGTGTCCATTTTAGAGATGCTTTTATGTTCCTGATCTATATTGCAGTTGATTGAAGACTATTTTATTGCTTGTTTTATTTCATAATTTTAAATAAATTTTATTTATTTCATGGACAATGCATCACCTCTAAAGAATATACGGTATGTTATAAATGCTTATTGTTAGTTATGGTTTCTTTTTAAAAAGAATTAAAAATAATTATTATAATGTTTTTCAGTGTTCTTTCATCCCAAAATTTTCTATTTCTATTCAAACAAGATATGAAGATAATAATGGATCTACAGAAAATGTAAGTTTATATTATAAAGTTAATATTCTGATAATTATACATTTTTTCTATATAAGCCCAAGATATTGTAAAAACATTTAATCTGTTTAACTGGCTTGCAATGTGTGGCAGTAATTGCATTTCTGTATTCCAACTGTTATTTTCTTTTTATTAGATACAGAAATATATTTTAAAACAGTACATAAAGTTGTATTCATAAAGGTTTTCCAAAGTAAACAGTTATAATTATAATAATGATGTATACTTTTTAAATATTTAGTGTTTAGGATTGACAACTGAAGAGTTAGAGGTTAGAGAAGTAGATATTATAGATATTGCTTATGATGAGATTAAACCCCATCACTATAAGGAAGCTGAAGATCCAAAATTCTATAAATCTGAGAAATCAGGTCGGGGACCTCTAACAGAGAATTGGAGAGAAACTCATCAACCAATAATGTGCTGTTATAAGTGTGTAAATGTAAAATTTGAAGTTTGGGGTCTACAAACAAAAGTGGAAGACTATGTGCAAGGGGTATGTTTGACAATTTTTTAAATATAAATGAATGTCGTATTCAAACTTAAATAAATAAACAAAGTGATTATTTAATATTTTCTGAAATTAATTTCCTGATCGGTATATTCTTATTTTTATATACTCTTGGTATACATTGCTCAACATTTCACTTGTCATCTTGAGGCTAAAGATTTTAAGTTTTGATGCCATAAAAATTTCACTAGATACAATGTCCATGTTTTTGAATATTCAAAAAATCAGCCACATCCTCACTCCACAAATACCTTAGTCTCTCCAGATGAAAGTCTTCAACTTGTGCATTCCTCTCGCCCTTACCTATTGTGCCCAAACATGGCACTTGGCCATCGTACTAGTACACCAATTCAAAGTCAACATCTAGCGACAGGGAGAGCTGTGCTTGGCATTTCTCTCAGGAACAATATAAGAAACGAAGAATATCGACGAAGAATTAATGTTGTCAATATAGCTCTCAAAATATGCAAGTCTTTTGTGTCAGTGGCTGATGACTGAGGAAAGTTCTAAAGTGGAGGTTCCGTACTAGAAGGCGTATAAGACGCCCGCCTTCCAGCTAGACCGAGACTGCTACGTAAGAGCAGTCGGAAATGGTTGGATGCGAAAAGCTGAAGACCGCATTTCATGGAAGGTGTTGGAGACTGCTCAATATCCAGCAGTAGATTAATAAAGGCTAATAATGATGACAATGCTCTTGTACTTGGAACACAATGATTGTTTATATCCTGTTCTGTTTTTACTAAATAGGGTTTTCATAATATTATAGGCAATCAAAGAAATCCTTCTTCTTGGACATCGTCAAGCATTTACCTGGATGGATGAATGGTACAACATGACTATTGATGATGTAAGAAATTACGAG
The DNA here is from genome assembly GCA_033220335.2 of Troides aeacus. Lineage (NCBI taxonomy): Eukaryota > Metazoa > Arthropoda > Insecta > Lepidoptera > Papilionidae > Troides > Troides aeacus. Next base: position 4,794,932 of record CM067270.1, read on the forward strand.
AAGGACATGCAAGAAAAGACCAATTTGAAGGTATTTGCAATTAAAATTGTTACATTGATATATATATTTTTTAAAAGTATTTACAGAACTTTGGCATTATTTTAGGTTAAGGTGTGTATAGAAAACCTGGACGACGCGGAAAACAGTAAAGTTTCCTCATCTCAACCACAAACTCCAAAAACGCCAAAAAGTGGTTCAGGGACACCATCAGCCGAGACAAAGTCTTGGTTTTCCTGGTCATAGTTATTTTAATGTAATAAAATTGAGTTTTGTAGTTATGTATTGAAGGAATGTTTACCAAACTTGCATCAAAACCATTGAACATTTAAGTATATAACTGTCAATTTAAAAAATGAAATTAGCGTAATGATATTTATTGTAGAAGACCATGACAGGTTTTTTTTTTTTGTAGAATGAATATTTCTGTTATATTCTATTTAGTTTTAATTATTCATATAACTTTGAATATTACTTAAACTAATTTTTAGTATTGTTGGAAGGGATTCCTTGTTGTGGTTCTGATACCAGTGACCATTTTTTTCTCATAATAGTAGTGTGTAAACATTACTGTATTCCATTTTGAAAGATGCTGTAAAAGCTACACTATGTAAGTTATAATCTCAAGGTGTTGTACTAATAATAATTAATTATTTTTAGTTATGTCATTGCTTTAGTATGTCAATCCATTTCGGTTTGCTTGGTGGTACTAGCGATGCTTTTACGTAGGTTAATAAGACTGAGACCGATATAGTTCCGTTTGTGAAGTGATCCCGAACGACGAGCGAAACACGGAGTTCCATTCCCCATGGACCTAGAACTTCCGATAAATGAAAAGATCACTAGGAAAGTTGTTTACTGCAAAAATAACAGATTTCGTGGATATGTGACGATCACTAATTTGCACTTGGTTGGCGTGGTAGAAGTATTGACTTTCTCGTTGTGAAAAATTTATTATTGTCTTATATGGTGCAGTCAATTGACTATTAGATATTCTTTTTCACGTTAGTTATGCTAAGTTAGTAAAATTTTTTTACTTAATTTAAGAACTTTCATTCACTTATTAATCGTCAGAATCCACCACCTATTGGCAAAAGAAATGCCTGGGACCTGAGAAGAACAAAAGCAAGAAACTCAGCGGAATATATATACTTATATTCGTATTCAATCCTAAAATGTCTTACATGTCGAGTAACATACTGCTTAAGAATTGGCGCGTATTATATCCACATATTATTGGCATTCCGATGCTTTTCAACGCTGTAGTATCCTTTATTAGTTAATAATTTTTTTACTTTTCCTTTAAAATGGTCAAGAGGCAAATCTATTACAATTATCGGGATTTTATTATTAATGTAACGTTAATTTTGTGCAGGCGAAATTATGGCGTCGCAAGCATATTTTTGTTTCTAGTATTTCTATCGTGATGTCATTGTGTTTAGTGTACGTACACATTAAGATTTTGACGGACATACGGATTATTACAATATACATATTGTAATGGTTTGTCAGTAACTCCTCCGTACTAAATATGTCTTGAAGTGAATCGCGAGCTCTAAGATTATATATTGCACGAACTGCTCTTTTTTGGGGTATAAAAATGGATTGAATATTGGCAACCTTACCCCACAGTAGAATACCGTAGGCCAATATCGTGTGGAAATAATTAAAATAAACGAACCTGGCAGTTGTAACATCAGTCAGTTGTTTGACTTTCCTAACTGTGATTTCCCTGAGTTCAGCCTTTCCGCAAGGCTTAACAAATGGAAATTCCACTGTAGTCTTGAGTCTAGTGTATCTAAAATACAGTTTAATTTTTAACGTTGATAATCTCAATATATAGTACTATTTGATACTTATTTTTTAACGTTAGTTAAAGCGAAGTTTACTTATTTCGTTTTTTTAATGTTTAGAACTAGATTATTAGCCGTAAACCATTGTTGTACCTGTTACAGTACACTGTTTACATTGGACGTTGTCATGATTATTCTTGTTTTTATTAAATTTGATCATGAAAAAGGTATCACCTGCGAAAAGTACAATGTTACTCACATTTCTCATAGAGAAAAGGAGGTCATTATTACAAATCAAAAATAGAAACAAACCTAGATTGGATCCTTGTGGAACATCCATTTGTACGATCAGAGGATTTGGCTCTATTAACAGCAACACAACCCTTTGACGGAGATACGAAGCAATAAGCTCAAGATACAGGCTTTTGACGTACTCGTGAAACCTTATATAACGTTTCGTGGCGTTGAGGTTCGCAACTCGTCGCGTCTCGTCTCCCGTGGGAGCGAAAAATGGGCTGCCGATAGCCACTTTGCTACTTTGAATGTCAGAGAAGGTATGAAAGATAAAATTGATAAAGTATGTGAGACGATAAAGGAAGGAAGATTTGATGTTCTGTGTGTAAATGCAGCCGAGCGGAAAGGATGCGACACCACCATATATGGACCTTACTCCGCCTACTGGTCATGAGTCCTTAAAACTAACAAAGAATGTCAGAGAGTTGGTGTGCTGCTTTCTGCTAGAATGAACGAATTTGTGACTGACTTTGGTTGTGTGAATCCTCGACTGATCTGGGTGATGTTGACGGTTGGCCTTACCCAAAGCATTCTAGGGGTGTATGCTCCACAAGATGCGGTATGGAACCGGTCCTCGAGAACTCAAGCCGAAACGGGATGAATTTTGGCATAGTTTATAAGATGTTCTGAATAAATGTAAGCATAATGAAAAAATTTTAATGCTTGGAGATTTTAATGGATGGGTTGGAGTGCAGCGTGATGGATATGAAACTGTGTTAGGAAAATTCGGTGATGAAAATGGAAAGAGTCTGCTTGAGGTCCGCTTGGACTAGAATCTTGTGGTAACAAACACAATGTTTAACCCCCAAAAAGATCCACATGTTTACAAGAAAATAAGGAAACCAGGAAAGTATGATTGATTTTTTAATGGTAGATAAGACCTTGAGAAAGAAAGTGCTAGACACTAGGATATACCGTGGCACTACCATCGACACTGATCATTTCCTGGTGTTGTGCCGAATAAGGCGGATCTTTAGGCGATGGCGGTATAGTGTTCGGGAACCCATTAGTGCACTAGAATGAGTGAAAGTCGAGGTTTTTCAAGATTATGAAGTGAGTGAAATAAGAGTAAATTGATTATTAAGTTTGGCAGATTAGATGGAATGTGTGAGGTTGAAGAGTTATGGAAGTCAATCAAGGATGAAGTCATGAACGTGGCCACTGATGTCTATGGTATGAGTTAGAGAAGAAAAGGAGGTATTTTGAAGACTGTAAGAGAGAAAGAGGATATGCAAATGCCAAATCCCGGTAGGGGTAAAACAGAGTGGGGATGAAAGTATTATTAGTATGAAAGAGATTTTAGATGCTATGAATAGTATGAAGTTGGATAAGGCTGCAGGGTATGATAGGATTACGGTCGAGATGCTGAGAGCTAGACAGGGCGTGGGAGCTAGCCAGCCGTACTACCGTTTCAACCTTTGTTGCAGGAGCGGCAAAGTGCCAGAAGACTGGTGCAAAGCCGTAATCATTCTGATATATAAAGGAAAAGGGTCGCAGCAAGACTGTAAAAACTATCGTGGCATTAGCTTACTGAGCGTCGTGGGCATACTGTATGCAAAGGTACTGATTAAAAGAGTGATGAATGAAACTGAAGAGAAAATTTGGAATGTACGAGTAGGATTTAGGAGTGGAATGGGATGTATGGACCAAGTCTTTTTCTTACGTAGCATAACCGAAAAATGTTTGGCACATAGCCAAAAGGTCTATTGCGTTTTCGTAGATTTGGAAAAGGCATATAACAGGGTGGTGAGGAACGAATCGTGGTCCATATAGTCTGCTTATGGGGTAAACAGCTCGCTGATACGAGCACTGAAATCACTTTATGTGGATTCTAGTGCTTGTGTCAGGATAAACGGGGCTTACTCAGACTGGTTTAGCATCGAGAAGGGTGTTAGACAGGAATGTGTTGCCCCGCCGTGGCTGTTTAATCTAAATAGATTATTAGACAATTGCTTGAAAGATTTGAAAGATAGTGAGTATGGACTAAAAATGAATGCGTTGACCGTCAAGTGCCTCCTACAAGCCGATGATCAAGTTTTATTATCATCTTCGGAGAGGGAGTTATAAGCGATGGTAGACATGGTGCATGGTGCTTTAACAAGCAAAGAAATGAAAGTGAATGTAAGCAAGACTAAAGTAATGGTTTCTGAAGGAGAAGAATGTATAACATACTGTGACGTTATGATTAAGGGCAAAAAGTGAAATAAGTGAAAGAATTTGTATATCTGGGTTCACAGTTTACGAGAGAGCAAATTTGATGGTCATATTGAAAGAGGGGTTTTGAAAGGGAATCAAGTCAATGGGGCACTTCATAATTTTATAAATAGCCGATCTCACAAAGAGTCGTTCGTATCACAAAGAGCACGACTGGCTGTGCACAGAGGCGTGTTGATCCCCACACTGGTGTATGATAGTGAATGTTGGGTATGGCAGAAGAAACATGAAAGTAGGATTAATGCTGTGGAGATGAGAAGTCTGAGAAGTATAACTGGAGTGAAGCAGATGGACAAAGTGAGGAACAATGTGATAAGGAAGTGGTGCGGCGTGGGCGAAGATGTAGTGACAAAGATAGAGAAAGGGTTGCTTAGATGATTCGGCTATGTTGAAAGAATGGATGAAAGAAGATTAACGAAAGAGGTATACAAGGTAAGAATGATTGGAAAAATCGGTGCAGGTCGACCTATGTGAACATATTTCGATCAAATCGAAGATGTCCTAAAGAAAGGCTGGGTCAAGAGTACTCGTAACCGACGAGCATGCATGGGGACGCTCATGAAAGTGGAGGAAGCGAGACAGGTGTGCCAGGATCGTAGCAAGTGGAGCGTGGTGGTCTCTGCCTACCCCACTGGGAACGAGCCGTGATATATATGTATGTATGTTTAACATTTTGCTGTTTTTCCACTACGTCAAATATATGTTTGAGGAATACAACTTCAGGGTCGGTACTAGACCTTACGTAAAGCCATGTAGCTGCATGTAGAAAAAATTATTAATATTAAAATAAACTAAGCGTTTTTCAATTACTTTTTTCATTTAATTTTCTTTTTATTTAGTGATGGTGGTATAAATGATATAGGTCCATAGTTTCCGGGTTCGGTTATATCACAATTTTTAAACAATTGTTTAATTTTGCTCTGTCCCGTTAAATATGGAAATATTACTGCTTCAATACATTTGTTAAATATAAAAGCTAGGTTGAGCAGCAACGTTAAGAATAACTGAAGTTATCTTTTGAACTGAAATATACCAACAATCGACACTTTAAATTTAGACTTTTAAATGTTTTGATAATGTCGACTGGCATAAATTGATTATATTTAAAGTATGTTTGACTAACCCAAATACTATTTCTTAAATAATAAATCTTTATAATTAATAATAATTTTTATGAGACGACTTAAGAGTAAATTTTATTGTACGTAAAGAATTTTTAAAGGTATTTATCAATTCTTGTTCTGTTTTTATTATACTGTTAATAATGTTTAGTTTTATTGGTTCTTCATCAGAGTTTATTCTTTTAGTAATACTTGTAATAACGTTCCACGTAGCTTTTATTATCAGATTTTAATATTTTATTTCTAATATAAATAGCCTTAGCTTAAATACAGACCTTTTCAAAGGTTTTTGAATAATTATTCACATATTGTAAGATTATTGGATTATATTTTTTTATGTTGTATACCTCATATAATTTATGTCTACTTCTGAATATACCAACAGTTGCCCAGTCACAAAAGTTTATTTTCAAAACTTTTAATAGAAGTTTTCGGCTTAACATGCGATTAAACTCAGTTAAAAATAAATAATTATAAAATCGACAGTATTTTTAAAAATATAACTTCTCTTGATGTTTATAAGTCGATAATCCTCTATATAATAATACAATTTACCATTTAAAGTGTATTTTTGACCATTACGATCTGACCTTAAATTCCTGATTACTACAGCATCTGATACCTCATAGTGACAGAACACGTTATGGATAGCAGGTTGCAATCGTATCGCCTACGTGAGATGGCTTAGAGAACAAATTTTCTAAGTAAAATATTTAAATAGGTTTAATAATCAATGACAAAGAGACGATTTCGTTAAAATATCTATAATGAAATCTCCACAAACAATTATAGTTGTTAACACGTATGAACGCTATCTCTATGAGATGATGATGGATAAACAGACAATGTTCTGACGAAGTTTACATGTAGTTGGATCAAAGTTTCACTCTGAGGAATTCATTTAATAATTTATAATTTCGAATATTTGGTATTAAACCATTTTTAGTAAAGCAATGCTCCGTAAAACACAAAATATCATCAAATTTATTCTAAAATAATTCTACTTCGAACTCCTTGCTGCCTAAGTCTTGTGTGTCGTGATGAACGATATTTATTTTAGATAGCTTAGGCCAGTAGTCGGCAAACTTATTAACCAAAGAGCCAAATATAAATATTACAATAAAAAAAAATAGGAGCCAAATCTGCTTGTGTAGTAAACTTTTATGGCACTAAATAAAACTAAATTTTATAGTTATTAAATATTTATTAATGCGAACAATGTGCTTGCATCTCCTTGGAAAATTTGAGTAATAATTTTAAATGTTAAAGTGTAAGTTTTTTTTTAAATGAAAATGTTATTGCGTCTTTTGTGGATATTTGTGTGTGCAGAGCCGCACTTAAGGAGCCATAGAGCCACATGCGGCTCTGGAGCCGCACTTTGCCGACCCCTGGCTTAGGCTTTGTCAGTTTAAATCTATGCACTCTTGGCTACTCTCATGGGAACATGTAGCATTATGACGCCATGGTTGTTCTTCCTGCTTATGAGTAGGTACATAGGGAGATCAAGTTGTTAGTTGTATTGTGAATTTTAGTGTTAATTGACATCATAATTATTTTTTAATTTAAATAGTTATTTCCTCTGAAATGAGACAGAGATTTTTGTTTAGACAATGAATTATACTAATTATTAACAATTTCATATAATTATTAAAATACAAAGCTTAATTGTAAAATACCATCCATGAGGAATGAGTTTTTTATTTTAGTTATTTGCCGTTTTTTATGTATCGTATTTGCGAAATGGTAAAAATGTGTTTCTAATGTTTAAATAAATTGATGTAAATTGATTTCTACACAAGCAATATGATAGTACAAGCAGTTATCATTTTTTGATATCAATACTAAGATAAAAATAACAGGTCATGTAACTTGAAGGTTTAATTTCCTTTGATGTTATAAGGTTTCAGTTCCCTTTGTGGATGTTAATTTTGTCTTCAAAATGTGTGATACGAATTATAACAAACCTCTTGAATAATAAAATAATTATAATTGTCTAAAGTTACTATATCAATAATATTTATTACTCTGTAATGGTAGTAAATTATTTTAGAATCTAGCATTTTTTTCTGCATAAAAAAAAACATAGAAAAGCTATTATTAATGAAACTTTTCTTAGCTCTGCTAACTCTTATCATTTGGTTACTATAAGTAGTTATATTAGTAAACATTTTGTTTAAAATAATGTTTAGCTTTGGGTTTCGCCTCGCAATATGTAAGATTTTTTTTACCAGATACTTGAAAATGTTTTTAGAAAATATATTCGATGTTATCACTCAAAAGTTATTTTATTTTCTACCTTGTTATTGTACGACAAAGTGATGAAATAAACGGGACTGTAAATAATAATAGGTCTTTACCTATGAAATTGCCGTTCTGCAGTACTGGTCATTGCAAATCATAATAATTTTCGTTTGGCTAAGAATTCTAATTTCAAATTAATTTTATTTTAAAAACATGGAATTCTCTTTCGAAAAGTAGTCATTTGTTTGTTGATTACTGTTACATTTTCATCGCATTTCAATCTTTTTCGTCATCATGGATACGTTAAAAATTCGTGTAATTATGGAATATAAGTACCGTCGTTGCAGCAACGCGACACAAGCGGCACGCAACGTCAACGACGTTTACGGAGCTAACACTATAAACCAAAGCACCACCTGTTATTGGTTTGCTCGCTTCCGTTCTGGAAATTTTGACCTGAAAAATGAGCCTCGCGGTCGTCCGAAGACTTTGGTCGACAATGACCAATTAAAGGCGATTGTGGAAACTGATGATACACAATCTACGGCTGAATTAGCAGCAGCTTTCAAACTTGGCGTTAAAACAATATTGGTTCATTTGCGTCAAATTGGCAAGGTAAAAAAGCTTGACAAATGGGGGCCCCACGAACTCAATGATCGCCAGCGCGAAGTACGCGTCGAAACGTGCCTTGCACTGCTCAACAGACACACAAATGAAGGACTTTTGAACCGCATTGTTACCTGCGATGAAAAATGGATTCTGTTTGATAACCGCAAGCGCTCAGCAAGTTGGTTGGATCCTGGTTCAGCACCTAAACAATGCCCTGAACGAAAACTTACCCCTAGAAAAGTGATGGTCACTGTTTGGTGGTCTAGCGCCGGTGTGATTCATCACAGCTTCTTACCAAACGGGGTGAGCATTACTGCAGATGTGTACTGTGAAGAACTGAACACAATGATGGTGAAGCTGGCACATCTCCAACCAGCTTTGGTCAATCGCTCGTCTCCACGGCTCCTGCACGACAACGCGCGACCTCATACTGCACAGTAGACGGTTTCCAAGTTGCAAGAACTGGGTTTGGAAGCTCTCCGTCATCCGTCCTACTCACCAGACCTTGCGCCTACAGATTTCTGCTTTTTCCAGAATTTGGATAACTTCTTAGCGAGAAAAAAATTTAATACCCGAAAGGCAGTACAAAATGCCTTTGAAGAATTTGTTGCTTCCGGTCCAGCTGATTTCTTTAAGAATGGCATCAATAAACTGCCACTGCGTTGGCAATAATGTATTGATTACATGGGTGATTACTTCGATTAATACAAATGAAAAATATATGAAAAAAAATCGTTTAAATTTTTTCATGCAAAACGGAAATTTCATAGGTAAAGACCTAATAATGAGGAGATAGGATATCACTACATTTATTTTATATTTTTCTTCTTTTTGATTATAAAGACGAAATAATAATCTTAGACGACATTATTATTTATTAATGTTTGTAGATAATTGTTAATAACTTATTTAGTAATCTTTATAAAAAATCTAAATAATATTAAATCTGTCCAGTTTTATTTTCCCATTTGCTTAAGGCTCTCACTGATCCATTGTAAATGGGTTCCGATGCTTGTGTAAACTCCTGGTATATTTGGCAACGCACAGCTTAATCCGTAGCTGGTGATTCCTTGTAATTTACCTCCGCACATCATCGGTCCTCCGGAGTCACCCTACTTCAAAGTAATACAATATTGAAGTAATTTTAAACATATGTTAAATAAATTTTTGTAAACAATAAAAAGCAGAAGCGCGGATAGGAAATCGTTTAATTACGTCGTAACACAAAGGCCTCTAGTTCGATTCTGGAATAAGATATAATGGCATTTACGACCTTATATTCGACCTCGTTTTTTATTCACATCAAAGCCTTTTCAATTAAAAATATATAATATAGTAAGAAAAATTAAGACAAAGTATTGTTGAACTGAAAATGACGGGGCGACCAAATAGCAACAATGTCAAATGTTAAATGAAAATGAAGCTTTAACCTAGTTTTGATTTTAATATGTAATTTAAAATGTCATTGAAATAAAACAAAAAAACTACCTGACAAGCATCTACACCATTTCCAACTGCGCATAACATTCCACTATCGAAGGAAGGTGCCAGAAATGGGCCTAAAATATTGGTACATTCATCTAGTGAAATGATATTTACTGTTGCGGCTCTCAAGCGATTGGAATAAGTTTGAGTTACGACGTCTATGTACCCATAGCCGTATATGATACACTCACCTGTAAATATTTTTTTTCTATTTAATATTGTCCGTAGATTTTTTATGTCATGAAAAATAAATGTATTTATTTATGGGCAACAGTCTAACGTGGTTTAATTTTTCCGGAGAGACAATATTCCATGAGTTCATTTTATTGAATTTTCTCTATTCTAAAACATATTGTGCTTTCGAGTTCAAGCGAGGAGCTTGTTCAGAACTCAAAATTATGCCTATGCCACTAAAAAAAAATCTTATGGGGAATTGGTTACAATATATCTACAACCACTAAAAACTAATAAGTGTATTGATTTCTTCCCGGCGATGGTTAACAGCATATTAAGTTTGAAGATCCGTATTTTGAGCGGTGGGTGAAGCCGGAAATGAGACGATTTTTAAATTATTTTATTGTTTTAACAGTATGGTGTGAATATGTATTTTAAAAACATAAGTATATGTAGTCGGTATTACGCTGTAAATGTTAATGAGGCAGTAAAAATATTTGTGTTATCAGTGTGCCCCGTAGTTACCTGATAAACCGAATGATGTGTTTGGTAGTAAGGAATCCTCGGGCCAAGTAATATTATACGCGCCATCTATGCGTAACAAGGCGATGTCGTGAGCGCTCGTGTATCTGAAACCATACAAAATACAGTTTTATAACACAAATAAGATAGAAAACTCTGTTCTAACGCCTTGACTAAGTTTTTATTTATATATATCATCGTTTATTTTAACTATATTAAAATATTAGTATAAGCTCGTTGAAAGTTTTTATAATACAATTTGCACGGAAATTTATTTTTAAATGGGCTATGCGGGTCGATCCATTTGGTTTTTACCATAACGTGTACATCACATTTGTTTTAGAAACATTCGTGATTTGTAACAAATAAAAGTTTTATTCTCTTTTCGCTACTAAGTATTCCACAAGTTTTTCATCTTATTCGAAGGAGCGACGAGACGATCAAAACGTTCACTTGATTAGTTATACGATTACCCATAACATCGTGGCATTAGTTAGGATGATACACATGCAGCACTACTTTGTGCTCGTCGCTTTGAGATATAAGATGTTAAATCTTGTTACTCCAATAATTTCACTAGCTACACCGCCCTTCAAACCGGAACACAAAAATGTATGCACACTGCTATTTATCGGCAGAAATAGGCTCCTCAATAGTGCCTAGACCATCTCTGGCAATAGAGCTCTAACAGCAGTGCCGGGGCCATAGGACGAGATCTCGGTAGAAAGGATGTTTTACCTATATAGGAGAATTATTAGCCTAAAGAAACTTTACAGAAAAGTCTAACAGCTTGTCAGAAAAAATGTATTTATGCATAAAAAAATTATTTAGAGCAAAAGTAGAAATGAGCGAAAATATAATAGTATTTTATACTTTCTTGTTTTTAAAACATAATATTTATTTAATAAGTTGAAAATATTAATATTTTAGTATATGTAATTATAGTTCTTTACAGGTTAAAACCCACACAATCCTCGTAACTTTGCTAGTTACTATTTACTTGTTTAGTATACATATAAATAATATATATAAATAATAAGAATGAGAAAAATTAACGTATATGAACTATACCTATCATATTCGGGGTGCCCGATTACTTCCAATACTCTTGTTTGTGTTGAAGAATTATTTCCACATAAGTTACTGAATTGTAATGTATATTGATATGAAGCTTGGACACAATGTGCAGCAGTCACGGCAACGTTTCGAGTCAACAGCACTGCACCACACAAATGATGGTGACTTTCAGTTTCTTTCAGCATTACTATTCGAACTTGAGAACCTTAGGAATATAATGATATTCACAGTAACCGATGAAGTATCAGTTACGATAATAGCATTTAAAAATAATTATTTGTATACGGTTTACCACAATCGACTTCAGTTCCACCAACAACTCGTTTGACTCTTCTACATTCTGATAGTAAAGATAATAATAGTATAATTATTAATAATGTTAAAGTACAATGCAACTGAATCGACGTTGCGTAACTAGACATGACAATAGCGATACTAATGTGTTCATAGTGTAACATATTTCTTTTACACATTAATTCGCGAATCATTGCAAAGTTTTAATTATAAAAACAATCGTGACGGTTTTGTAGATAAAGTAACTTATTTAAACACTTATACGTTGATAGTCTTTGATAAAGCGGTTAAAGTAAACACATGGTTAGAGCTAAGGTTTAGGTTTAAACCTTTTTGTAAAAAAATATTGGTAGATTTAAGCTGGAAACAATGAAATATTAACGCAAAATTATTAATTCTACAATAAAGAAAATTAATAAAATAACTAAATAAGATAATTTAAACAAATTCACAATTAGTTTGATGATCTGTTTTGAATATGCAGAGCGAGTATATAATAGTATAGTTATATAGGTTTTAAAATTTTATAACTTGCGTCTAGCCTTAATTTTAAAATTAATATTGTTATGTGCATTGTATCAATCGGTGAACAAAATTATATGATTTATGTTATTCTATTAGACGTAAAATTCACATTCTTCAGCCTAACCTGTTTCAGTTTTTTACTCTCTGTTAAGCCGCCCAGCTATAGATCTGATGACATCAAAGAAGTTCTTCTCGTATTAACAACAACGACAAACATGCATCGCGAGCATCAATACAAATGAAATAAAATATGATTTATCACAAACTTGCATAATGTGGTAAACTCTAATTAAACTATCTAATTGGGTCAATTATTATTTACATGTAAATTGGTGGTTTGCGAGAGTTCTATATATACATCATAAGTATGTAAAAAATTGTCGTAATATAGAGATGTGAAAAATACTGAAATGATTTGTGGATAATTATTCGTTTGTCGTTGTACCACATGAACTCATTTCCTATCTATAACAAAAAATTAGATATGTATAATGCATTACCTTCAAGAAAGGTTATAAATATCTTTATCGATATTTATATCCTTACTTGCAATACACACTAACAACTGATTAGTAATTTATGGCCCTTATAAACAATTGTTAAATATAACACAATTTTTTTGCTTACGGGTATCAGATAGAACAATGTAATAAGAAATAACTGAAAGTGTTATTTATTGGTGAAATAAATAACCTCAGTCTTTAAGTGCGCTCATTTTGTTGGAAATACCTATTTCGTATTATTGTTGTCGGTTGCATGTGATGCCAGAACGCAGCGACAACAGACAGGTGGGAACGAGTAGCGGGCGAGGTTTATATAACACGAGGGCGCAGTACTCCGCCGACCGCCGAACGCCGGGGCACACCGGGCGCGGCACACCGCGATGGACCGCGCGAGCGGCGGCCCGCCGACTTCGCCCGCGCACTCCGGCTTCGGCGCTTTCTGCAGCGCCATCTCCGACACGCTCTCGGTACGTACCCGCGACGGGGACACCCCTCCGCGCCGCCCCCACCTTTAGCGACATAAAAGCGCCAACGCATCTTCTCGCCTAAATTCCGTTACCGATAGCTGAAGAGTAGCGTAAATAACTTTCATGCACGTGGTCGTCGAGGCCGTTCGGTACCCTCAACTAGCACAAATCATTGACCAAAAGAAATTGAAGATGTCATTGGGAGAGAATAAAAAAATATAAACAAGTTTATTATTAGAGTGCTCGCTTGGGCCGGGTCGCACGGCCGTGATTTGTCCGATGGCTGTGATATACCGAAATACCCGCGCAATAAACGAACCGCCGCGCGACGTACAAAGGCCGAGCGTGACATCGGGCACTCGTGCGAACTCTTCAGCTCGGTTACCACGGCTGCCGGCACGCGTTAGCTCTCCAGAACAGAACTGAGCTGTTCCGCGCTGCGTCCCATACTCCGTTATTTGCTTCGTCTCCGGTCATCGTTATAGGTATTACAGATATATTGAACTCTCACTATTTTCAGTCGCTTTCAAAACAACAGCTTTTTCCGTTTTTGGCTTATAATAAATCAAAGAAGAAACTAAAATAGTTCATTATTTAACTACTCTATTAAAAACATTCATGTTCATTCCATTATATTATGATTACGCAAAGACGTATTCTATTATATATTCTTGGAGGATTAATTTTAAAGTGCGCGCCTCGCCGTACGGCACGTTTGTTTTTATATAAACCTCTATGAAGTAAGCACTACAGTCATTTGTTTGTAAACTAACTGAGTTTGTATAAATGTGATGATGAAGTAAGAAGAAAACTATTTCCCCCACATATTCTCCCTAAAATTAAAAGAGCTACTACTTAGTAAATATTTTACAAACGGGCTTTAATTTCGATTGGAACATATTTGAGCCAAATCATATTTCTTCCATGCTTTTGATGCGGCTTTTTACATTTTCCTGTGATTGTTAAAGTTGGGACATTAGTGTATTACTCATACAGTTTTCGATTAGTCCTATCGTCCATTGGCAATAGCTGATAGCGATAGTGATGTACAACGTTAGACGGTTTCTATCCGTTGCCAACAGGTAACTTTAGTTTAGCGTGCCGCGCAAATAAATTCACACTGTGGCCTCGAATTTTTTAATTATTGTGTAGTTAAATTAGAAATCTATTATTTTCTATGTTATCATACAATTTTTATCCATAAAAGATTTTTTTTCTATAACGGGATATGTATAATTAGTTATTAAATAGATTTATTATAAAGTTTATAGGGTTAAATTTATGAAATATTTAACGCTTAAAATGACGAGAAACTGTCATACTAACATAATCCTTTTGGTGTTTTATTATAATTATAACATGTTTTGGTAAAGGTAAAGGAGGTAAAGGAGGTAAAGGAGTTATTAAATTTAGTATTTTAATCTGTTTTTTAGCATATACAAAGGTGTACTGAAAATAAGCTTAATAAAGAATACATGTAAGTACTACTATGTTACAGTCACTGGTCTAATGGTTTCGAAGATGACTGATTTTAAACAATTTAAACCATTAGATTTTATACATGACATCTACTTTTACAAGCCAATAAAAAGTGTTCCCAGAACGGACAGACAGATATACATACTACCCAAGACATACTACAGATAGACATACACACAATTTTTTTAAATAATTATTTATATTATGTGAAATTTTATGACTTTGAAATTAAAAACAGATACTTAAATTTTGTTTCATATAGACTATGAATCCTATAGATTTTGAATTTTTGTCGTAATTTATGTAGTATAAATACAAAAAATTATAAATATTTATAATAAAATGGTTTAAAAAATAATCTTTTATAACTATTATAGACGTACAAAAATAAAGTAATACATTTTATAAACTCTTGGCACTCGCGCTAATAGAATTATTAAACAGTGTTACTACATGTCACCAAATTATTTTGAACATCTGTTTAATAATAATTTATATATGTCGGTGTGTGCAGAAATTAACAGTAAAAAAAATGATTTTTTCTTTTAATTATTGCTTATGGTATTTAACGCTGATTTATTTATTTTTTTTTTAAGCCATGAAATGTTTATATATAAATACTTGCTATGAAATAATTTCTAGTTTAGAATAAAACACCAATATAGTTTTTACTAATAATAATTTTACTTTGTAAAATTACTTAACCTTTATTCAAATGCAGTAGCTGTTTTCGCTCACCCTTTGGATGTTACGAATTAAAAATACATTGTAAATTTATGCTTTCTTTTGATTATTACTATTGAAATAAAAAGTTATTAATTCTGTGGCAGTGACCAAATCTTATCTAAAATACTGCCTTTGAAAGTCGCTGTAGGTAGAGCAATGACTAGTGTAACAAGATCAACATGTTATGTTTCAGGCGACGAGCGCAATGTGATGCAGTATAACATAACGAAATATATTAACTAATTTTAAAAATTCCAAGATCTCTTTCGTGTCAATCCCTAGTGTCTGAGGATTATAGTCTGTTTAAAACTTAAACAATTGGTTGGTCTAAAGTCTTCCTATCACAAGGAGAGAGTCAAGGCAGAATGCTGAATCATATTTGAAATTTTGAAATTGTTTAATATCATCTATGAAAATCGTTAAACATCGACCTGCGTTAAATTTCACGAGTCTGTCATGGGTAAGGGCAGTAATAATGCAAGGTTGCCTCCATCCATTCCGTTAAGGTTTGACCGCATCGATCCGTAAACGCGACGTCGGCATTGCCCTCTTTTATTTCTTGAAGATTAAACATTCCATTGACAACGCTTCCATAAAATATTAAGATCCTTTCGAATAAGATATTCCTAAATAAAAATATTTAACATTGTTGAAATATATGTACATATGTTTAATATAAAACGTCTAACAGTTCGTTTATGTGTTTGTTTATATTGCTTGTTGTGTTGTTATTTTTTGCACTGAATCAAAAGCTAGTTTTTTTATACTTTGTTTAGTGTCGAGTTAAAATAATTAACTATATAGTAAACAAATAATAATACTAATAATTAATAAATTATTATAGTAATCGAAACACGTTTGCGTAATGTTTCATAAACTTAATGCATTTCTAAAAAACAATAATTTCTTTGACAAAAAAGATGTACGTGATTACGTGTGTGAAAGAGAAACATGAGTAATTATTAGTATAGTTGGTGTAACAGCAAAGCAATTGAGAGTACGCATCATGTGGTGTGTTTTTTTTTAAGTTATAAATAGAAGATAGGCTACTCGGCCACTGTTCTTGCTATTTCTGATTGAAACAGTATCAAGAACGTGACCAGGTTAATGCGACATATTTAAAGGTTATGTTTCGTTAGCTGCTTCACCCCATTAAGATATTTAAATAACCAACGCTATGATAATGAAAGATTATCATAGCGTTGTTATTAGATTCAGTAGATTACCCTGTTTAAATACCTTATATTAATAACTGTAATAAATTTTCGGGGATAGAGAAAAAAAAACTATAGAAATATTTACTTTTCGTAATAATTAACTTTTTACTAAAATAGGTTACTTTTAGAATCTTTGAAATTTTTCTTCTTTGTATATGTTCCTATAACACTTCACACGATAACATTTGTAGATAACAATTACAAGCTACGAGTGACTGAAGTAAGATGATCATAATGTTTTTCAATGTACAAATAATATTGTATCTAGGTATTCTGCAGAGATCAAGTTTAATAGAATAATGTAAAGCATGAAGCAATTTACCGAAATGTATACGCAAAATGTAAAAAAACAAATGCTCTGACAAATAGTTGTTTAGTATCTTACAAGCGATAACAGCACGAAGAATATTTAATTACAAAGAAAAAACCTAATTACAAAGTTTAACAGGCTGAAATTTATTAGTCTATCTTTTAGAAGAATTTTGTAGGTCGCTAATAATTGATAGTTTCACATTCAGTGGGCAACTCCTTAAAGCTTCCGAGAAATATTTAACACATTTCCTCTGAGAAATTTTTGGAGATCCGCCAATACAAAAAAAATAGGTACCGGCTTATGTACAAGAGTGAATGTCATGCGACGAAACGGTGGGCGACTATTTACTACTTACTTATGTTAAATTGTTTGTGTTTCGTACTCTTCACTGTGCATCTTAACTAATGAAAAATTTTATAGGGTTTACAATATCTCTAGAAATGTTTACTGTCTAATACAGGAAATATGATTAAGAAAAAAACATTATTTGCCAATAAATTTTGTTTAGTGTAGATAGGGTATAGGCAACTTACGAAAGTACTTCACTTTAATACGTTAATATATAACCCTGTCATTTTTCCTCTTCCTACATCTTTCGGGCATTCTTAATGAGCAATGAGGTATCTCTTCATCAATATCCCCAATTTCGAATCTATGGCTTCTTTAACTATTCTTAAAACTAAGTGTAGTCTATTGTGATTAAAAAACCTTATTTTAATTTTAACGTTTGCTTGGTAACAATCGTTTAGGGGTATCAATATTATATATTTAGCTCTGATCGAAAGTAAATTTCTTTGACAAAGGAGTCTTTGTGACGAAGTCATCGTTCAACGACTGCCAACATTCCACGGAGCAATTAAGGCAAAAGGTTTTGTAACCAGTAATGATACTGCTGGTTAACAAATCGCTGTTATACTTATGTATTTAAGAGTAAATATAAGTATATTTTATATGTATATACAATTGGTGGTTAATACTCTGTTAGAGACGTGTTAGGCAACCCCTATTTTTGATACCAAACAGTAAAGGGCAAATATTACTGATATCCGGTTTTGTAGCTAGTGAAATTACTGAGGTAATAGGGACTTTATCATCCTAACTCGTTCTTACTATTATGTAAACTTCTTGCTTTTGTCTCGGTTCTCCAACTGAAAAAAAAAAGAAAAACTGTTGTAGTAGGGGCTATTGCAGTCACTATCATAAAATATGAAGAAAATTTATTTTAATGACTTTGGAATATCAATATATTTCCTTTTATTAAATTCAAGACGAATATAATAGAATAATTATGTACATATACTCGTATAAGTACGATTTGTATGATTGTAAAATTACTTTAAACTAGTATTAGGGGGACCGGAAGGTAATGTCGTTTTCTTAAGCTAAATACAAACACATACATTTTTAACGAGTCTTTATTTTTAATCAATGATGTATTCCCCATCATTGTCAATAACCTTTTGCCATCTAGTGAGTAAATTTTCAATCCCTGATCGATAAAAATTAATTGGTTTTTCGGCAAAATATCTAAAGATGGCATTTTGGATATCATCCAAATTTGCAAATGTTTTGCCACTTAAAAAGTGTTGCAGCGCTCGGAATAAGTGGAAATCCGATGGTGCAACATCGGGCGAATATGGTGGATGAGGCAGCACCTCCCACCCCAATTCATTAATTTTTTCTAGAGTTCGCCTTGCGCAGTGCGGTCTTGCATTGTCATGTTGGAGAATGACGCCTTTTCGGTTGACAATCGCTGGCCACTTTTCAATTAAAGATTGATTGACTCGCTGCAATTGTTCGCTGTAGAGGTCTGCAGTAACAGTTTCTCCAGGTTTCAGTAATTCAAAATGAACAATGCCGCGAATACTCCACCAAACACACAAAAGCGCTTTTTTGGGGTGTAAACCTGGCTTAGCAGTACTCCGAGGGATTTCATTTCGAGAGAGCCACTGCCTTTTGCGTTTTGGGTTATCATACAGGACCCATTTCTCATCTCCTGTGATCAAGCGATCAAAAAACGCTTCTGTGTTGTGTCGTTGAAGCAATAAGTTGCATGTGATTGATCGGTTAGCCTTATTCTGTTCGGACAGATTATGCGGGACCCAAACACCTGCTCTGCTTACTTTTCCAATCTGCTTCAAATGTTCTTGGATGGTCGACCAAGGTTTGTTGAGACTGTTTGACAATTCCTCGATCGTCTGACACGGATTTGCTTCCACTTCCGCCCTTAACACGTCGTTGTCTAACGCTGATGGTCTTCCTGATCGATACGAGTCGGAAAGATCAAAATTACCCGATTTGAACTTGGAAAACCACCTTTGGCATTTACGAATGTCCAGTGCATTTGGATAAACATCGCAAATGTTTTTGGTAGCAACTGTTGCGTTATTTCCCTTGCGAAACTCAAAGAGCATGCAATGCCGGATGTGTACCTCTTCTGGTATTTGGCTGGCCATTTTACCCAAAATTACAAAAAAAAATTGTAATTCAATTGTCTATAAGTAAAGAAATCACTATAACCTCACAATGTCTTTGGTACGCCTCTGAACAAAATAATGAGCTGACAAATGACAATCAAGTATTGGCATGCGCAGAAACGACATTACTTTCCGGTCCCCCTATTATTTTCTTTCAAGATTTATAAATTAAAGATATTTCAACTGTATTGAAAAAAAGCACTACTTACTAAGCCTAACGGCATCCATCCCATTCGGGCTCGTTATGGGAGATTACCCTCCATTTAGTCCTTTTTACGATAGGCAGGAAATATTTGTATTCATTTTTACTAATCCAAGTCTCATTAGTAAAACATCAATTAAAATTTGCTGATTTTTATTCAGTATTTAGAGATAGGCATTATTTTTTATTTAATTTAGAAATTCTATATTTTTATTTGGTAAACATATAAAACAAGTTTGGAAGACATTTATATTAAAAAGTTTTATGTTTTCAGGGAATGGCTACTACGTCACGGAGTAGAAGGAAGGTGAGTTATCGTTTGTTTTAGTAAGGTTAGATAACCAATGCTTCTGAAAGTTTCTAACCATTTTGTTCTCATATAAATTTCTAATATACCTCTTTAATTTCTCATAAGTGACATTTGCTTTAATAAAAATTTTAAACTTCTAAAACAGGGTTCTACAAACTACTACGTTGCTTTCAGTTGATCAGTCTATCACTGATCTTGAAGTTTCATTTACTCGTACACACTCGTATTAGTCACGCGGAAACCATAAAAGTGTCAAAATAATGCCAAACAATGTGTTTGTAGTGAATGACCTTTGAACTTTCAGGTCAATCGATCAGACTTTAACCTCGTACGTACCCCATCGTCATTGACCTTAGGCACCGACCGTACGGCTTCTGATGTCAAAGTCAAGTAAAACGATAGTCAATGGAATATATATAAAAAGGGTTATAGGTTTTAAATTATTTGATTTACAATATTTAATATAGCGGATAAACATACACTGCCGGACATAGGTCACTTAACAACATATAAAAT
The DNA here is from genome assembly GCA_033220335.2 of Troides aeacus. Classification (NCBI taxonomy): domain Eukaryota; kingdom Metazoa; phylum Arthropoda; class Insecta; order Lepidoptera; family Papilionidae; genus Troides; species Troides aeacus. Next base: position 4,815,488 of record CM067270.1, read on the forward strand.
TGACGTCTTGAATTAATCATTTGTTCAACAAAACAGATAAGTTCCACCTCAGCGTCCTTTTCTGCTGCCAAACAGTAGTGTGCAAAGATTACTGTGTTCCAGTTTGAAAGGAGTTGTAGCTAATATAATTATTAGGGTAACGAGATTCAACATCTTATGTCTCAAGGCAACGAGCGCAATGTGGTGCAGTATATAACATCCTAACTAGCGTTATTATGGGCGGGCGTATCACTTATCATTAAGTGAACATTCCGCTCGTCTCCTCACTTCGTTGAATAAAAAAAAACACGTCTCTATAAGTGGTACTCAAATCCAAGCTTAGTCCAATATGGGATGTTGCTGTCCAAGCTTCCGCAAGCATTTACCACATCTAAGCCAATCTAAAATTTTCGCTAAGTACGCCTAAACGTATTTTCAACAATGTTAAAATAATACCGTTTTTGCAATAGCTGACTGTACAAAGTAATAAGAGTATAGTGCTGACGAAATTTTTTTTTTTTTATGAAAATAATAATCTTGAAGATCTGAATATAAGAGAGATAGGTACAAGTTTGACAGATGTCAAAGAGAGTATGGTTTTAGTTATGTATCGATGAATATGTCTGTTTGTGGAAACTCAGCATATGAATAGCTACGAAAAAGTTCTATCAGCTGTATGTATTACTTTCGTATGTCTATGCCGATTATTTAAAAACTTTTTATAGTAACCGATCCAAATAAAAATCATTTGTTTGTCGCAAATATTTCATATAAGATCCTTAAATGTTAATACTATTTAACTCAAAGTAATTTAATATTTATAATATATATGTCATAAATGTTATTCACGACTGTAAATTTAGGGAGAATTTCATATTGTCACGTTTGCGGTGGCCGTAGAATGTGCGGTGAAAATGTTTGGAACCTTGCAAAGCATTCGTACATGTATTTCATATCAAAAGCCTACAAAATATGTAATATATGTTTTAGAAATTTATTCAACGACATATTATGTTTAAGTTATAACTTACCAAAGACTATATTCAACGAAGCTCGGAAAACATTGTTAACTCCCCTAATCAATTTCTTAAATTTTTGTTTAATATATCACTATTATATTATGTACCATCAAATTAGTGTAATGTGCATAGCGTATATTTTTTTCATTACTTTGTACTATTTCACTTCATATTCATTATGCGGTTAAGGTTTATTTCTATAAAAAATTCTGTATACATATTCCAGATGTCAGTTAGGGTGTTGATAAAGCGGGATATTTCGTTCGTTGGTTTTAGATGTCTAGTTATATGAGTATTACAACGTTCTTAAGACTGAAACACAGTGATGTTCACAAGTTAGTGTTTCGCAACAATAATAGGCACTGCGATAGTACCTATCCAAAAAGGTTCAACAGCAGACTATCGCTTTTTTTGACAATAGGACAGATTGAAGAAAGTAAATAAGAATACTTTAGTAGTTAACTTATTAATACACTGATTAATTTGTTTATGTTTTATGCTATAATTATTTATTTTTGTATATATTTATATATATAAAAGAACTTAACCATCTTAACGTTATACATACAAACGTATATATAACAACAGAGATGTTAAGAGCCTTTATCGTTATTTTGAAGTGTCCTTTCACAATATAAAGGTTTTATAAGTTGTCTTTTCCGACAATACTTATCTATAAGTACGCTCTTAAAAAGAGTATATAATATTTATAACTATATAGCATTCACAAATTTATTATATTAAGAGCACTAAGTACTTTAGTAACATCTCAGAGAGCACGGAGCAAAATGTTTACTTTGTATAAACAACAACCATTTCATCTTGTTTTTTTAAATTAGTGCAAAACTCACTCTGAGTTAGACTTAGGTTGTAATTTTCTTATTTTTTAATTAATCCCGTGGCTCTTAGATGTAATTCACATATATTTATTTCGACGAACTTTTGAAACAAGTGTGCTCACCTACTTATTCACTGTATAAATATTATACAAGCGCAGAGTATAAATAATATATGTATAAACAATAATATATTTATATATATTACACACTTGCGCCACGTAATATTTGATGCTTTGATACATAAGATAATAAGTATTGTTTTGATTAGCATTAGCGCCCTTCAAATCGGAAAATACTACTTTTGAAGGTGCAATTTAGATCCGCAAGTCTTGAGTTTGGTGTTGCTGTAATAGTCCTGAAGAAGCCAAAAAGATGGCTAAACCGCACTCAGCGGGTTTACAGTAACATAACGAGAATAAAAAAAGTGATTAAGAAACATATATACTTTAATAGTAATTGTATTAGTACACTGATTTTTCAGGACTTAGGATACTTACCATCACACAGGTCTTTTTAATGCCGGAGCAATTTTGAAAAAGATTTAGCCGCCTTACGTATCTTGTAGGTCTCCAACAAAACCATTCCCTCACATTTTAAAATAACCGAGAACTGTTTATAGGTAACCAAATAAACTAAATTTTTAGACACAAATTGCCAGTCGTAAGGCATAAATTGATTTATTGCTTTCTCTGAAAATGTAAAACTCGTAATTATTCAACTTCTTTGAATGTCAGCTATCTATCATAGAGCGTTTGTTTACCGACAAACATGTCATCTGGTTTTTCAAAAGGCGTATCCGGGGTTGATTTGTAGCCGAACGCCGGAGTGGTTATTTGTGAGTCCCGTTTTGCTTATTCTCAATCGCTATAATTATTCTTAGCATCAGCCAAGCGTTTTGGGCAGAGAAATTATACATGAATTGCATGAAAGGAATCGCACATTATCCGTAGCTTCGTAGCATTTTGGCAACCGAGGTGTAGTTTTAAAATATCGCGAAGTACAAGAACAAAGTATAAGTATTATACGAATACAAAGAATCTAATATTGAAAGCTATTGATTTTATTGAACATAAATCATCATTGTCTAATTACAATGTCTTAGCAGGTTCTATTTTTATTACGACTATTTTAAGTTTAAATTCTATGAACTCCTTATAATCTTTTCTTTTTTTTTATTAAATTGAGCAACGTCTCGTTGCTTAATGTCGGGTTAACCTGATGGGAAGTGATATGCCTGCCTATCATGTCGAGACGCTAGTTAGGATGATATACACAGCACTAGATTGTGCTCGTCGCCTTGAGACATAAGATGTTAAGTCTCGATGTCCCCAGAAATTTCAGTAGTAACAACGCCCAATCGATTAGAACAGAGTAAAGTTTGCACACTAATATAATATTTAACCACAGAAATAGGAGCAATAGTGATATCTCGCTCCTAGATTACATACTAATGAATAAAAAAGTACCACCTTATAGAACGCTGAAAATTTTAAGTACGTCCTTTATGTTTTATTTCCTATGCACGTTTTTGTGTAATCTGTATAGATTTGGGAAAATATTAGATTGCTCATATAATTAAAGAAAATATAAAAATTATTAATTTTACGTGATGGTAAATGAGAAGGCAGTTCGTTGGTCTAATGGTTAGGGCATGCAGCTTTCATTCCGAAGGTCGCGGGTTCGAATCTCGGCATGTACCGATGACTTAATATTTAAGTTATGTACTTTAGTTACAACAACTAAATACAAACGGTGAAAGAAAACATCGTGAGGAAACCCGCACACTGAAATCATCTTTGTGTGCGTGTGGTGGCCCCAATAAAGTGGCAACAGGCTCGCCCCCTGTTACATGGGGCTTAATCTGACCACATTTGGCGAAAAGTGGGCGTTTATTCGTCTCTGCCTACCCCTACTGGGAAAAAGGCGATAATTTAAAAAAAAAAAGTAAATGAGAATAAAACACCGTGGTTGGTAAAGCATGCGTGTCTAGAATATGATGTTACAGGAGTATCTTTACAATACGGGTGTAGTAGCTAGATAGGCGGGTTTGAAAAAACTCTACAAACAGCCGAACTCTACATGTTACATCAGAATCCAATCGGGACTTCCCGGATTTCAAAGCAAGTGGTTAGACACTGCGCCACGGAGACAGATAAAATATCTATAATAAGTACATTTTTATTTTCGAAAAAAAAAAAAACTAATTTAAATATGTAAACCCTACGAAGTTACTATTTATATTAGTTTTCGGCCAAAAAATCATGAAAACAATGTAGAGTTTAAATCTTATTTTTTCCATGGACATCATATTTTTTATCATCTTATATTTTTTCTATGGACGAATATATTTTGTATCCATTTCGGAATGTATTTTGTATACACTGTTTAAATCATTCCTTACTCAATAACACAGTTTCCAACTTGAATACAGACAGTAATTTTATATTATTTATAATAATGCAGTGTTTATACTTCAGACGTTATCACGAACCATGTTATTATTAAATAGAATGCTATATTGATCAGACAAAAGGTTGATAAGCAACATAACAAGATTGATATCATCGGTAAAGTGATAAAATCCGGTGACTATTACAATTTATGTATAGTTTACTTTGTTAAATTAAACAAGAAACATTCTTTATTTATTCTCTTAATTATTTCAAGCATTTTGTATATGTCTGACAGCAGTGATGTTAATCGTTTGCAGCAGGAGGACGAAAAAAAGAATAAGAAGAAACAGTCACCGGTGGATGATCGGCCGACAGTTCCTGCTCCCAGTGAAGCAATGCTCAACAGTGAGTACCTATTTGTTTATTTCGAGCTTGTAGAATTTATTTTGGAAATCACGACGAATGCCATAAGGAACATTAATTAACGCTTTTGGCACAAAATCACATTGCACTTCTCTATCGTAATGGTCCGTGTCAGTTTAAAGTCGTTGTGTTATTCCGATACATTGTAATTATCCTATAATAGTGTTTCCATTCCGTCATATTATAATGTTGTATTTCAACTTTGTTCTAGTGCAGAATGATTTATTTTTAACAAAAATTTACATATTAAAGATAACAAGAAATGGACCATTGTTAGAAAAATCATGTAAATGTATTACTTTTTCAGACAGTAACTAAAATTCGAAATTTCTTCATCGTATCGGCTTTGAACGATTATTCGATTAAGAAGTGTTCATAACGTGCCCTAGTCTGGGATAAAGGAGACAAGAAACTTACGGTTTTTTTGTAACCTTTCTCATAATTTTATAATAATGTAATGAGTGCAATTTAAAAAAAAAAATCGGACACCATCATATTTTAAAATAAAATTTTTAAAAAGCCTTATTTACTTGTTAACATAAAAAAATATTTGTTTACATTGTTTTAGTATAAATGTAAAATTGATTTCTGAAATACAACAAAGCGAGTGTAAACACAGAGCCGATGCTTTGTATACGAGGTTATTACGCGTTAGTTTGCATACATTGTTTGATACAATGTGTGTAACCAAACACCATAATGGAGATTATAGTGGTCTATAATTGTTTATGTCTACGCTGCGATCAAACTTAATCAAAAATGTTATAAGGCGTATATAAAAAAAATATTAATTGACCAATATGTAAACTTCTGGAATTGTAGTCCTTAAGTGTATAATCAACTCTTTAACCTTCTTCTCACTATTGTCCACCGTAGAGCTTCAGCGTTACTAAGTCAGCTGTTTTTTTAGCATAAATGATAATAAAAACATCAAAAATGATTCCATAACAACATTTTTGTTATCATACAAAAAAGAGTTGGACTCGTCAATATTTAATAGTTGGTGGCAACATTCCAAAATCGCTTTGATTACACGAAGTTGTAACTGGTGAGATATTTGTGTTATAACTGATTTTGTAGCAGCTTTTCTTTAAATAAAAGATCAGTTTAACTTTGTTAGAACTTTTGTTATATCCAGCGGTGGACGTCTATGGGTTGATGATGATGATGAAAACTTTTATACGATTATTATTTAAACCATTTAAGAAGTTGCTACAAAATCATTTTTTTTTTTTTTTAATTAAATTAAGCGAATGGACGAACGGGTCGTTCACCTGATGGTAAGTGATACTTCCGCCCATAACAACGTGGCGCTAATTAGGATAGTATACACAGCATGACGTTGTGCTCGTCACCTGAGACAAAATATTGATACTCGTTACTCCAGTAATTACACTACCTACAACGCTATTCTAACAGGAACCCTGTATTGTTTGACGGCAGAAATAGGTATAGCGGCGGTACCTATGTAGACGACCTCCAGCGACAGTGACCTACCATCAGTTTGAAGAGGAGTAGCACAAGTTGTTTGTGACGTTATTTGAAATGTGTATAGACAAATCATAATTGTTTACACATTTTTAGAATTCTATATTAGGAACATTTTAGTGTATCATAGAAGTTTTGCGGTTTTCAGTAGTGGTATATAACATGTTTTTTTTTTCAAATCAATAGACAATTTTTTATAAGAAGATAATGTAGAAATTGTTAGTTGCGCCTAATTTTTGTTGAATGTGCAAGTAGGAGAATAAAAATTAATAACTATTAACAACATAAAACAGCAAAGTAATATAAACAAATTACATGTAAGAAAACGTATAACTGACTTCCTGACGCATCGGCTAAGCGATTTTTTTAATACTTCCGGCTAATTACCACTATCACGCTGTAATAATTCCTTCATAACAGTATAATTATTTTAGGCGAGGACAATTCATCATCTCGGGCCTCATTGCCACTTAACCGCGTGAAGTTAACATGAGCCGTTAGCTTATTGTAGATATAAAAATCAGTTAATATTGCTAGAGCTGTTCGGCGCTTTATCAGGACAATAGGATATGTTGTTATATTTTTTTTTGTATATAAATTGTTTAATCTTAACATCCAAACTAATAAAAACCCATGATGCTTTTGTGTATACCACTAAATAACTTTTTATCTATATTTAATAAAGCACGATTCTTGTACTGAATTATGCGCACACGTAAACAATTATTGTAGTGTATCATATTATAACATCTTAAGATAAGATTTTCCGGTGATTAATTTTCCTTGTATGTTTTTGTAGTACATATTTAATAAAATTCTGATTTGTATATTAGTAGATATATGATAATAACAAAGAAAATTATCTGCTTATGAATACAGTATTCAATTTCACAAGATTTTTCAATAGTATTCATATATCTTGATAGTATAATTAATAATGTACACTTCATATAACATTTGATTATTCATCGGCATTGTACTGGTGGTAGGTCTCTGTTTTCTGAGACCTAGGTAGGAACCCTCGCAGCTTCTATTTCCATTGTCAAACGGTAGTGTGCAAACATTTCTGTGTGCCGGTTTGAAGCGTGCTTAAATTAATGTAATTACTGAGGTAATGAGACTGAACATCTTACGTCTCTGACAATGAGCGCAATGTATATCATCCATCTAACGCCATGCTTTTATGTGCGAGTGTATCACTTGTCATCACGAGAACGTTCCGTTCGTCTCATCATTTACTTAAATTTAAAACCATCTTCACTTTAGCGTAATTACATTTATTGAACTTATAAGATTCTTTGTTTAATTATTATTGAAAAACAATAGTAGCGAAATCAAACATGTCAGTTGATGATTTTCTTTGAAAACTGTATTAAACGGTAACGTATAGTTCGGTTCGTTTTTGAAACGGTAACTATTATTTTTTATAAATTGCTCTCTTTCGAAATGTGGACGGGCCTTTGCCTTAACATCTACATACTTAATATTTCTGTTAACAAGTATGTAATAAAAGAGAATTACTGCTCACGTACCTTTATTGCCATCATAACTCGTTGACAGCTAAATTAGTTTGATGTGCGATTTTAAGTTAATTAATTAATTAATTATAAATTAAGGCACACGAATTTTTCATTGTTTGATTAATATTCCACCATGTTATCAAATATAAAATATGAACACTTTCTGCAGCCACAAGGAAAAACTGGACAATAATTTAGAACTGTGAACTTTACTAACTAAAACTAAACTTGTAGTCCTTCATTCGAGGATTCACTGATACACGGTTATAAAGCCTCTCTTATCCTCCTTGGATAAAGGTTGAAGCAGGATATAGTTCGTAACGTTTTTACAGCGTAGACAAAATTTATAGTACTTCAGAAATTACTGGGGTATTCAGTCTTTTCAGGTTGATTCAGATTATGCAGTAAATACTTTCGTAACATTATGCATGTAATACAAATTTCAATGTATTTCTTAATACAAATTTCTATAATATCTACATTCTTTACATATATTATCATTATTATAAAGTGCCTCCATCAAAACATAGTTTAGCGATCAGATTGTGAACACTTTTCCTGTCTCTTGTTATTTGCGGACTTCTCGATTGTTATTACATACGTATTATGTAGTAGGAAAAGTTTTCATGGACACTATTAATCTATGTGAGGATGTGAAAAACGTTTTCAAGTTTTCCTCTATAAAACATTATTAGAATAACACTGAATATATTGATAACAATCGCTCATCAAGCAACACATGTCTACAGATATAATCTGAAAATTTAGAGCTACGAGATAAGAAATGTATGGAGTACGTAACAATCTCTTAATCTTCTGTAAATATTGGCGTCATTATAAGGGGACAAGTTGACAGCCTGCTTGTTATAACGCGTCCATTTAGATCCCAACATCTTTCAAGTGAATTTTTAATGAGAATGTAATTTGAATCAGTGTTAAAAATTTTATTATGGCCAGTCCAAAGAATAATGATTTTTGTAAGTAAAAACATTATTGTAATAAAAGTAAAAGTGTGCGTCGACGTGTAAATTAATTAATTCATTGATAAAATGAAGTAAATCAAATAATAAAGTTCAATCTATCATTACTATAAAACAAAGAATATATTTAATGGATTTTATTCCTAAAAACAACGAAATTCTATTAAGAATATTACACATGAATGAGGCATATATATTTTTGTGTACGTAAAACTTAACATAACATACATACAAACATAACATAATTTTTATATAGGATCAGAATACCTCAAAGATGGTCAATAAAAAAATCTATAAAACAAAAACTGGAATACTTCGGATATCCTTGGGCCTCGTAAATTTGCAAATTTCTGTCTGTCTTTTAGCTATGATAACTACTGTCTGTCACATAAAGCGACAAGTCTTCATATTCTTGTGTTTTTAAAAGTGGACGCCTAACCGCCCCTTAGAGATGCCCGCCCACAGTGAGGGTATTGAAGAAAACGATGGCCTTCCGCCCTTATCCATTTGGCATAATTCAAAAGAGCATCGGTATATTTCATAGATCTCTATTCCGCAATGGTTTCTGGTGTATAGAAATCCCACACAGTCTGTAAGTCTGATCCAAGTTTTGTGAACATGTTTTCTTCCCGATATTTTTTGATTGAAATTAATATAATAAATATTTGATTCAGTATAGGTATTTGAATTTTTAGTATTGCATTAGTATACAAATACTTTTTAAAGTTCATTCGATCACGAAATAGAATATTTATTTCGTTGTACTTTCAGATCTACGTACGGCATTCGGTCTGTTGGACCGGGACAGCGATGGTCACGTGACGGCTGCCGAGTTACAGTTCATGTTGCGGAACCTCGGCATACAGGTCAGCGACGACCTGATCTCAGACCTCATTAAGGATGCTAGTAAAACTGGTAAGTTTTATCACCTGAAACTTTTTTTAGTTCATGTACTTAATGAACCAAAGAAATTTTTCATAACAGCCAATTTACGTCCTCACTGCTGGGGCACAGGACGGGCATATGTGGGCGATTGGGCCACGAGGTGACGCTGGCCCAATGCGGGGCGCTCTAACCATTAGGCCAGCGAGCTAAAAGAAATATTACACTGCCTATATATGTATATATATATCAAATTTAAAAGTTCTCATATGTGTAAGGTAGCTGAATAATTTTGAATAATATATTTTGTATTTATAGAAATGAAAAGCCAATATAGGTAATTTCCTTATGTCCTCATTATTTTGTAATGGTTAAAATTACTTATGCATATACTGCTCAGTTGCATTGCCAAATCAAAAATAACCTGATTGAGAAATGTTAAATTTTGGTGGAAAATAAGCGTTCATTAATAGCATCACAGAATAGTGTAAAGTATTTTATCCAATTGTATATAATGTTGGTTTACCACGCTTCTATTTAGCAAACATTTTACATTAATACATTGGACCTGAGAAATATTAAGACATTAAAAGACTTAACATCATCTTCTTTTTATCATATCATCTTTTCCTCAATTTTCCTCTTGTGCAAATTTAATTTATTGTATATTTAATCTTATTCATAACTTCGATACTTCGAAGTCTGAAGGCCGAAGGCCGAGTAGAATACCTACCTGACCTACTGGTAAGGTAGGGCGGTTATAATAACAGCAGCATTCTTTCCCAGATAATAAATACTGTTTTACTTAATGCAAATATTTTTAATAAACAACTGAACTATCGTTTAAAAAAAAAAACTGTGACAAGAAAACGACAAAGCAAAAATAAGATTAGTATAACTAAAATACACGTCCTTGCTATCTATACACGAAGTGAGCGTCGCAGCTGCGTTTTGATTTGATATTCTGCCAAAAACGTACTCGAGTTTTATTCATATTGAAACGAATCAGTCCCATGGCACAGTTTCATCTACAAAATATTTGTTTCCAGTTAACGCTGCACCTAAACTGTCTCTTTGTCTGCCAAAATAATTTAGGGTCATTTATCCGTCGCTTCGTGACAAATTCTTTAGTGAAAAACACTATAATCAATATTTTAATAAAAAAACTTGTCTATCTATACCGACACTAAAAACGATTGTGTAGTAGGTGTATTGTTAAATCGTAGTAAAGTGACGTACACACAATATTCAAGGGTGCGATGGGGTGTAATGACGAGAAGGTGTGGGGCGGCTTCCGGTAACCTCGCACCTCGCCAAGGTTGCCCTTCCATTAGTGTATGGCTCTCATTACGTTATTATAGCTAACACCTAAGTTGATTTACTTTATACAGTTTGTACAAGCTGATATTGTTGCTTTTTAATTATAATAATTTATACTAAAAATAGAAATCTACTGGTGGGAGGACTCTGTTGCTGGGGACCCTCTATGATGGTACTATCGCAGCGCCTATTTCTACCGCCAAACAGTACTGTGCAAATATTATTGTGTTCCAGTTTGAATGACGCTGTAGGTACTATAACTAATAGCGTAACGAGACTCAATCTTGTGTCTCAGACAAGGAACGTCACGTCACTTACCATAGGGTAAACGTTCCGTACTCCGTTAGCATTTTGTTACATAGGTAAATAAAAAAAAAAAAAAAAAAAACGTTCCGTACGATTCGTTGGTTAATTGAATATAAAGAATAGTAAGATTATAGTTTTAATATTCGGTATGATTAGTATATATATACAATAGCAAAAAGGGTGGGGTATAGATAATAAAAATATTGAATGTGTTATGTTAGGCAATTTCCGGAGTTGTGTAGTATTTTCCGAATCTGAATTAACGTGTAAACAACATGTTTTAAAATACATACTGCTTTTTCTATGTAAACAATAGTAAATATTTACAGACATTGTCCTGCTTGTGTACATTTATTGTATCTCTACCTAATAATGAATCGTTACAATTAATGTTTTAATTTTTTGACATCTGATGACAATTTGGATAGCGCTAATAATTCGCCAATTGAAAATGAATATCAATTTTGATATTATACCATCAAACAAATATAGGTAAATAATGATAAGGAATAATAAGAACAAATCTAATATAATTACAATTATAGTAACTTACGTATGTCTATATAAATAAGGTTTAGGAAAGTAAATTATAGGTTAGACTGTGACGACTGCATACTCTACAATTTGTCATTAAAAGCTAATGAAAAATATATAAGGTTACGACCTACATAATCCTTTAAGGTTAACATAGGTATCGCATTAGGAAGTTCTAACACCAGCGAATTCGGGTTTATTATGATTATAAGTAATAATCACAATTTCGCGTGATAATATGCACAGTAATTTTTGGGGCATCGACGTTTGTATTACGTATTATAGGCTATAGACCAGGCTTTGTCGTGTTTCATGAAAAATTAAGTTTAACCACTTGACTGAAAACCATGTCTAAACAGAAAAAGTTATTTTTTAAATTATAAATTAAATAAGTATTAGTAAACCTAGGAAGCAGTTTATAATATTTACCTTACTTTACAACGCTAAAAATAAGTAGTGTGAAAAGACAAACTTTTTTACGATAAATAAGTCAAAATTTATTAAAAATAAATCGCAATTTGTTTTCCTTTTCCCAGGTAACGGACTTATAGATGAAAATGAGTTTATGCAATGGGTTACGAAGATTCAAGCGTTGCAAGGAATGGACGTAAGTGCAAGCGGAGGTGATTCTGAAGAAGAAATCACAAGAGATCTTCTTGCAGCTTTCAAGTAAAATTATTATTAAATTATAATTTGTCATATTACGTAGGTTCTTGACTATCTTACGAAAGATTACAAACTAGTGTATTCAAATTCACAAATAACTATACATCAGATTCGTTCAGAATTCGGACAAAACAATGTTCTTTAAGATAATTATTAGCAAGACTCTCAATTTCATAGTTACAAACTAGAGCGGCAAACTTTTAAGAAAAAAAATGCATATGTAGCAAAAATCCGATTAACTACTTTTATTGTATAATATAGAATGTTCTGATAGCAACAGATATAATAAAAACGTGGTGTTTATTTGAGGCGAGCTAAATTGAAAACATCTGTTGGTAACTGATACTCTTGCCCATGTCAAACGTTGCTAGTTAGGACGATATATACAGCAGCACATTATGGTCGGCGTCTTAAGAAAAAATCTTGATACTCCAGTAAATTTCACTAGCTGCAACGCCCTTCAAACCCGAACACAGTAGTGTTTGCACACTGTTTGTTTTCGGATGAACACATATTATACACGCTTTGTAAAAAAAATGTAAAATTATTCCTAATCGCGTTTGCTTATTAACCCTCAGGGCAAAAGTATCTGTGGTATCATAACTTTCAATCGGCTGAGTCAATTTCGATCTTGTTATATTTTAAATGATGATTCAACAGAGATTCATTAATGTTATGACTAAAAAAAATGAAGTAACTTGAAAATGGTATACATTTTACATAGTTTTGGTCGTATTTTTAACGATAAGGATGTGATTAAAGTTTCGCTTTAATATTAACATTTAGAGTGTTCGACCGGGATGACAACGGGTACATAACTCGCGACGAGCTGCGCGCTGCACTAGAGATGATCGGAGAGCCGGTGACGGATGCGCAGCTGAACCAAGTCCTCGCGCTCGGGGACATAGATCACGACGGGCGCATCGACTATGAAGGTGCGAATGTTACATTGGCCCTCTTACGCATCTTATTGCATACATAATTCTACAATCGCCATTTTTCCTTCCCATCACTGTCAACCGCCAACCTGTATTTAGCGTGGTAAAAGAAAACACTAATAAGATCATAATTTTTGCAATACTCATTGTATTTGTGGAAAAATAGAATAATTATATTTGTAAACGTGATACTGCGACTTGTGAAAAGCCTTTAAAATAGGGCTAACCGCCATTAGGATAATCCTAAGTAGCACAGATGGTGTTCACAATTCAGAATGGCGCCCAATTACAATTGATATTTAACTTCCAAGACTTTGGTTTTATTTTTTTGTTTCTATGACTTAAAATTTTTGTAAACGCTTTCTATTAATTTAAAACCATATATAAACTTTTATACTAAAAGTTCCACAGAATACTTGAAACGCAATAATACTATGTTGTCAAATATCTCCCTTCCGCTTTTTTGCTCTTTATTCAATGCTTTATAAAAAGTGTTACAGTGATCGGATTTAGTTCAAATATGCGCCGTTTTGTTCGATAATCTGTTTCCATCTAGACGGCAACTTCATAATACCTCCCTCGTAAGAGCCCCCCTCCTTATTTGCGAAGAACTCGGACAGCCACTTTTCACAAGCCTCTTTTGAGTTCAACTTTACACCACCAAGGGCATTCACCATGGACAGGAACAGGTGGTAATCACTTGGCGCTATGTCCGGGCTATATGGTGGATGCGATAAAACCTCCCATCCGAGCTCCCGTAGCTTCTGACGAGTCATCAACGAAGTGTGTGGTCTGGCGTTGTCCTGGTGGAACACTACACCCTTCCTGTTGGCCAATTCTGGATGCTTCTGGTCGATCGCCTGCTTCAAGCGGTCCAGTTGTTCGCAGTAGATGGTAGAATTAAGCGTCTGGCCATATGGGAGCAGCTCATAGTGGATGATTCCCTTCCAATCCCACCAAACACACAGCAAAACCTTCCTGGCCGTCAATCCCGGCTTGGCCACTGTTTGGGACGATTCACCGGCCTTCGACCACGACCGTTTTCGCTTGATATTGTCGTATGTGATCCATTTTTCGTCGCCAGTCACCATCCGCTTCAAGAATGGGTCGAGTTCGTTCCGTTTCAGCAGCATATCGCAGGCGTTGATTCGGTCCAGAAGGTTTTTTTGCGTCAAATCATGCGGCACCCAAACATCAAGCTTTTTTTTGTATCCAGCCTTCTGCGGATGGTTTAAAATGGTTTGCTGACTAACTCCCATCTCCTGGGCGATGTCACGAGATGCCACATGCCGGTCTAACTCGATGTAGTCCATGATTTGATCGGTATTTGTCGTCACAGGTCTTCCGCCGGCTGGCTTATCCATGGTGTCGTTTTCACCGGCTCTGAATCGTCGAAACCATTCCTCCGCGTTTCGAAGTGATAGAGTACCTTCCCCCAAAACACCATTAATCTCACGGAACGTTTCTCTAGCGGATTTGCCTTTAATGAAGGAAAACTATTAAATAGCGAGAATTTCGGCGTTAGTGAACTCCATGTTTACACGTCTATAACTGTTGAACGCAATATCCAAACTAATTATGCATAGCGTCGTTTTGTAGGTTATGTTGCTCTGTAGCGCTTTGTACATAGCCGCGAAATTCAAAAGACAAAAAGGCGGAAGGGAGATATTTAACAACCTTATATATTTGAACACATAAAAGTAACCAGTAGTGCCCTTAAAAATCCATTAATCCTTTATTTCAAACAAAATCCAGATTTTCCATAACTTACACACATGGAATGTATTACAATCAAATAATACTTGAATTTTGTTTCAGAATTTGTGAAGATGCTGTTATAATATGTACCTCATGAGCAAGAAAGACCTCATTAGATTTAATAAATGAGAGTGAATCGTTAGCAATAAATTGCTAGCATATGGATGAGTTGAATATATGTGAACGTTTTACACAATTACGTTTAAAAGACAATGGAAAGGAAATAACATAGATAACTTGTTTGTGAAGTTGTATACTTACGTAGCTTCCAATGTCGCAAGTGTACAAACTCGTGCGAATATTATTTGCAATTTATAATGGCTTTTAAAGTAGCATCTAGAAAATGTACAGTGTTGGAGACTATCAAATTTAAGTTTGTGCACCAGGCGGCGACTTATTAGCCTTTTGCTTCGTTGTAGATGTTATACTTAACTTTGGTTATTTTACAGACGCCGACTAGTGGTAATTTGTTGTTATGTAGTAACTAATTACTACCGTTTGCAAAAATGGTTATATTCTGTTGTCTAAAATAACTTTTGGTGTAAAAAAAGAATTTCTAAGACATCTCAAAACATCGATGACGTTTTTAATAATATGTTTATTAAATTTATTTCATTTTCACATTATTACCAATTTAGTTCTATACATTTAAGTGACGACTTGGCCTAAAAATAAACAATATTGAAATTATTATACCAAAGAATACGTGTTAAGAACAATTTAAATTACGTATCTTTTATGTGAATCTTTTTTAAAATAATCTACAGTTTTACAATTTGTATTAGGTTTATATCTTTTTCATTTCGTCATAAAATATTGTAGTAATTTTATGGTTGTGACATTTTTATCAATATGTACATATTATGTTCATTGAATTTTGGCACTTCAGTAAATTATAAATATATCAGTATCGTTGTATTAAATATATAATGTACATATGAATAAGTTACTGAAATTTATCAAGTATAAATATATATATACTACCGAATGTTATATAATAATAATAGTTATGTTTATGTATTTTAAAAAAAATGCTAAAATTTAATATTTTTTATACTCAAAGTATTTGTCTTTACGTAGTGAAATTTATAAAAATATAATTTAAGCATCGACTGTACAGATGTACGGTATAAAGGTGTATCATGAGAACTAATAGAACAATGTCAGCCTTAAAAAGGCATGTGATGTGAATGAACGTGATCATTAAACGGTAAATTTATATATTTTTTTGATTTGACCATTATTAATCGACACCAGCTAAAAATTTTCCAACAAAGTCTTGAGGTTGTGGCTCTGCGGAAGGATTCCAGTGAGACAACATATAACCTTTTTGCTGCCATTGATGAGTTACTTCCTTCAGCTCCATATATCCCTGATATTAAATGTAGTTAATGTTAATATAGTTGTGTTTAAGAGAAGATAAAATGAGAAAAACTTTAATTTTCTTTAAAACTTACGTAAGCGATGGTGAGATTTATTTACCTTTATTACTAAAATATCAATGACTCGAACATCGGTGACATGGCAGTTCTTACAAAACATTTCTCTTAATTTTTTGCGACAGTCATCTTCAGACTTAGCAATATCAAAATATTTAACTGAAAACAAAACTATTTTAATAACAATATTATTTTTCATTACGTTTTTAAATAGGTTATAGTAGAAACCGCCTTAATTATAGTCTTTAAAAACATTGAGGCTGGAATAAAATTATTACTACTATTATCTGTCAATTTTTTATACTTATTTCAGAAAATACTTTATATTCCGGGAGCATGTCATGCTTATGCACTTCTTTTATTACGATGCTAAGTGACGAATATGACATTCACTTGATTACATGTTGAATATTGCAGATTATGCAAGTCGCCCAAAACGATGAATTTTGCTACCTTCATCACGGAGAGAAACGAATAGTGGACGAATTTAGTTCATGAAATTACAATGTAATGAATTAGATGAACTGATAACAATAATGGATTTGTTATGCATGCGTACGATTAAAATCGTTAGAACATACTTATATAAGGAATATATCTGTAGAAAGCCCTGTACAAGTTTTTCACACGAATGCGTGCTTCTGCCGCGTTTGTGGACATCACTGGCCGAACAACTCGGGTACACGCCTTCGTAGCCATTACAAAATCTTTTATTATGCAAAATGCATTTAAATCTAGCCTTGAACGGTTTCTGCTACCATATGCATGAAAATTCATCAAACACACTGCCTTTTATATTATTGTCAAAGTAGAAAGGTTTTTTTTTAATTTTCTACACTCATTATATAACCAGTCATTTACAAAATTATTTTCGATGTTTCTATAAATTCGATAGAAATTGAGATTAAAAACTTTGAAAACAATAAGAATTTAAGTTGCGAAAACGAAAAAGGTTAAGAACTCTGAAACAACTCTCTTCATTAATTTAAAGTTTGCAATTATATTCTATATTTTAGATTTTTCTTGTATTATATACTTATACATGTCGTCGTGCACGCAAAGTATAACCAAAATCTTGAAAATTTTTAAATTAATTTTATGTTCATATTCTGTTAACCCGATGGAATATAAGGATAGCGGTCTTTCGAAACCGCCTAGCCATCTACTACCCTGATATCGTAAATATGCCAGCATAACGGCATAGTTGTTTCGGCAATCATACGAGATACACAAGAAAGAGTGTTCTAGACGAGCAAATCTTATTGTCCATGAGTTCATTATTACTTATCAACTTGTGTATTTGAAGTAACGTATTATTCCTTTACATATAAAAAAGTTAACCCAAACAGAAATTTACAACAAATGAATATCTCCAAATTAAATTTAATATTTAACTGAAGTAATTTTTTTATTCGACGAGGCGACGAGATGTGAAGGCATGATATTCATCTGATGACAAATCGTACACATGACTATAAAAAAGTAAGTTACGATTAAATACACAGCAACACATGAATCTTGTCACTTTGAAATAAAGTGTCAAGTCTCATTACCCCAGTTGTTTCACAATATATATGAGCATGAAAAACTTAAGAACATGTAAATTTTATTATATTGATAAATAAACACTACAAAGAAATTTTGTACATTCATTTAGAATCTCAATACACATTTTATAGAAATAATCAAGGGACCCGTTTCACTTAATATGGTCAACTAGATTAGGCTGTTAGATATTTTTCCAAAATTCTATATAATATACAACTCAAATATCAATCAATAGTTATTTTTTCAAAATTATTTTGAGGAAAGACACAATATGAAATAACAACCACTATCTTTATTTATTCAATTATTTCATGAATAAGCTATAAATTACATTATGAATTTATTCATTACTAGAAAAAAACTTAGAAAGGAAATCTTTTGGTTTGGGTTCTTGGGTAGGTTTGAAATAATCCATAATATGCCCTTTTTGCTTCCACATATTTGCTGTTTCCTTAAGTTCCATTTGACCCTGAAAAACAAAATTTTATAAAAAAAAGGAAACTAAGTACAGTCCCTTTTTAATTATCAAGAGAACTATTTTTAAAATTGTTGTTTATGTGTACATAACAATAAAATTTATGTTTGTATATAAGAATAAATAAATGAAATATGTAAACCCCATGTTCAATGAAAGAGAGGCACTTTGTTTTAATTCCAGAGTCACATGTGGCAAAGTTGGGATAGTGGCAGGCTTTTTTCAAACCAATCTAGGTAACATTGTCATCAAGTAGTCCAAATATGTGAGCTAAAGCAACCTTTGTGAACAAACTTTACCCATCTCCAGCTTTTTTAAAACATGTACAACCTTTAATTGCTTGCTTTTTTTACATTGTTAGATGGACAACTTGAAATCAGGGCTTTCTTTCAAATTGAGGGAGTCAAAATCATTTTACTAGCCTGTTGGACAAAGTGCAGGTTATGCGGAATGTCACAAAAGCTGTAATTTTTTAAAAACTAGACAGCTTCCTTATAATATTTTTTTTAACAAGATTATAATAAATATAATTACCTTAATAACAAGCATATCAATGACTCTAATGTCTTTTACATCTTTGTTATTTAAGAACATTTCTTTTATTTTAGCTCGGCATTGCTCTTCAGACTTTGGTATGTCAAATTCCTTCACTGAAATGAAACATAAATGTAAAATACTATTAAAGTTTTAATACCATTTAAAATATAACATCCTCAGCAATGTACTGGTTACGAGTTTGTCTTATAACATGTAGATGTTATAAGACAAACATGTACATAAATGATAGTAAGGTTTGTTCAAATCATCCTAACTACCTAACTATCACCATATTGTCTTAAATAAGCCATAATAACAGCATTCGAGTTATTAACATATAAGAGCCAGTGTTCTGATCACGATCACATTTACTATCCACGGTCTTGATATTAGCCACCATTAGGAAATGAAATCAAGTGTTAGTCGTCGTTAAGATGAAGAAATATATAAATTGGACATTTTAAAAAATAAAAGAAATAAAAAATATTGATGACATAACATAGTACAAACCTATGTATGGAACTTGACGGTACCAGGCTTTGTACAAATTTAAAACTCTTGCTTTTGCCTCACCGGGAGTAAGAGATAGGATTGGCCTTACGTTTTTTGAGCCAACACGTATGGCTTGTTGAGCTGTCATTTTATAAAAAGTTTTAGTAAAATTTTTTTCCAATCCTTAAAGTATGTTATGACAAATGTAATTTTTTTTATGTCTATCCTTTCTTGAACAGAGTATGATTCTAAACCATGCTGCCTATCTTAAAACAGATGTCAAAGCATAATCTAAAGTGTTTTAATATTAAAACATAGGAGTCAATCTCATAAATTACAATACTTACTTTTAAGTTTTTATTAAAATTGACAATAACAATCAGAAGAATTTTATAAACATCAACATAACAAAAGTTGGAATTTTTATTATGTATAATCTCTTACGAGCACTGCGTGGATCGAACAGTACTGGTAAATTAAGAATATTGCTTATATTATAGACAATTTGTATAAAACTATTTATATATTTTGTTTTTACAATCTTACTATAAGCAAGGTTTTATATATTGCATTGTTAACGTAATAGACAGTATTTTTAATAGCAGATATTACCGACCGACAATTATAGTCGGCACTAAGCAATATCGTACGTTAATCGCTATGAAAACTTACGAGTTCCCAATTAAAAAGGTAGTATAGCAATAACTTATTAGATTTATCATCTTATTTTTGAAGGAGGTAAACGTAATGCATTGCACGTTAAACAATTTGCGCATTATCTTGCATCAGGATTTTTTTTATTTACTTATTTAATATTTTCTTTAATATTATTATTCAGAACTTTACCTTGTCCTATTATTTACCACACCATCTAATATTATTTTATTAATATTGTACTTATTGTAATATTTACAGAAATACACAGAATATTATTGTGTACAAACGTATGAAGTAATATTTACTTATCCTTATTTCTATAGTTTACCGTCTTACATATTTTATGCAATAATTTATGAAGTTACTTCTAGCTAATATATCTTTTATTATCTCGGGTTGACTAGCCGTATTTACTCTTAAGCCCGTCTCCTGATTTAAATCATACCTCAAGACATTACGTACAGGAGAGTCCGTCAGCAAATTAGGTACTGTTTCCTCCAGGGCGTCATCACATTAAACAGCGGTCTCTCGACACTTGAAACGGTTCTAGTATTTGGATAATCCACCGTGGCCTGTGAATATCTGAGTTTTTGAGCAGGCTTACTCTCTCAATTATTATACTAACAAGCTTCGTCTCGTTGCTGTAACCTCATTCCTGCGTTATAAAAACTGGACAGCTTGTTTCGAGATATTGAGAGCAAATGCAGTGTCTAATTTATCAAGGACATTGCCTTAGCGATAAAAGATATTTAAATGATCCAAAATACTGTAGGAAAAAAATCTTTGAAAAGAAACACAGTTAAAATTTGCAAATTATATTTTTTAGGCATTATTATTAAAATTAAACGTTCACTTTTTTGTATGGTAAAAATTACTTGTGACATTAATAATTGTTAAGCTTAGACGAAATAGTGTTGTACAACATTTGTATAACTATAACACTGGATACTTACATACGACCGAAACAACATTGCAACACGTAATACAAAATTTTACCGTACTTTTACAGGGGACTATCTCTCTATAGGACATGTCTTCGCACCATGTGTTTTAGTATTTTCTACACTATAAGGATTAACAAGAAATACATCTTTAGCTCGCCCAGGCATGTACGAAAAAAATATGTCTCTGAAAATAAATTTGCAATAATTTATATTTGTGATTTAATGAATAATTAATTTTATTTTAACTGTATTTACATAAAAGCTTCGTTAGGATACGCGTCAGATTTTGTAGTTGACCACCAAAGTCTCGTTTGTTCAAGTTGCTTTAGTTGATTTCTTGTTATAAAATCATTTAACAACACATGGAACTGAAATTGATAAATTTAAAACAGAGTTATTTTTATTAAAAGGTATTAAAGTAAAAGCAATGAATTTTTTATTCAATGAAGGCCACAGGACGATATAGTCATTGTTTTGATGTTAAGTGATGTCTGTAGATAGGAATGGAGTACTAGTTAAGGTCTTTACAATGTGTGACGTTGCGTGGTTTCCATTGCAACGATAAGTTTCGTTATTGTAGTAATTTATACTAGTTACCATGATCAGCTGATTAACGTCCACTACTGAACATTGGCCTCCTAAAAGATTCCCACACGATCGAGTAGGGATTCATATGGAAGAATTTGGGCAATTTCCCACCACTCTGGCCCAATGCGGGTTGGTGGTAGCCAGAACCTCTTTTGTCGATTAGCAGGATGCACCATGACCAGGTGAGGGTGGCTTGGATCCCGGAGTTGTAATGCGGGAACCCTTACACTCTACTAGTTACAACGCACTTAAATTAGAACACGGTCATAAACATTACATGGAAGTATTTGGCTGCAGAAATACACGCTGTGGTAGTACTTACAAAAGTACATTTTTAAACAAGCATAAACTCCACATTTATTATTTTCGGTCTTAGGGATAGGGTGGGGGGGAGGGGAAGAATTTTGGCCTCCTTTAGAAAATTAAGAAGGCGGCCTGCCATTTCCAATGGAACCCAACCGTCGCACTTTAATAACCAAGTCCTAAAAAAGGTTACACCCTTTTATGATACAACAAATACGAGACCACTGGACTCTTCCTTTCTTCCTGAGGGTCGCTTAGAAAGCGTAAATTTCTCGTTACCAAAAAATACAAAAGAAATAGTTCGCGTGTAATAGAAAAAAAGATGAAATTGTGATATTTAATATTGATTTTATCTTGTAATCAAACCTTATCTATATTGTAGGGAAGTCAAGTTTATTAATATTTACCAGTCTTTGTATTAAATTCCGATGAGCCCAACTCATGTTATGTAGCTGTTTTAAAGTGAATGGTATTCTATTGGCACGAGCTCGGAAATCTATGTGCTTAAGGTTAAGCCATCTTCTTTGAGATTGTAGTAATAATCGCTCTATAAAATTAAATATGACACACAATTGAAAATATTTTATTGCACTGGTTATACATATCCGTGTGGGAGGTAATGACTGATAATTGCGTTGAAATTACTAAAAAAAGATCGGACGGCAGCAAGATCCTTGAGCGGATATTCCGTATTGTGGACTTAATACCTGTACCACTCACGTTGGTTATTCGATTTTGGAAAGCTATGATCAGCAGTGGACGACAATAATGATTAATCATAACGGAAAGAACCCTAAAGTAACAAAAATGATGTGAATGTTTGATATTTTAATACTATGGACAAAATTTTTAATGATACATTAGGCTTACTATGTACAGAGGGAGACATTTTTCCTTTCACCCGTTTCCGGACCCATTCTTGTAAATTATTTAATAAATTTGCTTGCGGCAAATGTGGTATGATTAGCGGCGAATCCGACAAATCAGCTAGAAAGGCCTGCAAGTTATTAGAATTGAAAAAAAGCTTTAATATTTGAGATTCTTTTTAGTACGCGTTATAACATCTCTAAAAATTGTTGTTCACAAGTTTAATTTAAAATTTACAATATTATATAATAATTAAAGAATACCGCGAGTAATTCCTTTTCTTTTAACCCTGAAGCTACTATGGTTGGAGCAGAAGGGGTTATCTATAAAATAAAAAACGTATTTATGGAATCAACACGCAAACATAAATATTTAAAAATGGGCTTATAAAGTATTTGAAAATGAATTTTTACAAAATATAGCTACCGTGCTTTCTGACTTAAGGGCTTCCAGAAACGTATCTTTGATGAAGTCCTCCATCGGATCTGTTTGGTATATTTTGGCATAGTCCAGCCAGAAAGACCCATGCTTAGTGGGTTGATAGAAAAACTTCTCTGTAACTTTACCTTCATTATAAAAATCGTATAGGTGACCGCATTTACATTTAGAATCTTCAATATAATCCATTACATAATCATCCCTATAATATAAAATGAATATTTTGTCGAATTATTTAGAAATTTACTGAATTTAATGTTAAGTATGAAAGTGTAGTACCATCTCTCTAGACAATCACACGTATCATCACATTTTTCCTTCACATCCTTTGGAAATTTCCAATAACCCTGAATGTGGAAGAGACTGCTACCTTTCACTATTACAACTCCACCGTTAATTGGTATAAATCCAGTCGGTAAAAGTGAAACGGCTAGAAAAAGCGAAAATATAATCAATATTTATTTAAAAATATATATTTCAACACTAATATCCACAACAAAATAATGCCTTAATGTTCCTAGTAACGGGACGCAAAGATTTCTCTTATAAAGATGAAATTAAGCAATTATTTCATAGCTATGGCCAAGAATGGGTTGGAGATTGTCACACGGCCACGGAAACAGTTATTTTTTGAACTTGAAGCTTGGAATCTTTCTCTCACGGTGTTTTCCGTCACGTACTTTTACTTTTGTAAAGTAGGTTTAGAACAATATTGTCAAAAATATGTACACTAATATTTTTACTTAAGACGTTTTTGAAAAATTTATATTGTTCTGTCGTACGTACGGGTAATATATTTTTTTTATTAACACAATCAACGGATTAAAAGGTAGACTGACGACTTGATGAACATCGCAGAGAATCTTTACATGCAATTTGCAAGGGATTAATGGAAATCGATTAACCCCGACACATTTAATAGTGGAACACAAATGGTTGAAATGATGTTGATGATGTTGAAACAACAATACGAATGACGTAAAATATTTGATTAAAACTTACTGTTCAAGACGTAATATGGTCTCCCGCCGCAAAAAACCACCCCACTAATGTGATACTGTGCATTGGCAGACGGTGCAGTGTGCTTAGCTTTCGCTTTCCTTTTCAACATTTTCAATTTCTTTAAATATGCAACTAATTTTGGATCACTGTTACCTTTTGAAAATGAAATAGCAACAATTGATACTTTTCTACATAGATAATAAATTTAACTCAGATCCCCATCATTAGAATACATAAAATATAGGATAAGCAATTGCTATTTTCAAGCTGTTAAAATATAATAGAAGAGCCAAAGAATTCTGAGCGTGTATTCTTCACCAATGTCACCCTCATTGTCTCACTCATGATCATGTGAAATTGAAGTATATAACTTTTTAGCTTCTTCATCATCATCATTATCAGCCGACAGACGTCCATTGCTGGACATGTTTTTGCCTATTATATATGAATAAAATATTAATGATGAGCCCGAAATTCAAACAGTTTATGTCCCATATGTAGAGATGCGGTGAAGACTACATGCCCTTTTTTTCGGAGATATTTCGAAACATTGAATAATATTTTTATACTATATATACATACGTAATGTACACGGTGGCTCCCAAAACTTATAATTACATTTACGTTCCTCTGGTTTCGCCTTCTTGTTTCTTTCTTTTCGTTTTTCTAGCTGAAATTGTTATATATTTACTTTGCTAAATAGTTATATATTTAATTTAAATTATTGTTATTTTCACTTACGAAATGTATGTCTTCACAAAGTCTTTCGTAGCTCTATAACGATAAAAATATCTATTAAAATTTATAATAACTGACTCATTTCCCCCCAACAGGTTCCCGCCTTGTCGTGGCGGAGGGGCTCAGTGGCCTTGCCTTAGTCACCCATGGTGAAGTGAAAAGGAGCGTCTCGGCCGCCCCGAGGTGGCCGCTCCACGTTAGAGCTTCGGGGCTCCGTGAGCTCACCTCGGATGTATGCCGGTGAGCTGCAGGAGCGGCTTTATACTGCCTTTTGTAGCCGCGGTAGAATCACGGAGGGAGAGGAGTGTCGGTATTGCGATGCGCCGGTTTCTCTACCCTCCATGACTAAGCGGTACCGTACCACTGTTGCGGCAGCGATGGAGCTGCGAGATAGCCCGCTAGCGTAGGTAACAGGTCTGAAATTTTCTCTTTTGGGTCCCATGGCCTCTGGGTGACGGATTCGGGGGAATCCGTTGTTTAAATGACTGTGAGAAGTCGAGAGGAGGGCGCGCTGTGTATTCCGGCGTGTCCCTACAGAGGTGGAAAGGAGAGGTTCTTCTTTCTCTCCCAAGGTGGGGCTGAATTATGCAGTCGGCACTGGCGGGGTTGCCTGCCATAAAACGACGAGGTGGAACATCGTGGGGGTTTTAGTCGGCAAGTCCGACATAACCTGTCCTTGCCACCGCTGAGACAAGCATTTCCCCCACGTAAAACAAAACATTTTGTGATTAATGACAATTGACAGACAATTAGTTAAAGAACTACTTGTCTAAAGCAAACAACGTATTGATTAATAAGATTAATTACTAATAAATTGTAATAAACGTACCGCTTGTGTCCGCAACCTAAGTTTATTACCTAGAGGTCGAGGTTTAGATGTTTTCTCCTCAGAATATTTACTATAAGGTGGTACGTAATTCGTTTGAAGGTATTCACCATATTTTACATTTGGTTTGAAATTCCTAGGCGGCTCTGGAAAATGTATGAGACACTGATAAATAATCATTATATAATGTAAATGTTACTCATAGTAAGTGTGATAATTTTCATTTCAAAGGATTACTTGTAAGTGTTAATTAAATACACAGGTGCTCGTATTTTTTACAAATTAATAATATAGTCTGTTTGTAATATTAACAAAAGATTTTAACTTGACTCTTAAATAAAAAATTTCTTCGTTTTACATGAATAGCCCATTTCGTTCCGATTAGTGTTTTACATATATCCGAAAGAGCTGGATTCGTGTGATACTTTCCCAACAACACTAAATTTAATTTTTATTTGTAATAATTATAAAATAAATATAATCGGACAATAAAACAACTGCCGGTTTAAATTATTATATAAAAAACTGTAATAAGCGAGACCTATAAAAAATTGAATAAATACAAACTTTTTTCCGGAGCTTTTTCTTCTATCACATTCGATTCTGTTAACTTTTCCAGCCTTTCGACACATTCTTTTAAATCAATAAACACTAAACTAGACATAAGTATCATTGAATTAATATCATATTCTGAAAAAAGGTTTGCATATTAATATTAATTTAGCTAGTTGTGGCGTTAATGTTTGATTTAATTGACGGCAACAGCAGTTTAAATCATCTCTTAATCAGGCACTGAGCTATTTCAGAAATAATTAAAATTGGTTTAATCTGCTAACTTTTACCACCACATCGATATACTAAAATTTTTCATGGTCACTCATCTACTGTGCATTGTATTAAGTGTCGCTTTTCGCACTACGAGCGCCTTTCTACTACATCATCATCATTATCAGCCTTTGTTTATCCACTGCTGAATATAGACCTCCACCAATGTCTTGCTTCGTTCTTGGCCACGGTCACGATTTCTACGGCGGCCCCTAATTCCAATTAATAATTAAAATAATATAAAAAGATATAGATAATGTGTTTATCTATGGCCGTTACAATGAGCTATATGCAATACGCAGATTGGATGAATGAAGGAAAAGAAAACAATGTAACAAGGAGAAGAAGACAAATGCAGAAATGAACGAAAAAGCGATGATTTGTTATAGGTCCGACGACGTGACTGTCTTCACTTATTAGCAAGAGAGGTATGAAAGAAGGAAATAGGATGAAGTATGATAAGAAAAATGAATTTGGAAGATAAGAATGGAAATAAAGATAAGAGAGAATGAAAGAAGAGAGAGAAGGAAAAAATTGTACAGAATAAGAAAAAGATGTAAAGTGAATTTAGAAAAATAAGGGCCCTACCCACAACACACAGAAGGAACAATAAAAAAAATAGGCAGTTTATACATTCCGTTCTATTCTAGTGTTGACAACAAATTTTTCGCAAAATTGAAGAAATTTATGAGTACATTGGCCTTGCTCAAAAACCGAAACCACACAAAGGGATGCCTGAGACGCCCTTTCATCTTAGCCGTCCTGTGCGGTCACTCCATCTTACGCGCCCAGCGCCTTACCCGCTTACTGATTTTAAACGCAATATTATATATTCCACAAGTACACAAGTTTAGTTATAGGTCTACCAGGATGGCAAAAAAAAAAGTTTAAAAATAGCGATTTTCATATGGCAACAAAAAAATGTCATCTGTCAACTGAAATTTCGAGGAATTTTTTTTGGTTTGGCTTCAAAAGTAGTGAAAATAGTAAAGAAACCTCTTCGATCGCAAGCAAAAAGTATTTTTTTCAATGTTTATTAAAGAATACTTGATGAACAAGGTGCAAGACAAACACAATCATCGATATTGAGCCATGTGAAAGCGTTGACTGGTTAGTAGGAATGACACGTCTTGATACTTTGGTTTATTAAGGTTAAAAAACGTTTGGTTGGTTAAAAACGTAAATAGACCTGCAAGTGATGTAAAGTCTTTAACAGAAGAAGCTTTCTATCAAATAGGGATCGATAAATGGCGAAAATCTTGTGAAAATGTTTAAAAAAATTAAAATTAGTTCATAGAACAAGATCGATTGAGAGGTAGGAGGAAAGGTTTATCATAAATACTGCGTCTTTCTCTTCCGATGAAGACTTTTTTATGGAAGTGCGGTATTTGGAACCATTTTCAAGTTCTGATAGCCTATAATGAATAAATAAACTCATGAACAGAGTAAATCTTTATCCAAAAGAAATTGGAGTTTTCATCTAAATATCGAATCCAACATTCGCCACAGTGAGATTTTCAGAAATTATCCTTGATCATTGGATAAATTTTTCTATTTGCATGTATCACACACAGAATCAGCCGCTATAAGGGAAAAAAAATATTAAAACGATTTACTCCAATTTCCCCAGTATTGCTGGCGTCAATTTCTTTTTTCCCTTTTTGCCATCAGATCCTGATAGATCTATAAATATCCTGATGTATGTCCTGTATTTTTATCAATTCATAGTAATTTGATTATTTGTAAACATATGAATATAAATCAGTTTTTAAAGATTTTCTTAATTCTATGCAGCGATGGACACAAAATGCCTACGACGTTATAATTTATAAAATCAAATAATAGTTGAAACTTTTTTATAACTCTAATAGATAAATAAGCTATTATAGTTATAAAAAAAACATAAAATTTATTCTATCATTAAATAATTCTCCATTGCTTCTGTAAAATGTAATATAAATTTTACCTCCTCGTAGTTTGCTAGGTGGCATTTTATAATAAGATGTATACAAATCCCAAATAAAAATACCAGGGTCTTGTATACAATTCGTCATAGCCTTCATTAACATTGATTTTGGTATCTTTAAAGTAACCCCGAGGTCCGATAGAGATTTCCTAGTTCGTGCTGGTACATCTTCAATTAAATCTTGATGAATATTAGTTTTTAAATCATACAGCACTTTTTTTTGAAAATCAGATAGTTCAAAAAACCAACCAGGCCCAGCTTCAGACTGCAATCTTTTAAGATTTTTTATACCTGGGAAAAACAGTTACTTTCAAATATGGTTTAAGTTATGAAATAAACGCATAGTTTACTTTTATGCTAACTTTTATGTTGAAAGAATATTTAATTTTAAAAGTAAAATATACCCTCGCGATGTTGGAAATACTTTAAATCTTTTAAAAATTTTAGCCATGAACCAACTAATTCATTATAGGGTTTCTTGTCGACATTTTCTCTCATTTCTCGTTCCAGGTAAACCCATACTGGATCCTTCTTAGGTCCGTAAATTGTCTGTACATTAAAACATTTAAGATAATTTTTATTAAAATCACATATGTTTATAGAAACATATTCCAAATAGATTTATAGGTTAACCAAATACAATTCAATAATGAATAGTCATTGTTGAATTCTATTTGATATGCAAAAAAATGTTTTCTATTCTAAGTTAAATGGCCATAAGGACAACTAAAAATTAATCGTTTTAATTACTTTCGTATTTTTAATAAGACTCAAAACGGTACAAGATAAATTACAAAATGATTTTAAAACAAATTAAATCAATTTCATTACTTTTACCTTTTTTGAGAGAAATTCTTGAACCGTAGGCATTTTAAACTTTTTCATTTTGATTAAAATATCAAAAACTAATGAATATATTTAATTAAACAGAAATTTAAACAAGTTACAAAAATTTTGACGGTTGTTCCAAATATATTAAACGGAATTATGTGAAAATGGAGCTTACTGTTACATTCTCTTTGAAATTTTCAAAACGATAAAAGATAAAATATTTTTATATGTGTTTATTGCCAGCTCGAAAAGATAATCAATATTTTTTCGAGCAACAAAAGTAATAGTGTTAATTAGTTGCGAGTACTAAATAGAAAAACTGTTTTATTTGTTTACATATATATCAATCTACAAAACAAAAATTATTTTCTAAATCAATCATTCAAGAAATATTTTTTTATATTTTACACCAAAATGAATAAATGCCTTAAAAGATCTACCAGCCTCTAATACACTCAAAACAACTAAAAATATAACAGGTATACAATCGCCATTAATTTATTTTTGCATCTACTTGCTATTAAAATATTTGAATACAAGGAGTTTATGCCACATAATAATAGGTTGTCAAATATCTCCCTTCCGCCTTTCTGTCTTTTGAATTTCGCGGCTATGTACAAAGCGCTACAAAACGACGCTATGCATAATTAGTTTGGATATTGCGTTCAACAGTTATAGACGTGTAAACATGGAGTTCACTAACGCCGAAATTCGCGCCTTTTTAAAGTTTTCCTTCGTTAAAGGCAAATCCGCTAGAGAAACGTTCCGTGAGATTAATGGTGTTTTGGGGGATGGTACTCTATCACTTCGAACCGCGGAGGAATGGTTTCGACGATTCAGAGCCGGTGAAAACAACACCATGGATAAGCCAGCCGGCGGAAGACCTGTGACGACAAATACCGATCAAATCATGGACTACATCGAGTTAGACCGGCATGTGGCATCTCGTGACATCGCCCAGGAGATGGGAGTTAGTCACCAAACCATTTTAAACCATCTGCAGAAGGCTGGATACAAAAAAAAGCTTGATGTTTGGGTGCCGCATGATTTGACGCAAAAAAACCTTCTGGACCGAATCAACGCCTGCGATATGCTGCTGAAACGGAACGAACTCGACCCATTCTTGAAGCGGATGGTGATTGGCGACGAAAAATGGATCACATACGACAATATCAAGCGAAAACGGTCGTAGTCGAAGGCCAGTGAATCGTCCCAAACAGTGGCCAAGCCGAGATTGACGGCCAGGAAGGTTTTGCTGTGTGTTTGGTGGGATTGGAAGGGAATCATCCACTATGAGCTGCTCCCATATGGCCAGACGCTTAATTCTACCATCTACTGCGAACAACTGGACCGCTTGAAGCAGGCGATCGACCAGAAGCGTCCAGAATTGGCCAACAGGAAGGGTGTAGTGTTCCACCAGGACAACGCCAGACCACACACTTCGTTGATGACTCGTCAGAAGCTACGGGAGCTCGGATGGGAGGTTTTATCGCATCCACCATATAGCCCGGACATAGCGCCAAGTGATTACCACCTGTTCCTGTCCATGGTGAACGCCCTTGGTGGTGTAAAGTTGAACTCAAAAGAGGCTTGTGAAAAGTGGCTGTCCGAGTTCTTCGCAAATAAGGAGGGGGGCTTCTACGAGGGAGGTATTATGAAGTTGCCGTCTAGATGGAAACAGATTATCGAACAAAACGGCGCATATTTGAACTAAATCCGATCACTGTAACACTTTTTATAAAGCATTGAAGAAATAGCAAAAAAGCGGAAGGGAGATATTTGACAACCTTATATTAAAATAAAATATAATAAAAAGTTAATAGTGGAGACAATAAACCATCGAATAACATTTTGTTTAAAAATGTTGTATATTTTAGGTAGATTGTACTGGTGATAGGTATCAATATTTGTTTCTTAACTAAGAAGTAGCATGCCAACAATATTTGTATTCTAATCTGAATGGTGTAGCAGATGGAATTATGGAGGTACAGGTATAGGTCCCAGGATTACAATGTAAAATTTTACTAAATTATAATTCTTTCTCATTTACCTCTACATCTCTCCACAACCTAGATTAACTGGAAAGCATAACCATAGGCAAAATATCTGTCTCTTGTTACTTAAAATACTACAATAAAGGTTTTTTAAAAAAATTGTTGTTTTATTTATCATCCTCACCAAATTATGTGCAATTACGTTACTTCTGACCAAGTAAAAGTGCTATTTATTTTTTATTTCCTTTATTAAAATAAAGGTTCTTATCAGGTTAAAAAATACAAGACCCATGTTTATTAAATCTTATTCATGTATATAAATTTATTATTTATTATTATTATTAAATTTCTTTAAATAGTAATCATTTAGGCAAACCAAAAATTATTAATACATTGTGTAATAAAAAAGTAAATATACATGCAAAGCTGTTGCAATTAAAACAAATTCAATTAAACATTATTTACTCAAAAATCTTATTGCATTATAACAATTATCCTCTAATAATAATAATAATGATTTTAGATTATTTCTTCACATTCCTGGATAAGTTTTTTGTTGATACCACAAACAAGCAATTATTTAATCATTCTTAAATTGCATATTTTTGGTTTTCTCAAGAATGTCCTTATAAGGAGGATCAATGGGACCTTGTACAGGTTCTTTGTATTCATATATTGTTTGGCCTTCTAAGAGTAGAGGATAAGAAGTATCAGAATCATACGCACTTAAATCTCCACAAACATTAAATGGCACAATATAACGATTAAGGCCTGTCAATTCATTGAAATCACAATATTTATGGTCCAAAAGAGGGTTAATCATAGTTGGCACAAATCCTACAGGAGGATTATAGTTTTGACAGACAACAAAAGCTTCGATACTGGAATTTCTAGAGCTTTTAGGCTTAGATACTGTAACTAGTTCAAAGAACTGTTTTAGTTGGGAATATAAAAGTGTAACATCTTTTCCTCTAAATATCTTTGCTACAAAAACACCACCACTTTTTAATACATGCGTAGTTATATTCAGGGCAGCTAGTAGAAGCTGGGACTGAACATACTCATCAATATCATGTAATCCTGTCACATCAGGTGCTCCATCACAAACAACTAAGTCTGCACGTGAGCCCTCAAACTCCTTAACAATATCTTGGGCTGTGCTTAATTTAGTTATATCGCCTTGAATTTGTTTTACTCCAGGAAGAGCTGCCATTGCCTGCAAGTCTACTGCCACTATTTTTACTTCGTCAGTATTTTTAGCATTTTCTCTTAACTTTTTTGTCAATACTTGACTCCAACTACCTGGCGCAGCACATAGGTCTACCGCTCTTAAAACACCCTTAAATATATCATATTCTTCATTAATTTGCAACAGTTTAAATGCACTTCTTGCTCGCCATCCTTCTTCTTTTGCTAACCTGTAATAAATATCTCTTTTGTCTTTTGATGTTTTCCCCATAATAATGAAACATAAAAATTATTTCTTATTTTATACGTCTACGCCTTAATAAAATGACAGAACTAAGTTTACAATCAATAAGAAATGTTTAGAATGTGGTAAAACATTAACGTAGAGTTTTGACAATTAAAAAATTGCAATTGCTATGGTCATGAAAAATATATCAGTTTTATGTAACATCTTTGTATTAAATAAATACTCTATAATACTGTCCGAGTAATTAATCTTTTAAACATTTTTAAAATCTTACGGTGATATTTTAAAATATTATAGTGAAGTTCAATATTTTAAATTTATATAAACTCCCATCCTCTTTTTCTACTCTCTTTTCTGATGCATCACAAATAAATAGACCGATTCCATTAGCAGACGTAGATTTGGAATACATTTAATTATCTTTATAATTTTTATTTTATATTATCTGAAAAAATATCGCAATAAACGCCATAGATGAAAGAAACGAGTCTTAATTTTATTTGTTCGATCGATTAATCATAAAATTGACGTAAATATATAAAATAAAGTTGTTAGGTAGAAACCTAAATAAGTTGCATTATAAATATGTTACAATTAATAGAATATTTTTGAAATAATGAGAAAATTTATTAATACTTATATTCAAAACATAATAGATACTAAAGAAAACAATTCTACATTTTTACAAAAATACTATAGTAAAAACTGCTTGAGAAGAACTATTAGTTTGGTTTTTTATCGACAATAGATTTGTTTTTAAAATAATTTTTGTTATCGCTATCATTATTTTCGAATGGTTGTAAAAACTTTGGGTTTATGTTTGAAAATAAGATTTTTAGTTCAACTAATATGTGAGGCTTTGTCATACTATGCGATGACTGTCTGTCAAACTGTAGGTCTACCAGGATCTGATGCCAAAAACGGAAAAAAGAAATTGATGCTAGCAATACTGAGGAAATTGGAGTAAATCGTTTTAATAATTTTTTTTCCTCATAGCGGCTGATTCTGTGTGTGATACATGCAAATAGAAAAATTTATCCAATGATCAAGGATAATTTATGAAAATCTCACTGTGGCAAATGTTGGGTTCAATATTTAGATGAAAACTCCAATTACTCTTTTCATGAGTTTATTTTTAAATTATAAGCTATTAAAACTTGGAAATGGTTCCGAATACTGCACATCCATAAAAAAGTCTTCATCGAAAGAGGAAGACGGAGTATTTATGATAAACCTTTCCTCCTGCATCTCAATTAATCGATCTAGTTCTATGAACTGATTTTCAATTTTTATTACATTTTCACAAGATTTTCGCCATTTATCGATCCCTATTTGAGAGATAGCTTCTTCTGTTAAAGATTTTATATCACTTGCAGGTCTATTGACGTTTTTAATCAACCAAACGTTTTTTTAACGTTAATAAACAGAAGTATCAAGACGTGTCATCCCTACTAACCAGTCAACGCTTGCACATGGCTCAATATCGATGATTGTGTTTGTCCTGCACCTTGTTCATCAAGTATTCTTTAATAAACATTGCAAAGAATATTTCTTGCATGCGATCGAAGAGGTTTCTTCGACATTTTCACTACTTTTTAAAGGAAATTTGTAGCCAAACCAAAAACATTTCTTCGAAATATCAGTTGACAGATGACATTTTTATTGTTGCCATATGAAAATCGCTATTTTTTAAACTTTTTTTTGCCATTAGATTCTGGTAGACCTATATATAAATTTGTAAACAATATACTACTGTTACAATCAGCCGGAAGACATCCACTGCTGGACAAAGGCCTCCTCCAAAGATGTCCACTCGGATCGAACTGTTACATATTTCTCCCAAAAAGTAAGTATATTTAAACATTCAGTTAAATAGAAACCAACACTTTGTCCCGTATTAAAGTATTGTGCACGGTAAAATAATTATAAATTAAAATTATAACTGCCTATATGCATGTCTTTTACATAGCAGTCTGTATATATAATTTTAGAGCGAGGAGCCGGTCAAACGACTAACAGTATGCTAGTGTATACATCATTAGAGTATACTATATATTTAGTCTCATTCTAATGGTTAACCGGGAAGGAAGTGTTCATTAAGGTGCTTCAGTTGAACTTTTACTGTCGATGGTTATCGACGTAGCGTACCACTCTCATACTTGTGGTTATATTATCATTTTATTACTATTATAAAATACGTGTACATTATTTACAATTGTAATAAAAATATGTAACATGGAGTTCAACACAGCAGAGAATCTTTTCTTTTTTATTTTGGAAGACTGGAAAATTATTGCACTGCTCATAGTATTATTTGTGATGTATTATTATGCTACATACACATTTAAATTTTTTGAGAAAAAAGGAATTCCTTATATCAAACCGATATTCTTGGTGGGTAGTGTGTGGAAACGTGTTGCAAAGCAGATGTCTTTTCATGATTATCAATTATATGTTTATGATTATTTTAAAGGAAAACCCTATGGTGGTAAGTAAAATGTAATGAGACAGTTATTGATCTATAATTAAAGGTTTTAATTATTTTCCTATAAATGGCCTGAAATATATTGAATTTATAATATATATATTCTAGACTAGATGTATATACTATGTGAACTGAGTATTTACTGACGATTTACAGTTAGCCATTACCTATTGTTGGTATATTCCTGTAAAGATTTTATGAAATACAAGAGGAAACAATTACACATATCTGAATTGGAACCACTCCCCTGAAGACACTGTTTAAAGGTCAAATAATTGTGAAAATGTAGTAAAAACATATAGATGCTTAAACCAGAATAGAGAGCACACATTCCACTTATTGTAGAGCATGCAAATGTTTATGTATACACTACTTCTCCACCTTAGACCTTATTAAAGATAAAACTACATGAATTAGACAAAACATTAATATTTATTAAATATCAAGTGATTATCAATAATCAGTATCATGAAAAAAAATCATCTACTGCATAGTTCATTTTATTTTCGGGCCAATTTGTTAAGGTAGTTTTAAATTTATATTCAAGCAATGATTTTAATACGTTCGGTATTGCGTTGTGGATCATAATGGCCATGACGTAGCCATAACGTCTGAACATTTCTAGGGAGCATTTAGGGTACATAAGATTATTTGGGTACTGAGATGGCTTTGATTTTGTTTCTGCACGTAAGTGGAAATATGAAGGATATTTCTTGACAAATAAGCTCATTTCACGAATATACAATGAAGCCTAATAAGTGGCCTAAATCCTTAAACAGCATGAATGCATTTTTTTTTGAATTTTAAATATCTTTTCGAAGTCTACTAAGTTGCCTCAAATGATTATTCCATGCGAGAGTACCGACAACATGTATCCATGGTACCCGCTGAGCACCGCTTCCTATAACGTAGTCAGTAGAAGTAGCCTTAGTACGTGCACGTACTTGTCTAGTTTAGCACACATGTCTACGTGTGCCTTACAGCTGCAAGGTTGATCATAAACAATGCTAAGAAACATAATACTCTGCACTTCTTTAACCTTTTCTTGTTTATAATGTACGGTTAAATTATTAACTTTACATCTATAAGTTTTAAATTCACATTCACAGGTCACAAAGACAGCTTCTGGTTTTTCGATGAAATTATTCTCTCTATATTTATATATATTTTACACCAAAGTTAGAGTGGACTCCAAGACCGTGTGATAGATTCCGCTTTTGTATAGTCTTTTTAAACTTTCAGGAATATTTGTAGGACGGAGACCCACTCTCTATATATTTGACCTTGACCTTATTAAAGCTATTACAGTTCGTGATTTTGAACATTTCATTGATCGGAATTCAATAGATAGTAACGAACCAAGATATCTACAACGTATGTTATTGAATTTAAAGGTAATTAAGTGTAAATATAGTAGTGGTGATCATTGAGGCAAATAATTTTTTTTTAAGTGTTGGAAGTAATTTATTCGTCATTATGTTTGAAGGGATCAGAATGGAAAACTGTTCGCAGTGCCATAACACCATCATTCAGTTCTGCCCGGCTAAAGTACATGCTGCCACTAATTCAGCAAAGTTCAGATCAAATGGTTAAATTCTTAGAACAATATAGTAAGTGTTTTATTACATGCTATACAAATTTTAACATAAATTTAATTATAATTAATTGGATTATTTAACACAAGTTATATTTGACATAAAATAACTTCCTGTTTATATACATTGACATATTACTAAATTCTTAAATATACATTGCTACAACATAAAATTATTTCATATTTTCTTTTAGATAACTGTGAAGTTGAGATGAAGAATTTAATTGGCCATTTAACTCTTGAAGTTATAGGCGCATGCGCATTTGGAATTACAACAGATGCCTTATCTGATGAGAATGCAAATTTTGTTAAGGTACCTATTATTTAACTCACCTTGGTGCCCGCCACTATTTGTGCGGAACTTGTAATTTTGTATTGTGTCAGTGACGCAACACTGTGCGTATAAGTTGACTGTGTGCAGGCTTAAAGCCTATATGGCGCCGCGCAGCAAAATGTCTTGAATTATTAATAGTATTAACATGTGATTTTCCCCTTTTGTCTCGGGAACACAAGATATCTCCATATAATTTTACAACTAGTCCTGGTAAAAAATATAAATATGTGCAAACAATACCATGTTCCAATTTAAAGGTCGTTGTAGTTACTGAAATCACTGAAGAAATGAGACTTCACATTTCTTCAGTAATTTCAATACAGTGGTCTTAAATATTTCAAGGCAACGAGCACAATGCGGCGCTGTGATATGACTTTGATTAGCGCCGTTTTTATGTGTAAACGTATTATTTATCAACTTCCACCTACACGCATATTTATTATTATTTTAATAATATAAATAATAATATATTGTCATCATATTTTAATGTACATATCATGTTGGCTTTCTATCAAATAAATAAATTAAATAAACATAATCTCCCATTCGCATGACGTGACCATATGCTAACTCAGTGATCCTCAATCTTTTTTCATGCGGGCTACAAACACGTCTTAATCGTTGTGTTGCGAGCTGCACTTAATAAATAAAAAATAGGTAATTAATTGTCAAGTTTTCGCCATTGTTTAAATTTTTATTAAACAACTAATCCTCTAAGGCCTCTTAGTCACCTAGGCAACGGATCCCTCCGAATCCGTCACCCAGAGACCATGGAAGCAAACAGAGAACTCTCCCGACTTCCTGCGACGGATCTCGTCTTAGGTTCCGGTGCCAACCGTTAAACGGCCGCGGAGCAGAGGGAGAGTGGCGGAACGCACTCCTCTCCCTCCTCGACTCCACCTCGGCTGCAAAGGGTAATATAAACCTGCCCTGCCAATCCACCAGCACACATCCCAGGTGAGCTTACCTGGAGCAGCCACCTTGGGCCGGCCGGGTAGGCTCTTCTTAACTTCACCGTGGATGACCAAGCCGCGGCTACTGAGCCCCACCGCCACAAGGCGAATACACCTGTTCGGAGGGAAGGCCGGCCACAGGTTCAATGTAGCTGATGCTAGCCTACTACTCCCTATATTTTCTAGTACCAAAGCTACTTCTAAGCTTCCACTTAATCGTTTTTTTATTCTTTACGTCTAGATTATATGTTATAGATCTTTAAACGTGTAATTTGCACATTAATTTTTTTGTGTTTATGACTTCGACGGTTTACTTGTATTAGCTGTATTGTTGGTTTACCCTCCTTTTTATGGAAGTTTAATTTGTCGTCTTAAAACGAACCTTTCCTACCAGTTTATTGGTGTACTTTAACAGTTTATTAAAGTGAAAACATCATTGTGTTAATTTTCAGCTAGCTGAACAATTTGGCTACATCTCAACTGCGAGAAAGATTATTTTAATCGTTTTCATTATGTTCATGCCCAAAATGTTGCAATATATCAATATATCTTTTTTGAATCCTGAGGCTACTGCTGAATTAGTTAAGATTTTAAAAATCACGAAAGCTGAAAGAAGGAAAGCTGAATCTAAGTAAGACCTATACTTTATGTTTAACATTCAATATACATTGCTTTACACTATTAGGTGAATGTTCTGTTAGAATCGTCACGTTGTGGTATTTGAATAACATTCGACTTATTCATAATATAATATATGTAGATATTCAGCTCATAAATATTTTTTTTACTACAAATAGATTAACTACATAATATTTCGTTAAGTGACTACGAAGCCCTGGATGATGAAGTGTGTGTGGCTTTCGACAGCTTGAATATAGTAAGGTTGTTAAGACTGCAAATTTACAATACGAAGACACTTGCTAGCCTTCTGTGTTCGTAAGAAAGCCCCTACTAAGCTAACTCCATAAAATTTACAAAACAAAACACCGAATTCTCTGTGTTAAAAGACAACTGTTGATTACTTTTAATAATGATAAGAATGTAAAGGTATCCTTTATGTTACAGAAAAGATGATTTCCTACAACTGATTATTGATGCAGCAAACAAAGAAAAGCTAGAAGCCGAGAAGACTAACGGGGTTATTCGTAAGTATAATTTAACTGCCATGGTTCACCGTAACGCTTGCGTAATCATTTATCGAACCCCATGGCTAGTTACCGCTATCATATTATAAATCTGCCGACATCAAAACATTGCTTTATTCCGGGTGTCAAAATGAGGAAGCCAGATTATTCTGAGTAACGTTTCACCTCATTGTCACTTAAAACCTTGTAAAATTGAGATCAAATGTTCGTTTATGTCTTTAAAAAATTAAAAAGAAAGTACCGCAAGTAGGCTTTTGCGTCACAAATTAAAATTAATCAAGCAATATAATATTATCAACAAACTGTAAACATTCGTTATCGCTTTGAAAGGAGATCTCTTGTTTACACATTAAATTATCTTTCACATTGTGATTGAGATTTAACATTATTGCGGGTAATTTGTTACTATTTATCTATTCACTTGAATCATAAATATAAACACATATAATCATTGTAATATAACTTGTTGTTGTGCTAACATAAATACCGTTAATGGTAGATTCAAAACAAATTCTAATTATTTTAGCGCACATCAATAAAATAAAAAAAATGAACAGCCCTCTTATCGTTTCCACACCTGGCACTAGAGACCATTTCGCACAATCAATCAAAGCCCTTTATCTACTACTAGCCTTGTTTTGATGTTTGTCACATCTTCGAAAACTTCTATGTCGGTTTCCTTGTGATATTTTTCTTCATCTGAAGCTCAAGCTGAGTGGGAAACCTATAGCTACGCGCTATACATATGTACTAACTGCTTTACATATCTACAGCTATCACGGCGTCAGAATCTTCTTACGGCGCATTAATCA
This sequence comes from Troides aeacus, assembly GCA_033220335.2. Classification (NCBI taxonomy): domain Eukaryota; kingdom Metazoa; phylum Arthropoda; class Insecta; order Lepidoptera; family Papilionidae; genus Troides; species Troides aeacus. The sequence continues at coordinate 4,855,761 of CM067270.1, forward strand.
GTGATACTCAGTGTGTAACACGGAGTTTCCAAGTTCGATTTCGGTGTTAAATGTTATCGTCTTTTGGTAGTAGGATTTTTTTCTCTAAACTCCAAACAACAGATTTGTTAATTTTTTAACAACCGCCAACTGCAACGTGGCCAACATGGTGAATAGATAAATAGGCTTGATTGTAACAGAATATTAAGGGAGCTGTTAATTATACATAATATAAAACCCGTCATTTTTTACCAGATTTAGATGAAGACACCATAGACGCACAATCTTTCCTCTTCGTACTAGCTGGATATGAGACATCCAGCACACTGTTATCATTTGGTATACACATATTAGCCCTTAATCAACACATGCAAGAAAAGGTTCGTGAACATGTTCAAAAAATTACATACGGCAAGGAAATTACATACGAGTTACTAAAAGAACTTACTTATCTTGAAGGATTTTTACTAGGTACGTACTTTTTTATATTCATTTTGTCGTACATACTACAAGTAAGAAAATCATCTGGTAAGTCTTTGTCTATCAGTGGACGTCTGTCGGCTGATAATGAAGTAGGCCTTCGCCAGCCTATGACAATCTAGCGATATTTGGGATGATAAATACTGAGTAACATTGTGATCGTAGCTTTAAGACACAAAATGTTAAGTCTCGTTACCATAGCTATTTCACTGGCTACAGTGGTACCTTCAAACTGGAGTTCAGTAATGTTCGCAAACTACTGTTTAAGGTCAGAAACAAACGCTGCAGTGATACTTACATATATGGTCTCGGGTAAACAGTGTACTATCAATATTTTTCTTTAATCGTCAATAATTTTTTCATTGAAGCGACGAGACGAGCAAGATATTCAACTAATGGTAATTGATACGCTTGCCTACAACAACGTGGCGCTCGTTAAAATGACATACACAACAACACATTGCGCTCGTCACCTGGAGACAAGATGTTATGCTTCGCTACTAAGATAATTTTACTAGCTACAACGCTTTTCAATTTGGTATACAGTAACGTTTGCACACCATTGTTCGACGCAAAAATAAAAGCTGCTATGCTAATACTTATCTAGACGGTCTTCAGAAATAAAGACTCACCGCCAGTAAAGCCTTGCATGTAAATGTAGAGGAACACAGAAACGTAGCATTATCCTAATAAATCCTGAGAAGTGTTGTTTTTTTCGTACCGTCCACGTTGTTAAAAAAATTTTCTATCACCAAACATTTATATATTCTGGTTTGAAAGATAATGTAAATAAATATAAAATTTGCCAGGATTGCTATTAATGTTACCATCAAGTGAACCACTCTTTGCTTCTTTAACTAAAAAAAAGTTTTGTATTTTAGAAACATTACGCCTACACCCACCTGTAGCGCGGATAGAAAGAAAATGTATCAAGAAATATATTTTACCCGGAACGAATATTCCAATAAACGTGGGTGAAATTATTGCGATCCCAATAATTGGAATTCATATGGATCCTGATATATATCCAGAACCGTATAAGTTTAGACCTGAGCGGTTTTTAGGCGAAGAAAAGAAAAACAGGCCATCTCATTCATATTTAGCTTTTGGGATTGGCCCCAGGAACTGTATTGGTGAGAAGCACATTTAATTATTTTTCCAAATGGATTTTCTGAACCTTAACATATGTAATAAAATTCAAATAGCTTTTATTGTCCTGTATCTTGCAAACAGAAGACATTTTTTCTTTTATTCACTGAAGGACAAGACAAGCGAGAGCTTTATCTGATGGCTAGTAAATAAAACAAACCAAATATTATTCTCTCGTTTCTGCTATTATATATTTGTTGCATTTTGTTTTTTTTTTGTTTTAGGTATGCGTTTCGCATTGATTTCCGCGAAAATAGCCATGGTATCTTTGTTAACAAATTTTAAATTTTCTGTTTGCTCCAAAACAGAAAATCCAGTAACCTTAGACAAAGATTCTATGCTTCTCAAACCTGCTAACGGATTATGGGTCAAAATAGAGAAAATATAATAAAATAATCCATAAATAATTTAAAACAAAAAATTTAAAAATAAATTGTGATTTGAGTAGTTAAAATATTTGTTAAAAAAAAAACATTTTTATATGGTATTATCGGCGTAAATGAAACAAATGAATTCGATTGTTAAAAATAAAAACTTTAACTGCCTCTGTGACGCAGCAGCCAATCTGTCTTGTAAAACATTTAGGTTCTTCGATTTTAATCCACACATTGGAGAGTTTGAATTGTGAATTGGTTTTGGCTAACCCATCTAGCTAGCTCCATTACAAGCCTTATGCCATAATGGCTTTCAACGCATAAGAGGCAAAGTATTATCGGTGAACACACTCCTTCATCCACTTTCTGATTGTCATTTAGACCAATGCAAAAATGCGATCAAAAATTGAGTTAGCCCCTTCTAAACTGAAGAAAAAATAATTGGAACTTATGTTTATTTCTTTTGGACACACAAACTGTAGTGTTTACTTATCCTCGGATATAGCTTTGAGAATTTATTTAAATATAACCAGATTCATTGGGACTACATTTTAATCCCGCATTGAAATATCTCGGCTCTTTTTATTTCAAATATTTGCATTTTACCTCTAGTCTGGTAAAAGTTTCAAAGAATGTAAGACAAAAGTCTTACTCAGTTTTTGTAAACTTTGCAATAAAAAATCCTATGCTATTTTTATAAATGTCTTCTGCACACCGTAGGTTGTCATTTTCTGGACCAAAACGTTGCACCATAACTCTGTGAACAAAACAGATGAATTTGTGTGTTATAAGAACAATTTTAGTAATAACAACAGCAGGTAAAATATGGGAGCCGGAGTATTTTAGAACAGCATGCATTATCATGTACTCAATAAGTTATGAAGAAATATATTGAAACATTTGTATTTTAGAACTAAATAATTACAAATATTTTATTTCTACCTCTGTGCATCATTTAATCCTATTTTAGGTAAGCCTGGTCCTCCCAGAAGAGGTTCTGCAGGAACTAATTGCAAAGAGGGATATTTCTCAAGGGCCCATGCAACCATTCTTTCGTTTTCTTCTTCAGTAATTGTACATGTACTATATACAAGTGTTCCACCAACCTTCAGCACCTTGAAAGCCTGATAACAATTTTTTTTACATTTTATATGAAAATATGTTATTTATTACATTTGTTGTGTTGATTAAATGAGGTGTTGCTTATAATATTATACGATTAACAACACTCAATGTCTTAAAGTGACAAGCCTTATGTGGTGTATTGTTTAACATATTATCAGCATTGTTGTATCACTTGGCACAAAGGTGGATAATTATAATCCTTGCTTCACAGAACATAAAAAAAATTAGATTTTATGCTCAATTAATAGATGCTATAACAATTATATAACACAGTTAATAATTTGATGCTTCATAAATATACCTAAAATTTTTAAAGAAATAAATTGAAAATACTTGCTGCATTCAACAATTTTCTTTGCACAAACTTGTAAGATTGCAACATCTTTTGTGATATTTTATTTACTAATTGTGGCCTTTGACCTAAACCACTGCATGGAGCATCTAGAAGAACTTTGTCAAAGCTATTAAGCGGAAATGGAGGCTCATGTATTTCTCCACCATCATTTTCAGTGTAACATTTTACAGAATCATAACAAAATACTTTAACGCAATTTATTCCATGGTCTTCTAAATTTTTTATAACCTTAATAGTTTTTTGATTTGTTTTATCTATAGCGAAAATGTGCGCCTGCAATAAAAGAGTTTAATTAAAAATAGTAAAATAACAATTTTAAAGCACAATATTATTCAACTGACTTACCTGATTAAGTGACATTTCTGCCAAATGAGTAGTTTTATTACCTGGTGCTGCACACATATCAAGAATATATTCATTCGGTCTGGCATCTAAGACCCAACCAACAATTATAGATGGTAAATTTTGTAATAAAATATGTCCTGAAGGGTAGATTTTTTCATTTACGACAGGTAGCCTTGAGGCTGGTAATATCATTTCGACTGCAACACCGCTAAAAATTTTTCTCATTATGTTAATGTTGTAAATTTTTTTTAATCAAATTGTTACGTGATAGTCATAACACTAACTTATATAGAAATTATAGTTAAATGATGTCTAAACGAAAAGCCAATAATTTCACAATTTTTTACTTCATTAAAATTCAGTTTTGATTAAGTACAATTTAACGTTTTGGATTTTTTGGTACCATACCATTGGGTGAATAACATTATATATTTATTTATGATGAAGTTTGGGCTGCTAGTTATTTCGATAACTATAGCAGCTTCATTGAGCTTTGGGCTACAGATCTCATATTCACAAGCTAAAAAACATTATCATGATATTCACCTAATATTATACAATACATTTGACCACCACACTGAGCTAGTTATGTTAAGAAATTTTAAATCATGTTTCCAGTCCTTTATTTCCCAAAAATTCAAACACTTCATTACATTTATCAAACAGTAATGTTTGCAGCTAATGTTTAGGAGCACAAAGGACATTGTGATGGCATAAAATTTACCTATTGTTATGGTGCCAGTAGGTAAATGAAAATTTATAAAAACGTGAATAATACCTAGGCTGTACTCCATTATCAAACAAATTATAACGTAACATTTTCAAAAAACCTGTACCAACATAGATTTTTCTGCCCAAATATGGCACTTTAAGACCTCTTTTACATTGATTATCTAAATCTCCATAAACATCAACTCTTTCACCTAATTTGCAACCTGGAACAATGAAAACTATACTATTTAAAAGAAAAACATTTTTACTTTATTAATAAATACAATACAACATAAACATTGAAAAATATCAATTCAATTAAATAAACCTTGTTTTTGTGTCAAGTAAATTATGTAAATAGATATGTGAATTTTATATAGAATTATAAAATAATTAATCGTACTGCTAGGAAGCCCCAAAACTCCTGGTGCAAACACATGGGCTCCACGTAGTACAGCTGCTGCACATAATATATCAACAATCACTTCATTTTCACAATTTTTCATTATTAAACTTTTAGACCACTTTTCAACAATTAAACAGTCATTTCTCAAAAAATAATAATGTGGTATTTGTTGAGCTTCCAAAACTTTACTTTGCTGTAATATTATTAAAAAATTATTAATGACAGTTAAATCTAATCTATAAACATTCTTTCAGGCCAGTAAATTTTTACTATAATGTTTATTGTACAAAGTGAAACCTTTATTATAATATTTACTAATAGAGTTTTTGATATAGTATACTAAACACTTCAGGAATAGTAGGCCTTTTTTGCTACCACCAAGCAATAGTGCGTAAATTTGCTGCTGAAGTAAACCATATAGAAATTGCAGCTTAGTGATACTTAATAATCCTGGTCTTAATGTGACAACTATGATGCTATGTTGAATAAACAATCTGAATAACGCCTCACTGGCGTAGGTCAAGTTTATTAACTGCAAGTCTCTTCGCTTTATCGTATAACATCCTTTTATGAGCAAATATATAAAATTCCTAATAGTACGTTTAATTTAACAGAATCTCGAATTTTTGACAAGAATAGGTACCTTTTGCTTAAAAAGATTACAATAAAGATTTGTTCTAATATTTTCACTTACAGAATCTAAAAAATTTTTCAAATTTGTTATATCAAAATTCTTTAACCTATTAATTCTAAATGTAGTAAAGTTTGGAGTTTCTCGAAGCCAATCCTGAGAATCAAACATTTTAATTGATAAATTGCTATAAAGTTTATACTATTGTACACAATGATAAACTATTAATTATATAGGTATATGTTATCAAATCATCACAAACAATCTTTGAGTACACATTATACAAATACAATACTACTGTCAAACTCATACTAAATACGCATTTTTTTTAACAAAGTGGAATGCTTTAATATAATTTAAAATCTAGTAAAAAAAACCGCAAAACTAATTTTTTAATATGTAAATCAGATAATGATATACGTTTTATTTACTTAGTCAAATTATATAAAATAAAAAAATAAATTTTTCATGTACCTAGATAGTACAGATCAAAGTTTTAATACATGTATCTATTTATGGAGTAAATGTTTTAAGAAGTGGAAATCTCCTGTTATGCGTTTTCAGTTAAGCTTCTAGTCATTTCAATAAATAAAGCGTACAGAAATGTTTCTCAAATTTACGTTCTTCCATAAATAATATTTTAACTACACCTATTTTGGTACTGGCCACTTTTTCACCGATACGTGGCATAGGCACGAACAACTTCCACGTTCGCCGCCATTTTGACATCCAGGAGATTGTAGAGACTTTATTGGATTGTAACGTTTTCCGTCATATTCCATATATTTGCTTTTGGAAATGTAAGTATGCTATAAAGTTTTTAAGAAATTGTTATACGATTATTTGGTTAGTAACATAATAGAAGTTTTCCCTTAATGTACAACCTGGGTGGCGACCATAGCAGTGGTATCAACAGCGGTGTCAATCTTTGTCTGTAGCAGACTTCTTTAATCTTAATTGTGTATTTGTAACGTATAATTTAGAAAAGTTATTATTTTGTTCTCCAATACATTTTAGAAAGAGATTTTTTGTGGGTTTACGATATCCACTCGGTATTAGTTGGACTTGCCATGTCATTATCATTGATTAAAAGTAACGCAGGCGGATGAGTCAGACTGAATTCATTTATTACTTTAATATCTACTTTTTTCAGACGACCTAGAAAGCAGCAAAATGGGGAATATGTTTGCAAATTTATTTAAAGGCCTATTTGGCAAAAAAGAAATGAGAATATTGATGGTGGGTCTCGACGCCGCTGGTAAAACTACAATTCTATACAAACTAAAATTAGGTGAAATTGTTACAACAATACCAACTATTGGTAAGTGCTCAATCTATTCTATTTGTATCTGATGAAAGAAATACGCATAATAAAATTGCGGGCAAAATAAATTAAGACAAAAGATAACTTTTTTAACATTTTTATTTAATAATGTTGATATGTAAGTTTAGTAATTGTAATTTGAATTTTTTTAATTAATTATTTGATTAATATTGTTCAAAGAATATTAATATTATAATAGATAAGAGAATAAGATACACGGTTTGACTTGTTTTGTTTATGATAAAGAAGTGGTTTTTGTGGGAATAATTGTTAAATCCATGTAATTTGGATATACACAAAAAATTTTCTTTTACGTATCAAGAACTAAAATAATTTTACATATTTTTAAGTAAATTTTGTAAAATACCTAAACTAATACAAAAGAAAATTATAGTCCCAAAAACTTTAACAACAGGTTTGTAAATTTAGCAATAAAATTGTTTTTTGATTACAAAAATATTTCATTGTTGAAAAGATTTTCTTTGTATATAAAATATGAAATAATTTTTGTATTTCAGGATTTAATGTTGAAACAGTAGAGTACAAAAACATCAGCTTCACTGTATGGGATGTTGGTGGCCAAGATAAAATTAGACCATTGTGGAGGCATTACTTCCAAAATACACAGGTAATTAAATAATTTTTAATATGTTCCATGCCAAGCCTTTTTGCCTGTATTCAGGCAAAAAATAATGAGTCGTGATATAATGATGCAGACATTATCATTCAGGCTATTTGATATATTGACTAAAGATGAATATATTATCACACAATATTTACAATTAAATGAACTTGTGTTTTATTCTATACTGCATCTAGTATAATGCTTCATTGTTTATGTTGAAATATAGTTTAAAGAATTATATTTGTAATGAAATATATGTTTTCAGCTCATTGAATAAGTATAATTGTGTGTGTCATCAGTGATAGACATGGCACGAAGTGTGTGAAATACTTTGTTGCCTTACAACTTTGTGTGTTTGAGTGGTTGAAAAAGATATGTTAGACTGTGATAAATAGGTTGAATTTATTTTTCTCCAAAAATTAACCCTTTGCACTCCATTGTCGATGTAATTGCGAAATGAGTCATCTGTAAGTTACTAGGCTAGAATGCAAAGGGTTAAACACTAAATAGCCTAAGATGTTTCTTTATTAAAAAAAGAAATAAATTTCTAAAACATAACATTAAATGACAAATTTTATAAAGTATATTTTTGTAATCATCTTGAAGTTTACTCAATATTTAAAACAAGTTAGGCAATACAGTATTAATTATTTATTTATAGTTAATTGGTTTTACATCATTTATGTTTCTGATTTCTCTTTATATTTACATCACATCTATTATTCATTATTCACTAGCTCTTTGCAGATAGGTAAATAGATGTTAGCAAATATAATAAAGCATGAATAAGTTTTGATAAATATTACTATCTATTCAATTGGCTATTTCAAAATTTGTCTGTTTATTTGTAGTTATTAATATCAACTTCTATTTTTATTTTGTTTTTTGATTAATGATGGTTCACAATTAAATAATTCATAATTAATTAAATAAACTTTATGTGATTACCTATTTAGTGGCAGTTTCTAGTGGTGGGAGGGTTAGGACAAGTTATTTTTCAGGTTTTTTTTTAATTGCTTTTTATCTCTTCAATCACAATGTGAGTTGTAAGATATTATGAAATAAAAAAATATTTCATTACAATCTAGCTTCTGAATAATATATATTTCAATCATTATTTTCAATAGGATTATGTTATAATATGTTGGCTAATAACATATGATAATAGATTGAATTTGTGCATAATTTAATAAAATAAAAATTTTATTATAATAAAAGAACTAAGCCAATTTGCATTCATATTCGTCTCCTTTATTTTTTATTTATGTAAGTTTCTTATAATTTTCAGAGATGTAGAATCATTGTTGGTGGTTTGGATGGATTAAAACAATTGTTATGTAATTTATTTTAGGGTCTCATCTTCGTAGTAGACAGCAATGACCGAGAGCGTATTGGCGAGGCGCGCGAAGAACTTATGCGGATGTTAAGTGAAGATGAGTTACGAGATGCTGTTCTTCTAATTTTTGCTAATAAACAGGTAAGGTTAATTTTTTGTAAATAAAGGCTGAAGCCTCGTACCTATAAACAGGTTAAAATCAAACAAAAACAAAAATATTTTCTCTATTATTGCAAATAATACAGCAAAATTATAATCCATGATTCATAGATTTCTATTGTTTATTTTTCCTTTATCTTATTTACTGATATAATAAAGAAATAAAAATGATCTGAAAATAATAAGATTCCAGTAATTTTCTCATTCTCTCATTTGCATCTGTGCATTTCTGTAAATGCTAATTCATCTTTATGTTTCAACTTAATGTAATATAATTGTATCAGTTGTGTAATTTCTTAACATTTATACCTGCTAGGATCTGCCCAATGCTATGAATGCGGCTGAAATAACGGACAAGCTCGGCCTGCACTCGTTGCGCAACCGCAACTGGTACATCCAGGCGACGTGCGCCACTTCCGGTGACGGTCTCTACGAGGGACTCGACTGGCTCTCCAATCAGTTGAAGAACGCCAACCGCTAACCGCATGTGCGCTATCAACTCGCATAAAAATCTGATTACTGAAAGAGACTATGGTTTAAGATATGTTAACTTTATTTGCTATAAATGAATACAATGTATTATGTGCAGATTAATAAATGTACTGAGACGTCACTCGGTGACCAAGCTCGCATCCCATTCTCGCTGAACTTCTGTGTATTATGGAGTTGATGTTTTCATGTAATGTTCAAATTTAATACTATCCATTATTATACATATACCATTATAAAACTATTTATATCAGTGTACAAAACTTGTCCAGGTGTCATGCTGTACTTAGCTCCAGAGTGGGGGTCCACGTTTGGGATGCGTTGTTTGTTCGATCTTTGATGACGTGGAACAAAGAAACCGTGTAAAGTTCTGCAAAGTCACAGTTTTCATTTATATAATCACTTAAAGCAAAACAGTGGATCAGTGTATACTTACCCGAGTGAACGTGCACTGTGATGTGGATAGGTTCGTAGCTGATTCGTGATAAAACAATCACAGCATAACATGTTTTATATGTATACTATAATGTGGAATAAGTTGTCGTAATAAAGTATTTAAAGTTAATTCACATACTTTAATTCAATATGATTCTATTAGTTTATTTAGTGAACATTAGTGACTAATGCGCTGCTAGCTACGATGTTTTTCGTGCAAAATAACTTTTTTAAGCTATTGCCGTATCCCACGCTTTATTCCTCATTGGTTACATTCTCTATGGTATGTCCGTTGTGGTTTATAGTTTAATGTTTTGTTCTGTAATTCTCGAGGGACTACGCTTTGTCGGTGGCATACATTCATAAAGGGATGCTACTTATGGTATTAGTTCAGGAGGTAAGCTTTTATTGCTCTATCTTTACACCTTTTCTTTTGACATTGGGAGAGCATTGAGAACGTGGTCTACTCGTGTAGGTGCCGTCTAGGTGCCCTCGGCTCCAACCTGTTCACATCGCTCTGAGATTCCTGTATTAGCCTGTCACAGTACTTCTAGTTCTCTATTTCTATTGTATGAAAAACCTATTAAAATAATCCTGTGGATATTCCAATTATTTGAATGACTTGTACGATGATAGTTTATTTTTTATGGACGTAGCATAAGCTGTTATGTATTTAACATTCGGTAACATTTCATATTGCTAATCTCCTTCAGATGTGGCGGATTGTGATGGATGGGCCTGCATTTATAATTGATTTCTCACGACGGACCGACATTTAGTTTTAGGTATTTTAAACGATGTATTAACAATAACGAACACGGTGTCTGTCTGTGCGGGAAGTGTTTCTTTCTACAGGGAAGCTGCTCAGGACTCTGATGTTCGGTCATACACAATTAATTTTAACTTAGCGTTTTTATAATGATTTAGAAGAAATTGTTGAGACACTATTCTAGGATTTATGATTATGTGGGAAATGCGATAAATATTTTTTTTTTATTTCCATTAAAATCAAGGAGATTAAATGAGAAAGAGCGAAATGTGACATTCCGGTTTGTCTTATGCTGTATTATGGAATAAAATATCCTCACCAATTTTGGTTTTTTTATAAATAAAATACCTTTTTTTTTTAAAAACTGATAATTTTTTTTCCTTCCATTTGCAATGAGGGAGTTATTATTCGAAGTTTCTTCTTTTTATTTTTGGAAAATTATCACTTGTTTTTGTCCTCTAAAAATGGAATAAAAATTCACCTAGAACAAGATTGGAGAGATAGATTTTGCATTGAATAATGTATATAGATGAGTTCTATTATTAATACATACATACATATATATCACGCCTCGTTCCCTATTATTAATATTTATTTCATTGTACTAATCAGCGAGATACCCTCTTATACTTAGTTACATTATGAATAAATAAAACTACAACTGTAAGATCAATGCCATTAATAGGCATTATGCTGTACGTAGGTAGGCTGCAGCAGGATATGGTGAGCAAAGTGCTACATGTTATGCCCTTTCTAGTCGTGATAACGGTGCGTTGGGAAAGTCGGTACTGCAATAGGATGCTCTGTGATTAACTTTTGTATCGCACCGCAGACGTAACGACAGTGGAACCGTTTTATCTATAGGTATCTTTACTCACTTGCTTCCTTTGGTGTCCGACTATTGATTTTGTATGGTCCTATATTATGGTTTTTAATCGCCACAATAAGAAAAGAGGTGCGTTGAATGTCTCAGTGTTGACGGTGTTTACACGCCATGAGTGGCAAAGATTAAATGTCAAGACATTCCGACTTTGTTCCCGTGGAGACGGGATGCGAAGATGTTTTGCTCACGTTAAACAAAAATATGTGCCTGTAGTTTATAGAAACAGTGAAATAATGATTAATGATGATCTTAACTGCTGTACTGAAAAAATGATTAGAAGGCGAAACATCATCAAGACAAAAGTGATGGGTGATCACGTTCTAGACATGAATATTATTGGAGGAGGAGGCACTACAAATTTAAAACGCTGTCAGAGAGTTAGAGGCACTAAAAATGGCGTATGATAGAGTAAAATAACTTGTGGCCTGTATTCGCAATCGCGAATTTTGTCTAATCTACGAACGTACGTTTAACCATCCGCCGTGGATAAAAAATTTTTTTTGATGATGTGTAGAGAGTTTATTTCAAAGTGGTTATGATATTTACAGTACTACATTGTACACATACAATGCCATACAGTACAAGAGAGACCTTTTACCATACATGCATACATATAAGGCTGTCAAATATCTCCCTTCCGCTTTTTTGCTCTTTATTCAATGCTTTATAAAAAGTGTTACAGTGATCGGATTTAGTTCAAATATGCGCCGTTTTGTTCGATAATCTGTTTCCATCTAGACGGCAACTTCATAATACCTCCCTCGTAGAAGCCCCCTCCTTATTTGCGAAGAACTCGGACAGCCACTTTTCACAAGCCTCTTTTGAGTTCAACTTTACACCACCAAGGGCGTTCACCATGGACAGGAACAGGTGGTAATCACTTGGCGCTATGTCCGGGCTATATGGTGGATGCGATAAAACCTCCCATCCGAGCTCCCGTAGCTTCTGACGAGTCATCAACGAAGTGTGTGGTCTGGCGTTGTCCTGGTGGAACACTACACCCTTCCTGTTGGCCACTTCTGGACGCTTGTGGTCGATCGCCTGCTTCAAGCGGTCCAGTTGTTCGCAGTAGATGGTAGAATTAAGCGTCTGGCCATATGGGAGCAGCTCATAGTGGATGATTCTCTTCCAATCCCACCAAACACACAGCAAAACCTTCCTGGCCGTCAATCCCGGCTTGGCCACTGTTTGGGACGATTCACCGGCCTTCGACCACGACCGTTTTCGCTTGATATTGTCGTATGTGATCCATTTTTCGTCGCCAGTCACCATCCGCTTCAAGAATGGGTTGAGTTCGTTCCGTTTCAGCAGCATATCGCAGGCGTTGATTCGGTCCAGAAGGTTTTTTTGCGTCAAATCATGCGGCACCCAAACATCAAGCTTTTTTTTGTATCCAGCCTTCTGCGGATGGTTTAAAATGGTTTGATGACTAACTCCCATCTCCTGGGCGATGTCACGAGATGCCACATGCCGGTCTAACTCGATGTAGTCCATGATTTGATCGGTATTTGTCGTGACAGGTCTTCCGCCGGCTGGCTTATCCATGGTGTCGTTTTCACCGGCTCTGAATCGTCGAAACCATTCCTCCGCGGTTCGAAGTGATAGAGTACCATCCCCCAAAACACCATTAATCTCACGGAACGTTTCTCTAGCGGATTTGCCTTTAACGAAGGAAAACTTTAAAATAGCGCGTATTTCGGCGTTAGTGAACTCCATGTTTACACGTCTATAACTGTTGAACGCAATATCCAAACTAATTATGCATAGCGTCGTTTTGTAGGTTATGTCAAGACCTTTTAAATTATGTATAGTATTGCCAGATACGAGCTCTGTACCGCTTTGTACATAGCCGCGAAATTCAAAAGACAAAAAGGCGGAAGGGAGATATTTGCCAAACTATTATATATCACGCCTCGTTCCCAGTGGTGAAGGCAGAGACCACCTCTCTCCACTTGCTACGATCCTGGCACACCTCTCTTGCTTCCTCCACTTCAATGAGCATCGTTCACCTTGCCATCAATTAAAAATATCGAGGAGAGCTTTATCTTCAAGCGATTTCGAAGTCGGTGCCGATAACAAAGGGCTACAATAACAGCTAAATAAGTGGTGCCACTCTTTTTGCACTTGTGATGAACTATAAATAATTTGCAAATTACAAAGGCGTCGCTATATTTATAAGAATCAAGTACATATAAGGAAATAAATAATCGATAAAAATGTTAGTTTTTATACGGGTGATAACGTGGCGCTGCCCTCGAGGTTATTTATGGACTGACGCAAAGCTTAAGGTTACAATACATACAATAACATAAATAACTTTGAAGACCGACTTGAAAGTATGCGCAATGGTTTGTGTAGTGAACTCTTGTTTATCAAATGAAAAAGATAAACGTTAAAATTATTTATGTTAGATATTACATTCGCGATTAAACGTTCTGAGAGGAATGTTGTAATATTTTTGCTTTAGGTGTGCTATTTGCTCTGATACCGGTGGAAATCGCTGCAATCGTGGGCCTGTGTCATACGCTCAAAGCGACTATCGAAAGGGTTGAAATTCCTCATAACTTGTGTGGCAAACTGTATCTAGTCTTATCGCAATATTAGCCGCTTTATTATTTTAGGTAAAATTATAAATAATATACCAAACTTTTATGACTAAAAGGCAAGTGACATCTACGAAACAATTATTATTATTTTCGACGTATTTATTAATATTTTATATATAAAATAGACATCAAGTGATTCGTTGATTGATTACGAGATCTTCGAAACTGTCAGACGTAAACACTAAAAATTTGGTAAGGATAACGTTTCTACTTTTTAGAAATTAGCTAAAAATGGATTTTAGAAATTCCTTCCCCAAAGGAAATGGCGCAGGTGTTAATAGCGGGAAGAGACTTGAGGGCTGGCGGTAATGGATCTGACTAATTATAAATCTAATCTATATTGGGGCCAGCAAAGCGAGCTGGGTGCAACTAGTATTTCTCTTATTTAATATCTGAACATTAATTCGACAAAAATTTGCACCTCGTATATCTGACTAGAGGAATAGTTGAATAATAATCTAGCTCTATAATGTTTATTTCAGTACTTGAAATCGGTATGCTGATTAAAACGTACCGCTGCAGTACCGAGCGTCGCCAAGTCATTTACAATAAATTTCAAAGTTTGTATTGACGTATAAGATTTAAAATCAGCCAGTGAGCGTGCTTCGTGTAACACATAACAATAGTGCCCAGCAGTGGACGTCCGTCAATTGAAATGATAATAATTCATAAGATTTTATCAAATTATGCATATATATTTTTATTTTAATGGCAATCGTTTTTTTAAAATCAAATAAGCTATGACACTAGCAAGACGTTCACCTGATAGTAAGCGATACGCTTGCCTATAACAATCTAGATTCAGGATGAAGCTCGGGCTGCAAGCCATTGCGACTCTTACAGCTCATCTGACACTGGGCTCGTGGACGCGGATCCACGGCCTGTGGTTATAATAACGTGGAGCTTGTTAGGATGGTATACAGCGCGCCACATAACACCCGTCGTATTGAGACATGATGTTAAGTTTCGTTACCCCGGCAATTACTAGCTACAGCGCTCTTCAAACCAGAAAACAATAATGTTTGCACATTATTGTTTGGCTGCAGAAAGGAGCGTTGCGGTGGTACTCATCAATAGTCTCCAGCAACACAGACCTACCTCCAGTGAGGACTAGAATAACACTAAATTTTAACTAACAAATACACTCAAAATATTGTAGGCATTGAATTAAAATAATAAATTATTTATAATTATTCATTTAGTATTTATGGATTTAATTTTTTAGGTAATGGCTATTTTCAAAAAACGAGGTCTGGGAAAAGGTGCCCTGAACAAAGCATTTCTTATGAGTGTTATTACAAAACATCTGTTGTACTTAGTGCAAGGGCAGACGTATTCGAATAAGAAAATTGAGAGTAAGAATGAGAATACTCCCCTTGTAACCTGTGAATCAATACGTATTCGATTAACGTAATTATAGTTGTTTGGGAATAACCATGTCGCAGACAGACACTAATACGTGTAGAAATTAGAAATTTTTTTGGTCAGATAACAGTATTTTTGTCGACTACAAGCTAGCACATGACGTCAACTTCATATAGATATAAGAAACATTAACGTGAAATAAATAGGACGGCGTATTTCAATGATTTCTCCTTTCAAAACTCAAGAAAGGTATTATAAACATGAATTCTTCGATCGCGTTACGTTAACGAAGTATAGCATTTAGCAAATTAAATTATTAAGTATTTAATCATGTAATGAATAATATCTGCATCATAATGGAGCAGTGCATATTATCCATTATCAAGACTGTTATATAATTTTAACGTAACTTTAAATCATGATGAATTTACTGTGACGTACTTGTTCGTTGCCACAGCGTAATAATAGACTGTATGCCTATTTAAATCATTGGATGCATGTCGTTAATTATTTATAGCAACTAAACGTGAAATTAATGACGTTTCATACTGTGCATATAACATTGTGTATATGTATCAAAATATTTGCCTAGTTGGGCTTTTTGCCAAATTGAGTTGTTCTGCACCGAATTTAATTCAGTAAATTATTATAAATGTTCCCAGTTTGTTTGAAACCATCGCTTGTTACAGAATTGTGACAGTCGAAGACAGGACTTTCAATTTTAACGTCAGACTTTAATAACTACACTTTAGACGGGTGATTATTTAAATTCTAACATGATTTTCGAAATATTTTGTATTATATAGTTATATTAAATGTTGAAAATTAAACAGTTTATTTAGACACATGTACTAAACGAATGTACCAACAAAAACATATGACAATATGGGTATGGTTAACAAATTGCATGGTTTGCAGATTTAAGCAATGAGTTAGATTCTTTTACTGAATATCAGTTACTTGGTTTTTAATATTTAAAATATTGTATACACAAAAATCTTATTACTATTAAGAAAATCGGACATTTAGAAAAATATATTGTATCCAGTGTACCAAAGTTTTGGAGATTATATTCATTATTCAAAAAAGTAATTATAATTTGTAAAGAGAATAAAACGAAGCATTGTAACAAAAGTATTTTTTTTTTTTTATTTCTAAAATTAATGAGTTTTGAATCTTTTAGGCGATGAACAAAAGTGAAATGAAAATTCGCGCTTATGCGGTATTCGCGCGGCGAGGCATGCGACGTTCGGCGAGGCGGAGGCGCAGGCGGGCGGCGCGCCGGGCGGCGGGCGTCGGGCGTCGGGTGGCGGGCGATGCGGAGGGCGGCGGAGGTCGGGCGGGCGGGTGACATGGCGGCGCTGCAATTTTCCCCGCCCGCACCGCGAGCGCCGCGCGATTACCGCGCGATTGCCGCGTTTTCCGCGAGGGGCGCGCCGGCCCCGTCGCCCGCTCGGGTCGGGAAATCGCTCGTCGCTGTACACCACTCAGTCCGACTCGGTCGTCGCACTACAACGACGCGTACGAGTCGCGCGCTGCTCGGCGAGCCTCCGCTCCGATAATCTCGCAGCGACATTTGCACGGATCGCGCGCGCGTCCCCACAGTGAGCTCGTGCTGTCTGTCTAGCCTTACAGGTGCGGGCGGCAAGATGCTGCCCGCGCTAGCGCTGCTGCTGCTGGCGCTGCTCCCGTCGGCGCCCGTTGTTGCGCGCCGACACGCGCCCGACCTGCGCGAGGACGAACCCGCTCGTCGCACTACGCGTCCGGCCGGTGAGTGCCTTCTCTTCACTAATATTGCACGATAGAGGCAGAAGCCATTAGACAAATGTAACGCTGCATGACCCGTAAGTAAGCTGCGTGGTGTTTATGTAAATAACATTCCGCGAGTTGCCGCAGCCCGCCGAAGCGTCGCGGTCAATTAAAACGCACGAACGCAGCAAATAATCGGAGGACGTTCGTAGAGCGGCCGCACCGTCACCGGCAGAAAAGTTTATTGATATCTAACGTATATCTGCATATTCTTATCGTGTCGCTGTCGACCACCGTTGATCACTGCTGCTTACTGTTCAATAATAAAAACAATAGCACGTGAGAGTGGCGATAACTTTCTCTTTAATATATAATCCATAATAAAATTTCAAGTGATCTATTTTGGCCGTATGATACAATAAGTAATCTATTTTATCGGGCATAGACTCCTTAAGGAGATAAAGTTGACATCAAGTGTGTAAGTACCATGTGACCACACCTTCAGAGACGTCAGATTAAGTTAATGCAATCCGGATTTATACGGATTTTATTATGGATATAGTTTAGTGTACATTTCTTTCGCTATTAAAACTATTGAAATATTAATTTAATTTATATCTCAGATTATTTAGACTGTTTTAAATAATGCGAACGAACTAATTAGAGAAAAGTTTACATTATTTCCTTACACTTAAAAACCTTATTTATTTTTTACCAAAACGTAAAAAAAAATATAGACATTTATTTAAGATGAACTGATTACGATCTGATAGATTGTTTTTAAAAAGTTCTAGAAAGCTATGTTTTGTAACATTAAAAAGGTAAAGCTCTTAGTTGTATATTAAAGCAGAGCTTTCATGTAATGTTTTTTATTACACTAAGGATTTATTATTCTTTAGAAAGTTCACTTAATCATTATATTCTATACGATTGATTTTTGTTTGACAAATTCATTTAATTTCCGCAACAAGTCCGTGGAAAACTTGTGCGTTATAATTAAATAAACATGAAGACAATCTTAATTATAATTTCATTATATAAGAAGCCAACTGTACTGTAGAATTAATTAAGACAATTACCCGCAACGGAGATTTTCTCATGATAAGTAAAATTTTCATCTTTATAATATATGCGCCTTATTGTTTAATTTCAATTATGTAAGTTTTTTTAACGATGAACAATTATAGATATAGTCGTTACTTCGAGTGTTTAAAATAATGCATTGTGAAAGGATTTTATACTGAGATCAAAAGAGTTTGAAGAGCTCACACCGATCATATTAATTTGTAATAATAATAGTTTTTAAGAAAATTGTTTATTAAAAGAAAATGTATTCATTGCTGCAGACAAAGTGGATATAGCAGTACTTTCAATAAACCACTCGTATTTATACACTAATAATTTTTTTTCATTCTATTAAGCTACCAAACGAGCCAGTCATTCACTTGATGATAAGTGATACGCCTGTTCATAACAACGCGGCGCTAGTTAGAGTGATATACACTACACCGCATTACGCTCGTCGCCTGAAACACAAGATCCTGAGTCTCGTCACCCCAGTGATTTCACTAGCTACAGCGCCCTTTATAACTAATCAGTAACGTTTGGATACTATTGTTTGGCGGTAAAGATAAAAGCTATGGTGATACGCATCTAGATGGTCTCCGGCTTTAGAGACGTACCGCCAGTAAAATGGATAGTTGGACCCAATGCAGAGCTTTTAAGCTCAGTTAAAATGTTTAAGATTAGTGTAACAGATATGTGTTTAACTTTATCACTGTTACTTTTGTTAAGGAGCACTGTTTCGTAGACATACTCGCAATATTTAACGTTATTTCTAAACAACAAATTGAAGTACTAAATGTAATGTTTTTCCCTAGTTTTAGAATAAATTGTTTAGAAATACCTAGAAGTAAAATTATGACCATTATATTACAAAGTCATTATTTATAATTGTCGTTAGTTAAACTCGAATATATACGTGTAAAAACTGTTTTATGAGTACAAGGCAATGCATAACTTAATGTTTGCATTGCAATTAACAATAAAACAATCAGAAATGAAGGTTGTATTTGAATTATATCAATAATTTTATTATGATATGAAGCCACAAGCTACTGGTTGTAGGTCTCTTATTGGAGGTTGTTTAATTAGTTACCACCATAGTCCCTGTTTCTGCTGCCAAAAAGTAGTGGGCAAACATTACTGTATGGGTATAGGGTACATTACTGTATGGGGTACTAGTTAGAAAGGTGTTGTAGCTCGTGAGATTACTGGGGTAAAGATACTTAATATCTTATGTCTCAAGGTGACGAGTGTGACGCACAGTGTGATGCTGTGTATAATATCCTACCCAGCGCACTGTTATTATTTTAAATAATTGGAATGAGAGCAACTTAGAGGAAATTGTTTTTTAACTAAACAGCAATTGTTATACATAATATGTCGCATGTACAATTTTTTTTATTCGATTAAGCGATGAGACGAGTCCACCTGATGTTCAGTGATACGTCTGCTCATAACAACGTGGCGCTAGTTAGTGTAACATACTGCATTGTGCTCGCCGCCTGAGACAGGACTATAAGGACCCCATTAATTTTACTACCTACAACTCCTTTCAAACAGTAATGTTTGCACATTACTGTTCCGCAGCTGAACTATGCGCTGCGGTGGCTACCTCCACGGTCTTTGGCAACGGAGACCTACCACCAGTTGAAAAGGAAATAAGAAAAGGAAAAAATACGTTTCGAGAACTTCCCTTTCGTCGTTATATCTATACCTCATTCATATGTAATTAAGCAAACAGGTGATGAGATCTATTGTTTTTATCGTTATCAGTATATAATTTCGTATCGTATACGATGTCGTACGATTTTCCAATCTTATCCGTATTCTATCGAACACTTCAATATAAATAATATATTATAAAATTATCTAAGAACGGATTTATACGCTTATGTTTTTCTTCGTATTGTTATATCACTTCCCTAATGGGCTATGTTACATAAAAGTAAATTTTTATCTTTATTTTTCATTTAATTAAGCGACGAGACGACCGGAACGTTCACCTGATGATAAGTGATGTACTCGCCCAAAAGTTAGGATGATATACACTGTACCACTTTACGCTTGTCGCCTGAAACATACGATGTTACGTCTTGTTTCTCCAGTAAGTTTACTAGCTACAACTCCTTTTAAACATGAACACTGAACCTGAATCTGAACTGAATGTTTGGCGGTTTAAATAGGGGTTGGGGTGATACGTATATAGACGATGTCCGGCAACAGAGATCTACGACCAGTAAACTTTACCAATTTTTAGCGATGTTATGATACTAGTTTGTTTTTTAACTCTAATGTTGTACTCTTATGTATTGACATTTGATCCTTAACTGCACTTAACTATAATGATGATAAAGAAAAATATATAGGAATATAATTTATATGTTTAGTATCCCAATAAAGATTTTGCAATAAATCCAGCAAGGTACTGCCTGCACGTTGTAGGTATTAAACAAATTGAGTTGAAAGTGTAATTTGCTTGTAAAAGAAATGATGACTATGATTAAAGATCTTTCATGTGAATTATATATAGAAGATATCCAGATAATCTTTTACTCATCACGAGATCTTCGTAATTTTTAAACCTAGAGTCAAGGTAGAGATATAGCTTCTGTCATTTAGAGAACAGCTTAAACTGAATTTTAGAAAATTCTTTCTCCAAAAGGAATTGCGGAGATGTTGCAGCCAACATATATATATATATACATATATATATATATACATGTATATATATATACATGTATATATAAATATGTACATATGTATCTTTCCATATATATGTGTGTATATATATATATATATCATCATTATCCTCAGCACATAGAGATCCGCTTCACATGCGGGGACTTGGGCCATTTCCCATTACGCTGGCCCAATGCGGATTGGTTCGTGGTGCATCAAGAGCAGAAGAGGTTGGCTTGGATCCTTGGATGAGTTGTTGTGCGGGAACTCTCACACCCATACATATATATATATACACATACATATATCGCGGGAACCCACTGGATGCCAGCAATGATGGTGATAATATATATATGTACGATTTTCTCTTCCTTACTCTACGAAGCGACACATGGTGAATGGTACACATGTAACAATGTGACGAGTGTTTGTTTATGTAGAACCACGTGACATTTGAAGTGTTGAGATACTAATGTTAAGTCTCTATATAGTAACATTTTCATTATTACAACGACCTTCAACCCTAACACAGTAATGTTTGCGATCGTCAGTGTCGCGGCATAAATAGATGATGCGGTGGTACTTAGATGGTCTCCGCCAACACAGACCTACCACCAGTATATAGTAACGCGATTACGTTACATATTTCCATTGTGTGATGTAATGTTTTATTATAAAATTTTCTGTTTATATTGATAAGAGTTTCGTTCGATAATATTTATTTACGC
Organism: Troides aeacus; assembly: GCA_033220335.2. NCBI lineage: Eukaryota > Metazoa > Arthropoda > Insecta > Lepidoptera > Papilionidae > Troides > Troides aeacus. The sequence continues at coordinate 4,877,528 of CM067270.1, forward strand.
GATTTTTAATGATATCTGTTTTAAATAAAATATAATTTTTTTGTTTGGTTGCAATATATTTTTTAAATCTCCTAAGTATCCACTATGGGCATAAATGATTCACTTTCCCGTTAACTTTCATTCATTTTCCGGATCAGATTAAAGTCGACGACGTTTGCCAAAATATCTTAACGACCGTGCCAAAACTGTATTACCGAGAAGAGAAAAAAAAAGTGTCTTCACCGTCTAGACGGTCGGCCGAGACGCGCCCGCTTGGGGAAACTTCCTCAACAGAAAATTTTACGGATTACTTATAAGCCATTGAGAATCTGTGTAGATTTGACGTAATTGAATTTTCAAACCCCATGATATAATGGAAAAAAATTAAACACATTGAACATAGAATTTTCCTGTCGTTTAATATTATATATATCATGGTCATAAATCATTAAAACTATGTGTTTATTTAAATTTTAAAGATAAATATATATTGTAAAATAAACGAGCATAAGGATAAAGGATACAATCCAAATTTATTCAATTATTATATCTAATTAGTTTAAAGTGAAAGATAACATTTTTTGTTAATGGATCAATAATATTCTCTGTATTATTCAACGATATGAATTTTATTAAGTCTTTGAGGTTTCAAGTTATCCTTTAGGGATTTGAAAAGTATTGGTAATCTTCGAAACAATCTTTTTATATAGAGCTGAGAGAAGCTTATCTTTTAAATAAAATGCCTAATGACTTCACTCAAGCAAACCATCATATCATCGTTTTGACCTTGTAGGAGATCCGGTAACCGTATGAAGTCCTTACTATCTTTACATTTATGCTGAGCTTCGACTAATGCGGTCTACTCCTTGGGTTTCATGGATGATCTTAATTCTTAACTATACGATTACAGCAGGCACACAAAGGCAACTTTAAGCTCCTCTTTTATTTGGTTTCTTGTATGCAAGTAAAATATATTTTACAAGAAAAGAGGAAAAACGCTTCGAACGTATAGTATGTGCTGTAAACTTTACTTATGACGATTTTGAAATAATTTTGGATATGTTCCCGAAACTTCTGAGATACGGAATGACTGCAAAAAAAGTAATATACTTTACAGTAATATCATATCTGCGTGCCATTAGTATACAGCGATAAAAATATAAAATTAGACATTACGAATTAAATATATTTTCGGAATGATTGATGCTTATCGATTGATCTTGTAACCCCAAGGCGGCATGGTATCAGACCCGCTTTTAATAACTCAACATGTTCAATTAGTCAAAATTATAACAGTATTAATTGTACTATACATAATGATAACGTATCTCCGTAAAGACGAACTCACTGTTCGAGCCGATTACGCATTTATATTTCTTCGAAACGTAAATCGAAGATTATTTTGTGCATCTGTATAAATTTAATGTCCACATTCTGTGCTTTTTCCGGCCAGACATGAGCTGAGCTCTTGCCAAGACTTCAAAGACATCATTTCAGGCTGATTTTAATTTTTCGATATGAACTTCGATTAGTCATCTACTAAAGCTGACAGGTTGATAAAATAATACGTAAGAAATATCTAGAAGCATTACCACATATTGAAAGCGCCAGAATAACAATCTTTACCGAATATAAAGCTACTTTTACCTAATTTTAATAGTAAATATAAAATTAGTTGTACATTACTAGATAAGACAGTTATTGATTTATTTAGTAGTTATGTATTTTGGATTCTAAAAGACCATGTGTTCACTTGTCAACCCACTTGATAGCATAAAGGTATCAGTTTTGTTTTAAAAAAATTATACATTACTAGGACAGTATTTAATCTAATATTACATTTTTAAGGATTCGTCGTATATTACATCATGAGAGGAATTAGCATCCGCGGATCTGCGGAGTGATGAAGCGATAAGATCCGCAATGAGTACGTACGTGCGCGGTAATCTCTTGGTATGCGGCACCGCTGACAAACTGCAGGAAAACCGGCTGAGATGGTATAGGCATGTCTAGAGGAAACTACCTGAGTACAAGTATCTGAGCAATAGTATGCCCAATCTCAACATACCTGGCAAGCGGCGAAATGAAACTCCGAACGACATGAAGATGCATAGAGTGAAAAATAGCAAAGGATAGAACAAGAAAAGGTGGTAAGCAGACAATATACCAAGATCTGATTAAAACTAAGAAGATAAAGAATCATCTCGGAATGTCTGTGTAGAATGTTAAAATTATTTAAGGAGTTAAGAAGTAATTTTGTGATAAATTCGACGATTCGTTCAACCCTTGTACGAACGTTATACCATTAAAAAATTTTTTTTTTGTGACTGTATTTTGTATAGTTTAAGTCCCTTCATAATAAAACGTACGATGATAATACATACCTATATATCACGCCTCGTTCCCAGTGAGGATTATTGCAGCATAATACATAACCTAATAAGGAGAATTTTATTATGCTTAGAATCCTATTACTATATAATAAAATCAAAATGTAAATCAATATACCACCATGAGACCAAGACAGTAAGCTCATTATGTATAGATTTATCTTACTATTTACTATAATGACACTTTAATTAAAAAAAACTTGAAAGCGTTACTAACAAGATTTATCGTTATAAATAAACTCAAGGAACTTAAGTTTTAGTTGTTTAAAGGTTTTTTTTTAGTTTATATCTTTCCTCTGACATCAGAATCCAGAGATCTCCTTTTGCTCCTTTTTTTTAACTATCTAACAATTTTTTGTCAATCATTCTAAATTTAAAATGATCTTACATCTCTAAACTGTGGTGATGCTAACCTATCCGTTTACGAGTTCCCTTAATCTATTTAATTTCTGTTAATTATACTTACAAATAACTTTTGATAATATTTCAAAAACTCGTATCTACTATTCTTACTGTTTCATTAATATTACCTTTGATTACTTCTCTTTATATTTCTAGACCGCTTTTGGTAGTGTACGTAGGCTTTAACATTGTACCTTTAATCGTCGTCGGAAGTATACTGTTTCTTCTGTATACGATGCTTTGATATAGTGCATTTCCATGATGACGCACTGCGGTAAGTTTATTAGATAAACAAGCTTACTGGCAAGCCCAGAAGTGTGACGTAGGTGGGCCGGTATTGGTGCTCTACATGAGACGTAATGTAAGTGTGTAATTGTACGCGAGAATAATCCTGATTTCTGGAATGTTTATGCGTATTATTGTATGAGATTGTTTGTGTACGAGCTGTTGTGGCACGGGTTTCGTGATTGGAATAGAAATGTGTTTGCACGTTTGATAAACTACGTCTCAATTTGTGTATGGTCGATGCTAATTAACGTGGATTGATTTTAATTCTATGGAATATTCAATTACGTTTCCCTTATAATATAAAAAAAAAAACTAGTGCGTTTACAAAGTAATCTTTTGTGTAAACATTTACATATAGCTATCATATACTAGTACAGTGTTAAAACTGTTTAGGTAGTAAAATTCTTTATGTAATTTTAAGGAAAAAGTCGTTGTTATATTTGTTGTTTACTTTGACTAACCATTTTAATTGACTGTTTGTGTATGTAGTATATAGTAATGAAAGTGTATATTAAGCAAAAATATTATACTGATTAAATGCGCTGAAAGAAAAATCGTTATCCATACCTTCGAAAGTGATGAAATTAACGTCGCGGGCTCGATTATATGCTACAAATTGCATCGCGTCACGCGTAATGTCGTAAATCGCGGTCGGCCCGCGTTATGGCATCGCACAGTGCGACGCAGGACACTTGCGTCCAATTCAGCTTCTGGTTCATTGCCCTGGGGCCTGCCCGTAGCAAACGATCCGCCCAGTGACGTCACTCCATGCGCATTGCACTCGAATTGCAGTCAGCTAATGTCCTCGGTGCACAGGGCATCATAACGCAACCTTGACTCGATATAGACGCGGGCCATCACAGTAACGATCTGTGACACAATATTGCCATTCAACGCGATAAAAAAAATTGATCACATTTTCCAAGGAAGATGATGTTCTTATGAATATAATTGGTATTCTCGAGGATATGCAGTATACAATTGCTATTGATAAAAAACTTGATCGTATACTGCTACGTTAAAAAATTATAAAAAACAACTACAGCCAAATGACACAATCGATTATTAGATAATTTTGAAAACTTTAATATGTTTATAATGTTGAAGCGAAACGCGCCACTTTATAATTAGTCTGGATTTTTATCTCTTGTACACTTTATGTTTTTTATTTAGATAATTGGATTATAATCGTTAAAAAATGATTGTGAAATATAACTTCGACAAGTAGGTAATATTGCGTTTGTATTTTAGTATTGAAGTATTGAAAGAATTATTATGACAAAGTTGTAAACGCTTGAAGACATGATTTCTAGTTGCTATTTGCTTGACTATTTTTTACAAATATCATGTACTTTGTAGGTAATTGACCGCGAGCGTTTCTCATCAAATATTAGCGTACTTAATTAACGCCCAACCAAAAACGAACTTACTTCCACGAATTTAATTGAGGTCAAATAATTTGAGTGCATACGTCTCAATTAAACCTGATGTTCGTAACATTGAAATAATGAACATTCTCCATCATTTTTACATTTATTTACGTTTATATTTAAGGTCGGAATATGATCGGAATGCACTCGGATCCCGGTGCGTTAGAATATTATAATGTTCGCAATCACATCCCGCCGACCCCGCTCGGACAATAGGCATTAATTTTGTGTAAGGCCGGATAGGAATGTCGTCGGCGCGGCTCGGGCCAGGTAAAATTTGGCGCCTTCATGATCAAATCCTGTCGTGTCATAAGCCACCCACGGGTTCCAATTAAGCCGGTAGCTAACAAAGGCGCCGGGTTGACCATAACGCTGTCGGATTATGCGTGGCGGGCGGCGGGGCGGGTCGTCGGCCTTAGGTGCCCTCGCGTGCTACAATTGCACACAATACGCCCCCGCTCGACCCGGCGGCCCAAAAAGTTAGAAAAGTGCGGCGCGGTGGGCCTCCGCGCCCGCGCGATACCATCTCGGCGCCGCATCCGACGCTCCAAACCCACGTCATGTTAAAACTCTTAAATTTGAACATTTTGTAACGTACCGCGTCCGGTGTTCACGTGTGAACCGACCACCGACCACCGACCAACGACCACCGACCCGCCGACCCGCCGCCCGCGACCGCACCGCATTTAATTAGAATTTTTAAATTCGAGATTTCAGTGAGTTATGGGCCGCCTTATTAAACTTAAAACTTTCCGGTGTCAATACGGGGAAGCGATAAATGGTGTAAGTAAAGCTGACCGTTCTGATTTATTTAATGGTAGTTTACGGCGTGCAGATCGTGAAAGCGGCTATTTATCTTACCGATAATGAATTTTTTGATAAGCGCGCGCAGGGCGCGGTGCCCGGCCCCCGTGCGAGATGGGATCGCTCTCCCACGTACGGGTGCCGGTGATCGTTATGAACTTGAATTAAATGAATGACGCGGTTGTATGAATGGCGCGGCAATGAATGTGAGTCGGAAGTGCAGGCCGCGCTTCAGTACGCTAGCCCGTTGCGTAGCTCGCCGCGGCGCACGTGCATCCGCCCAGCGCTGCCCCTCCCGCCTCTACCAGAGGAGGCCCCTACAACGATACAACTGCTACCATCACGTTGTCTAACTCATGAATAGCTTCTTTCTATTTTATAAATACGTTGGACAGTCCTCGGATGATCTTCATCCCTTATATTTTAAGACGCGATCTCGCTTCCGTCACCATTTGTCTGCTTTCACTTTTAGTCAATAAGGGCATTTAATAAATGTTGCATAATATGCACAGTTATATTGTTATTCCGAATTAACTTTTATGTATATGTGAATTTTTAGGCTGTATATGTTATTGCATTCGTTTACAAAATGTTACGTTTACGTAATTGAATATTTCCGGTGATTATGGTACAGTTATTGCTGTGGGCTACATATCGCGTGTTGTTCTCTGCATACATTTAGAGGTAAATTCTTCAGCAAATTACACGAAATCGTCGTTAGAATGAATGGTGCCTCTGTTTTTTTATACTTGCATCTTATAAGAATATATTTTGCTGGTTACTGTATTACATTTTAATCACATTAAAGTTAATCTTTTCTTTTTAATTTTTTATTAAACATAATTTAACATGATAGAACATAAGTCCTTGAAGAACATTGTTTTAAGGCATAACCGTATATTTAGCAGTTATGTATATGTAGGTATATATTACAATGATTTATTTATATTTATGTTCATAAATATACACATGTTCATGTGTCTTACATCTATTTTATTGATACGGAGGAAATAAATAATGTTGAAGAAAACGATTTGATTAGCACATACCAAGTCTTTGTCTGAATATTTTTTTTTATCTACAACGGGTTAATGCTTGACCTCTACTTGTTAAGTGACAACGAGGAGTGTCAATGGAGAGGATGGTCAAGTGTGCTTGAAATCCTTTAGCTCTCATTTATCTATGGGAGAAAATTTTGCTACTTTTGTACTAGACTTTTTCTATCACACTTCTTATTATTTGTATTTAATACATGTGAAATAGATATTATTTACGTACGTATGGCATTATAAACGATGATAGTATCTTTGTCTTGTTTTCTGCTGTAAAAGGTTTCATTTGACCTCTTTTTAAATTTACGATACGTTCCGTATACTGAAAGGCATTGTGTTTATGCAAAACTGTGACGTATCTATGTTATTGTACATAATCATGCAGTCATGCGCTATTATTCTTAAGTTATCAATAAGTCCATAAATTTTGTCATGTCTCTAAGAGTCGCGGTGTTTTCTTTTGAAGAATTGATCTTCTACATACTTATAAATCGATTATAATAGACGGGGTTTGGCGAACAGAGCAGAATTTACTTATATGGATTTGTTGAAATGTAAGGGCATAGGTTACGATAGTGATGTGGGTTTGTCCCGACCGAGAGGCTTAAATCGCATCCTGTTATTTAACTGTTTGTATCGACAAAGGTCTGATGCATAAATTAGAAATAAATTAATGGCACATACATTTATTATTTACTTTCTATACGATTAAGCTTATTTTGAAATTTTGTTTAACGAAATGTATTCAACGGCTATAGTTTTACGTTATAAATGTAGTAACTAAATACGAGAACTCTTACAATATTTCTCTGTGATGTAACAAGAACATATTATGTATATTATTTGTAATTTGTAAACTCTTGGCTAATAAAACTATATTATGAAAAGGTCCTAGAGTAGCGGTCGCTGTAGTATTCATAACAACGACATAAGAAAAAGGCGAGTGAAATAAGAGTTTAATAATAGCCTAGTTAAAACAATGGAGCTAGTATAGGTTACTCATAGTGAAATATGATTTATCATACTTCACTATGAGTAATAATGAAAAATCTACAATCGAAGCAGTTGTTACCTATACTATAATGATAATTGTTACAGTTTTTGTATTGAAATATATGTGTAATAATGTTTTTAAATTGATGAATGTGTAGCGGTCACTGAACTAATACAGTACGAGTGAAAGTAAATACTTCACAAATCATTCTCGTCTGGCCCACGTGGTGATGACATTTATATTTAACCAAGTACAAATACTGAGCCACTTAGAATACGAGCTCTTAATAAATATTTATACGTTTCCAGATCGCGCCAAATGGTGCACTCACGATCACTCAGAGATATCCTTTTGGAGCCAAATGTCAATTTTCCGGAGTATTGCCCATCGTCGGGGCCGCTTGTTCAGCCTTTACAAACACGTCCGACTGACGCCGTGTTTGCCGATCTTGTTCTTATTAAACATTTGCCTAATGGCGATAATGGCCTGATGAGAGATTGTTTGCTCATGCAACACGTAATGGATCCGAGCACTCTCCTCGATCGTTCGCAAAACGTGTTATGGTTAAATGCTAGTGTGACTTTCATATCCTGCGCGCTCTCTGAATAGTTACGGCGCCCCGCGTACATCAGCAATTGGAACGATCATTTATGTTCGTACTTTAAAGGGATTAGTTTATCAATGAGAATGTGTATTGTAGATAATAAATAATTTAATTTGCGAAAAATTTTACCATTTGTTGTACTTCGATCTGTTAAGACAAGTATTATTTACGAGCAGAGTGCGGAGCGGATGTGAGTAGCGATAGAAAACTTTCGGCTTCGCGTCGTCTCGCTGTCTACAGCTCTTTAAGACTCCATCACACGTTACATTTTGTTTTGGTCGTTAGTTTATTTTTATATAAGCTGTTTGGGTTATCTCGACAGTGCTAAATGTATTAGTGATGATTGCCTTATATTTTCTTCTATTAAAGACTTGCCTTATTACAAAGATGTATTAAAAACATAGCGCATTAAATATGATGGTTAAGTGAAGTTAAATTTAAAATTAATATGGATTGCGCGACAGGAGGACGTGAGATTCATCACACTGACGATGTGATTTTTATATGAAAACATTAAAAAAAACTTAATCCATACTAATGCGATAATTAGTCTGAATGAGATAATGTATAATAAAAAAGTTTTTTTTTTATTACTGAGTATTAAAATAGATATTATTGAGTTCGTTCACAAGTTAATCAAAAGAAGTTGGTAGTAAATTAATATTGTAGTAGTTTTCTAGATTTCAGTATAAAATTTTTATAAATGATATAATGTATTGTCGTATTTGTCAACCCAGGTAGACTTAGCTGTACATGTGATAAGATCTCAAGCACGTAAACACGCAGATTTTTTGGGTTGCGTAGGATTTTAGTTGATATTCGAAGTCTGAACTCTCGTGGCTTCAGTATTCAGTTTGCATCTATTGAATGCATTGACTTTTAAAATACGACCATCCCATTATCGCGAGCACTATCTGTATTAATTACAATAAATAATAGCACTTTGGATATGTCCACTAACGTACACTTGACAGAGGTTTGTAGTGCCGACTCTCCTCGTGAGAGAACTCTTGACCAATCCATTGGTAACAAAAATTGGGCTGTTTATGTTAAGAACTGAAATACTACTATAACTTATATAACAGTTATTATTATTATTTTGTTTAACAAAGTTGTTCCGTAGAAGTTAGTACATATTTTGTTATTTATTGGAAGGCTATTATCTTATTATTATATTATTTCCGGTCAAATGTTTTTTATGATAATGATATTATCATTATACCATAGATAATTCTTTCATAATGTTTAGTGTAACAGATTTTTTTGTTTTTTTTTTTAAATATGAATCTACTAATAAATTCCTCATTTTATGTTTTAAATCAACTCTTTGAAAAACTCTGTCCAAAGTAAGCAATGTAATAATTTACTTTTTCCAAAAATAGTTTAAATTTTAGTTCTATATCTCTCGTATAGGAGAAGGTGGACTTAAAGATAGTGAAACTTAAAAATGTTATTATACGCGAGTTTTTTTTGATCTACGTTCTTACAGGCTATTTAGATAAATTAATGGTTTACTGCCGCTTTCGCCTTATTCTTATCTGCATATGACATCACTGCTCTTTATGACAACTCAGTTTTTTAAATGTAAATAAAGATGTATGTAATACTTAAATGGTATTGCTTTGAACTCTTGATTATTCAGTTCATTGATAATATTATAGATAATTACTATGTTTTATTTTACCTATTGCGATTATAGTGCGTAATTTTAAAATTTAATGCTTCTTTAATCAGGAAAACTTGTTGCTGTTACGATTGATATAGTTATTACTGATAGAGATGTCTTTGTTTTTTTTTATATTTTTAAAGTAAGTGTGTCAATCAGTTTTGACAGAACAGCTGCAGCAATTGCATTAATGCGACGTACTCGTTCATTGTTATAAAGGTCTCGAACCGGTTTTAAACCACAAATATCCATTAGGGACAGGATTTCGAATAGAATAACTATAAGTAGTATAAATCTGACCTATGTGTTATTAATAGTCGGTTTAGGTTGTTCAGCTACTGTGTGGGATTAACCTTCTTATAATTATTATAGTTATGAGGCATTTTTTTACAATAAATTTGTAGGTGGATATAATTTTGTTCTAAATCGCACAGAAAATACAACATTGGTATAAATCACAGCCAAAGAACGGTTCCGTTTCGAAGTTCCGAGAATGCATCAAATAAATGATGACAGCGTACAAATAACAAATGTCCAAAACAATTCAGATCATTGACAAACGATCAAATCCGGTTATACAGTTGCACTCCATACATGGATTCTTTGTTATCGCTCGCTTCGAACTTCTTCATGCATCTGCAGTCACTCATACAGTAAATACTTTTTGTATACCACTCTTTCATCACGCCACATCTGTTTACAAACTTTCGAAAGCTATAATTACAAATAACGAAACGAACCACCTTATTAATAGAACGACGTATACTCGCGATATAAACAACAAGCATCGAAATAGATCCTTAAGCAGAATCGGGATTACTCACGAGCAACCGTCTGAGAGTCGGGAGCATAAAATTGATAAAATAAAATAAAAACCGTCCGCATGTGTCTCGATTTAAAGCCCCGAGACCGCGCGCTGTCAAAATATTGTCAAAGTGAATTCCGCGCGTCCAATATATTATAATGATTTTCCACTTGGCAATAATCCTAGCAATTTATTTCGATCTCGCTAGATATTAACCGCGTACCGCGTATATCTAGGCGTGTGGCTACATCGGGGCCCGGTTGTTGAACCTCCTTATATTAAGGCCGAGACACGCGGGCGACTGTGGGGACTTTCGGTTTCAGGTGGTTAGACGGAAAGAGGCGGGTAAGTGTCTCAGTGTCAGCCCGATATATTTAGTGTTGAGGACGCGCCTCGGCGGCGGATATGTCCGTCATCGTGGCCGGCGCGGTCGCGATTGCACCGCACCTCCTTGCAATGTTCATTTGGCAAGGTCTCAGGGCGTATCCGGTGTGAAAAAGTTAGCTAGCTCTAACGCGTACGTCACGATTGACGCAAATTGTATTTTGTTATTGTTTTATTTGGTTTCGGTGAATGACTATAGATTTTACTATATATAGGTTAGTTATTAATTTATGAATAATATAAATGATCTATGTACACGTTGAAAGATGTTTATAAGAAAACTGTGGTTATTGTTATTTTTCCTTAGACGTTAAGAAATTATGTAACAATAATTCGTTCTCAGGTAAATAATGAAAGACAATAAAAATTATTAGGACTAAAGAACTTCTAAAATGTTTATGAGTCCATAATCGTGTATTACTTGGTGTTAATTGGAAGATGCCACGCCAACGCAATGGGTTAGCCGCGTCGCCCACTGGACCATTCGTCCGACTTGTCGGAGAAATGCACCCATTAATTGTCAACCTTTTTCTTGTATTCGTTTATCTGTGAACTACTCGTACGAGTAAAGTAGACAGACGAAGTAAAGTATAAATTGTCAAACGAAAAAAAAAACATGAACTGAATAATAATGTACAATTACATGAAAAAAATGTCTTCATTGACCTAAAATATACAATACATGAAAACACCTTTTGAAGAATACTGTATTCTGTTTTAATTCTCGATGCGATGTAGAATATAACTAATAAGTGAATGTAACGTTATTATTTATTAGTTAACAAATTTTGAAAGCTGAAAATCACTGCAAGTAATTACGCTATAACATATTGTTAGTACATCGCAAGAATTTAGGTTAAAGCTGCCATAAAATGTTATCTTAACATAATATGTACATCTATCCAACTACTTACTATACTATACTAAAAGTTTACGGCGCATTTAATTTTTATCCAAGCAAATCACGTATTTTTTAAAATCACAAATCTATGATATTAAAGTAATGATTCATCGCAATCCTTTCGAAGTTTTATTTTATTGTTACGATTGGCTGCATAATATCAGTGGTTTATAAACAAGTAAATAATTAAAGTGAAAGTATGATACTTAGTTTTCGGGTTGGAACTAAATATTTCCATTGAAGGCTTCACACGATTACCGTGTCATTTAAAAATAACGCCGCAACAAAGTATTTAAGACGGAGTTCATCTTTTGGTAACAATAAAATATTTTAACTGCCTTCGTAGCGCAGCGGTTAACCGCGTGCCTTGAGTTGTGGTCCGATTCCGGTGTCACCAAACGGAGGAGTTCCGGATTATGGCAGTAAAGCTTTTTGTAGTAATCTCGATAGCAACACCCTCATTTTGTCTTTCTGCTTTCACAACAAAACAGTGCCGGAGATTTCTGAGCAAGAACGTAAAATTGACATCAAATCTTAGGGGTTATCCGTTCTTATTTCTCGTCACGAACACTGCCTGCTCGATTGCTCGAAGGACATAGTTAAGCGAGGTTAGTAACAGGATTAACATATCAGTATCTCTCTCGACCGGCGGGCGTCAATTTCTATTCAGCTGTCAATTTGTTAGTGAAACGGCGGCTTGTGTTGGCGTTTATCACGACGTAGGGTGTGCGTTCGTGTAAGGAGATTTGTGTCACTTCAATACTTGATTAAATATTTAAGATATTAAAGAAACAATTATTTCATTTTACGATATCTTAGTATGTGTGTCAATAGTGATTTTTGCATTCTTTATAGTATTGACTTGTTTTAATATGCGTATGTGTAATGTTAATTAAAATATGACAGAAAACTCAACTGATGATCTCCAAATAACCAGAATTCTGAATATCTATAATTATAGTTAAGAACGTTGTCATGTGAAACTAATGGAAAATCGGAAACAGGTTAGGATACTGTGGCGTCGTAGTGGGCTTACCAATACCACGGCTGTATGAGAGCCCTCGATGTTTAAAGTTGTATCAAGTCCAATGGTTTTTCATTCGCCGTGTAGAATTGTGTCGGTCGAGTAACGCCGGCGGCGGTGGCGGTGGCGGTGGCCTGAGCTGAGCGTGTTTTATTTTTCGATATCGTTGATCGGCGCCCGCTCCATTAGTCATGTGACAGTATCGACACAACATCGGACCCCTCGGCCCTTCTTTAATTCCATCGACGGCCGCGAGTGTGAACCCTCGGCCGTATGCAAATTAACACGCGCACAGAACCTCTGATAGATGATGTACTGACACAGCAGGGCGAGCGCCTCCGCTAAGAGACACTATTAATGCGTTCGGCTGAATGTTCCGCGATAAAGTATGCCACTTTTTATCTTCAGTTAACCGATGATTTATATATCAAATTTGCATTTGCAATATTTGCGCATTCTTGAAACGTAAAGGCGTATGATAATTAGTTTAAAATAGAATTTAATTTTGCTTGCGTTGTGTAATAGTTTGTATAAATTAAACATTGTTCATTGCCAAACATTTTAGCTATTCCTATCAATCGTACTGCTGATATTTATTGACCCATTCATCGGGTTTTATTGTTCCTAACAAAAAGTTTTGCCGCTCCTGTTCCTTGTGATTGACGGTTTGTTGGTGAATGTGATCGAAGATTTATACATTTTTTTTGCTCTTGCACGACTTGAACTCAGCTTATTAATTAAAAGAATTTGTAGGTTTCGTTCGAGTTAAATAAATTTAATTTAACATTATATTATAAATGAAAGGGGTGGGTCAGATGATTCTCACAGTCGTTTGATGTGTGGATTAGGAGTGTTCATTACATAATTTGTATTTTTGAAGTAACGTAGCATACGGTGCGGGAATAGTGTGTGCGTCGGCGGCACGAGGGTCAATGCGCCTCGCACTGAGTCACAGCGTACAACATACATACATACATATAACAGAATATTGCTTTTTTGTAAGATTGTCGCCTTTAAATAATGCATGTTATGTAACTTCAAGAAATTTGGACATTTTTCTGCACAATTTTATTTGAAACAGAAATAACAAGTAATTACTTATTCGCATCTGTAACCTTGCTTCAATGAAAGAAGAGTGAAAAATAATGTTAAATATATGAATTTAAAATAATCACGTTGAATCAAAATGAAGGGACTGATTAAATCCTGTACCTCAGGTACCGATTAACGAAATTGTTTATTAAGGGTTGCCGTGGTAAAAAAGGGCGTGAAGGCACGCGGTAACTCGGACCTTGTTCATATCAATTCCATCTCAAGTAAACGCCTCCATCGCATACCAAAACGCTGCGGCCTCTTAACGCGCAGTACAACAAAAGTAATGAGACTTAATTTTAACGCCTCATTTCCATAAAAAAAACTCCTTCACGCTTTTTATCTGGAATGAGTTATAATGTGAAATTTAACGTTATATTAAAAGGATTGTTTTAATGCCCGCGGTAGATGGGAGCGAGTGAATCATTTTTCACTCGAAGTGGGAAGAAGATAAACGGCGTTCGCTCGGTGGCTGCATTTTAGCTGGGCGACGAGACAAAATGAAATGTTCCAAGTGGATGCGGGTCCGGCATTAAAGACATTATCGTGTTATCGATCAGTGTCCTTAAAGCGGTTTGCAATTAGTGGTTCCTTTAAGCGGTGCGAGTGCGGACCTCCCGGGCGAGACGCCGTCGCCCTCCGCCGCCTACTTGTCTTTATGAAATTATCATTAAATTGAGAGATAAAGTCGGCCTTCTGACGCGATAATAGTTCCCGCGGGCGACGGCTCGCTTACCTATTTAAGGCGCCCGATGAAAGTGCGCGTGCTTGATTAGTTTATAAACATTTTCTTTGATCAATTTGTCACTTTATGCAGTATAACGTAATATAAATAACAATTTGAGCCCTTTACAAAATGTGTTCATAACCAAATCACAAGCGAATCATAAAATATTGCTTGTACAGCTTACACAGAATGTACCGTTGAGAAAAATACGAAAAAGGTTATTTTAACCATGAGTTTTTAAGATTTATTTGGTTACGACTCTTGTTATTTGTCATATAAAATATTAATCTAAAATCAAATTAAAACACTCAAATGTATGTTAGTGCTTTTGGTAAATCGTGTTATAAAGCACAAGTGTAATTCAGTAGCCGTGAGAAAGGGCGGCTGCGCAGTCGCTGTCGGCTCTCGCAAAGGGCACTCGGACTTCCTTAAATGGCGCTGTCACTTATATGCGACCTTTCATAACTTAAATAAAATGCAGTGTAAATGCAAGTGTAAAACGTTCGTGATGGATCCGTTCGAGTCGTCACGAGGCGCCCGAGGGCCGTGGGATTCTGTATGTTTCTAGAGATCCGTAAGAAAATTCTTAATGGCTTTCCTACTGCATAAAACGTTCATTATTTCTTAGTACGACCATAACTTAGTGTCATCATTTAGCGTTTTCTCTGCAAAATACAGTATATTAAATAACTTTTATTATGAATAAAAATTCTTACCACGAAGAGACAAGATGCATGAGACTCGTAGTATAAACAATGAAAAAAAATTATATAATAAATATATTTATCCAGTTTTGAAATCGTCCTAAATTTGTGTGCTTTGTAGATATGTGACATTTTTTTATTACATGAGACGAGCAGGACATTCTAAAAAATGATAAGTCCGCCATAACAACATCGTATACACCAAATCGTGCTCAATGTCTTGAGACATGCGATGTTATCTTGTTACCCCAGTATTTTAACTAGCTATAACGCCCTTTAAACCTGAGCAAAGTAATGTTTGACCGTTACTATTTGGCGGTAGAAATAGGAACTTCGGTGGTACATACCTAGACGGTCTTCGCAAACAGATACCTACTACCAGTAGATTTAACAATTATGTGTGACTTACCTTATATTATTTTAGAAGTTTCTATTTCTTCTCTAGATATTATTAAAGCTTAAGAATAAGTTTATAATCATGTGTATTACAACACACTGAAGTTTAAAGCAAAACGCGGGTCTTGCGAGTTTTATTGGTAATTGTCATACTTAAAGTTTATGTATGTGAATAATTTATCGTATTTGTATTATGTAGCGATCCCGTGCCATTGTACACGTTACGTTCATGGATGGTTTTATTTTGATTGTCCTGTGTTGTGCTAGTACCTAATTACAAGGCGGATTGTTCTCAAACGAGCATTAATTCAGCTTAACGGGCGGCGCGCGCGCACTCCTCGCACCTACACCTACGCACTCAAATCGCGCTTCAACTAAGTCCTTCCTTTATAATCAAACGTAAATTATTCAAACCCCTTAGAGTTCTTAAGATAATTTTATTGCCAAAACAAAATCTACGGGTACAATAGTCTGTATTTGTCTTTTCAACAGAAAGTGGACGTGTAACTATGTTCCAAACTAAAAAAGGCAGGCTACAATTTGTAAATAAAGATGACAGTAGAAAATTTATGTAATGGTTAAATGATTGTTGAAGGACTGTTATATGAAAAATTCATTGTTTAAATGACGTAAACGTTAAAACTTTTGTTAGTAAATTTATCATTATGGTTTGAGGTAGTATTAAGTAAATATAACATTGGTATAAAGATGACGATAAAAAGGTTAGAAAAATAGGGGTGTGCAAGGATGGTAAACTTTGTGAGTCGTGAGTTACTTTGTTAATTTTTTTAAATACGATCTGTAACTCTTATTTTCGGTAATTAATAATTTAACTCTTAATGATACAAAAATGTAGGTGTGGAGAAGAAGCCATGACCTGACCAGGTGCCTATAGCATCATTAATAGATAATAATTTAATTTTTGGCAGAAAAAACTTGGTTTTGCGGCATTATAAAAACCACATAAAAGAGATCCTGTCCAGAATGATGGTTGGCTGATGGCCGCGGTGCAGTGGCATCGCCGCTGCTTGATATCGATCGCAACTCGAAATGCAGGCTTCCAAATAGGGAGCCCACAGTTCCCCAAATAGGCAACGCCCGGAACGCCGCCTGCCGACGCCGCAGCTACTATCGGGGCCACAACACGCCTCGACATATTCCATTGTCCACACGTTTTTGCTCTCTCTGTGATGCTTATATAGCATCTTCATCGAGGACGACCAGTGATAAACTTAAATACGATGTCAATGGACTGAATTGTATGTCATTAATGAGCTTCGTTTTGCGGAGGCGTCGTCTAGCGATTATAATGACAGAGTTTCAAACCATCTTTGATGGACGCGACAAATAATCAGATATTTAAAGAACGCCCACTACGAATGTTCATTTGATCTTCGCAGCTCATTGTTACTTACAGTTATGGTTTTTCTCCAATTAAGATTAAAAAGGTGTAATTTAAAATTTTTAATGAACGTTAGTTTCAATAAGGATTCAATACATCATTATTCTTAAAAATTCCATGCCAAACAACTGTTTCCATAGAAATTTCTCTGTGCTTGTGTATACATTTAGTGGCATTGAATAATCGCTCGTGACTTAATACTATCATTTACTGACCTCCAGTTACCCCTGTAGCGGACGTCAACGGAGATAAATGCAAATAGTGAGCACGACTTGGCGCCGGGGTGAGTGGGCGCAGTCTAGCGGGTGGCTACACCCACTGGCGCCATCAACGCTTTAACATATTTCAAACTATTTAACATTATCTCTAAACCACCGACGTTTATATGCGCGTCTCGGCTAAACCGTTATAGATACATGCGCTTTATTGCTCGATTATAGCCTTGGCGATCGTTACTTGTCAATGAAAGGGGACGATGTCAATAACTTGGCCCCCGGCACTCGTCTTTATTAATCCCAATTGATCGTCAATTGAAGCAAAATCCGCTGATTTATGAGCACGATATATTATTCGTAATTGACGACGCTGATTGGACGAAAAAAGAAACCAAACGGTGCGCATATTCTAGTGACATCAATTTTAAAATACCTCTTAAAAACATATACGATGCACTGTATAATGCAATGTCATAATATGTGTAACAATTGTGGAATTTTACATTAACGACATCGCTAGGTTGGTATTTACATCAAGTACAATGTAGTTCTTGTAACAAACGGTACCAGTTTGTTACGTGCAAACAAAATCACGACAATAGTCGGATTACCTCCTTTGATTTCTGAACCCTTACAACGTCTCGCCAGTGGGTAGATCTTATGATTGATCTGTCGAGGGAATGTGGTATAGTTTTAATGAGTGCAGATTATGCATGCGTGCACGCGTGCGGCCCTGAGCTATCGCGGCATTGTATTCAAATGTCGGCGCGTCTATCCCGCGCTGGCGTGGCGTCAACTGGAGGGCGCGAAGCCATCCGCCAGCCTGCGAAGTAACCAACCAACACTCCCCTCATATTCATGCAAACATTTCTACAGATCCAGATATATTTAACCATTTTTTCATCTACAGTATTTAGTAGTTTGCTTATTTTTGTTTTTTTTTTACGTGTAGGTCTACGACGCCTGAGACCATCTAAGTAGTTAACACCGTAATCCTATTTCTGCCGCCAAGCAAAAAAATAAAACTGAATAATTTTGAATTTATACACGTTTGAAAAAAAAAAATTGTTCATCCTAGTTATAATTGTATAGTAATAAGTGCGATTTCCAATATCTAGTTTAAATCATTTTGTTTACACGACTACTTTGTTTACTATAAAATATAATTATATATAAGAGATTGACGAGATGAGTAGTCCATAAAAATATTTATGTTAATAATTTTTGAGATATATCTATACAAGAAGTCGAATTTTGTCCGAGGCACAGTAACAAAAAAAAAACATGTGTTGTCTTAAGGCAACCAGCACAATGTGTTTCAGTGCGCACCATCCCATCTAGCGCCATATTGTTATGGTCTTGTATGTCACTTACCATCAGATGAACGTCTCGCTCGTCTCATCACTTCGTTGAATAAAAAAAATGTTACATAATATCTTCGCTATTTTTTTTTACGATGAATACTTTTAGAGACATTGAAAAAAAGGGATGAAATATTTTAATATGTTGAAAGATAATTTACTAATGACAGAAAGTCTGATATGTACCATTTTTAATATATTTATAAATGTAATTTAATAGTTAATCTATTAAGTTAAAAAAAAAATCTCTCATATAAAAAGCTGACGACAAAGGTAAAAATAAGCACCGACATTATCTTTGCGGTTAAAATTATGCTTACTACTGATATTTACTACTGGGTTTGTGATTTGAAAACGCAATTTATTTACATGTTGAAACCGCTGCAGTGTTCGCTGCTGGGTGTCTCTTGGACATACTGTGTTGAATAATGTTTGATAATATATCTTTTATCGGTAGCTTTTCTTACCACCATAAGACCTAACATATTATTGTGCAAATTATGTATAACATTAATAAGTTTCAAACGAGTTTTAGCTAATTACATAGTTTACTTGAAATAGCTACTTCGATAAAAACGAAACGTCACATCAGAAAGCAATATGTAACATTTTTAATACATTACTAATTATTAGTATTCTTGCCAATTACCACCATGTTAACGTTTTGAACGTATTCTTACTTTTTTAAAAAATTTTTATGTGGTTTGAATATTCAATTTGACTGAAACCATCTGATTTAAGGTAAACTTATTAATGATATTATTTATCAGTGTTTTACAATGACCCAGCCTAAACGTAGAGATGTAGTGCTTGATAATGAAATGCAGTAGTCCAGAAGAATCTTTTTCAGTCTTCTTCTAAAGACTTTTATGTGATATATGATCAGAAACAACAACGCCTGCAGATTTTTATTTGTGCCTTCTTATTACGGCGTCTGTTAGATGAAAATAGAAGCGAGAAGTTTTGTCCGAATGCGTGGAATATTGGAAAATTTTGTATGTTTTTTCTCCTTTTTTGTAGGTTTTTGTTTTTCTTATTTTACTAGATAAATATATAGAAATACCTTGTCTTAAGATGTAAGATTTATGAGAACAGACGCGCGAGTCCAGTCTAGTATGACACGGCCGCGCATACTCTATGACCTCTGTTGTAACAAGAAACCCAACGGTATAAAACGTGCTGATATAAAATTACAATGTACATGTTGTGTAATTTTATCTCCTAGATTTTAAATTATAATCTAGTTTTGAAATAATTTTTGCAAACATTAATTTTGCGCAACAATGAATTCAAACCAACAAAAATATATAAATTTCCGTCCATATCTAGCAACTAACGATTTTATAAGTACCACCTGTCAGTTCGTCTAACATCTGAATAGTCACATGTTTAAGTATGAAAATACTAAATATGCTAACAACCTATATGACACAGTTGTTTATAGAAGGTGACGTTAATACGGTGACCAAGGTTTTTTCACTCCAAGGCCAATTACTTCACTCAATTTTTTGCTATAACAGCAACATTGGTTATTGTAGCCGTGCACATGAATGCTAGAGGATTCTGAGTGAACACTTCACTATATTAAGCCACATTGTTACTTAACATGAAGTAAAATAAACGTCAAATTTATTTCTTGTTGTGAAATATTACATAGATATTTTATTGATCAAAACAGAACACGTACATATTTTAAGAGAAACATGGGAATTATGTTATAAACTTAATCTATGCACAGTGTGGGCATGGATGTACGTGCACCGCAGTGGCATAAGAGTCAATAGCTTAGTAGAGATAAATCACAGGTTTTTAGCTACTGCCCTCAGTACGGTCACGAGCAAAGTGTGCTTTGTTTATATAACATAATAAATTCTTTAAACTAAAAAAAAAAAACATCCGTTAACTTATTCCACAACATAAATTCGCTACGGTTACACAGGTTACCAGCTGGTGTATATTATTCAATCATTTCCTGGCTTCAAAGCTATTTGTAATACATTTTCCTGACGAAAGTGAAGTAAATATTCTATATTCGGTAAATATAACATAATGATACCCGATGATACACGTGATGTACAGCAAATTTGATGTTATTAATTCGTATATGAAAATTCTGGTCCAAAGTAAAATTTTAATTAGGACAGACCGGCGCGGAGGAGCTCTGTCACCGAAAGTGTATAAATAACCCTTTTAGCAGTAAGTCGCCACGCTTTATTTAGCATTTTTATTGTATAGGGCGCTTTCAGTGGATTGCATAAAGAAAGATAACCAAACAACTGTTGTTTGAATACAAACAAATACAATCAACAAACATTGCGGGCAATCCTTGCAATCAGATTCGCAATTACATCTTAAGTCTCTTTCGTGAAGATTATTATCGAATATTTGTTATTATCCAGTTAAAAATATGATTCTTTAGACCGTAAACATATCGTCTAGATTTAAATTCACATTCAGTGTAACTTGTACAGTATAATACATACATAATATTAATTTTTTAAGACATATCAGAAGAAATGTGAGTGAGAAAATTGTTCAATTTACATGTTCGCTTGTGTCGTGTTTTTAAACAGAATTCATAGAAATCTGTTACTTGCATTGAACATTACACGTAACTGTTACTTATTCTTTGCCATTTACAAGTGAACGTGCGGCAGAATTTTAAGTGTTCTTCAAAATTAACTTTAGAATAAGGAATAGTTTGTGACGAGAATACTTTAGGATTTGCTATGTACGCATTCAGCTCTGTATTTCGGTAGGCGGCAAGTATGTTTTGGCTTATACGTTTGTTTTTCGAACATTTCGAATCGGTACATAATTTCAGTAAATTCATCATAATGTATTCTATAAAGGTGCTATAAAATCGTAGACTAGAAAAGACTTAGTAAACCAATCTGAACGGTAATTTTAAACTATTGTAGAGTAACTTGGAAATATATACAGGACTTATTATTCGTATTTCACGGACACAAAGGTATTGTAATTATGTTTAATGTTTATATAGTAAAGAAGTTAACAATTCTATACGTACATTAATTCCTACATAATAAGATTCAAATATTAATAGTTATGCGATATAACATTTCAATAAGAGGCCTAATTTTGACGATCAATATCTTTGTTGGAGAGAGTCCTACTTACCTGAGTGTCCTATAAAATTTATGTTAGTTAAAAAATTTAAATCTTGATTTTTCGTTCTTCAGAAAAGTGTAGTGTTATTATTACGATAAAGCATTATACTACAAAAATACGTCAAATCTATCTTCGCTATATTATATTTTTTTTGGGGTTTTTATGCGACACAAATGGCACTGAAATCGCAATAAAAGTAAATTTATACACCTATATATTTCACAAAATTTAAATTTAACGATGCAATCTTACGATATTCTATATAAACTTTAATAGCAAGAAGTTATTTTACTTCAAAGTTATTAAACATACTTCATAACAAAATTTCTCTGAAATTTATGAGAGCGGGAGTTAAATCAATCCAAATGGGAGAATTGTACGCTGTTTATTTTTCAAGATTGCATATACTTGAGAAATTAAATAGTCATGAAACTGTTATTTAGTAAGCTATCTCTCTATAGAAATAGATATATGCAATAACTGTTTAACTGTTATAAATAGTGTTAAATTTCAACGTCTATTACTAAAAACATGAACGACAAAGGATATTAAAGCAATAACTATTTTGTTCACATGGAGATTATTAATGAAAACCTTTGTCATAAATTAATTTAACTTTGCTTTTAATTAGCTGTACTTATAATTTGGGATCTGCAAAGTTTTAGTGGTAGGTTTCCGTTGCCGGAGACCGTCTAGGTAGGTACCACGGCAGTGCCTATATCTGCCGCAAACACTAGTTGTGGACACATTATCGTGTTCCTGTTTGAAGGTAGATGAAGTTAGTGAAATTACTCGGGTAACAAGACATGTTATATCTCAGGCTTAAGGCTCTTCTTCTTATCTTATATATAATGTGGTGCAGTATATACCATCCTAACTAGCATCACGTTGTTATTGGCAGGCGTATGTATTACTTTCTATTAGGTGAACTGATTGCGTTTATCCCTACTTGTTCGTCATAATCATAACAAAGTTTTATAATCGAGTATTTAATATAGAAATAACATAGAAGACGTATGTTATTGAATAAGTAGAAATTGATATTTCATATATAAAAGTTGCAAAACAGATATTCATGAATCAATGTTTTATAATCATGCAAATAAATTTTAAATCTTTCTATTTTCTTTTACGTTCACGAACACGATCTGAATTAATCACGATAATATAGTGATTTCATAATCATTTTGCTAAGGTTTACACATAGATAATAGGCTCTTATCGTAGCACTTAGATAATTTTGACATAAATAAAGGAAATTACATATTTATAGCTATCTTTATCTTTCATTAACACTGTCCATGTAACTATTATTCGGCGATGAAGACATTTTCCTTCATAACACGAAAAAATGCCTATCGATTTATCAATTCTATGAGGTTAATCGGTTAAAAAAATCACTAAGCTCTTTTTCTTATTTATGATCATTCTATTCTAATCAATGTTTTTATATTGTAGTATTTGTCTTTTTTTTATCGAATGAACACGGTTCATCTATTATAGATAATAATCGATATTACTGTGATCAATTGTATATTACGTGGTCTTGTTAATAAACATTAATTAATTGTTTATATACAACTAAAAATCGATCTGGTGAGTGAGAATCGCGGGAATCCATTGGAGGTGAGCAACGTGGGACCGATCGACGTGGAGATCTTTGGGAGAGGCCTATGTCCAGCCGTGGACATCTATCGGGCTGATGATGATGATACAACTAAACAACTAGACGGGATGCGATGGTGCGTGATACGCCTGCCCATAACAACGTGACGCTGGTTAGGATATTACACATTATTCTACATTATGCTCTTCGCTTTGAGACAAAATGTTAAGCCTCGTTGCCCTAGTAATCTCACTAGCCACAGCGCTCTTCAAACCAGAACACAGTAATACTTGAAGTACTGTGGCGGTAGAACTAGGCATTGCGATGGTACCTACCTAGACGGTCTCCGGCAACAGAGCCATACCACCAGTAAAATCATTCACTGATACAACAATATTTTCTATACCAAATATTTTTTTTTTTATTAATAAAGATTTACTACAGTGTTTACTCTAACGTAAGTACACAGTGTCGGATACCCAGCAGTATTTAACTTACGATAAGTAAACATCGTGATGCATACTCTTTACGCGAACAACTCACTCACCAAGTAAGCTGGTTATACTAGTTCTGTAAAATAACTAATTACAGAAGGTTTACGTCCTTGCGTACATGCGTGCTGCCCGCATTGCGCCGCCATATCGTGTACGGCATTTCATAGGGTTTATGGATATGAAATGGAAATATGTTTAAAGTAAAGACGTTTATATTATCCCATCCGACCAGAGTATTCCTTTCGACTTAAGAAAAAAGTGTACAATATTAAAAATCAGATCAAACGGTAGCTTAAAACAACTTCAAACGGTTTCAACCGCAAATATGTTAATCGTCTGCGTCGGTTATATATGAATAAATATCTTCTCGAAGCGCATTTTAAAATGGTGCGCATGCGTTTTGCGCGCAAGCCGAGTCGAAAACAAAGTCTAAAAGCGTAAATAAAGCCGGCGACCGGCGTTACGTTTGTCACGACGCGCCTCCATAGTAAATGTTTCACGCCATATTGTACAAGTTTATTAACGCGAATGTTGGCATCTCTACTCGCCCATTAATCTCCATATAATTAAATGATCAAGTGAAATTATATTTAGCCCTGGAAACGAGGCCGTGCCTACGCCCGTCTCGGCGCGTTTTGTTGCGTCCCATCGGACCACCACACGGGAACCTCGCGTTGAAAGTTCAAGTTTCTTTTTTCTTTTTTTAATTACTATCGCTCTTAATGGGATAGTAACATAATTTGCTGTAATTCAATTTTTGTAGTACAACGTGTTGTAGTTTATTGCACAAAATAAGGAAAACGCAAACAATATATTAATAACATATCTATATAAATATAATCACTTCATAGGTTATCACCATTTGAGCATCCTAAACACTGATCGCTATGATTGGCGTAATGTTAAACAAAATATAATAAAACAATGACCGAAATAACAATATATAGAGAAACTTCTCCAAACGACGTCGAAGGTTTCAGAAATTTGTTATTTACATATAAATATTTTTTTGATATTGAACAAGCTAATGGAATACTGTAAAAGTTAAATTAATGTTTTATTTACCTTCATAATAGTTTAAGTATTCGCGCGTCAGTAACAAGCCCGTGTCTTGTTGCAGCGGTGGTGTTGTAGGTTATCTCGAGGCTTTCTAGAAGCGCTGATAACGTAGTAGCAATACCATTAATGAGCGTACTAGCTCGGTGAAATCGCTGAGGAAAAATCTTAGTCTTATTAACATAGCAGTGTAGCTAGTTTATTCATAATTGGCGGTTCTCTCCCTCCCAAGCGCGGTGCGTATCGGCCCGCGCCGCGCCGCACCGCGCCCTCGTCCGCGCCGCTGTCGCGAATGCATCGCATTTATAATATAATACACCGCGACGGCGGCGGCCCGACCTACCTACTATTCAAATTTGCATTTTTTATTGATTAATTGTGTTGTTGGTTAGACAAGATGATTTCTGTAGGTGTTCAAAGATCAATAATAAATTTTTTGAATGGCGTGTAGCGCTTATTATTGTTATAGAACTGTAATAATAACAATAAAGATAACTAGGAAGTGACTAGAGACAAGAATAACTACATATAGCTCTATACGACAAGTGTTTTCCCACATCATCTTCTCCATAGCATAAGTTAACAGTCCTAAAAGAAAATTTGAACATAAACTTACAAAAAACCGTAATTTTAAATAGAATGTTCATGCTAATAGAAGAGAATCAAATAGGACCTCATAATAACCCATCTACAGCGTAACCACAACACAAGCTGCTTTTACTTGGCCTTTACTCGTAAATATAGTTAGTGAAGCGAAAGGAAAATTTAGAAAAATTTATTATCCGAAAATATTAACAACATAATATCCTTTGTCAGATATATTAAGTATAGCTAGCTTATGCCTTCTTGACTTTTTTCTTAACTTTGAACTGCTTAGTTCAAATTACTTCTGTCACTTTTCTAATATCACCATCTCACCATCTCTTTTCTACAGTCTGTCCTTTTTCCTTTTACCTTTTATAAGATATCTTTGCATCATAATTCAGCTCCATTTTTCTTGTGACTTGTCTATCGCCATTTTTCTATCACTATTTTAGTGTTAAGTGATTGTTAGTGTGTATAAACTTGAGTAGTTATTCACATTAAACCGTGGAAACGTGTATATAATATTCTGGTAAAATTGCGTGGATTGATAAATTGCATCTTGAAATTATTCATTAAAGTTCTGTATCCTCGTCTACTAGTATATCTTTTAATGCTGCTTAATATATAGCAGATTTCGATTTGAACTTACGTATACTATTTTACCTAATAGGTCTCTCATTCTTGAAATCTGTGTTCTGCCGTGGACATACGCTGAAATGATAATGATGAATAGTTTCGTGGTTTTTATCGAATTGTGTTTACATAAAGTGATATTTGTAACAGTTATTCTGTTTACAATTGTTTTAATAAAAAAAAAATTAGTATCGGTACACGTTCGCGGAGCTCTAAGTCATCACTAGTTTATGACATCTCTACCTCACGTTGACTGCGCACTTACATATTTATATCTAACATTAAATGTCCGTCCGACCGTCTCGGGGCCAAATGGACTACTTGGTATACAGTGTCAAGTGTAATTTTCTTTTAATAATCATTTGCTTTCGTTTTAAAAATATTATGCAGACGGCAGCTGTTATAGTGATGTGTCCTCTACTAAATTACGTTTCTTTTTGACTGAAAATAATGATTCGTAATTTGTTTTACGGTTTGCACTAGTAGAATGCTAGATTTATTAGCTGTTAGTCAAAAGATATGCAGTTGGCCGACTGTCTGCCGTGAAGGTGACACATACACGCCGTAAAAATATTTTTATTTTATTTTATTATGTGCAAGACGCAAATATTTCACTGACCGTAGAATTATGTACCATGAAATATACTTAATATTTTTTGTTAGGCAAGTTGGCTTCCATCCATTATTATTTATTCCTATTTATATTATCAAATGATATGCTATGTATGACATTAAACTGTGGAATATTTTTAATTTCATCGAACAAACCTCGCAGAATGATTATCGCCCGTCGATAAAAAAAGAGGTGGCACGTTAATTTATGCCGTGTTTGGTTTTGTCAAATCATAAAATTTATAATAAACCTAGTTAGATGTTATCGAAACGTGCGATAGCTAATTTCTTCGCGTGTTCGTTCACACATAAAAATAGTTTTCTGTTAATTAGACGCCACAAATTTCCAATTAATAAATAATATGTTTATTGCATAAAGTTAAACATTTAAACCAATAGTTTCTGGGCTAATTTAAACAAAAAGACCGAACTCTATAATTGAATTTAACGGCAAAATTTAAATTGTTTCTGCGATTTCATATAAAAGTTTGTCGAACAAATTGACATCTCGTATAGATAAAATTAATTAGATAATAAATTTTAGATCCGTTAAATTACGGATACGGTATTGCTCCTTTTCGAGAGCAATATCTCTCTTAAATTGTCTTCACCTCGTAAAACTGTCTCGGCATAACTCTTCGGAAAATTAAAATCGGAAAGAGATCGTGTCGATAATCGAATCGCTTAATAAGGAAGGGGAATGAATGATTTGTATGATTTTTATATGGTGCCAACTAATTGGTGCGACAATGTAAGCGGCCTTTACGATGCCTCCTTGCATTTTAATCAGGATACACTGGAAATAAATGTATATAAGTGGAATCGTACACATATAGAACAAGAAGAACCAGTCACAATTGCGACAAACAGGCGCCGGTCGTAGTCAATGAAGTCTACAACAATAAATAAAAGTTGAAGTAAACGAGAGTCTATTAATATAAAAGTTAATTTACGATCCTTACAACCTTACGGTTTACACTTACGAATGTTTTCAAGATTTACTTCATCCATATTTAATTTTATGTCATTATGTAAAACAAAATTACTGTAAAACTTTGTTTATTGGAATATTTATATTCATCAAAATTATGTTTCTGGGCATCAAATTATTTCTGATTTCATTCTTCAATCAGCAAGTCTGACCTGTTTTTATAATTTCAATCATTTAGGTAAACAGTATTAATTCAGTATTGGTACATTGTATAAGATTTAGCTCTTAGTTATTTAGATAAAAATCTAATTGAATGTATTATAATCAAGTAATAACGATTTTAATACATTACGTCCGACTAAATGACGTGACGAGGACAACGTTCACTTATTGGTGACTGATAAGAATGCAGTGCCTAACTATTACGATGATGTATACTATAGTGCTTTTCAAATCGGTATACAGTGATTTTTGCTAACTATTACGCTGTTTGGCAGCAGGTAGATGTGCTTGTATCTAGATGGTTAGAAGCGATTGCAACAGTGTAATGAGATTTTATTGTTATATTTATAATTAATTAAATTAGCACTTATATTGTGTAGAAACAAATTACGAATTAATGTGTTTAAATTAAAATGTTGGCCAGGAAGAAGCTTCAACAAATGGGAAGTGATAATAAAAGCGTGAGCAGGTCCGCCGGCGCCAACGCCGTTTGCCTTGGGAATTCCATTTACTTCTGTAGTAAATAAAACTTTACAGACATTTTTATCAATGTACCTGCATTTATAATTAAAGTTAAGCCTTTTGTTGCTTATAAAGGAACAGTAATTATTGTTGAGCTCAGGTGTGGTCGGCCATATTAAGTTGTTCCGATGTCAAGCATTCGAACAGATATTTTTTGCTTATTTTTTGCGAAAACTACATTATTTCTCCAGATAGAGGTTTTTTAAATAAGCAGAAGATTATTTCGTCTGGCTTTGTTACTTTTGTACAGTTATCCTTTGATAATATATTGTTTACTGTAGTAAATATTAGGGGGACCGGAAAGTAATGTCGTTTCTGCGCATGCCAATACTTGATTGTCATTTGTCAGCTCATTGTTTTGTTCAGAGGCGTACCAAAGACATTGTGAGGTTATAGTGATTTCTTTACTTATAGACAATTGAATTACAATTTTTTTTTGTAATTTTGGGTAAAATGGCCAGCCAAATACCAGAAGAGGTACACATCCGGCATTGCATGCTCTTTGAGTTTCGCAAGGGAAATAACGCAACAGTTGCTACCAAAAACATTTGCGATGTTTATCCAAATGCACTGGACATTCGTAAATGCCAAAGGTGGTTTTCCAAGTTCAAATCGGGTAATTTTGATCTTTCCGACTCGTATCGATCAGGAAGACCATCAGCGTTAGACAACGACGTGTTAAGGGCGGAAGTGGAAGCAAATCCGTGTCAGACGATCGAGGAATTGTCAAACAGTCTCAACAAACCTTGGTCGACCATCCAAGAACATTTGAAGCAGATTGGAAAAGTAAGCAGAGCAGGTGTTTGGGTCCCGCATAATCTGTCCGAACGGAATAAGGCTAACCGATCAATCACATGCAACTTATTGCTTCAACGACACAACACAGAAGCGTTTTTTGATCGCTTGATCACAGGAGATGAGAAATGGGTCCTGTATGATAACCCAAAACGCAAAAGGCAGTGGCTCTCTCCAAATGAAATCCCTCGGAGTACTGCTAAGCCAGGTTTACACCCCAAAAAAGCGCTTTTGTGTGTTTGGTGGAGTATTCGCGGCATTGTTCATTTTGAATTACTGAAACCTGGAGAAACTGTTACTGCAGACCTCTACAGCGAACAATTGCAGCGAGTCAATCAATCTTTAATTGAAAAGTGGCCAGCGATTGTCAACCGAAAAGGCGTCATTCTCCAACATGACAATGCAAGACCGCACTGCGCAAGGCGAACTCTAGAAAAAATTAATGAATTGGGGTGGGAGGTGCTGCCTCATCCACCATATTCGCCCGATGTTGCACCATCGGATTTCCACTTATTCCGAGCGCTGCAACACTTTTTAAGTGGCAAAACATTTGCAAATTTGGATGATATCCAAAATGCCATCTCTAGATATTTTGCCGAAAAACCAATTAATTTTTATCGATCAGGGATTGAAAATTTACTCACTAGATGGCAAAAGGTTATTGACAATGATGGGGAATACATCATTGATTAAAAATAAAGACTCGTTAAAAATGTATGTGTTTGTATTTAGCGTAATAAAACGACATTACTTTCCGGTCCCCCTATTATTTGGTTTTCCAATAGTAATGTAATTAATTACATTAATAGATACGTTATTAGTTAGCGTAATTTAAAATTACTGGAATTATATAAAACTAGTTGAACTAATGTACAATTATTTTATCCAGCCATATCAATCAATTGTCTATAGCAAACATAAAAGCAATTTGATTTGATTCGCTTTAATTAAAGTGCTACGTGCTTCAATTAAAGACAATTGTTGTTCTAGCAATTCAGGAATGAATCTAGACTTAACAGATGGCGGACAATTACTAAAATAGTTTCGACATACGAATTAAGAACAGAAGTCTCAGTATTGAGTTTTTTCACCATATGTTTAAAATATTGAGTCTTTCACGACCTGGACTAGTAGAGTAAAAGTATTTGTTTAAATCATTGTATAACATATGTATTGGTATCCACATTAATAACGCAATATAGTTATTTCATGATTATATAGTAAACAGAGTATCATCAACGATATATCAACAGGTACTATTTGTTATAAGAAAAAAATTACAATTTACTACTATAAACACGTTTAATTCTGTTTTATTTTTTCCCCTATATCTCTCGCCTCTATTTTTATCTGTACCACTTAAGATTAAAGGAGTGAGAATACAACATTTTATTGTAAAATTCTTTAAAGTACTCTCGGTGGTTACGAGTATGGTGAGTCTACTTAAGGAGCTTATCAGTAAAGAATATCTTGATAAATGCCAAACAACATATGACCAATTCTTATTAACTGACTAAGGTACAGCCGTTAAGTAAAGTTTTAATTGGTTTATTATGAAACAATTAACAGCAAACAGGAAAAAAGTTATTTATTTCACCATCTTTAGATCCCTGTGGTTAAACGGCATACATGTTACTTTATTGATAGTTCAGTAGCATCAATCATTACCGATTCTGAAAGATTTAATCAATCATCATCCGATAGACGTCCACTGGACATAGGTCTCTGCCAAAGATCTCCACATAGATTGGTCCTGCGCTGCCCGCATCCAGTGGCTTACCGCGACCTGTCACCATGGAGCATGGCCTGCGGTACCGCCGGGTACTAGGGGCTGTCGTTTGTAGGAGGTTCATATTGGTGGGTGTAGGTTCCATCCCACCACGCTGGCTCTATGCGGGTTAGTGGGAGCCAAAGTCTCGTTTTATGTTTGCTGGGGTCCCGTAAGTGGTTGAGCGGGATCCCTTCCCAAAGGTTAGTACTTCCGATTCCGGTTTCAGTTCAGAATTTTTAAGCTAATCATCGAACAAGTGGGAGTCAGAGCGTTTTTAGTGACACAATTCATATATACGATTTGACAGTAAAAACGTTGATAAGTTTTTGTTTAATTACAATTTGCGACTTTAGAATCGCTTCATTAGATTTAAAATAATTTAATACGATGTTATTTGCATTTATTTTCTTCTCTACCTAACTATAAATGATGGTTCGTACATTTCCCAATACTGTCATGACAATTGGTTACATTACAAAGCTCTTATTATCTTAACAGCGGTTAAATATTATCAAATGTTTGTAGTAACGATTTGTCTACTTATAATGATTCACATTGTGATCTTCAGTAATTTATTTGTTCATCGTTTCCGCGAAATATGATACATCTCCGACTACCAGGTGCGCCGCCGCTCATGAAAATTAATTAAACAACTCATTTACCTCGCATATCTCGCTTTCCGCTCAGTTAAAATATTATCCATGAACAATTGCCTAATCGATTAAAAGACGACCAATGAAGTGCCGTAAGAATAATTAACAATTCAGCGTTTCAAATCTTTATTACAATCTTCACAGTTTCTTTTTATAACCACGATCAAACTTTTGAACCCGTAAATAAACTTTTTTTCGCAATTACATTGAATGACATCCGTATGAAAAATCTTTAATTATCTAAAAACACAATATTCCAGTTTTCTGTATACTTTGTAATGAGAGAATTAGAATTTGTGACAATTCATTCGTCTGTTCGGTCAATAAACTTTTAACTATATTTTATAACGTCGCAACACCAAAAGTGCTGAAGCTTTGATATTGGAAGCGCTAATAAACAAATTTCAATACAATTCTAGACTGCTGAGTTAGGATAACAATATTTTCATCATCATAAAGATGGGTATTTTTTTAACAGGAAGGGTGGGTAAACGAACAAACAGTTCACCTGGTGGTTAGTGATCACTGACGCTCATGGACCAGATGGGTCGCGGCTGCGTTGCAGTCCTTTAAAACCGACTATCCGTCTAACGACTGTATATTTGTAATTTTTGTGAGATGGTATTTTAAATAAATATGAAGAGGTTAATTTATGGGAGACAAATTTCATCGAAAAATATAATATAAAGTTTTTAATAGAGGTAGAGACAAATTTGTAAAAAATTATTTAAAGCTTTTTTTGTTCATAACATGGATGGGTAATGACGTCGACTATCGGCGCTGGTGTTAGAGCGTTCGATTAAATGGATGCGCAATAATTCTTATTAGCAGCGGCGATGGACACCTGTTGCTGACACCCGATACCCTCGCGTTTTACATAACCCGCGTCTCGCCGCAGGCCTCGCCAACACCTGAGGCGGCCCCGGAGTCACGCCGGCCGCGGCCGCGTTGTGCTCTGACTCACGCGATCAAGGACTTACAAATACACGATTCGCAATAATAAAACCATTTTACTTACTACTAATAACCAACTAGTTCAGCGTTGGACAATCAATATTTTTTTTTTTCAAATAAGCGACGAGACTAGTAGAACGTTCATATGATGGTAAGTGATACGCTCACACCTAACAACGTGGCGCTAGTCAGGACAATATACACTGCACCAGTCGCGCTCTTCGTCTGAGAAAAGATATTGAGTCTCGTTACCCCAGTTGATGCACTAGCTACAACGTCCTTCAATCCGAAACAGTAATGTTTGCACAGTACTGTTTGGCGGCGGAAGTAAGCGCTGCGGCGGTACTCACCAAGATGGTCTCCGGTAGCAATGATCTACCACCAGTAATGCTTTCAAATATTATATATTCGACGAAGAAAATTCTTCTCTAAAAATCGCTAGGTACCTCTGAATTCAAACAGCGCAAAACCGTATTTTCTGGACATGACATAATATGAGACTGTGAGATAGTACTTCCCACAGTAGATCTCCATTGTTTTTTTTTTATTTTATTTTTAATTCAACGAATCAAC
Organism: Troides aeacus; assembly: GCA_033220335.2. Taxonomy (NCBI): domain Eukaryota; kingdom Metazoa; phylum Arthropoda; class Insecta; order Lepidoptera; family Papilionidae; genus Troides; species Troides aeacus. The sequence goes on from CM067270.1 coordinate 4,910,687, forward strand.
GAGACGAACGTTCTTTTAATAATAAGCCATACGTCTCCCCATACATAACAACGTGGCGCTAGTTAAGATGGTATTCAAAACACCACATTACGCGCGCCGCCTTTAAACAAAATATTAAGTCTCGTTACGCCACTAATTTCACTAGCTAGAGCGCCCTTTAAATCGGAATACGGTTATGTTTATACATCAATGTTTGGCAGCCATAACACAGGTTTTTTGCTGTGGTAATATCTACCTAGATGGCCTTTTGTACTAGAGACTTACCACCAGTAATTGTCATGTTGATGATGAAACTCCTTAAAGATAGAAACATAAAATTTAATCATAGTATATAGAAGAAATTTAATATAAAATAAGTAAAAACTTGAATTTTATTTAAATTATTGCGACCTCTTTATTTTAATTATTAAGTACTATGTATTTATATGAAAATCTATGAATTTAACATGTAAGGTAGAATTTTGTCCGCTATGTTAGTCCAATCAATTAACGTGATTCCTAATCAATCCATGTTTAACTTTACAGCATACTTACCGCCTCAGTCTTGGGGCACAGGCCTACCCTCAATACGTGGGCGAAGCCATAGGTAAATCGGTGATTAAATTAAAATTCCTGTAAAAGATGTAAATATGCACAAATGAACATCCATTTTAAAAACAATTTGAATTATATACGAACAGAATGAGTTATGTACAAAATAAATTCATAACTATGATAAAGACTTTTACATGCAAAATGTTACGTAACAGATGACTGTATTACCTAACAGTTAGTCTCTTGTCGGGGTTGGGTCTTGCAACCTTCAAGATAAATTAAAAAAACATAAAAGAGATAGCGAAAAAAGGCAAGCGCATTAACATAATTAACTATTCAATGACTGCTGAGTTATAATTACTGCATTTTTAATATAAATGAAGACTTGCCTATGTACTGTAATGTATTTATTATTTTAAATATGATGATGATGAATAAAACCATAATATTACATGCATTTAATAGGTTAGTTTTATAACTTAACAGTAGCACAAACCTGATTGTTAAGAGTAGCTTTTATCGTTATTACGACCTCTGTAAAATATTATTACTTTCATACGTAAATAACTAAATTATTTGTGCGTAAAACGAATCGAAAATCAATTCCAACATAATTTGTTCTATATGCAATCAATTAAGTTTTAGTGTTATAAGGAATAATAGGTTTTTTTTATTTAATTAAGCAAAGAGACTAGGGGGACGTTCACCTCATGGTAAGCGATACGACTGCTCGTAACACCGTAGCGCTAATTTGGATGGTATGGTTCGTCCCCTTAGAACATTGTATGTTGGATCTCATTACCCCAGTAATTTCACTAGCTATAGCGCTTTTTAAACAGGAATACAGAATTTTTTTTCACACTACTGTTCGACGGCAAAAATAAGAGCTGCGATGGTACCCACCTAGACGGTCCCCGGCAACATTGTTTTACGTGGGGGAAATGTCTTCGCATACCTGCCTTAGTAGGGGCAAGCACAGGCTATGTCGGACTTGCACCGACTAAATCCCTTACGATATTCTCCCTTCATCGCTTTACTGCGAAGCCATGGGAACGCACACACATCCGCTACACCAACACCGCCAGCGCCCAGCAACATAGACCTATCACCAGTAAATTCTGTTTCCTTTGACAACTGTGTCATTTTTATAACCAAATCGTATAACTTCTTGTCTATTATTTATATTTTGTGTGGTTGCTTTGAGTTGAATATAAATATATTGTAAGAATAGGATAACATTCATTTATGTAAAATCGACTTTCACAAAACTTTCACAAAGATATCGATAATAAACTAATCAATATGGCGGCGCTCGATGTCAAATAACTCGACTTAATTCTAATTCAGGACAGACAATTTATTCGCTGCCCACGTTGGCTAAAATATTGCGCACGCCTCTATCAACCCTTTTATGTATTGAATTTATTGAATAAAGCGCGCACGCTTCAATGAAACCACCATACTTCTCTCTGTTGGACTTGAAACCAATACTTATCGCGATCTACGACATGACAATGCTGTTCTAATCGCGAGGCCGGGCACGCCACGCCTCAGATGTTACAAACGATCTCATCGTACGTACATATGTCGTGCCATTAAAAACGAAATCATTTGATGTTTATAAAAAATAAACCAGACGGCGAATATTCCGACGCCCTGGAATTCGCGATGTGACAAAGAGGAATTTTTGTTTATAGACATAAATTAGGCACATTATTACTCGTGTAAGCTCTAATTTATTTTGATATTTTCGCTTTGCGCTCGGTAAATTTATCGATATTCAGCGCAATCAAAATAAACATGTGCATGCTCGTGTACAAAATTCCATAAACAGATCGTGAAAGAAGCATAAGACCGGCGTCGCCACTACTTCATTTCCCTGGCGAGTTGCTTCTGGCGTCGTGCCAGCGTTTCCGAGAACTCGAAGGAAGGTTACGTGGTGTCTCGTCACGGTTTATATCCCCAAATGATCCTCCGGATAATATTTTTGCGTGTATTTAACGGAAACTCCACTTATAGATCTGTTGCATCGTATACACAAGCTGTAATATTACACGAGGAAAGCTTGCTTATAAACCTTGTATGCCATGGCGCAATATCTACATGTGAATTAATGTCTTCCGCTAAATATTCATACCGCCCGATGAAATAACTCTCAATGGATCCACTTGAAAGGCGAATCATTGCTGTCTATAAAATGCCATAGTGAATATGAGTTCTGATTGTTGCATCCTGATCTAACGCTGAAGCGCTGTCATCGCCACCCTCCTTCCTTATTACAGAAGTGACAAATAAGGGCGATTTACACTCACGTCGAAATTGATGCTGGTTTAAACCGTGGCTGTGTTTGTTTGTTTGTTTGAAAGATCGATTTGTTCTCACGCAACATGTCGCATTCGTCGTCAGTGCACTCGTGCAGCGAGGTTAATTAAATTGTTACGAGAGGGAGAGATAACGTTGACGCCTATTTATAGAGGCCTCGAGCCACCTTATCGACCTAACACATCTGATAGCAAATCTTACAAACGGATTCGACCACTGTTTCATTAGATATTACATTCACAGTTGTTTCTTATTGCAGGTATATATGAATATAGGAGTATATAACATTGTTCACAATAAATAAGTGTGGGACAAATAGTATATTAGCTAATTTTAAGTTATTAATATATGTATGCGAATCTTATGTCTGATCTTAAGTATAATAGGAACATAAAACAAATAATTTGGTTTATGTTTTCATCACATAAGGCGGCGGCATTTAGATCCATTCTAGTATTATTTATGAAGTAGTATGTGGTTTCTAGAACTATTAATATTTAATACTTACCAATGTATGGTTAATTGCTTATAGAACTTATTAAAAAGTTAATGGAATCAGCATAACGTTAAGCATAGAAATGAAGTTTAACCGTATCTACGGGCCAGCTAAGCGGGTTGTTTACTACGTAATATGGCGAGGACAACATTTTTTTTTTATTTTCAGATGTACTCCTGCTACTCCTCTTGCAATATGTAATGTTTGTAAATGAGACTTCTTAAGTATTACTTGGATAATCTTTCTTTACTTTTAATTGCTTTCGATAATTATATTTAATCAATATTGATAACCAATCTCCGTTTTATAACGTTTATGGTGTGGTTTAACTTCATTGACATCATTTATATACCTACGATTTAATGCCAGTATTTAAAAAAAAAGGAATCTCGTCGATTGAATTTCATATAGATTTATATTCATTAAACTATAACTAGAGCTTCCCTTCGAGTTCTTTGACAGTTAGAGTTTTGAAACAGTATTAATTTTACTGTTATGTTCATGCTAGGTACGTTACGTTTTATATTAAGTATACTTTTTAAATTTAATAATTCTTCAATTTAACTATTTTTGACATTAAAGTACGTTTACAAAGGCGAGCTTAACTCTAATAAAGTTCTCTTCCAGCAAACCGTAGCGTGGAGAGGATTTTGAATGTTCAATGTAAAAAATGTGTAACACAGCGTCAAAAACATAAATATGTATTTAAAGTTTCTTTTTGTAAGAGTGTAAACCACTGCAAGAAAAGAGGAACGGTTTTCCTAGTTTTTTTACCGACGTACTGTGCTTGCCGATCTGTATTCAGAGAACATTCATAGGCTGAAATTATGATGAGGTCGATGAAATTAAGACCAATTTTATATTTTACCCAATACTCAGTTACTATGTTCATTCAAATGATAATTTTATTTAACCTTTTGGGAATAGTTATTAATTTTATTAACGGTTAGTTCGTTTTTTGTTACAGAGTGTCAGTTCGGTAAGCAAGCGAAGGAGCTCGGTTCCACATGGTTCGCGGACCTCGGCCCGCCTTTCGGAGTGATGTACTGCATCAAATGTGAGTGTATTTCGGTGAGTATGAGTCAAATCTACTACCATTGATTAACCTTAAGGAAATCACTTTACAAATGCAATATGATGTGATACATTCACATCCATATTGAACCAGGTCTTATAAAGTGATACCTTTTCGCAAAAAAATTAAATAGAAAATAATACAAAAATTTAAAAAATAAAACAGTTCTCCAAATGTACTCACTACTAGCTCTCAGCGAATTCTCTGGCAAAGAGATAGTCCTCCAGGAAGTCCACGAAGCGTTTTTCTTTTAGAACATGTCGGACTCCTCACGACGAACATCTATAAAAATTACCAGATTAAACCCATAAATACTATTTTAATTTCTGCAGATTCAACAATGAAGTATACTTAGTAGTAAATATTAAATGAAGAATATTAAAACTAGAATAATCCTAATCGGTGAAATATTTTATCAAAGACATCATGTGCAATTAAGAGCATGTTAGTCCATTGTTTAAATTAATAATAGGAATTGAATCCAATTATGTTTTTTAAGTACCTACATGGCGCAAAATATCGTAGTATGGCTCATTATACTGTTACGGTCTATTGTGCGTTACAGGCCATTACTGATTTCGGGCCTCTCCCATAAATTGTTCATGTGAGGAATAATTTCTTAGTTACAAACAAGACAATCATATATATAGTATAACTGAAACCTTTTTTTTCACATCATTTATTTATGAAAAAGCAAAAACTAGTGAAATGGACAGGTACCTATGTCGAAACGTTCAGTAGTTTTCACGTGATTGACGAACTAATGAAACCCATGACGGTCATACCATATCATCCGCACAGTATTTTACCATGATTAAAACAAAAAATATATGTTATATATTGTTTTTGTTTGTAATAATTTTGTAATTGATAACCATTTTTGGCCAGAAGAGTCACTAGTATAAACCACAGGTCTTTTTGTACGTAGAACTTTATTTGAGATATTTTTTTTAAATCAACAATGTTAGTGCTCGTTTACTCGATCCCATCTGTCAAGGGGAGCCAATAATTGAAAAATTGCGATTGGATAAAAAAAAAATTTAATGTCTTTGTTCTTGTTATTAGGTACAAAAGAAACGTCGCGTGGTAGCTAAGGTCCACTGTAGAAACATCAAGAATGAATGTCCGGAGCCATCATGCGACACTCCCATGTTGCTGCCGGGTCGGTGCTGCAAAACTTGCCCGGGGGATATAGACTGTAAGTAAAGATAGAATTTATATATATATAGTTTTTATATACATGTCAATATATTTAAATAGTGTCTAAAACTGTAGAGTGATTGATATATGTAATGAATTTTTTTAACTTAAATTCGATCAAGAAACATCAACTCAAGCTAAGAATGAATTTAAACTTTTATAGTACAAAGCATTTGGTTTTTAACAACATTTCTAAGATCTTAATATTTAAAATTTGTTTAATTTATGTATAGTATATAGATAACAATTGGATTACTACATGTTTTTCTAATAATGAGGTTAAAAAGTGTTTTTTTTATTCTTAATACTTTCTTTATTATCTATTACATCAAGCTCTAGTCCGTCCATATAAGACCGCTCTCATCAAAATCTTAATCACCAAGCTTGAAATAACATTAGTGATTTGATTATTGTTAAAATAAATATATCAAATGAGGAAAATTCTTTTTTTCTATAGGTCCCCGTTATTGGAGACTGTGTAGGTAGGTACTACTGCAGCTACTATTTCTGCCGCCATATTGCAGTGTGAAGGGCGTTGTAGCTAGTGAAATTATTGTGATAACGAGATTTAACATCTCAACACGACAATCACAAAGTGGTGCAGTGTTTGTTATCTAACCTATATCTTTACCTATATCTTTACCTATCTAACTAGCGCCACTTTGTTATGTACTTACCATTAGGTACAAATAGATCTCGCTTACGTAATACATCCAAAAATAAAACAATAGACACACAGTTAATGGTGTTGTCCATGGATCGAATTTGTATACTATAATGGCTTACCGTTTGTACTGATGATAAAAATAGCCGGTTTATATAATCTGTTTAGTAACTCATTTAGAAATTACAGAAAAAATTTACTCTCTAGTTTTTATTAGTGAAATACGTATTATCCCTCAACTATCAACATTTACTATTACGATAAAAAGTAAAGATTGTTTATGATGTATATAAAGTATAATCAACGTATATCATTTGAACTGTTTTTACAGTATTTAATTAATTTTGTATACACAGATTTACAAATTTTAAGTTTGCATTCTATGTAAAGTTTGTATAAAAAGTTATGGGTCATTTGGAACTGAGGAGGAGCATCGCGATAGCGTCGCTTCGTAACTAATAGAGGCGGTGACTTGAACAATATTAATGATGAACAGACGACACGTGTTTAAAATTTAAAAGGCTCAGCAAACAGAAGCCGAAACAATACATTAAATACGCCATTATTAACTCTAAACTATAATTCAAGTCTTGTCATTGTCAAAACTTTTAACAGAGTCCATGTTTTGTATGCTAGATTAGTTTAATCGCAAACATGTAGCGAAGAAATTTGTATTCCTTGCAATATTTATAAACATTTCTTAACTTTTAATGGTAAGAATATTTTTTTGTTTTGTACACTAGTTTTCATGATGTAATAAAAAATAATGAGTTACGCGTATTATGGTAAGTTTTATTATTATATTATGGCGTACTAACATAAATATGCAGTACAGATACTATTTATAAGGTTGTCAAATATCTCCCTATTCCGCTTCCGCTTTTTTGCTCTTTATTCAATGCTTTATAAAAAGTGTTACAGTGATCGGATTTAGTTCTGTAGCGTTTTGTACATAGCCGCGAAATTCAAAAGACAAAAAGGCGGAAGGGAGATATTTGACAACCTATTATTTTATACAATGAAGCGACGAGACGAGCGGGACGTTCACTTGTTGGTAAATCTAGATTCGTGATGTTAGCGCTGGAAGCCATTGCGACTTTTACAGCTCATCTGATACGGGGCTCTTGGTCCTGGATCCATGGCCTGTGATTGATGGTAAGCGATACGCCCGCCCCTAACAACATGAAGTTAGAATGGTATACACTTCTCCACATTGCTCTTGCCTTGAGATATAAGACGTTAACTCTCGTTACCCCAGCACTTTCATTAGCTACAACTCCCTTCAATCCGGAACACAGTTATGTTTGCACACTACTGTTTATCAGCTGCAATATAAGCTAATAGATTCATGATGTTGACGCTGCAAGCCAAGCGATTCTTACAGCTTGTCTGATACTGGGCTCGTGGACCCTGTTATGCAATAGATGCTGCGGTGGTACCTACCTAGACAATCTACTGCAACAGACCAACCACCAGTATAATACTGTATATTTATGTTTATTACTAAGGCTTGTTTTTTGGACAATCAAGAATACTTTTGAGTTGTTTGGCAGTTCAATTGGCAAAAATGCAATAAGTATTTTGTTATGGAAGAAATTTACCTTATTTACGTAGCGCAGAGACTAACCCTTTCCTTAGTAAAACGGAGATCCCTAGTTTGTATTCACGGCCACTAGTGGTAAGGTTTGGTTGGTGTTAGAGATATTTAAAACCCGCCTGGATAGCGTTCACCCTTATAGTGCCTCCTTGATAGCATTGCTGTTTTCCACTTATCAACGTATCACAGTCAAAGTAGAAGCGAGAGAGTTTTTTTTAATCCACGCCCTTATTGTCGCTGTGTAATTAAGGACAACAGTTTATAATTGGTTCTGGTTATAATTGGTTTGAACAAAAACATAAGTATGGCTTAACAGATGAGACATATACATATTCATATTAATATATTAAATTTCTAATTATTTATTTATTATATTGTATCCTGGGGATTGAAATAATCTAGTTTATAATATATGTAATATATAATATCGTGTCTATAAGTATTTTACTTTAGACAGGTTGGTGACTCACTGGCCATCTGTCTCGAAACTATTAAGCCATGTGTCTAGAAATTGCGTGAACGATTTTGTGTAAATATTCTTTTGGATAACCATTAATAATTTGCATTTATCGGATGACCTGGCCCGCTTGCGAAACCTGACACTTCCACGATAGAGCTAATAACAAACTCACACACAAATTTAACATCAATTTGTATACTATAAAGTATGACGAGTGTTGCGATATTTGAATAAATTAATAAACACGGTGTCCCATAAAAAAGCAAGTAGCTCTTAAATATTTACGGAGGCGGTTCGTGACATTAAAACATCGGCATTTAAAAGTGCAGAGACAATTTTTTTTCGCGGCGCTTACCTTTGGGTCGCATTGCTGGCCTCTTGATTGTCATCGTTCATCATTCCATTAAGTGTTTTTTGCGAGAATCGGCAAATTCGCCAGCTTTAAAAGGTAATTGCAGAATGTGAGAAAGTATGCGTATATGCGGAGTGACAGGAACTGGCGATGACAAATGACTGCGGACGGGGGATCGCGCGCCGGCTCCCACGGCTGATTCTCATCGTTACCTACATACGCACAGCGCCATCGGCACATGGACCGACGGACCCACGGACCCACGGACGCCCCTTGCCTACTTACATTCGATCTAGATAATGATCACGTACGAAACGAATTCGTAATGCCGCTAATGGAATACCTTGGAATCTTACGTTATTACGAGTGAACGGTTCTATTGTTTTAAGTTTCCTAACGATTTCGTATCGCGGCTACTTTCAAATGTCGAATGTATGATATATCGTTTAACAGCCAGGTGAACAGCATAGAGTGGTTCAGCGATATGCGGTTGCTGCAACGTCGCCGACGCCGCGTCTGCCGTCAGTAGGATATATCGAGAACATTACAATGGCATTACTCAGATGCACCGGCCGATGGTGCAGAAATGGCACGCGCTGGTGTGTCCCCCACCACCCGTCCGCGTGTCCCCCCTTCTCCCACTCTCGTCGCCGCTGCAAATATAGCTGCTGCTGCTGGTTATTCCGGGCGCGGCCGTCGACCCGCCGCCGCGACGCCGTCTGCGCGCCTTTTTAGCGAACACTACTTACAACATACGCATTTTTTGCGAGCAAATATTACCGATGTCAATGGACGAACATTTTTTACATTATATGACTTTCAAATCGCAGACCCTGAAATTCACTTTTCAAAATCTCACCGCGTGAGTAAACGAGCATAGGTCGCGCGTGTCCCATATAAGCGCAAGATTACTCTCTGTGAAAAAGCCTCAAGTCTAAATTGACCTGAATCTTTAGATCTAATGTTTATGCTTTGACCTTTTCATATTTTAATCAGAGTAGTAATAAATAAAATATTATTGTTTACGAAACGGAAATAATTTTATGGTTTCACAATAAAGCGTAGTGCAACTTTAAGACAGCAGTAAACTCTATCTCCGACTCGTAACTATAAAACACATCAAATCTGATTCAGTGTTGCCTTTGTGAGGATTCCAGTTGGCCGTCTGCCGGCTTCTCTCTTTAATGATTAACAATATAGTTTATCGTGCTTTTAATAAACCTCCGGAGCCATATCGGGACTATTAAATCGATAATTTTAATTGAATTCCATCCAGGTGTTACTGCAGTAAAGAGTTGTTATACTGCACGGTTCATGAGAAGCGTTTTGATGTCAAGAATAAACTTCTTTTTTACTCTAAGCCTAAGAAACGACTATTATTGAAAAGTTTATTGTACAGAATAGTAAACTTTTCTATAGTAAACAGTTTTTTCTATTTTTGAGTATCTACGTAATATTGGTATGTGGGAAAATGTTATTGAACGATATTTCTTTGATAACATATTTATAAAGAAAGATCCAATGATTTTCCTATACTATTTCTCTATAAATATTTACTATAAATAGTAAGTTCTTATTCAACACAATACTAATTAGTAATATGTTCAGTATCCCTACTATACTGATGGTTCAAAAAGATAACTTTCTAATTAAAAACAATACATATTTTTAGTTATTTAGAAACTCTTTTATAACAAACAAAAGTGTGATTGAATTGAAGTGAACATAATGTTATTTAACTTATGTTAGCTAATATTGTGCCAATTATACTTTTATTTTCATGTAAGCTGTATGTAGCTATTTGGTTACTCATTACCACGTTTCCGAATTAAGCTGGTCAGGAGCCCTTACTGGTAACGAGCAATTTTAGGCCCTATTTTCCGTCCCAATTGACGATACAGACAGTACCGACCCACTGACGGTACAGTGTTTGAAAACTGTACCGTAATTTCAATCTATAGTGTTAAGAAGTCTTAGGTTTGAACCCATACTTCTAAGCTATAAAATGAGTTGTTTCCTAAGCAATCGAGTAACGCACGCAGAACTCATCATCATCACCATAATTTGAACTTTTTAACGTCTTCTATTGTAGCTTAGTTTACGCGTAGTATGCTAGTATTAAATCAGAACTGTCTTTTATCTGAAATTATTCCTCCTTAATCTCTTTTTGAAAATAGCCGTGGGTAAAGTGAAGGTAGCGTAGTCCTAATACTTCGACTTTACGAGGATATGAGTATGTGGCGTGTATCCATCACCAGAAAAGTACCGTCGTGACGCCGCTCTGAACAGACGTTCTTTGTTATTCCGTCATCGTCCTCTCACCTAGCACTCGAAGACTAAGCGATCGAATCTGTCGCTTATAGTTATAACAAATGTTGAGTTATTAAATTGTTTATTTATACAATGCGTTTAAGGAAACAAGAGCACTGTGTCGTGTGACTCTTTCAAATAATCAATTGAGTATAAAAGGCTGGGCATCTAGCGGTAGAAATCACTTATATTCCTACGACAGCCGAGTTAATTGTAACTGCTAATATTTAACTTTCCTTTACTATTGTAAAGTGAATTTTACGAAATACATGAGTACTGTTTGAACACGCGAATTATTTACAATAACTAAACTTCGCAATCCCGATAAGTATAGAAAATTTCTAATTGGCATAATCAAACGGTAATTTTCCAAAAACTTTAAATTTTTGATTATCAATAGTTCCGAATTCTTTTGCCTTAGAAACTGTTTCATAAGTTTAATTTTCTGGTCAGCAAAGAAGTTTATGTTAGTCCCTCTCACATGAGATCGTATCGTGAGGAGTTCACAGTTCATAGAACATTGTACCGAGCAATAGTCAATCACGGGTATGTCTAATTCAGTGCACCGATCTGCCTCACAGGAATCTCGTTTGGTGAACTCCGATGCTTTGAACATGCAAAGATTTATTTTTGTAGGTTCGACATCCTTCAGAACTAAATCTTTGCCGTGCATTATTCATTATCCAATGATATATCGTCTTCGCTTAACTTAATTTCGCTTTGAAGTCATGTATCTTTTATTACATTCATTACGTTTTCCGAAGTTGTTCAAAATTTAGACAGTGAAATAAGTATACCGCTTTAAGATTGCAGTTATTAAAACACTTAAGACGAATAATATTTTGTTGGGTATATTCTAAAGACCATGATATTTCCTTATTCTATCTAATTATTAAAATCAAAGAATGACAGTGAAAATCTGTTTTCTCGAACAAAAATATTGTTGATTGCTTATATTTACCTTTTTACTATACCTTTAATAAAACTAAATTTTACTAATTATCATGTTTATTTTATTAGATCGGACAATGAACAATAATTACATAGTGATAGGTGCTCTGTGATAGGTATGACGCAGGATATCTGTCAACTCAGTCAGCCCGCGACAATGGCTACTGCAATGCGGTCGGAACGTTGGATAATAAAACATACCATAACAGCCGATTTACGTCCCTACTCCTGGGGCACAGGCCTACCCTCAATATGAGGGCGATTGGGCCATAGTCACCACGCTGGCCCAATGCCGGTTGGTGACTTCACACACACCTTAGAATGAATTCTAAGTCATGTGCAGGTCTCCTCGCGATGTTTTCCTGCATCGTTTGTATCTCGCTGTTGTAACTAAAGTTCACAAATGTACATAACTTAAATATTAAAGTCATCGGTACATGCCGAGATTCGAACCCGCGACCTTCGGAATGAAGGCCGCAAGCTCTAACCATTAGGCCAGCGAGTTATAAGATAGAAGAGGATGATAAAATAAATAGGATAAATACTGTAAAATTCAGTTTTATTAATAATATAGTTATGATAAACATTTTGTAGTCATCGTTCAATTCAATGAAAAGCTTTTTGCATTGTATTTAATAGTAAAAATGATTAACGATCATCGTTCGCATGTGTAGCGATCGCCATTATTTTAATGTTGGTTAATAAGGGGTGCATTAGGAGTTTGCGGTTGGCACGTTTATCCTGAGTAATATCATAGTTGCGCTGTTTGTGGTGCGAAGTTATACGTGACTCGATATGGTCCTGCAGTCAGTGCCGTGTCGGTCGTGGCGCCAGGCCTTTCTGATTTACCTCAGACATTAATCTTTAATTAAACCAGGTCGGTTTTGTACAAAACTGCATTTCAATATGTTGTTTAGGAGTTTATGTATTGCTTTTAGTACCGCGACTTGTTTGTGTTGGAATGCTGTTTTAACCTTTAGGGTCAGTGGTTTACTATTGCAATAAATCACGATTTAACCACGAGGGGCAAAATGTACACTAATTAAATTGGAATTAATATTATATCACTATCATATTTTATATATTACTTTGATATAAAATCTCATTTCGCAAGATAGGCAAATCTAGGCATGTATCATCGCACACATACCGTCTGTCAGTACCACATCACATGTAGTTTTTAGTACGAATGGTTAACGGGAATAGATTTAATGTAGTTATAACTATTGATTGTATAAATGAATATCTGAGATTGTGGTTAAAAAGTACTGCTGTCTCTTTAGATTTTTCGTGACCTTGACTGTTGTAAAGAGTTGAAAAGTTGGAATAATAAAAAATTGATGAATACGTTAAAATCCGTAAGACCTGTTTTATTCATTCAAGGAATCGTTACTAACATTATTGTTAAAAATAAATGTGGTTTGTTTGAACAATTAGATAATCGCCGAGTAAAATTTTACTATTAAATTTTAATCATAAGTAATTTTAGCTATCTGTGCAGATTTCATAATTTCGGAAGATTTTATGGAGGAATCTGCGAAACGGAGTTGCGTAAATAGAAGACATACGCGATGTACAAACAAAGCGGGCGGCGCGCCGCGACGCCGCCGGCGCCGGCGCCTCGCGGGGACAGGCGCGCCGCGCGTGCTCCGATATTGCTGTCGTTACCTCTTTAAACAAATATTACTCGTTCAATATTTCGAAACCGACGTCTAAGGCTGAAAGTACCGTGAGGACTTATCAACTGATTTCTTAATTTATAAGTAAATTATAATTATTACGAAAGTTACCACTTCTCTCTGCGATAAACTGATTCTAACCATGATATCTTTACCGTTCGCCGCTTTATGTATAGCGTTCTGTACCTGTATGTCCATAACTCCTTTCCTACCTTGTGCATCGGGTTACCGACTAGAAGCCGACTATACGTCCGGCTTAGGTATCTCTGGCAGGAAGTCGTATAGCACGACCTACCAAGCGATGGATTGGAAAAAAGGAGTGCGAGATGAGCAACGCTGGCGTTCGTTCGTTTCGTATGCCAAGTCTCAGTTTGAGTAGCTGTCCCATGAGAGCCTCTTTTGCCCAGTCAGTCCAAAAAAAGTCCCGTCTTGCGCTTCATTTACGTGGCCTTTTACCATCAATCTTGTCAAGACAATCTTTTCCAATTTCTTTCCTTTTCTCTGACAATATTATTGAAAAATTTGTGTCCGACGGTGACAGATGGTTGGAATTTCTATAACGTCATGTTGCAAATATCACAAGTTAGGTAGAAAATAAAACGTCTCTACTATTTATTTTTTTGTGTTAGAACTACATAGATATTAAAGTTTATTCAAAATACCCACACAATATATTTGACGTCTCAGTGTAGCGGACTTTTAACTGTTTCATGTATATGTAGGCAAACAGCGTATATTTTACCCAACAAGCAAAACTGTTTATTGTTATGATAAAAACATTTGGCGGCGAGCGCAGGCGCCGTAAGAGTGTTTAGCAATGTGAACATGTTGAAGCAATTGATTTCATTTCGTATAATATGATGTGGTGTCGGTGCAGCGCCTGCGGGCCGTTATCAAGTGCAGCTGAAATTACGCACGCTAGCGTTTTCATTTATCACCCGGTTATACGACGCTCCGGGCCCCCTGTTGTCAACATATATGCATACTGAAGCATATTAAAGTCATTTCAAAGATTTGATGAAATTTATTCCATCTTTATCCCTTACATTATGAATTTTACTACGGAGGCGATAAAAGAATTTTAGAAATGGGCAGATCCGCCGAAGAACTAACGTCACCGACATAGCTCAAAAGATTGCTAGACTTAAGTGGCATTGGGCAGGGCACATTGCTCGTAGGACCGACTGCCGATGGGGTAGTAAGGTCCTCGAATGGCGCCCATGTACCGGTAGACGTAGCATTGGGAGGTCTACCACAAGGTGGACCGATGAATTGCTGAGAATCGCAGAAACCCACCCACTGGATGCGAGCAAGGCGGGACTGATCCATGTGTAGATCTTTGGGGGAGGCATATGTCCAGCAGTGGACGTCTCTCGGCTGATGATGATGATGATACAGGGCGCCAAAAACCCTGCAGTAGCCCAATCCAATGAGGGGATAGTCAGAATGTTTGATAGAATAGTAAGTATATTGACTCTACTCATGACTCACTAGTAACAAGTCCTATATGAATATTGAATGAAAGTTGTCAAATTTCTGATGTGTATTTAATTAAATCTCTTGTTTTTTTGATGAAATGAATCAAAAATTACCTGATTACTAAACATTGTACAAAAGGCGCATGTTTTTAATAAAAATTTGGAAAAAATATTAATTAACTGGTGGCAGGTCTATCACCAGAAACCGTCTAAGTAGGTACCATCGCAACTCCTATTAGGAGGACCGGAAAGTAATGTCGTTTTCTTACGCTAAATACAAACACATACATTTTTAACGAGTCTTTATTTTTAATCAATGATGTATTCCCCATCATTGTCAATAACCTTTTGCCATCTAGTGAGTAAATTTTCAATCCCTGATCGATAAAAATTAATTGGTTTTTCGGCAAAATATCTAGAGATGGCATTTTGGATATCATCCAAATTTGCAAATGTTTTGCCACTTAAAAAGTGTTGCAGCGCTCGGAATAAGTGGAAATCCGATGGTGCAACATCGGGCGAATATGGTGGATGAGGCAGCACCTCCCACCCCAATTCATTAATTTTTTCTAGAGTTCGCCTTGCGCAGTGCGGTCTTGCATTGTCATGTTGGAGAATGACGCCTTTTCGGTTGACAATCGCTGGCCACTTTTCAATTAAAGATTGATTGACTCGCTGCAATTGTTCGCTGTAGAGGTCTGCAGTAACAGTTTCTCCAGGTTTCAGTAATTCAAAATGAACAATGCCGCGAATACTCCACCAAACACACAAAAGCGCTTTTTTGGGGTGTAAACCTGGCTTAGCAGTACTCCGAGGGATTTCATTTGGAGAGAGCCACTGCCTTTTGCGTTTTGGGTTATCATACAGGACCCATTTCTCATCTCCTGTGATCAAGCGATCAAAAAACGCTTCTGTGTTGTGTCGTTGAAGCAATAAGTTGCATGTGATTGATCGGTTAGCCTTATTCTGTTCGGACAGATTATGCGGGACCCAAACACCTGCTCTGCTTACTTTTCCAATCTGCTTCAAATGTTCTTGGATGGTCGACCAAGGTTTGTTGAGACTGTTTGACAATTCCTCGATCGTCTGACACGGATTTGCTTCCACTTCCGCCCTTAACACGTCGTTGTCTAACGCTGATGGTCTTCCTGATCGATACGAGTCGGAAAGATCAAAATTACCCGATTTGAACTTGGAAAACCACCTTTGGCATTTACGAATGTCCAGTGCATTTGGATAAACATCGCAAATGTTTTTGGTAGCAACTGTTGCGTTATTTCCCTTGCGAAACTCAAAGAGCATGCAATGCCGGATGTGTACCTCTTCTGGTATTTGGCTGGCCATTTTACCCAAAATTACAAAAAAAAATTGTAATTCAATTGTCTATAAGTAAAGAAATCACTATAACCTCACAATGTCTTTGGTACGCCTCTGAACAAAACAATGAGCTGACAAATGACAATCAAGTATTGGCATGCGCAGAAACGACATTACTTTCCGGTCCACCTATTATTTCTGCCGCCAAACAAGTGTTTTCTGGATTGAAGGGAATTCTAGTTAGTGAAATTACTGGAGTAACGAGACTTGAAATTCTATGTCTCAAAGCGATGAGCGCAATATGGTGAAATGTAAACCACTTGAATCAGCGTTATGATGTTATGGGGAGGCGTATCACTTACCATCAAGTGAACGTTCCGCTCGTCTCATCGCTTCATTGAATAACAAAATAAATAAAAACCGCTTTTTAAAAGCTAGCACGTTTAAAAACTACTAAGTAGGCTTAAAGTAATTAAGAGTATAGAGCCACGTAATTAACAATGATTGTGTGTTGATATTTAAGACCGTATTTAAATGAAATAATTGCGTCATTAAACAGTAAGCAATGACGGAGCTTTAGATTTCTTGTTATGTTAAATACGCAATACAAGAACTGTTAAAGGATGACGCCGTAAATTTGATTTAATTAATGAAGTAGTTTGCACATGTCGACGAACCCTTATCGTTATCTTTCGCTTAGTACGTATTAAGTTTGATATTGTATTACTATCGTGTTCTTAATATAGCTGTTCTATTTAATAACAAAGCTAATAGCAGTATTATGGCATGTTTATGTTGGCCGTCTATTGAGCTTATCATGCGTTGGTGCCTGCGCAGCTAGGAGTGGAGCTGCGGCCAATAAGGCAGTATACATGCGTAAAAGGTCACAGGCGAGACGCGAAGGCTATTTGGAAAGTAGACTGGCGCCGCTGGTGCGCCGGTTCTAAGCAAATTTGGTAACGCGGCACATACTGTACTGGCTTTGTAAATATTAGACGACATTGTTTTCTTCCACTGGCGAAAAAACACAGATTGAAAAGCTCTTGGTACTTATGTAGAAGCAACTTTAAGTCGACTTCAACTGAAGCCGTCTCAAAAATAATATAATTATTACTATATACTAAATATAACTATGCTTTTGTTAGTAGTGATTTATACGTTAATATCCAAAGAGACGGGCGAGAAGTTCAAGTAAGCATGGCGGCCCATAACAATGTGACATTATTTAGGATGATATATAATACATATATACATACATAAATACATACATATATCATGCCTCGTTCCCAGTGGGGTAGGCAGAGACCACATCTCTCCACTTGCTACGATCCTGACACACCTCTCGCATCCTCCACTTTCATGAGCGTCTTCATGCATGCTCGTATATAATACAATGTACTTTATGATATTAGTGGCTTTAATATACGAGATAGTATTTCTCGTTACACCAGTAATTTTATTTTACAACGCCTATCTCGCGCTGAACATAGTAATGTTTACACACTGCTGTTTGGGAGTAGAAATTTCCGCAGCCATAGTTCTTATTTAGATGATCTCTAACAACAGTGGTAGTAAAAAAATGTTGTTTTACTGTCGTGATAAAAACCTAACAATTGCATACCAAAGTGAATTAAAATGAGGTCTTATAGTAGATAAAAATTAAATGAATTTAACATTTTAACTCTTTGTTATTAAGAAACGCTCTGAAGATGAGAGATGATGTTTGACGTTTCATGTAAATATTTTTAGATTGGTAACTCGGTTCGGGAAAAAATAATAAATCATAAGATAACGTAAAAAGTGATTTTACGTATTTACGAAAGATTTCTATGATATGTTTAAATCGGAATCAAATGCGACATAAAAGATGTATTTTTAAATTAAATTGCGTAAGTGTTTTATTCGCTGGTATAGTTTTAATGTCTGACTGTGCTTAAGCGGAATGTTACCGATTTAGTACTGAGTCGTTTGAGCCGTTGCACTTGCCAGTTAATAAAAGGACTTTAGGAGCTTGTAGAATTTTATTGCGTTGAATCCACTGCACTTAGAGAAGCAATCCCGACCGTTTGAATGTAATAATGAGACTGAAATATGACGCCGACTCATAAAGGGCGAGATAACTTGTCCGAGAATAATAACAATACTTTTAAAATGACGTAAATTTTTAATACTTTGTCCACAGTTTCACCTTTGCAAGGACAAAAAAAATGGTTGTCAAACTGTATTATGAATAAATATTTCGTTTTATATATCTAAGCGACGAATTACGATGCTATGAAATTGGAAGTAATGAATAGATCACATTATTGACATGTCTTCACTTTGTGGTATTATATAGTCTCAATAGCAATTATAAAAGGTTAGGATAAAAGAATTGTGTAGAATGGATAATAACTTATTGCTTTGAGTGACAACGTGACGTGCAAGTCCCGACAGTAGTGATGTCAGATGTTTAAGTCTCTCGTATTTAGACTTTTATGCCCGAGGCGTGCGCAGTCTATGATTTAGTGTTTGGCGCCATTTCCATACAATTTCATTGTTCATAGAAGTGTGGCGCCAGCGGTTACTCGTTCATATGTAATTTTATGATCATCGCCCGCTCGCGGACGCTGTTTTCTGCATCTTAGCGGCTGCATGAATGCAAATTGAGGATACGGTCCGCAAACGGGCCTTTTAATATTGCAAAAATTCATGAGCGCGCGCTCACGTGCTCGGAATATGTCGTCTTTGTGAAATTCGTAAATAAACTCGACATTGTTCTCAGTAGTACTGTTACAAAAGGTGGAATATTTACAAGTTGTAAAGCTACTGCGTGTATACTAACGTCTAATGTCAATTGGCAAACGGCTAAAGGAAATAATAAACTTTTATGACGACGCCTTTCTTGTTTCAACAAATGTTAACTTACCAATGTAAACAACTTTCTTGGAATGTATTATTTTATTAGGTGCCAATTTGTCAATGTCATACAGGATATCATTTTATGATCGATGATAAACCTAACTTTAAAGCAACGACAATATTTTAACAAATGCTGCTATTAGGACCAAATTTAACACATTATAACAACGAATTAAAACTTGTAATACCTAAAAATCAAAACGGAAATGATAATCTTTAAACGGATGAAATATTTTTGATTAAATATGTCTGAACATAATTTTGGCACTTTCCCACCACTTCACACTTCACCATTTGGAAGATATAGTACCACACAAAAATTCCACAACGTGTAAATGTTGTATTCCCTCTTTTCTCACACACTTTTTCTCTTATCGGTGGGGGATACGTAACATCTAGTGCAGGTTTATATGAATCCATTCACTTTTATAGGTTCTTCTGTCAAATTTGTAACTTTAAATATTAATGGGAAACTAGTCGGCTAGTTTCCCATTAAAGTTCTTGCGGTATGTGCCTTTATCCAACAACGTTAGGGTGGTGAGATATTGAATGAAATTTATAAACATTAGTACAGTCGATCGTTTATGATTAGTTGTGATAATAAACTCTAATTTCCTGTGATATGAGCTATTTTCTTTTGTTTACTCGATCGTATTCCGTTTCGCCGTTGAATAGGTTCCTACCGTTGAGAGATTTATCTACAACATGTGCCACTACATATTCTGATAATAGTTTGTATTTCAACAGCGAGTTCTTTTTCATACCCTAGTTTTAGAGGAATTAATTTTAGGTTTGTTATTTTGCTATTAACATTACCTTGAAAGTGCATTCCTTTATATAGATGCTCCCATCTTACCTTTGTTTACATTTTTATGGTATTTATCATGCTAAATAACACAACACGTAAACAGCTTTATGTTTATGTTCCCACTGTCGGTATTTGAAGCCTTCTTTCACTTTCAAATTGACATACCGCAAGTATATGGTTTATTTGAAATATTTATGTATTACATGTAGCTAGTTTTGAACACAGATAAGCTATGCTCGGAGTTTCCCTGCGAGATCGAATCAGAAATGAGGAGATCCGCAGGAGAACCAAGGTCACCGACATAGCTCGAAGGGTCGCAAAGTGGCAATGGGCAGGGCACATAGCTCGCAGAACCGACGGCCGTTGGGGCAGAAAGGTTCTCGAGTGGCGGCCACGTACCGGAAGACGTAGCGTGGGCAGGCCCCCCACAAGGTGGACCGACGACCTGGTCAAGGTCGCTGGCAACCATTGGATGCGGGTGAATTCATACTATTATTAATAAATTATGTATAATTTCAATTAGTTATCTTTCTGTTTCGTGATATGGATCCTTCATCGAAACAAAACTTCCTATAATTAATTTCTTCATTTTCTGTCCTAGTGCTTTATCGGCTTTCCCATATTCTTGCCTGGTCGAGTTCTGCTGGTGAAAGGACACGTCGGATAATAAAGAGATGAGAAAAACTAAACTGTATGTGTGGTTTCAATTAAATAATAAACGAGTGCCGCCTGTACGCAACCTAAGCGGTTGGTAGATTTTAAAATCCATAGAGAGAAAGTTGTTAGGAAAGGACCGTAGGTACAACCGCATAATCTCATCGAAATATCTTACGGCATCTGGATTATTATTATCACGCGTCACCATACATTGATTTAACCTAATCAGATATCGAAGTTTATCAGTTAAGGAAAATCTTTCAAGCAATGCCTTTATCTACATCAGCGTCGTAAACTTATGGTAAAGGCTCGCTTGAAAGCAATGAAATTATTCCAAAAATTCCTTTTGCTCTTGGAAAAATGATACTGCTTGAAAAACATGAGTTGTATTATATTACAACAAAAATAAATTAATTAAGATACAACCGTAATTATCAATATAAAACGTAAATGGCATAGCAAGTTGGAACAGAGGAGTCCTTACAAGAGCAGTCCTGAGGTTCTGAAACTCTTAGGTTGTTGCACATTGCAAGTAAGTTATATATAGCTGTTTTTTTATTTATGTCTTAATTTTATTGTTTATCGCCGCATACATTTTATATCCTAAATATTTTGATTTCGTAATTACCGCTCGTAAAAATGAAATCACCACTTTCGTTAATACCAACACCAGGGTTGAATGTTATTCGCATAAGTATGTAGATGTTAATTGCTAAAACGCGTGTTCATAAGGTTTGTTTAATTTTATCTTTCATTGTTCCTATTTGTTTTTATGAACTCCAAGAAAAATATTTCTACATCTGTTGTTGCTACTGAATAGATGGTAATTAATGCAATATTTGTGCTGACTGCGGCAGAGAATGTGTTTGTCTGTTGAGGATATGAAAGATTAAAAATATTTAAAGAGTTACACATACAGATATAGTTACTAATAATAATACACTTATTATTGTTCTAGGAGCTTCATAAAATGTAACTGTTTATCGGTTACGTTATATTATTTTCATAAATAATAATCAATAATCATTACGTAAGTGGTTACTGTCGTTATCGTCTTTTTCATATAGATTAAATTTCTCTTTGCTATGGATGTGCTTCATACAATACTAGGTTTTTTTTTTAATATTCCCATTATTTAAAAAAGATGACCCTTTTCTTATTCTATTAACCGACGAGATGAGCGAGACGTACGCCTGATGGTAAGTGATATGCCTGCCGATAACAATGTGGCGTTAGTTAGGATGTTATATACTATACCACGTTGTGTGTTGTATACGGCCCTTTAAGCCGGAACATTACAGTGTTCGTACAGTACTGTTTGGTGGCTGCAATAGAAGCTGCAGTCGTACTTAGCTAGACGATCTTCAGCAATAGAGACCTACCACCAATAAAAGTTTTTGCGTATTGACACTCGTGAATTCATGAGTGAGGCAACAAATGTAAAATAATGTTACCAGTTAAAAAGCAATCAACATCAATGAATTTTATTAAAGATTAATTCTAATCTAAACTATAAATCCGAGTACCTCGTGTAGTAATAACTATTAAATACAATTAACATCTATGGTAATCAACGGTCGTGCCAGCAAGCTTGACCCGATGCTCTTTACTCTGTGTACACAAGCTCTGATACCGGGTTCAGTTATTGAAAACCAATTTATTTGTTGCCACGAAATCCCTCTCTCATATATAGATAAACAAGTAATTCGTGATTTATTGATTTTCAAATATGTTTATGTGTCTTAAGAGACTCAAGTTTTTAGGCTTAAATAATCTTTTATTGATCCAAACTACTCCCGAATTGAATACTAATAAGCGAAAGCAAAGATCTGGTCAGTTTATGTTTACAAACAATATTAGACAACTGTTTTAATGTTCCCACTATTGGGACGTAATAGATTCGAAAGCTTCCGCTCACAGAGTAAAAAAAAATTTAATACTTGTAGTGTACAATACTTATTAGACTAGCACAGAACTAGTTTCTTGTTTTCTTTTTGTTTTTTCTAATGCTACTAATATAGCTAAAAAAAGAAATATTTTGATTCAGTATAATTATGTTTCATAAAATACACGTTTTTATAGTATATCCTGTACAACAGCAATATATCAAAACATTAACATGCAAGATAAACACCTTTGCTTGTTTATCTGGCAGAAAACTGTTTACTAACGTTACGTGTGACATTACAAGATAACGTTTCTCTAGGTGCAATACAATACTAATGTGAATATTGAAAAAAATTGTTGTTTGTGCCTTTACAACACTCTAAAGTAGTTACGAATCTGCATACATTAACAGTAATAAGTAATGTTATAATCTCGAAAAAACCTTTAGTGAATAACATGTTATTTAACAATCTTTAGTTACAGGACTAAAGAAGTTATACTTAAGTTATATTTTGTCTAATCAATATTTTTTCAATGTCTAAGATTCAATCGATTATAGAACTTTTACTTAACGATATTATAATAAGGATCAAGATTTTATACGTGGAAATGTACGAAGTAGTAATAGGAAACCATCTATAAATAATTTTTATTGTTTAAGTAAGAGATTCTAGTAATAGTTTTTAAGTTCATTATTCAAATTCGAAAACATTTCAACGACAAGCATTATAGTGGGTTTATTAATAGGTAGGTATTTTTTTGTACTTTAATTGAATACTTTACACATAATCTATGTATTTATTAGTATTAGTAGTGACAAACACGATCATTTCTGGACATCAGAATTTCTACGCAATTCTTTGAACTGTTTTATACTCTTATGTTAAATTAGAGTTCCTTTGTAGATACAATAAATCTGTAGATACATTCTAAACTACATTTCAAAAGATACTGTAGATAGGATTCTAGAGGATTTATTACTTGCTTTGAACATTGAATTGTTTATAATCTTATAAGCTTAGTGATTACTTACCATGTCTTTGAATAAATGTGTGATACCTATTACTTGAAAAGTAAGACGATTCTTTGTGTTTTAAATAATAGGCGACCACAAATATTGGAAATATATGAATCCATTTGATTAAAGGAGCACTTTGTGAAAAATGTTACGACTGTTATATGAGACTACTAGTGCTGGATTTGGCCAATACTACATCCAGTAAGATTCAATCGTTGAATAGGTAAATCAATAATATATATTTCTTGTTTAATTTGTGACGGTATGTTAAATTCTATTTGTGATCTAGGTAGCATAAAAGTTTGTTAAGAATGGAGGTCAGGGATCAAGAGGTTTAACCTTTTATATCTCACGTTTCATGGTCGAAGACTGGCGCCGCTGCGCAGGCGCCACATGGCCTACTTCCGCTCACAAGGAACACCATTCATACCCTATCTTCCGACACCGCTCTCTATTATTCTCACTGTGCCTGTTTGATGTTTAAAACAGCAAGATCAAGGCTGATCTATATTTGGTTTATAGGAGCATGATTGAAGTATCCGCATTGAATGTGTAAACGAGAGTTTTTTTTTTTTCTTAATGGAAAAATATTAAGAATTGTATTGGTAGGGATATGAATACATTGTTAAGAGCGGCGCATTTAATCTTTCGTGACCTTTTCCGAGAAGGAGATCGATTGTCGATATTTTTGCCGAGGTGTTCAACGATGATTTATTAAACAAACGTCGGCCCCTGTTTGTTCATACGTATGAATATATAATTCGTGATTCAAACGATTCAATTGCACGTACGCTTCATCGTAGGTATATATTATATATTTTTTACATTCGCTCTCTGGCTAACAATTCAATTAACATAGACGTTAAATGTCAATAGATCAATACATTAAAACTACAATAGGAAACATTATAGGTCGTATCGAATAGCTTTTAATAAGATTAAACATCTAATATAAATATGTCTTTAAGAATGAGGAGGTATATGTGTAAAAATTACTTATGATGAAGTAGTCGCCAGTAAGAACTAACATTACCTGATAAAATTTGGTATTTTAAAGCTTTAAGGATGATAATGAAGATATATATAAAATAAAATGCTACATGAAATGGTGGGGATTCTCCGTGGTTGAATCATCAGTTACAAATCGATTTCAGGTATAAAATCAATATCATGCTTATACTGATAATCTAATATATGTGGAACTATAAAATAAATATAAAAGATCTAATGAAGTAAAATAATTAAGCCATGCTTGTTTGAACAAAAAATTATTTCAAAGCAGTCATGGAAGATTTATATAATGCGATATTTACTATTTCATGATTGCTTGAACGGTTAAACACTCATGTTAAAGTGAAAAGTTTATTACTTCGCTAATTTCGATTGTCATAATAAAATTGGTAATTGTCTACTGAATTAATTGACATTATAAATAGCTTTTAAGTAAAGATGTAGTTTGATGTAGGTCGCTGTCGTCGAAGACCATCGGTACTACCACAACTGCATATACTGCCGCCAAACAGTAATGTGCGAACATTACTGTATTTCGATTTGAAAGTCGTAGCTGGTGTAATTACTGGGGTAACGAGACAACATCTTATGTCTCAAGACGACGACTGAAATGTGGTGCAATGGATAACATTTCAAGTAGCACCACGTTGTTATGGGCATGCGTATTGTTTAACATCAGGCGAACGTGCTGCACGTCTCGTCGTTCCGTTGAATAAAAAAAATGTATATGATATGAAATAAGTATAAAATTTATCTTAATTGTAAAACTGTGTCAATATTGTTCTCAATAATTATAATTTCATATGTTTAACTTAACACTTCGTTCCAAACAATTAAACGAATAAACAAATGTGTCTGCAACGATGAAATGTCAATATTGATATATTTGAAGGCTTCGCTCCGACTTTGGAAGTGTTCAATCTATTATTTTTATATATTTACTATACTTGAAATTTGACTTTTTATAGCTACCGTTACTATAGCAACCGCATAAATAATACCAAATGAAAAAGTTTATGAAAGTTAATTAGAAATAAAGTTATGTAGGATCTATGAAATACTAGAAATAAATAGCCTATAATCATCTACAAATCATTCTGCGTCGAATGGACATGTTCATGTGTCGATGTTCACTAGTTTCCATGTGATTGGCAAACAAAGAAAACCCATTTTGATATATATATATATATAAACAGATTTGACTTTCATATTCTTGAATACAGCGTCAGATTAAAAAGCATATATAATATATTACAAATAAATATTACAAAAAAAAATTATAAAAAAAAAAATATTACAAACCTAATAAATGAATGGTAGATCAAAATTCATTCTTTCTAGATTTTGTTATTTTTTCTTTGACTGACATTTTAATGTTAAACGTAATAAGTAGTTCAGGATTTTAGTGGTGTGACTTAGTATGTTCACTGCGGAGTGCTTTCGATGAATCGGCATCACCGCTGACCACAATTGCCAGCGGTTCGCGGTCGGCGGCTCATATTCCCACCACTTTATATCGTGTCAAAGAGATCGGCCTTGCCTACCTTTAAGTCACGATTACGATTCGTATCTCACAACACTGAATTAAGAGACAACTAAACGATTGCACGAAATTAAACTAACGTAGTGTTTAGTTACTATTTTAATAATCATAATAACTGTGTTTAAAAATTTAAATTGAACTATAATTATTTGAAGCTATGATAGTATAGTTTGTTTCCAGTCTAACGTATGTTATAGAGACATAGGTTCAAACCCGAACGAGCTCGAGTCTCCAGTGAAGATAAACATCACGAGGAAGCTAGTTCCAGGAACAACAGCTTTCGTAGACATATGATATTTGTGATTGGCTAGCTTGGTGGATGAATAGCCTTGACTATCTCCTGATGAAACAATGCCACTAGTCTCAGCAGTAGATGTTTAATAGGCCTATTTATTATTCTTACTATAATTATTTAACGAAAGTAAAAGAAGCCTTTGCTTGTTATACGCCTTCTTATAACAGGATATTTAAGATATTTAAAGCTTTATCCTTACTGCCTTCAGAGATGATTGTAATTCTTTTAATAAGGTAATTTACTTGTTAAAGCGATTCGGACAGGTAACACAGTATATGCACACAATTACTTCTTAAAATAACGTATTGTATAACTATTTACATGATTAATTTGAATATAGTTATGAATAAAATTATAGAAGATTTTTTTACTTGTACAAGGGATGTTTGTTATTAGTGATCTACACATGGGTAACTTAACTGTAATATGATTTCTTATGTCTTTTTGAATTGTATGAATTTATTGTACTTTCATGCATCCTTGCAACATAAAAGTTACCAAAGTAAATTTCTCTTCAATATTGCAAAACCGATTGCTTCTGCTGAGCTTAGATTGTTTAACAGCTTTCGATTTGCACAAACGTCCTGTCGCATTATTTATTCAGTTAAAAGAACAAACAGAATTTCACGCGCTTCTTCTAAAGACGCTCGCTGAGCACACGAAGAGGTGTTTGTTATATTCGTTTACACCTTGTTATCTCTCGGCATGAGTTAATGAGTTATTAAGTAGCGGCACACTATAGGTAAGATAGCAGGAAGTAATTTACACAACCTCACAAACAGTAGTCATTCTTATGAAAAAGAATTGCTCATTGTTTTATGTTTTTCTGTTTATTATTTCTGTGATAAATTATATATTGATGGTTTGTTGTAAGTATACAATGTGCTAATACAAATTTTTATTGATAGATAGATATGTTTAAGTCCGGTTTAAGAGAAATTCACGAGGCTGTAGTTGTGAAGCGGATGGCCGCTGTGCGCTGCTGGGTGGCTTGCGGCTTGTATAGCCTTAAAATGCAAATCGGCGGCGTTTCACCTCAGGACAATGCAACCGAAGTGTTGCACGTCGTGTAAACAGCTCGGACGCAGTTTGTTGTTCTACTTTTTTGGGTAAACGGTTGCCGTAATTGGCGGTGCATAGGCCGCCGCAGAAATACCGCGGGCGGTACAATGGCTCGTTGAGCGCCGCCGTACATGGCCGACGCGGGCGTGAACGCGCCGTTTCAGCGTTGTTATTTCCAAATCGCGTAACTACACCATTTTAGTTTGCAGTGAAATTTGCGCAGTTCGAGTCTGCACATACATGGTGGGAGCGCGTGTAATTGCGTCGGTCGTTTGATTTTTTCTCGTTTCGCGCTTAACAGATATACATTTTTCGTTTAACAACTTCGACTCGTGCAATTGATGTTATGCATGCATACTGATCGCGCGGGCGCATTAACATCGAGAGTGTTGCGAGAGCCGAGGTGGAATTATATTTTATGGAAATGGACATTGAAACGGATCCAACGCTCGCTGCATTTTCATAGTGCGACAGTTATGCGGGCGTATACGCAAACGTGAGTGCCCATCGATAACAATGAGACCGCGCCCTGTGCCATAAACAATCTTTGCCACAATCGTTACAAATATAACCTATAAATTAGTGCAGCGCCGGCTACGAGCATGTCGTTGGGCGTTTCTTGAATTCGCAATAACAACTGGATCTCGCCGTTTTGATCCCCAATGAAATAACTACTTTTAATTGTTGCCAATTTGTCTTCGCTATACGTACATCAGTATTAGCATCAACTCTCGTTACGATTTTTAAACAGATCTAATACGAATAATTATTATTGCTTGAATGTTTATTGTATGATTACAACTTACTAAGTGTAGAATATAGCAGCTGCAGCGAAATATGCTTTTAAGTGTACTGTACGTCTGATAACAGAAGAAGACATCAGTTGAGTAACGAAAGCATTTTTTGTCAAGGTTCTTTGTGCTGGCAGGGATTTTTCTTTTTATCAGGTTTCTCACTAAAAATTTTAATTTTTCTCTAAATACTAGTTTATAGCAGTTAAATATTAATTTTCATATATATTTCCTTAAATTATGTATAGTCAGATTCGAAAGTCTTTATCTATAAAAGAAAATTCTTAAACATGATTCGGCTAAGTATTTCGTTTTGTATTATCATCGATAAATTTGGCCTCGAGCGGTAAAAGTACTTTACTATTTGGTCTTTCCTTGTTTCATAATTACATAAGCATAACTGCTCTAACTACCTTTAATTATTAGGTATGGATTTGTTTATCTTGAAATATAAAACGATATAATAATTTAAGTTATGTTAACAGTTCACTGTTTATTAGTATTAGGTCGCGAAACCTTAGTGATTTCCCTTCGGTTTTTGATCCAGATAAAATCGCAAACAAAATAAAACAATAGTATCGATGTTATCTCGAGTTTGTTTGAACCGCAAGTAGGTTAACTGTTAATTAGGTCGAGTATTTTATTAGCGCCTGAGCACTTATTGATTGCCAGCTCAACTGAATAGCAATTTAAAAATATCTTAAAAAAAAAAAAATTAAAATGTATATTGTGTGTGTGTAGTGGACTTGTCTAATTTGAGCGTGCTGACGTTTACGTAGGAAATATTTTTGAATGATAAAAGTTTGAGCTTCCTGGCATACTCACAAGTCTTGTCAAGCACCTTTAGATCTCCGTGTGACATGAGGTGACAGCGCGTGGTATTCAGTCAACAGCGGCTGTCTTGTCTAAGGTGGGTTACGTCATTTGTATCACCGTCACGTTGGAACAGTTTCGGTAAAATTCATTTTTACTAAACTGTATCGTCGAGGTCAAGGTGTTGGCGGGTGTATATTTAAAAGTATAAATTATACGTGTTGCGTTTAATTTTTTTTTTTTAATTTTTGCTTATCAATCAATTTAAATAGTTTAACACTTGTGAAGCGGCGATGACAAAATAGCCTCGACAATCGAACCCGTTACACACGGAATTGCTTTATAACATAAAGCTAATAAATTTTGTATGTATATGTTAAAGTATTTTTTACTGTTTTGGAGGACATATATAAAAATATATTTGTGTGTATTTTTAATTTAAATGCAGATGATATCGGCGTTCTAACGTATATGTATGTATAATGCACAAGCGTTTAACATATCGCAGTGTATTTCGGGGTACTTTGAGATACAAAATGCTTTAGAATATTCCGGCACAAGATTATTTTTAAAAATTGTGTAATACGATATTTATGATAGTTTTGCGTTGAAATATTTTTGCATTCATAGACACAGTGAGTCACAAATTCTAACACATTACAGAGAAAAAGATTTATTTAGTGGAGTCCCGTAAGAATTTTCTAATGTTGTCACAGAAAAATTAGCACCGCTAACAATTTGTTAGTAAAAATAAGAGAAAGCGAGGACTTGCAGTCATTAGCAGGTTAGTTAATTATCCAATGAAAATTTGTTTAATTCATACAAAGACAGTCGTGGCTCACGTGATTTTTAAGTCTGCACGTTGTCGGAAAATCACTGACCAAATTGAGATAATACTGTAATAATTAGTTATATGGTAACCAATTTTTCACCTATAGATCAACTATTACATTCTAACAAGTAGTTACCAAATTAGTGTACAAGGTAAAACAAAACAGCATTTAGATATAACGAAAGCGAAATGAAGTTAAATTAAATATGTTATCAGTTTGTAATTGCAGCTGCTCTTAGAGAATTGAAGTAGGATGAAAATTCTAGTATACTTGTACATTTTGGCACACTGGTAGACTAATGTATTAAATATAACTACCTCTTATCTATAAGTGAATAGCTCGGCAAGGACTCAAGTTTCTGAATCATGAAAAAATGTGTCCATCAACCCTTTTATTGATGGCTAAAATCCTACCCCCTTAAAGCAGCTTACTTTGCACCCATAGATATATAATTACTACAAATGTAGAAAGGATATCACTCTATGCTATGTTGTGCAGTATAAAACATATAATATCAAAACTAGGGACGTATATTCTGTTTTATTTGCTAGAAGCATAATTAAAAAGGAATTTTATTTTACTGCTTATCTATAGCGCTTGTTTATGCAATACAATTATCCGTTTAACCTAATGCTCCCTTAAAAGTCATGAATATGTATGGTGGAACTCGGTAAATGGTTATAAAAACAGTACGGCGGAATCTGATATACCTACACGGCATTAAAATGCATATTTTTCTTGAAGGCTCGCTTCGCGTATTGCTCATCGGGTACAACGGTCCAACTAATTTGCCGATAAAACCAAGAAACTTAGTGATTGCATCAAAGCAAAGCTGGCGCCAGTTATCACGTCTGTTACTTTTGTTTTGGTAGACCGTGCTCCGATTTTGTGATACTTTACGTTCCGACGACCGTTAACTGCCGCGACATTAGTGTTAAACTGGCTCACAGCTAGTAAAGCTAATCTACAGCTAAATGACTTTTCGCTCCGTACCCACACACGAAAGCGATATCGCCGTAATGTTCTCAATTCGTCGCCCCGTGGTGAGCCTAGAGCGTTGTTTTATTGAAAATATGTACGCTACAATTGTAAAGTTTTTGTTATACTACAGCGCTTGCATGAATTATTGATGTTAGTGTACGCGGCGTATTCACGGTATCAATCGGGCACGTAGTCGTCACATCGGCGCCCGGTTACATCACGCGATTGGAAAACTCGGCGCGTCGAGAGGCCTAAAGATTTTAGGTCGAGACTAGACTGAGAACGAAGCCGGCCGTATTTAGTCTCGTCACGTCGCCGTCTTAAACGTTGCTTTCGAAAAATTTAAATTGACACAAAACGACATTAATGTATCGATCAACGAGAAAAGCCTTGGATGCGTTGGACTGACGCTTGCTAGTGTGTGTGTGTTACGTTGCGCACACTGTAACGCGGCATGGTCGGGCGCCGAGCCGAGCCGAGCCCGCCGAGTCAAAGGTGCCCCGGCGCCGCCGCGCAGCGTCGTGCCCATCTTTAGCAGTCACAGAATAGAACGACAAAAACGTAACAACAAACAACTACATTTTATACAACCAAATCCTGAACGATCAATACAAGATCTCGTTGAACAAAACTGAACATTCCTCATTGAAAACGGACAGTTCCCAAAAAAAAAAAAACAAGATTTATAAAGAGATATCATAAAAAAGTTTACTATAACTCTAAAGATAACATAATGTTTTACATAATATAATTATACATCCGTTGTAAATCATTATTACTATTTATTATTTGACCTTGAGTTTAACATGTTTAGCGATTTACATTAAAGAAGATTAAATATTTTAAGCTTGTTTGGCATTTGCTCCATTAAGAAATATTTTTAATGAAGCTTGTTTATTGGACCTTCACTATATATTCCATTTGCAAATACCCTAGGCCAACACGTCGCCGCATTGGCGCCATTTGCCAATAAATTTAGGGCTGTCTCAAGTATTAAATGAATTCACAGATTGAATTATGAATGTCGGCGCCGGGGCGCACTAGATCAGTATCTTCCTAAGCTAAGTGTAAACAGGTCCGCTCATCACACAGTTTGCTGTGCTTGCTATAGATAGGCTAGTTAAATACGTCACGCCACAATAGATAATCTCACATAACCTCACGTTTTAAATATATGATTTGCGGCTCGCTTCGTGACGTACTGTTTATACTCTTTAACGCGTCGGTTGATGCTTATGCGCAGGATTATATTCCCCAACGCTTACATGTTTTTAAATTATTAGCACAACTTCAGCAGCCCGGTATGATGTTATGCGAATTATTAATCTATATCCGGATTAGTTTTGTATCTGGATAGCAAATGGAAATCGAGAAATTGCGTAAAAGAAAATTTAAAATATGGCAAAAGGTATAACGGTCAATAAGTGGCGATAAGGCGCTTTAAAAGCGCCGCGCGAAATGTCACCGCTCTCTCTATTTTCGTCGAGAGCAAATCCAACAAGAAAGCTATGCAAAACACAAATTCTACCGTCGCCGTCTAGACGCCGATCCTGTTACGATTGAATAACACTTGATCCAATCAACCCGAATGGTGGGGTCGGGAAGGTCTTGCGAATCGCCTCGCCGACGTCATCATCAATTGATCCAGCGACATGTTTTTATAAGATACAGCGAAGCGCGGTGAAAGTGTCGATATACCTATTTATGTACATGTGAAATTGTCTATGCCTTGTTCTATTTATTCACTTCTCTCTAGATATTTCTACTTGACATCGGCGCACACGCGCATGCCTTTATTTATTGCGTTTAAGTGCAATGCAGATAGGCGTTCTGTGCTCGTACTTTTGTTAGACTAACTATACCTACATTACCCTGTATTAAATAGTTTACACTCTCTATTGCAGCACCTGACATTGTGCAAGAGGACAGTCCAACAGTCGTTATAACTGGCGGAGAGGAGGAAGAGTTAAGCATGAAACGTAAGAACAATTCCATTTCCATCCAATATTCTAAAGTGATAATAGTAAATAATTTTTTTTTGTGTTGTGTTATAGATTTTGGTGCTTTGTTAACTGGGCGGTCACCGCTTTGTATCAGACGAGATGACATGACGGGCGTGCCGGTAGCCCCCGGTGTCGCTACCGCACGCTTCACATTTCGCCGCCGCCACCTCTATTGGTCCGTGTTGCTTGGACCTTCGATAGTGACACAGCCACGTTCGCTTTCGTTCCTCGATCGCGGCGGCAGAATGTTACTCGAACATCCTTTAAAAAGATCTCCTGGCTTGCACGCAACGTATGAAGAAAAAACTGATAAGGTACATTAACAGTAACGAAATTAAAATGTTATTTAGCACAACGGCGCCAGTGTATGGTCTCATCAGTATCTCTTTTTTTGTAATTCATATCATCACTAATTGTTTTTTACAGCTGTGTGGTGTCTGGCGTCGAGTACCAAGGGAGTATAAGCGTTTATTGAGAGATGGATCTCTTTATGTGGCCTTGATTTGGGGCGACGAGCGCAATAACTCCATGGACAAAGCTTTAAGTGGCCGAATTAATAGGTTAGTCTTAGACTGGCGACTCGTTCCTATCTTACATAAATAAGTTAGCAAATATTCATACTTAAAATTTTAATATTACTTTGTAAAGTTTTCCATCATATCACCTCACTAAGTCATCGTAATTTTGCAGGTATCCGGCGTTGGCAACGGAAATGTTTACTTCACTTCTGGAACCAGAACATCCTCCCGCCTTTATAGGCAATGGTGCGTGTGATGATTACCGGACTCCGGGCCAAGAGGGTGGTTGGTGGGGAGGCACGGCTATTGTCACTGGGGCCGCTGGTGCTGCGCCGAGCCTCCACTTGGCTGTCATCTACAATGGTATATTCACACTCTCCTCCCGAGACCAGTCTGTCAGGATCTTATTAACATTGCCGGAACGGAATCAGACGATTATTGACGAGGTATGATAATTTATCGTCAAAAAAATATTTTAGTGACTAACTTACGTACTAAGTTCATTCATTTAGTTTTAGAGTTTCTATTATTTTTTTTTGGTAAATAGATAACTTTTTATAAATCATCAATGTGATGATATATAAAAATATTTATATGTTATTATATAATCTTACATCTGGCCGATCTTTTATCAAACAATTAGCATTAAAGTCATCTTACACGTTTATTCTCGTGCACATCATGTTTTAAGGCCATTTGAATATTTTTAAGTTTCATTCCTCCCACCTTTTAAATTATTTCTAATGAAGAGCTCTTATAATGACTTAATATTAACATAATTATTACAAGCTTGCTAAGAATTGCTGCTATTGCAAATGTATTAATTAGTATAGATTTTATTAATTAAACGGCGCGATATGACATAAAAGACGTTCACCTGGTGATAAATAGTACACGTGCTCACAACAATGAGACAAGATAAAGATGATGATGAAGTTGGATTTAGGATCGTCGCCGCCTTAAGATACAGGATGTTGTGTTATTGAAGTTTGCCTTGGTAATAACTTATAGTGAAAATAATGAAAACGTTACTGTGTTTCTTATAGAGCACTGTATATAGTTTAACAATCGAAATTAAATGTGTGCGGTAGCTAGGTGCTAGTATAATTTGATTAAATCGTTCAAAATTACTTACAGACACAGAAAGTACTCAAGCCGGGTTACGAAATGAATGTATTAGAGGTATCAACGCCGGTGTCCGCAGCGGAACTAAGATCATTATCGAGAGGTAGACTTTTGCTGTCAGTTGAAGAGATCGGGACAGTCGACCGCCGCATAACCGGCGCAGTGCGTCAAAGAGCCGCCTGTGAGGTATACCATGCCTCCCTCATAGCGGAGAGACCTCCGGCGTCGCCTGCCCCGGAAGGACTTGCCTTGATTTATATCGACAAAGAAGGATCTCTTGTATATGATATACAGGTAAGCGATGCGAGTTGTTTATTCGTAGCACATTTATTTTCTTTTGGCAGCCTCTCTCCGTTATATTTAGATAAGGATAATTCTTAAAAATTGTTAATCATAATGAAAAATAGCTTTGGTTTGTTTTTTTTATGTGGCATTGCAATGTCCAATACTAAGTGAAATATATTATTATGTTAATAAAAAGTTCATTCATTATCGTAAGTTATTTAAAGGGGAAGCAATCTGGTTATCTTCTGTTCTCGATAGTTATTTTTAACATATAATACATAAAATGTATTATAATTCGATAAATTACAAGATATACGTCAAAAATAATAGTGCAACAGACTTCGCGAAACAAAATCATTGACCACGATCGTGCTAATAAAACTAGTTGTTGGGGTATTGTACTAATTGATATAATTCACCTTGAATAATAAATTATTAACGGAATATTATCGAAATAATTACCTAGATACTTGTAATATGTAAATTTGTAATTATCATTTTACATTTACCACATTGACGGTCGATCACGGAAATCTACCTTTTTTTTTCTTCTTAGCGATGTTTTACTATCAATAATTCGACTTGACAGTTTGTGTACGCGCTATTTTAATATACAAACGATTAAATTTCATTTATCAAATATAATTATAATAATGGGGGGCTAAATGATATATTTGGGAGACTCATGTCAGGCTGAAGACATCCGCAAGTTGGTAGCGAACATTGCCGTTCTTCTTTTGTGTAACGTCTGCATTTATTGTAATGTAACGTGCTGTTCACAGGTTGACAACTTGGGAATATCGGATCCTAAAATTACTCTAGTCGAAGAACAGGGCAAGCGTCATTCTCAAGTAGAAATATTAGACACTCGTATTGGAGTGTTAGCGAGACCAAGTGCGCGCATATTTCCACCGCTTTACGAAGATCAACTTGCTGTCCATATAGGCGCTGATGCAGGTAAAATTGTAAAAGGATTTGATTATGCCTAAAAAATTTAGCCATTTTGTGCAGCTATATATTAGAAACTATGTATCATTAATACCTTAAAAGCAGCATAGTTTTAACAAGTAAACACAATAATTTTTTTGACCAAAAATTCAGAGTTGGTATAGAAAAAAACTACATACGCTACTATGGTTATATGTATTGAGATAACTTTATGATCATATTTGTCGTGTTTAAAATTTCTTGTAAATTAAAAAAAAAACTGCTACAGACTCCTTATAAATTTGAAATAATGTCTTCTCGGAAAAATTGGTTACCAAGAAAAGTGACCTTGAGACATATATATATAGTATTTGTTAACCTACTTACGGTTATCTTTATATGGCAGACTTCGATGTTTTGCTAACTTCGCAATTTCGTTTACATGTTTCAGCACTTTTATTTAAGCTACCACAATTTTTATTAACAGGACCACCTATACTCCGAGGCAGATTACTATCACGGTCCCTGCCGGACGCTGCCGGCGGTGGTCCAGTGTTACTTCGACGTACTGATGCCCGCACACCAACAACTGTGACTCCAATGGCAGGCCTTGCTTGGGTGTCTGTTGATACTCTGTGCGGATTGCAATACGAAGTAAGTTTTATCTACGATAGAGGGCAAGCCTTTTTTTAATAAGGAATGGTTTGTGTAAACATACTACTACTGGAATAAATTCTAATTAATAACTCTCAGCTAAATTAAGCTATTTTAGGATTTCATCATTTGTTGTGTTATAATTTACAACGTTTTGTATGTTTCCACGAAATTCAGGTTGTGGTTAGTGGGTCGACGGGAGCTTGGTCAGCTTGGTTGGAGAGTCACGCTGGTGGGGGCGGCGATGCTCGTGCTCTCTCTGGTGTGGAGGGTTGCGTGCTGGAGCCCACGCCAGTGGAGCTCACGTCGCTGCAAACCGGAGCTGCGTATCTGAACGTTCGGGCCGCTGATAACGTCACCGAGTTATTACGCGCGCGGATTCCACAGGTAATTAAACACGACCATAGAGATATTTAGGTCATAATTTGGCAGGTGAAATGTATAGTTTTTTTATGATCAATATAGTTGAAATTTTAATTAAATGTTTCATATTATTTGTGATTCGTCTTTACCTCAGACGGCGAGACAAAAAGATTCCACCGTAGTAAAAATAAGATTTTAAGTTTAGTCAATGTGATTATTTCGTTTAAAGAATATTTGTATCTAAATTTGCATTCTGCACGTGCAATGTGGGACATTTTGTGCGTGGTTATTGCAATCCTAGCCATTAGAAAAAGTTTGTACTTTACGTAGAATTACATACAAAAAGAGTAAGAAACGTTATTGACTTTATATTAATTTTAAAAACAATACCTTCCATGCATCCCAGGATATTCCAGATACTAGGTAAGTACACAATGCATCAACCTTATACATCCTCCTCCATATGAATTTTGGGGATTGTAGGGAATTTGCAATTCGTTTTCAGATACATAATTGAACCATATATTTTCATAATGTTTGTACGCGCCCTTTCTTCACACACTAAAGTACTTCTATCAAAAAAAACATTAATATTAATTCAGCAATTTATGCGCAAAAAAACAGACAGACACTTTCACAATTACAATATCTTTATAGATTATTAATAGAGTTCATTAATAAAAGAGTTGATTAATTACAAGTTTACTAACTGTTTAAAAATTTTGATTACAGATAAGCGTGCCACCATCTTGTTTACCAAACACACCGTGGACATCGGACAACGAACTCGGCGCCAGTTACTCACCTTCGCACGTGGAAGCTCCGCCACCTGATAACTCGCTGACCAATACCGCTTCTTGTTACTACTCCGGACGGTTTTATGAAGACGGCGCGCAATGGATGGCCACTGATGTAATTACGTAGCTTAATTACTACAATAATATATATATATATAATAGCTGTAGAAGCTTTTTCACTTATGATCTATGTATGTATTAAAGTAATTTTTGTAGTAATTTATTTTTAAACAATTAAGCGACGAGACGAACTGGACATTCACCTGATGGTAAGTGGTACGGCCTGCCCATAACAATGTGGCGCTAGTTAGAATGATATATACTGCACCATATTGGGCTCGTTGCCTGAAACATAAGATGTAAGTCTCATCACCCCAGTAATTCCACTAGCTACAACGCCTTTCAAACCCGCATTCTATAAAGTTTCTTTGGTGGCGGAAATAGGCACTAGTCGCATGTATTAAGACGGTCTCCAGATATAGACCTACCACCGTCTTCAAGATGAACTGCTGTACATCTCTTTTACAATGGATTGTCTTGGTAGATTCTACTTCCACGCCTACTGTTCCGCCAAGCTTTAATATGCAGATAATAAGGTGTTTACTCTGTACGGTACTCTTAACGAGCATGCTTATTTATCTATGTATATATTTAAGTACACCCCTTCCTCTTCCCTCATAGCACTATCCAACTCTTCAACCATTTCCACATCCAATATCTTCTCATCTTTCTCCTCCCCCTCATACATACTACTTTATCTACATATATATGTATATATTTAATTTTTATCGTTTTAGCTCGCGGATACCGGATCCGCGAGCCCTGAGTCCGATGAAGCCGCTATAGTTGTCAATAAAACTGCGGCGAGAACATAACCATAAAAAAAAAAAAAAAACGAGCATGCTGTATTCTCGACTATTTAGCATTTCATCTATATTATGTGAAATGGAGGTACATTGTTAGTCCAATGGGCAAGTTTAAGTTATCACTGGATAAATGATCTGTGTATAGTTTTGTTCTGTAAAAAACGATTGTGTTTCTTCTTTCAGTCATGCAAAATGTGCGGATGTGTGCACGGTGTGCTGCGATGCGACCCAGTACGGTGTCCGCCAGTGAACTGCGCAGTACCGACCATACAGCCACCGGGACAATGTTGTCCTATATGTACAAGTCAGTTGCACTTCATGTTTCTTGACATATCTATATAATTGATTGATTTCTAAAGTAATACACAAAAAAAATGTTTATTATTAGTTTTTTCAAAGTTTAATTGAAACAGTGTTTTCCATGCATAGCCTTTTTTAGTTCACCTTATATGTGTGCAAAACTGTGCTTTGTGGCCAACAGTTAACATCTATTGAAATGATGATGACATTGTATATTCTAATGCTCTAACTTATTACAAGGAAGTGAACTCTTGTCTAAGTTCGATGTCAGATAGAAATCATGATGATTTTGGACTTAACTCCTGCAATTCAAATCAATGGTATTTCTTTAAAAAACTGACAATAACTTGCAATTATATCATTTTTTTTTATATGTATATTTAAACTTACACCAAAATTGGATTTGTAACGATGATGATGATCTAGATTCAGTGTGATCTGGAGTCGAATTACAGTAAAGAGAAATCATGAACATGTTGAAACTACAAAAAAAAAAAATTATTCATCCTGATTTCTCCAGGGATAGGTTGTTTTGAAAGATCACATAAGTAGATTAGTTTTTAATTATTGTTATGTTTGTACTTATTAGATTCAACGTCTGCGGTGTGGAATGAATCGCACGGTTGTCACCTAGCGGGGCAGTACCATGCGCCAGGCTCCTCGTGGCACCCGTACCTGGTGCCTGACGGTTACGACCTTTGCGCTGTATGTACCTGTGAATTTGCCACGCGTCAGGTGCGCTGTCCTCGAGTACGCTGTCCACCCCTACGCTGCGCTGAAAAGGATGCCTACAGACCTGATAAGAAAGCATGCTGCAGAGTATGTCCAGAGGTAATAATACGGTTTGTTAGTACTCCTAGCGCCTATTTGTGTGGGTCAAGAAATAGCCTGTAAAGTGCGCTGGAGCCATTGAAATTACTAGAACAATAAGCGTGTTATATACAACATTATGATTTAGAATATAAAATTATATCTAGAATCTAAGGAACTAGTAAAAATTTCAGGAAAAAGCGAAAAAAGTCGAAGAAGAAACACCGAAAGATCAAGGAGCACCACGGACGCCGGAAGAGATATTGGCAGAGGGAGGTTGCAAGTTCCCTGACGGTCCTCTACCTAATGGCAAAGAAGTACATCCTTCCATTCATTCTCACGGCGAGCAGAGATGCGTTACATGCCGCTGCAAGGTGCGTTCTTGTTTAAGATACAATAAAGGGTCTATTTAGATACAATTTTAATTAGGAGATCTATCTTACTGGTCACCGTTTGGATCGGCACTTAATTCTGCTGCCAAACAGAAGTGTACCAAAATTACAGTAATATCTTATAAAATTGCTGAGGTATAAAGCTTTGATATATCTCACAGCGATGAGCACTATCTGGAGCAACGTTTGTGTGTGTGAACTTTCAGCTCGTCTTGTCGAACCAAAAAATATCTACAATAAAATGAGAAGAGTGTGTGTGTGTTATTGTATCAAGGAAAGAGATCAGCGTAAACGCAATGCTTACTTAACCAATGCAATACATAAACTATGAAGTAGACGAAATTAAACATTTCTTTCACCTCCTTTACAACATGCACATTTTTTTAAAATTCAATTAAGCGACGAGGCGAGCAAGACGTCGTGGCGTGGCTCTATTTAAAATGATAGACACTGCATCTTTCAAACCGGAACACAGATGTGTTTACATACTACTGTTTAGCGGCAGAAATAGGCGCTGCCTCGGTAATCTAGACAGCCTCCGACAATAGAGACCAGCCACCGGAAACCACACATCATTAAGATTACTACATATAATAATAAATTTTTAATTTTTTGACGAATAAATTATGCATTTTTATAGATGATAATGTAATTTCAGGACGGGGAAGTGACGTGCGTGCGTAAACGCTGCGGTCGCGCAGCGTGCGCGCGGCGGCGGCGCGGGGACTCGTGCTGCGCGTGCACACGCCACCGCCGGCAGCGCGCGCCGCGGCACGCGCCCAGCTGAGCTACAGCTGGAACACACTACAAGCAGTAGCTTACTAACTTCAATACCATCTCATTCTCGACTACATCTGTAAGAGATTGCTCGCGTTACTTTTTGGTGTTTCGACTTCAATAAATCTCTTTAGTCTAAACATTTAGAAGAACAATTTCCAATACGAAATAATTATATCAAGTATGCGCACAATTAACTTTTATAACTTTATGCCTCTACGAATCTATTATAATTTTATACACAAACCTATTCCAGAAAGTCTATAATACTATGTAATAAAAAACTATTATTGTAATAATTAATCTCTTGTTATATACTTTTGAAAAACAATAAAAAGTAGGGAGCAAAATAACCTTGAAAACTGCGATGCATTAATAACAAATAGTGTAGTATATTCAAGCTACTGAGATAGAGCCGTTAGCTGAATTGGATTGAAGTGGAGCTACTGTTTTTAGTAGCTACGTGTCCTAGGCTAAGTGAGTGAACGCTTCGCTCTATAGACTGATATATTTTTATGTATCCTGCGATTGGAATGTTTATCGGTTGGCCGCGCGGCGGCCCGGAGTCGATCGGAGCGGCTTTTCATATTGTTGAACGACGTTAAATGTTTCGCTTCCCACCGGTATTTTAATTGGTATTATGAAAACGTCCCCAAAAATGTAATAGGCGCATTACAGGAAGCCGACGCGGCCGGCCGGCCGGGTGCGCCCCGTCGCACGACTATCGCGCGGCCCGAACAGTCTAGCGCGCGGAGGGTGTCAGGGGTGATTGTGGTAGACGTTAAAGATGTGCCATATTTTCTTAATGTAAATAAT
This sequence comes from Troides aeacus, assembly GCA_033220335.2. Classification (NCBI taxonomy): domain Eukaryota; kingdom Metazoa; phylum Arthropoda; class Insecta; order Lepidoptera; family Papilionidae; genus Troides; species Troides aeacus. The sequence goes on from CM067270.1 coordinate 4,952,355, forward strand.
AAATAAATTATTACATATGAATTATACTTATTCTATGGATATTTATTGATCATACTATTGTATATTACACTTTATACGAACTTTAGGCATTCTAGATGAAAACATCACAAAATTTGATATTTATATATGTATCATATGATTTTTCATTATTTGCATTTGCTTGTAGTCTTGTATATCGTTATTTTTACTCCAAATACATGTTAAACATTTTTTTAGTATAATTGGTATATATTAATTGTTTAAGTTGTTTTACAGCGTTTGTAGGAAATTTTGAAATTTATCATAAGTATATTTTGATATCGTCACCTATAGTTTTTGTAAATAACTACATTTTACTTTACACTTGTATGTAATATTTAAACCATATTTCACTTGTTTACATTTTATGCTACATTATATTAAGTGGACCGGAAAGTAATGTCGTTTTCTTACGCTAAATACAAACACATACATTTTTAACGAGTCTTTATTTTTAATCAATGATGTATTCCCCATCATTGTCAATAACCTTTTGCCATCTAGTGAGTAAATTTTCAATCCCTGATCGATAAAAATTAATTGGTTTTTCGGCAAAATATCTAGAGATGGCATTTTGGATATCATCCAAATTTGCAAATGTTTTGCCACTTAAAAAGTGTTGCAGCGCTCGGAATAAGTGGAAATCCGATGGTGCAACATCGGGCGAATATGGTGGATGAGGCAGCACCTCCCACCCCAATTCATTAATTTTTTCTAGAGTTCGCCTTGCGCAGTGCGGTCTTGCATTGTCATGTTGGAGAATGACGCCTTTTCGGTTGACAATCGCTGGCCACTTTTCAATTAAAGATTGATTGACTCGCTGCAATTGTTCGCTGTAGAGGTCTGCAGTAACAGTTTCTCCAGGTTTCAGTAATTCAAAATGAACAATGCCGCGAATACTCCACCAAACACACAAAAGCGCTTTTTTGGGGTGTAAACCTGGCTTAGCAGTACTCCGAGGGATTTCATTTGGAGAGAGCCACTGCCTTTTGCGTTTTGGGTTATCATACAGGACCCATTTCTCATCTCCTGTGATCAAGCGATCAAAAAACGCTTCTGTGTTGTGTCGTTGAAGCAATAAGTTGCATGTGATTGATCGGTTAGCCTTATTCTGTTCGGACAGATTATGCGGGACCCAAACACCTGCTCTGCTTACTTTTCCAATCTGCTTCAAATGTTCTTGGATGGTCGACCAAGGTTTGTTGAGACTGTTTGACAATTCCTCGATCGTCTGACACGGATTTGCTTCCACTTCCGCCCTTAACACGTCGTTGTCTAACGCTGATGGTCTTCCTGATCGATACGAGTCGGAAAGATCAAAATTACCCGATTTGAACTTGGAAAACCACCTTTGGCATTTACGAATGTCCAGTGCATTTGGATAAACATCGCAAATGTTTTTGGTAGCAACTGTTGCGTTATTTCCCTTGCGAAACTCAAAGAGCATGCAATGCCGGATGTGTACCTCTTCTGGTATTTGGCTGGCCATTTTACCCAAAATTACAAAAAAAAATTGTAATTCAATTGTCTATAAGTAAAGAAATCACTATAACCTCACAATGTCTTTGGTACGCCTCTGAACAAAACAATGAGCTGACAAATGACAATCAAGTATTGGCATGCGCAGAAACGACATTACTTTCTGGTCCCCCTATTAAATGTATTTGTGGATGCTGATATTAAACTTATAGTTATGTTAAGTGAATTTCGTGACTAGTTTTGTTTAATTACTAGATAAATATAGTTACGTAATTAAGAAAGCTAGTCCAAATGTTTCGATGTGATGGAAATGAATGCCATGTAGCTAAAGATATGTCTGCCTTGAATATTCATAGATTCTATAGTTATATTAGCAATAAGTTACGGCTTAAAGTATTTCGTTTGTATGGCATTATTTTTTTAGACGCCGAGGATATCGTGAGACATTACCAAAAAAAAAAAAATGATTTTTTTCAATGTTTTGTAACGGATAAAATTTCGCGTTTTTGTTGTGGGTTTCTAGTCCATCAAAATTGTGAATGTATTATAGTGTTATACTCACGTTGTATTGGCTATCATTTGTTTTATTTTTTGATATAAATAAGGATATTAATTGATTATTAAATACGAGAGTTATCTTGTTTTTAGTACTTTTGTATAATCTAACAGTAGGAAGTAATCACCTATGGCTTGCAAATAACATAACTAATAGGCCATAAAGGATACTATGAACTTGCTTGTATTGCGTTGTTTTTCTTTTTAATAATCATTGTATCCAGCATAACGCCAACATACAAAATACACACCAAATTGTAATAGAATTTTTAAAGTAAAGCCAATTATGAAATATTACAACTCTCTTTGATCGATATTTTGTTGTGAACATCTAAATTTTAATGTCAAATCAAATAAAACTCAAGTTTGTGAACCGATGACAGAATTAGTACGAAATAAATTACCTGTGAACTGTAAAATGTTTTATTTTGATAACTATTCATCGAACTCTTTATCTATACCTCATTGCATTAAAATAACTCTAAGACGTTATCTTAACATAGTAATCCATTTCTTACAACTATTATTGCAATCTGTAAATGTAGCAGTATTTTTAAGAAGAACACTATTCAAATATACCTAAAAAGGTCAGACAAATTTGAATTCATTAAGTGTCTTAATACAATATTAGCCAAAGATCTTAAAGCGCCATAACGCTCTTGTAGATATAATGGCAACACTTGATAGTAGAAATATCAAAAGTAGTTAAATACTAACCCAAAACTCCTTTGAAACGAATTCAGAGTTGAACTCATGAATAGTAATTTTCATGTGACTTCGTCTTTACCACAGTATATTCATATACTGACTGATGAATAAATATAAAATACTGTAACGGAAACAATTGATTGACACAAAACTAAAGTTTTTTGGGTTATTTATTGCTTTTTATTTAGTTTACATTACTATATACTATACTGTTTATTTGAGATGTGGACATAGAGACGCATGTTGTCCATTAACTGGACTCAGAGAGTGACCAATGACAGTGTTCTTCAATGAACTGGCGAAAAGCGTAACCTTATGGTTACGGTTAATGAACTTAAAATCTCCTACCTCGGTCATATACTCTATCATCAGCGATATGATCTTCTGCAGTTAATTATGATGGGTAAAGTTTATGGAAAACGAAAGGTGGCGAGAAGGAAAAAGTCATGGTTGAGGAATGTCAGGGAATGGATTGGCATATCTGAGGCGTCCCAATTGTTCCGCCGAACCAGAGACAGAAAGGACTGTATCACGCTAATCGCCAACCTTCCCTAGTTGGAGAGGCACTTTAAGAAGAAGGAGAACAATATTTGTAGTTAAATTTGTTATGTTCGTAAATTTTGTGTAGATATTTACAGGGATGCTTTGGTCAACACTTTCAATGCGTCTGCCAGTGCGTCAATGACAGCATCCACCACTTCCACTGTTGAGTTGACTCCCATGATACCGATACGGAGAGATTTCCCAGCAGTTGGCCCAAGACCCGGAAATATCAGGATATTATGTCTGAAAGTATTATATTAAGCTAGTTATAATTTATTATAATATTTTTTTGCTTTCATTGATAACAGTTACTGAGATTGATAATTATTTTCTTGTTAGGAAATGAAGAGTACACTTCAATAATTTTCGTGGTTTACTTACATTTTGTGTACATTCTTTAGAATTAAAAAAAAAAACAGTTCCAGTGGTGACATAATAGATACTACGCATTTTAATAACTATTAGATCTTTCTACTTTTGTAAGTATTAATTTCTGAAAAAATAAATACTCTTTTGTACTCAATTCTTGTAAGCATTTGCTTTAGAATCAAAAATCCTGACGATGGCTTTTAAGGCAGTTTACACATGACGTTTTCACGCAACCTTTTATCTTAATATTACATAAATTAGAAGTTTAGAACTTACTTCTTTATAATATATCTAACGACATCTATATAATTGTATCCCTTTGGCAGTACCAGGGTTGTTACGGTAGCCAGACGATCTTCCGGTTTTGGCACTAAGAATTGTAGAGGTAGTTGTCTTAATCGTTTGTGGAAATAGGCTGTTATAGCTGTATGCCTTTCCCATGATTTCTGCAACGTCTCTTTACATACTTCGTTCAAACAGCAACGAAGTGCCCATAATAGAGGAGGCGATAATGTGTGGTGGTAGCTATGAAGTGAGTAAATTAATTTAATTTTATTTCACTAAAACATATTAAGAGATAGTAAAAGTGAATCTAGATTTGTAGTTTCTTCAGTATTAAGTAGTGAATGTAATTTTTTAAATAAATTCTTCCTATCTTTATGAAGCAAAATGAATAAGCAAGATGTTCATTAAGGCAAGCGGATTAGCAGCTACGCCACGTAAGGTTTAAGGTTAATAGTTATATAGATTTCGGGTCGAATAATTATACTAAGAAAGAAACTAAATCGAATTCGGCTCTGTCCATAAGCAGCTCCAATGTTAAAGACCAATAGATATAGTAATATTTGGACAAATAGATTCTCGGGTCAAAAATGTAAACTCTATGTTCGATACTTTTGAAACAAACCTACTACTAAAGTATACGATATTGCGGCATTGCCTCTTTAGGAGGTACTGTTGTCTTTGGGAAACGGTAATCGCTTACCATATAGTAAAGACTTTTACCTTCTTTCCCTAAATCTAGAAAAAACTTCAATTGTAATGCTTCCTTTTAAATCATTAATATAAATAATATAAGATACTAACCTTCGTGTATTCCCATAGCAATTCCACTGTTGCGCTAATAATTTAATATCAAAGTAGAAGGGCGGCTCATGCTTCCTATTGTTTATTTTCTTTCTGAAGGAAAATAGTAAATATCAGATTCACACTCACTAATTATTAATGGACAATCTTTCAAGTCGTGCTCCAATCGTGACTGAGGTGATTGCAATCTTCTACTTAGACCAAAGATGTAATATGAAATCTGGATGCAAAATCTGATTAAGTCATTCAATTGCAAGCAGTGTATGATTTACAGGGTCGTCGACAAAAACATTGAATGATGTTAGACTGATTTATTTAAAATGTGCAGAATCCATAGCTCGCCTTTTGATTCGAGTAGGTTGTAAAATAAAACAAACAATTGATACATTTAGAGTTCAAAAGAGTATCAAAGGTGACTTACGACACAATACATACATAAGAAAAACATGTATGCATTAGTATATTAAAATATTTGCTATACAAATATGTCATTGATATTATATTTACATTTTTTTATTCAATTTAGCGACGAGAGGAGCGCGACATTCACTTGATGGCAAGTGATACACCTGCCCATAATAATGTAGGGCACATTGCGTTCGTTGCATGCGATATAAGATGTTGAGTCTCGATACCCCAATAATAAGTATATAACACTACGACTCTATACTACAATTGCAGTTCGTTACAATGAATAAATATGTATACGTACTCTGCTCGAGAGCTAAAAGCAACTGGAGATATTCCGGCTGGACCGCTCAATGCTTTCTGCGTTGAGCTGTAAACACCGTCTACTCCCCAAGCGTCCATGAAAAACGGCACACCGCAAAGAGACACCACCGTGTCCACCAACAGCAATGTATCATATCTATTGAATAAGTGTAAAGTTTCAACTACATGTTCAGATAATGTACAAACGATCCAACAAGCTACAAATGTTCTGGCAAGAAAATCTAAATTTTGTGATTTTCTCCAAAATAATAATTAAAGCTGGTAAAGTACATGATAAATATGGTAAGTTACAGTTCGCTTAGTTATTTTGTTTAAGTTTTTTAATTTTAGATTTAAAGTTATGAGTTCCATAATATTTTAAACCCCGTGTAAAAGAGGCGTTATAATTTTAACGCATCTCTAGATGTATGGAAACGTCTATGGCAGTATTGTGACTCTCAAACAGCTTAAATTATATTGATATTGTTTGAATGCTTACTATATTGTGTTTTGATTCAGAGAATAAAAATTATTGTGACTTTTCTAATTTTATTTTAAAGCTTTTTATTTTCGCTTTTATTTTTAAAGAGCGAGGACTTAAAATTGGAAGGGTTCTCAAATTTATAGTGTCAGATTAGCGCGTTACAAAATGGCGCGTCGAGTGTGAAAAAGATAAATGATAAAATTAAATTGTCTGGAGCTGAAGACCCGACTAATACTATCCGAACAACCAAAGCATTAATGTGGCCGAAGGTTAAGATCGATACACGACGTCGTCCATAATGTTATTTGGTTTAATGTATTCTGTTGTTTTGTGTCAAAAATTTTTGAGTGTAGTTCAATCCCGCAGACGGTATACTGTAATTATAAGTTTAATTTATACTTATAGTAGCAGTTCCCAGAAATATTCTTTGAGAGCAACCGCAAATGATTTTCGATAGCAACCGCGTTAATAATACGAAATGAAACTGTTTATAAAAGTTAATTATATATGTATACGATACGATAATAAATATATATAACGAAAATGAGTTTTCTTTGTTCGTCAGTTTAAAACTCGCGAACGTGACGACACGAGAATATGACTATTTAGACTATTTATTTTTTTCATAGATCGTTCATCATTTTATCTTTAATTATTATATATATAGAAGAGAAGATATCTAATAGTAGATATAGCATTTCAATATCTACATATTAATAAAATAATATATAAGATATTTGAAATGCTGTCGATACCTTCGGGCGATGAGACGAGAACGAGACGAGACTATAAAATAAATAGACTTTGTTATCCACATGTACATTTATAAAGTGCATCATCTTGTTGCTTTAGTTTTTTTAATATAAAAACTTTATGTACTGTATAAAATATGATATCCATGTTATGTTTTGATTGTTATTAAAAATCAAATCACGATAAACATAACGAATAAGGTATTTTAAATAAACATTTAGATGTTTTATAACCTTTCTGGCATTGTATGAGAAAATCTCTATTGAGGAGTTATCGAAACTTTTAAAGATTTAATAATGTTAATTAACTTATTAAAACATTTAAATACACGTAAGTATTACTTGATAAAACGTGTTATTTCATTGGCAATACTTAATGAGTTAGAATTAAAAAAGGTGATAGTTTTTAGAATTCTTAGGAAATAATTACATGGCAGCTCTAATAAACATATTGATGTCTTTCATTATAAAATATAGATGACATCAAGTTGCTGCGAAGGTATTCGAGTTGCTTTTAGTTTTTTTCCCTCTGTTTTATTATTGACATGAAATATATTTTTTTAGGCTATTAAAAAAAATTACATGTTACTACATCGTAAGAAGTAAGCGGATTTTCGGAAACAAGACAGCTTGTCATGCGGGCCGAACGACGGTCGGGACGGGTCGCACGTGACTCCGCTAGTTTCCAACTAGATAACTATCCAATATCCGCCCTCTAACTGTACATTATATCACGATACAAAGATACTTCTACTTACTTTTGTTCTGGATCCGAAACTAAATATTCTTCTACATAATTTTGTTTCGTATACCTACAAAACCTACGTACAATTACAAATAAGATGATCTACTTCCTTTTAAACTTCAAATTTTTCCTACTATTGGGATTTGAAGCTATATACCATGAGGAGATAATCAAGACTATTCATCCACTATGCTAGCTTAGGTCGAAATGGTGTATATATCCTTATAAAGCAATTAAACTTTTGTGCATAATAAGCATATTTTTAAAAATTAAGATCGCAATATATATAATATGTTATTATATGTAAACAAAATAAAAACCGAATAAGATATACTAACTTGTGGCAAAGCTCCCCTAGACCTTCCAATTTCTGGATAGTGCCCGTAGACGAATCCCCGTGAGTGATGAAAAGTGCTGTTGGCCTATACTTTTCCAGTTGCACCTCCAGCTCCGTCAGGGTAAAAGAGCGGTTAAATGGCACACTGTACACGATAGTTTCAATTCCTGATAACATTAAAATACAAACATTAAAACGCTCATATAAATAACGCATATAGAAAGTCATTTGATATCAGCTACGTCTTTTTAATCGTAACACTTGATGGCAGAAGTGATCACTGGTGGAACCTTACCGTAACGTTTTGCAATGTTGTTAGCACGCTCGTCCCAAATACCCCTGGAGGCGACGAGTAATGTCTCCTTCGGTGCTATAAGGTTGCTTATCAACGTTTCCATGCCCGTGTGACCAGAACCACTCATCGCCACCACGAGGTTGCTTTGTGTTTGGAAGACATACTTGATTCCGGCGCGAATATCGTCTAGCACCTAAAAGTAAGTTATAGGTTAGTTTCCTTAAAGCAATCTCCGTCTATTTTTAAATATTTGTTTATGGAATAAATATTAAATAACAAAGAAAATGTGTATAAAGCAATATCCCCGAACTATTTAAACATCTTTGTACTTAGTAGAAAGATTTGAACAAATATTCACTATTCACTGAAAGATAATATTCAAGTTCAACTTACATTAAACAATTCGTCACACAGAGGCGATAAGATTGGTCTAGTTAGTGCTTCTTTTACTGATGGCCATAAATCATTTGGTCCTGGGCCACAAAGCAGTGGTTTTTTAAATTCACGATCGTTAATATCGGGCGGAGGTACGGACATGCTTCTGGAGTACATATTTAATCTGTAATTAAATGCAAGTTGAGTGTGATTGTTATAAATATTAATCAAGCAGTTATAATGAAGTGGATGTATAGGTTCAAAGTTCATGAAACGTCAACATGTCACGTTTTCAAACTTATTTATGACTGGAAAATAATCTACGTTCAAAGTTTAATTTAGACATTGAACGGAAGTGGTAAACAGTGTTTATTTTAACAGACACATATATATATAAATATATATATAATAATACTTACAAATTTAAATCGTGCATTATTAGGTGTTAATGTATCGCAAGGATCGTTACAGGGTAAAACCGTAGTTTGTGGGATACATTAAGAGACTTATGTCTAGCAGTGGATATATAACGGTTTGTACGATGATGAATAATATAACTCTATCTGTAAATTAAGTTACTTTCTATTTGTTACCTTCCACTCTTTTCTGTCACAATTACAAACTACACTTTTTTGAGGAACACAAAAAATGTTTCACTTGTGAATTAATATCCGTCATTACATGCGTCGGTATCACCCAAGACGTCCCGATATAAGGAGTCCGAGAGTACTCAATGTACAAATATTCTTATCCATGTGGTGTAGTCTCTATTTAATCTAAAAGGTTTCTGTTAAGAGCAAATGTGTTTTTAAGTGCGATCGACACAAGTGCTTCGATTACAAAGCGCGATATGTTGAGCTTGAGTTACATTAAAATCCTATTTGAAATGTTAAAGGAACGTTTGTGTAGTTCAAAGGTGAAAGCCACGCTGTGTTTTTAAGTATCTTATTTTCTTTATTACAACACATGTGAACCATTTTCTCATTCAAAGGTTCATTTGATCAACGATACTTTGATAAAAGTTAAAATTCTTTTTGCAGAACAAAAACCATGTATAAGTTTTCAAGGTTTTGTTTCAATGGGGTTATGGTAGATACAGTTAAATGTTTTAAATGAATGTTTTCTATAAATATCAAAGGATTAAGCCAAATAACAGACCTAAGTGATATGGTTATTTATTGGTCAAAAAGTGATTGATCTCGTCTTTGAGTAACTACTACCAACGTATACGTTATACTTAAAAGTTTACATAACATCGACCGTTAAAAGGTAACCTGTGTTATGAATATTCCTCGCTTTTGGTGACCGATATTCTGAGCGTACACCCGTGAAGTTCGGTTACCGGAATCGGGTTAATGTTTAGATTTAGTGCTAATAGGGTGGTTGTAAATTTGCTGCAATGTTCAGGCGCTATCGGATGGCACATTTGGCAAGTGCGCCGCGCCCGGGGGCCCGCGCCGCTTGCCAGCCTCATATTAGTTTGCTACCGCCCATACCTCGTAACAGTGGTTTAACAATTGTTTTTATATCCCATTTTAACAAGATTTCGCTTGCAGTTCACCGTTTACAGTAGAAACGTTTATAATATAGTTGCGATAACAAAGGTCATTAGGTCGCGACTTGTATACTTCCTACGATAAGGAGCAACGAGATTGGAACGGGTGACGAAGATCGGACAAATTCAATGTTGCTTCGACAAATTGATTCGATTCCCCTCACAACCGTCGACGCTTTCCCAGTGGACAAAACGACGAAGAGAACGAGACGAAGCCGGCGATCCTTCGGGAGCTCACTCTCGCAAACAAGACGTCGACAAACGCTTTTCTCCGATCAAGTGTAAAACGATACCGATAAAATCTGTAACCTCTTAAAAATAGACAACAAATTGCTTTCTACCTTATACGCTTCTACTGATCAGTGACACTACCATTCGGTGACACTTAAGGGCAAAATGGAAATGTGGTCTGGCTATACACAATATAAACAGTCCACCTAATGCTCTTCTTGTTAAAGAGACAGTTAAAAGACCATTTCAACCAAAGTTGTGTCTTAGATATCTCGTTGGGGATCGTACCACCGTCTATTTTAGTCCGCGGCGAAAATATTTCAAAACCTGTTTAATTATTACAAAATATTCTTATTAGTCTATTAAATCAAACAAACGTCTTACCAGTTAACTATAATATAAATCAGATGATACCAGATTAGAGTATTATAATAAAATTATTAAGAAATTTTCACTGCACAATCCACTTGTTTGTAAAGTTAATGTAATAATGGTTTCTGAATATTTTGCACGCATGGGGAATGTGTGCGATAGATAACATAAGGTCAATTGTGTTAATACTGTTGCTAATATTTATTCCAACCTCTATAACTGATATAAGAAAATATCAGTATATATTAAATATATCCATCCATCCAATCAGCCGGAAGACGTCCACTGCTGGACAAAGGCCTCCCCAGAGATTTCCACTCAGACCGGTCCTGGGCCACCCGCATCCAATGGTTGCCAGCGACCTTGACCAGGTCGTCGGTCCACCTTGTGAGGGGTCTGCCCACGCTACGTTTTCCGGTACGTGGCCGCCACTCGAGAACCTTTCTGCCCCAACGGCCGTCGGTTCTGCGAGCTATGTGCCCTGCCCATTGCCACTTTGCGACGGCGACCCTTCGAGCTATGTCGGTGACCTTGGTTCTCCTGCGGATCTCCTCATTTCTGATTCGATCTCGCAGGGAAACTCCGAGCATAGCTCGCTCCATCGCCCTCTCAGCAATCTTAAGCTTGCGGACAAGACCCACAGTAGATAGATATTAAATATATGTTATATAATATTAAATAATGTAAAAATATGTCACGTGTCAATGATTAAGAATCAAGTGTATTCTTTAATTGTGGTCACCAGTTATTTAGAAATATATATCGCAAGGAAAATTGTTTTCTTTGTCTATTTGAATTTAACTAAAGAAACTACCTTAAAGATATGCATTTTGTAAAGAGTAATATTGAAAAGGTTTTTGTGGAGACACACGTGGAACTTCATTTCGAATTTAGAGTAGTTTTTATATCTTTCGACTAGACAGAAGCTATGAAATACGCTTCATTTGATACCCTTTGTAAAAGAAATATTTCACTGGTGATCTTCGTATAGATAAAGTTTAAAACCGTCTTAATAAACATCATAACATTTTATTTAAGATAAATAGATGGTATTGAAACCATGGGTTGGAATTTATTCGCAAAATTGCATGTTATGACAACAAGTAGTAATCAACTTCGCAGCTTACTTGATTGTTCTTCTCTCTCAGCACTACTCGTTAGCAATAAAATCCTTTCTTACTCCGGCACTGGTAAAAACTCGAGCATAATAATGGATTCCAAGATGTCATGAACCGAGCATGTTACTAATTTAAGTAATAAAATTAATTACAGCATGCATTCTTTAAAATGTCTCTAGAGTATTTTGCCAATACTACCAAAATCTTACTCGTACATTCTTTTATAATTCCCATCCTAGACTATACTGACATCTGCTTTTTGGATGTAACAGGGGAGCAAGTAAAAAAACTTGAGCGCGTGCAAAACCTGTGTATTTGCTATGTTCTTGAAATTAAATAGTTTGACTACATTTATACATACATACATATATCACGCGTCGTTCCCAGTAAGGTAGGCTAAGACCATATTTATACTTATCGAAAGCACCTCAAGAGGCTCTCAATCCGTTTTCACACGTATTCTCTGTTTCCTCCACAACATTCTACATAATCCTTTATATCCACTGTATTTTCGGGATGGATTCTTCTTTTTTTATTCATCCAATGTAGCAAGTAGATCTCATCAAAGAACCTTTCTCCAAATTCCGCCCCATAGTTCCGAATCATATTCTCACTTTTTCGCTATACACGCAGTCAGACTCTGGAATGCAATTCCTCCGGCGATTCGCGAGGTTAAGACAATGGCACTATTTTAAAAAAAAAGAGCGTTATTTTGCGCCATCCTCTAATATCAATAAATGTTATTTTTTCTCTTCTCTTTTTACTTATAAACGATTCTGTATTATATTTAGTTTAAAGGTTTTGTTCTATAGTATTGTTAGAGTGTGCCAGGTTCGCTGTCACTTTAATTATACCTCTTAACTACAGGCCTGAAAGAAATTCTATATTGTAATCATTTGCACCTATTGCCATTCATGTTATATTTTCATTGTAATTTCCGAGTTCATAAATAGATGAATAAATGAATGAATAAAAAAAATTATGAATTAATGCATGAATGAGCGTATGAACGAATGAATGAATAAATGAGTTTGAGATTTAGTGTGTCCCAACTGATAAAATTTTATCGGCGAATCAAGTGCAAATACGTATGCGTTCGGAAACATATATACATATTTGTTTATCCGAATAAAGATGTGTTATAGCTATAATGATATAGTTATAATGAAAATGCGATCATACTACATATTGATACTAAGTAGGATTAACAAGAACGTAGACTTAGTAGTGTTTTTCTATTTCATCGACAATCTTCTAACTCGACCTCATTTTCACCGGATGGTGGTGGTTGTGGTGAGGTGAAATGAAGATGAATGCTTGCCTTGAATAGTCAATGTTGATAATCGATAGACAGTAATATTGTTTTGGTAGCAGATTTGCAAAATGATTTTGGTAGCTGATCAAAAAGGTTTTAATAAATTCTACCACCACGCGTTACGAAGTGAACGGTTAGTCGCTCCAGAAGCAGTCGAGTTGTCATCGTCGGTTTTTGTTTGTAAAAAAATAACTGCGCCGCAAATAACTGGTACTCGTTCATTAAATATTTTATGGAAGCGGAAGTTAAAACTACGGCGTAAAGTCAATTTGAGACGCGGGCTGTGTGGCCATTATTTTTACACTCGGTTTAGACCCTGCGTGGTTGCTGCCGCAATTTCCCCCGCGTTGGTTGCGAGTCATTACAACCTGTTAGCAGGCGCGCGCCGGCTCTGAGCCGACTGATTTATGTGTACAGGCGCATGTATAAAATTGCATTTAATATTTGTATGCAATTTAACGTAGCACGAACAAGAAAAATGTATTTTTAAATGAAATTTTATATTAACTGGTTGTAGGTCTCTTTTACCCCGGACACCGTCTAGGTTAGGTTTTACCGCAGCTCCTATATCTGCCGTTGAAGATTAATCTGCAAAGCGTTAATGTGTTCTGGTTTGTATGGCGTTGTAGCTGGTGAAATTACTGAGGTAACTACACATTTTACGTTTTAAGGCAACGAGAACAAATTGGAGCAGTTTATATATTCTATATAGTGCCTCGTTGTTACGGGCGGATGAATCACTTACCATCAGGTGACAGGTGCTTGGACTAATAAAAAACCTTTAAATTATAATCATACGCATTAGAGTCGTCACAGTAAGCCTCAATTAATATGTAATTTTTACGTATCCATACATGGATTTGTTTTTTATTATCCGAAGCGATTAGACCAGCGAGAGCTGATGGTGAAAGTGATAAGTGAAACGCCTGTCTTTAACAATGTGGCGCTAGTTAGAATGATATACACAGCACGTTATGCTATAAGATGTTGTCTCGTTGAACCAGTAATTTCATTAGCTATAGCACTCTTCAAACTGGAATACAGTAATATTTGCACACTACCGTTTGGCGCCAGGAATAGGAGTTTCGGTAGTTCCTACCTAGATGGTCTCCTGCAACAAAGTCTACCAACGCCTCTTTGATGAAGGAGGACCGCCGTCCGACCTTTTTGCAGTTCTGCAAAAAGGTCACCGAAACAACAATTAAAGAGAACAAGACTAAAAGATATGACAGAATAGGGAAAAGAGAAAATGTAATGTAATAAACAGAATATCGTATTAGAATAGGAAAGAATGAATGTATAAATAAGAGTATGTAATAGTATAGAATAAGAATGTAAAAGAAAAATGTAATACAAAGAAAAAATTTAATAGAATAAGGAAAAATATAAAAATTTTAAGTGTTGGTTTAATAAAGCACGGCTGTCGTCTCTTATTTTGAGCGCGAAGTATGAGAAACAGGAATAAGAATAGAATGAAAGACAAAAACAGAAAGAAAGAAGATACTGAGGATGACAAAAAAAGAAATGTAAAGATTAGAATTATAAGCCCAGGCCCAAAACTGTCCAAGAGGAACTAGCATAAAAGAAAAAAAACAAAGTCTTCCATCTTCGCTATTAACCTGAGATACTCATTGTTGGAGATAGGTCTCCTCCAAAAATCTCTATGGTCCTGCACAGTCCGTTTCCAGCAGTTTCTACTAATATTCACCAGATCTTTCCTTCCACCAGACCTTGCATGAACTCATATAAACATTACCAATAAAACATTATATAAACGTTCAATACTTCTTATAACTATTGAGTTGAGTTTGTTGCTTTGTTTTCAGCTGCATAATAGATTTTACATATGCTTCTAATTAGTTTAAAAAAAGATGTTTATTAATGAGTTGTATGCAAAGAGAAATAGGTATTTATTTAATTTTATTATTCGATTTAGGTTTTTCCATTTAGGTTTTCGCATTAAGTAAAAATAAGAGTTTAATGTTGAGCGCATGCCACTTTTCTAATACGGTCAGGATACTCGAGCCTCGGTTGCTGCAATTCCGCTGCAGTACGCTTAAAAGTTTTTACTGAACTCAGTTGCTAATATTCCGATTTTAATATCACAACCGGACGGAAGTTTAGTGTAATGTGTAATTTGGTAGTTACACTTTTACGAATGGTTCATTATATGCCGAATTCTTGTTTTTTATTTCAGAAAGCGATGAGACTGGCGAGACTTTAACAAGATGTTAGATTATGCGCCTGTCTGTAACAACGTGGCGCTTGTTGGGATGATCCTACTTGATGTTAAGTGGTGATGTGATCTGTGGTGGTAAGACGCACTGGTCTAGTAGCATCTTATTCACTCTTTTCCTGAAGATACCCATGTTGTTTTTAGACGGGAATAACGATCCTTAAGATACAATATATTAAAAATTGTTACCTTAGTAATTTCCGGAACACAGCAATATTGTTACGATGACAGGATTTACTAAAATGAATTTAGTAGTTCAGCTGGGTGGATTTTAAAAAACATCACAAGCGAAAAACTAACTTGTGATCACCATGTTAGAAAGGCTAAAAATTATCCTGTATTTACAAAAGTGATATCACATATATTTATAATATTTGTATTCTGCTTTAATCTATATATAATACACAAGAGATTTCCACATATGTGGAGATTCGTAACGATATCTATGGAAACATAATGCTTAGAAACTTGTAGGAATATTTCTTTTACTGAGTTTAGATCAGCTAAGAACGGTTTCTACGAAATGTTACCCTCAAAGGAAGTTGTTGATGTTTTACAGCCAACAAGCAGCTAGTTTAAACATATTTAAAACAGTTCAGTGAATGTAAGATTTGTATTATAAAATATATTATATTTTGTAAGCGGCTCGTTGGTCTAGGGGTATGATTTTCGCTTAGGGTGCGAGAGGTCCCGGGTTCAAATCCCGGACGAGCCCAACTGCTTTTTTACTGACAGATATATTTTTTTACTAACTTTAAGTTTTATCTTTTGAATTCTATTTAATTGCTTCGTTATTATAATTTGAACTAGATTACCTTGTTTTTGTATAAACTAGTAGTTACGTTACTTTTATTTAGTTACTATTTAAATAGGTGATAGCTAAAGACTGGAATATTTTTTTTAATATGATCCTCAAACTTCAGTATGAAAAAAACACTGTATGATGATGATGAAGTAAGTAATAAGACAATAATGTTTTATTACATAGTATGAATATATTTTAGGTTTATTGGGAGAGGCTTATGTTTAACTCTGCATTGCTGATGATTATGATAAGGTATAGTTATCAAATTGTTTGTCGATTAACCAAAGAAGGAATGTGCTAAGAATTAATATTGTCTTGCTTGGATGAACGTGGCATTTATTCCGTATTACAGATATCTTTGAGCAATAAAGATATATCCAATCATGTCAGAAAGTGATAATAAAGTAATAAATATGTTACTAATATTTAAGAATTACATCCCTATTGTGTTATTGAAATATTTGTGTGAAGAAATAAGATGCCTTAGGGAAATCAACGGTTGATGTTTCCAAAGATGTTAGTGTTATGTGAACGAAATGTATAAAAAAAATTTTCATTAATAAGTTTTCAATCGATTTATAGTTTAAATATGAAATGCAGCGGCTCGTTGGTCTAGGGGTATGATTTTCGCTTAGGGTGCGAGAGGTCCCGGGTTCAAATCCCGGACGAGCCCAAAAGTTTTTGTATCTATAATACTTGAAATTTTCCATACTTACAGTTCTAACTGATTTTTTGATGATTCGCAATGCAGTTTAATTATGTTTAATGTCATGGTTTCTAATATTTTTTGTTTATAAATATGATAGTCTACTTGTCGCCTTTGTTTTATTATGATGTCACGGAACAGGAAGCGTAATTCAACACTTTCTTCACCAAGGTAGGGCGACACCAATAAATGTTTGTAGTATATATAGTTGATGCTATTAAAAACTACAATGGTTAGGCATTGTTTTGCGATGCGATGCTTATGACGATGATGATTTAAAAAATATATTTTCATAATATAATGAAGAGCCTTCTTCAAACTGAAGTTTGGCGATCAGATTGAGAAAACTGATCCGGTGTTCAGGTATTCTTTTCGACTGATGGTATTTAAGCCTGGTCCACTCCTTTATATCTTAACTATTTCTTTCACTGTCTATCACGTGTAGAAAATTGGCACTCCAAGTTCATACTTAGGAACTTATAAACGGATCCCCTTTGCAGATGTCCGAAAAATGCAACCTTATACAAATATAACATTGGCAAATATCTCCCTTCCGCCTTTTTGTCTTTTGAATTTCGCGGCTATGTACAAAGCGCTACAGAGCTCGTATCTGACAATACTATACATAATTTGAAAGGTCTTGACATAACCTACAAAACGACGCTATGCATAATTAGTTTGGATATTGCGTTCAACAGTTATAGACGTGTAAACATTGAGTTCACTAACGCCGAAAACGCACTATTTTAAAGTTTTCCTTCGTTAAAGGCAAATCCGCTAGAGAAACGTTCCGTGAGATTAATGGTGTTTTGGGGGATGGTACTCTATCACTTCGAACCGCGGAGGAATGGTTTCGACGATTCAGAGCCGGTGAAAACGACACCATGGATAAACCAGCCGGCGGAAGACCTGTTACGACAAATACCGATCAAATCATGGACTACATCGAGTTAGATCGGCATGTGGCATCTCGTGACATCGCCCAGGAGATGGGAGTTAGTCACCAAACCATTTTAAACCATCTGCAGAAGGCTGGATACAAAAAAAAGCTTGATGTTTGGGTGCCGCATGATTTGACGCAAAAAACCTTCTGGACCGAATCAACGCCTGCGATATGTTGCTGAAACGGAACGAACTCGACCCATTCATGAAGCGGATGGTGACTGGCGACGAAAAATGGATCACATTCGACAATATCAAGCGAAAACGGTCGTGGTCGAAGGCCGGTGAATCGTCCCAAACAGTGGCCAAGCCGGGATTGACGGCCAGGAAGGTTTTGCTGTGTGTTTGGTGGGATTGGAAGGGAATCATCCACTATGAGCTGCTCCCATATGGCCAGACGCTTAATTCTACCATCTACTGCGACCGGACCGCCTGGACCGCTTGAAGCAGGCGATCGACCAGAAGCGTCCAGAATTGGCCAACAGGAAGGGTGTAGTGTTCCACCAGGACAACGCCAGACCACACACTTCGTTGATGACTCGTCAGAAGCTACAGGAGCTCGGATGGGAGGTTTTATCGCATCCACCATATAGCCCGGACATAGCGCCAAGTGATTACCACCTGTTCCTGTCCATGGTGAACGCCCTTGGTGGTGTAAAGTTGAACTCAAAAGAGGCTTGTGAAAAGTGGCTGTCCGAGTTCTTCGCAAGTAAGGAGGGGGGCTTCTACGAGGGAGGTATTATGAAGTTGCCGTCTTGATGGAAACAGATTATCGAACAAAATGGCGCATATTTGAACTAAATCCGATCACTGTAACACTTTTTATAAAGCATTGAATAAAGAGCAAAAAAACGGAAGGGAGATATTTGCCAAACTTATATAATGATTGCCTTAATTAAAAAAGATGGAAGATAGGTTGACTGGATATGGCGAAGATCTGGCTTTGTTGTGTGAGACTAAAGACGAAGTGGCGTGCTCAGTTCTAGCTCTGTTGTCAGAAGCCTCTAAAATTACCGTAAGAATCGACAATCGTAAAACAGAAATCTTTTCTTGAAACGCTATAGAAAAACGAGACAAAAGAGCAAAGATTGGCGTTTTGTTGATATCTCATTTAAACCGAGATACAAATGTTAATACTTGGAATTCAGTATCATGAACAAGTACATAATGAAACCTACTATATTCGGCTCATTGTCACTGTATATCATGTGAAATTAATATCAAAATCATTGTCTATAGAAAGGCATATGTTTCATAGTACAGCGATTAAACGAGAGTTTTGAGCAGAGGACTACGCACTAAAAATCCAACTAGGTCGAATTGCTGCTAGAACCTAATCCTGTCTCAGGCGATAAAAAGATAAACTTCACTATCAGGTATTATTGTCACATAAAACTACATTTATTGTCAGGTAGCAATTAAGTTTGCCCTGGTAGCCCTGGCCGTAATCGCTTTGACTTCGCCGGAGTGTAGTTTAACAGCCGAGTATACTGGGACTAATTTAATCTAAATTTCTTTTAATATATCACAGAGATAACATTTTACACATCCATAATTATTTAAGACAATACAAAATCATCGTCTGAAGATTTTTTTACATGTTATGTAATAAATGTAAAGGTTTAATAAAGCACTACGTATTCGGAAGTAATATACTTACGTTATAATTTTATTTCCCAGTTAAATATGAAAACTTGCTGCGTTCAATGCCAAGAAAAACCAATTAGCCTCTCCTAATTTAATTTTATATTCATACTGAAACTACTTCGAACTTTATCATTGAGGTTTAATAGAAAATCGTTTGTTTTTAAAGCATTATATGTAGAAAAATCCCCACATTTGAATCCCTATCCGATCGATGTGGGAATCATAGATGGAGGTCTATGTCCAGCAGCGGACGTCTATCGGCTGATGATGATGATATGTAGAAGGGAAGATATTGAGACATATGAAAAATTAGTTACTGAGATTTACAAATGGAATTAACTTTACACAAATAATAGTTAAAGATTTATACGTAAATCATACTCTTCTTCTTCCTCCTGCTCTTTCCCCAGCTATGTGGAGTCGGTACGGTATGTACTTATCTTACACATCCCTCTATCAGCCGTCATATCTGATATGTAAATCTTACTCTAATTAAGTAAATTAATGAAACATGTTACTTATAACCTGATGTAGAATTTTTTTTTATTATTGATATTAGTCCTTTTTTTGATTAATTGTAAGTTTATTATCTAAATATTTCATTCTTATTTATTCAATAAGTTTCATTCATTCAATAAACAAAGTAGATTTGTGTATAAATGACTTGAAGTTTCCTGTGGTTTAGTTATATAACTAAGCCATAAGAAATTAATCACATGATTAAAATGATCACCATAAAGAAGCTATCGCAATGCAGTACTTTTCGTATGTAGTGGCGATTAAAACTTATTTATGCGTTAACTGAAGAAAAGGAAGAGTTTGAAGAGGGCACCTAATGATGATGATTATGCATTTGGCCAATAGTTAACTTAGTATTTTTTTTGCACCTTTACTTAGTCGTAAGTTTTTAATATTATAATTTGATAGTATGTTAGTATATCTAAAGATTATAACATTTCTCCTCTGATGGCGAAGTAACCTCTCTGTTGAAGGAAATGTTCTTATTCAGCACCATCGCAGCGTCGCAGTGCATACACCTTATCTAGATTTATATTGTTATGGCAGACATATCACTTATCATCAGCTGAAAATAAATTTTAAGAGTTGCGTTTTCTTTGGTTATTATAATAAGTGAAGGTTTTTGCAATTTTTAGGTATTCTGAAATTAATGCGGAATCGTAATAAAAAAACATTGGGCTCGTCCGGGATTTGAACCCGGGACCTCTCGCACCCTAAGCGAAAATCATACCCCTAGACCAACGAGCCGCTTATTTACAGCAATGAAATGTAAATCCATAAACATTTCCATAGAGTAATTTTTAACTCTGACAATGAACATTAATTATAATATATCGAATTGACCGTAAATGAAATTTTAATTATTGGAATCTCTCATATACAAATATTTGGAAACTTTCTCGTGGTAGGTCTTTGTTGTCGGTTGTCTAGATAGTCCACTGTACCACAGTTGTGTGGAAGCGTTCCTGTAGCTCTGGACAAATGCGCTGAGCGAACAAACGTGTAGTTTCAGCCAGTAAGACTCCGGCTTAACTCTTCTGTTGTCCCTACAGCAGAAGGGTATCTAAGACTGAAGTTCGTCACGAAAAAAAAGAATGTAGATATTACCGCAGCGTTTAGACTCCAAATAGTAGTGTGTAAGTAATACTTTGATTCTCTTTCTAGTTAGTGAAATTACTGGGTTAATGATATTTAACGTTTTGTGTCAAGGCGACGAGTACAAGGATGAGCTGTGTTCATTATCCTAACGCCGCAGTGTTATACGCAAGCGTATCATAAGTGATACGCGAACCTTCACTACATAAGTGTAGTGAAGGTTCACGTCTCGTCAATTCGTCTAAAAATATGCGTATAGTGTATGTTACTTACCAAAGAGTATTTTAATATATACTCTTATCATGTTGTCAGCTGAAGCTGTAGCCGTATTCGTCCCACGAGGCGGAGCTTGCGATCAAATACTTAGAACTTTGCTTACTCAGTACTATGAGGATACGTTAGTTTCCCCCTGGGAATGGTCACGGAGTAGTGTGTGGACACTGCTCGGTATTAACGGTCTATTACATTCGAAAAACTAACTATTAAAGGCATTTATAACAGAAATATAATTATAGCCGCAATAATCTATTCCTTTTACTAACCATTGGAGTTAATAGTAATAAAAGAAAACAAGCAAAGTTCACACCACAGGGTTAACATATACCATTTATTAATAGAGTGTGCCAGAACGTAGACTATTATAAATACGCTTATATCGTCTCTAAATCTGAACGAAAAAATCATTTGCCTATGATGACCATTCGACGCGGAATGATTGATGATGACGACGACGAAGACGACGACGTCGACTATGCACATAAAACTTTAGATTCAAAAATATTATATAATTTAGTTTCATTAAGAATTAAAAAAAAAATTATAGTCTTGTATAATCCCAATATAATGTTAAAAAAATGGAGTATTAGAAATCCAATAACAAAACAATATATAATATAATAATCTTCAAAGCTAGTTGACTGGTACGTATAATTTACTCGATACTTGAGCCTAAATTGCTTTTGGTAACCGTAGAATATAATTAATATCAATGATGGCGATTGAACATAAATACAGCAGATAAGAAAAACAAGATTTTTTTTTCAGAAAATTTTGGTCAAAATCATCTACTTTTTCAAATTACTTTGATCTATACGACAGAGTCATTTATTATCTGTATTTTTTTTATTCGCCGAAGCAACGAGACGACGCCCATACGGCGCGCCCTGGTTGGGATGATAACACTGTTCAACATTGTGCTCGTCGCCCTGAAACAAGATGTAGTCTCGTTATCCCAATAATTTCACTACCTACAACGTCTTTCAAACCGGAACATAGCAATGTTTGCACATTACTGTTTGCCGGCATATGTCTTTTTTAGTTAGTTTTAAAAACTTCCTGCAGAATCCTTATCTTCATTTATATGAATTCATCTACATTTACTTCTACTAGTTTATATCTATCACGTATATAAGTAACGTATGTTACGACCTTGCAATTAGCGTGGTCACTGGTACAGGCGCTGTCGATTGTGGAGGTCTACATATAGGGGGATTTGGGTCATTTTCCACCAAGTTGGTTTAATGTGGATTGGTGGGAGCCAGAGCCTCGTTTGTTGATTAGCAGGGTGCATCAAGAGCAGGCGAGGTTGGCTTGGATCCCGAGTTGTTGTGCGGGTGCCTTACACCCTTATAGCTGTTAATTAATATTCATACCGAATCCCAACTCTCTAAGCCTTATGGTTTCAGAGATATCGTGATGAGTCTCCACATAGATGGAAATCTATTATAACTATATATATCCAGTATAGTTGGTAGATTTATTCGTTGATACTGTAACATACAGATTCCTTAATTTTTATCATGTTCATTGGCATGGGGGATGAGTGTTTTCATTTGTCCGTTCTGCTTTAAAATAAAAGCGTAAATTAACTCCATTATTGCATTGCGCACGGCGGTGCTTGTGCAATTCGCTGTCAACTTGCTGGGACATTACTTTCGACACAGACAACATTACGTACTCGGACTTAATTAAATTTCGTTGAAAACGCTCTGTTGAATGCAACTAAGCATACACGCGACGGAACTCTATTATGTATATATATATGGAAGCGAGAGAGGTGTGCCAGGATCGTAGCAAGTGGTATCTGCCTACCCCACTGGGAACGAGGCGTGATATATATGTATATATAAATATGTATGTATTAATTTTTATGACTTATTAAAATACTCCACATTTTCATATATAATCGTACGGATATCTCAAAAACTATATAAAAAAGTCGTAACTAATTTAAAGGTTTTCTAGATTAAATCCATATTACATTTAGCCAAGACAGTCATAGGCTAATGAGGTGCAGTGGTTCTAATTTCTACTGCCATATAGCAGTGTGAAAACACTACTTTGTTCCGGTTTTAAGGGCATTGTAGCTAATGTAATTACTGGGGTAACGAGATATCTTATGTATCTGGCGACGAGCGCAATGTGGTGCAGTATACGTCATCCTAACTAGCGCCGCGTTGTTATAAGCAGGCGTACCACTTACGATCGCGTCAAAGTTCCGCTAGACTCGTCACTTGTTTGAAAAAAAAAAAAATTCTCTTTTCATAAAGGTCACTAGCCATTTCTATATGAAACTATTTTTTGAGGATTATCTTTTACGCATTAATAATATTAAATATTTCGATATATCCCGTTAAAATATATTAGAACACATTTTTGTGTACTTATGAAATAAAAAAGAAATTCTAAAAATAACGTTCTATGGGCTCGTCCGGGATTTGAACCCGGGACCTCTCGCACCCTAAGCGAAAATCATACCCCTAGACCAACGAGCCGCTTGACAGATTTTTATAAATAATGAAAATTATTTGGTAACAAACTTCCTTCTGTTTTTTTTTAATTATTACAGAAACGCTAATTGCAGAATTGTAAAGAGACTTTTATCAGTATATTCTGTACAAATTATTCTGAATACATAGCTTATTAATTTTTTAGGATGTAAAGAAGGATATTGACATTTACGCTTCCTGTAAAAAACGGATGTTTGAAAAAAAATATATAACCCGTGATATAATAGTGAGATTGATTTGGTAGACAGTACACCAGTAATTAAAACTAAAGGACTTCATATTTGGGAACTTACGAACTTCATAATGTAAGAACATTAGTTAATTACATGTTACCTACAGCGGGAAATGAATACGTAGAAGTGAATTCAATTGTAATGAATGTTATATGAAATTCATGAATACAATATTCGCTATAAAATACAATATGTCGAGATTCAGCCGTAGCGTAATAACTGCATTACATTTGTAGTCATTCGAGCTTTTCATTTAAAACGTATAATATTTAAAGCATTCATTACTAGCTTTGTACTAATACAATATTTATATTTATATTTAAACTATGAAATAGTAGAAATAAATCCTTATCATGTCCCAGTACATAATAGCTTTAAAAGAAAAATATTTTAAGTGGGAAACAAAGATGAAATTGAATGAATATAAAGTAGTTTTCTTAGATTTTATTAGAGCTTTATCGTTCTTAGGATTATCGCTCATATTATTAGCTTAAGAAAAAAAAACATTAACAAGCATTCCTTAAAGCTATATTCTAACCTGTACGTTATTCTGGTTTCATCTTGCCTTGGACAGATACTATACTCATTTCGCTAGAAATACAAACTTTTGAGGATTACATCAATATATATGGTGCCTTTTCAATTACTCCACATTTGTTATAACTTACAGATACATTATTTATTGTTAAAGATACAAACATATTTAATAGTATACTTACTAGTTATAATATATTAATATATTATTACAATCAAATTTAGCATGATTGATCCAATGAAGACAGTTATATATACTGGGAAACGAAGACGTTTTAAATACAAATGGTAATATTATGTCCAAGATATTTACGTTTATATTACTTTTATATTTATAAAGTATACCATTTTGTGAGTGTTTTTACATTATTTAAAAGTATATGAAGCATACTTTTTGTTTTATTGTACTTTCTTTTAATATCTTTGCCAATCACATCAACTATATTGGTGCCTATGGATCGTGTTTATCATCGGCGTTTCAGCTTATCGCTGTACATTGCTGAACGTAGATTTTACCAATAGATTTTTAACGCAACCGGTCCTACTTTATTAACTAGATTTATACCATTTCATCTTAAATACACTGGTAATAAAAGTCATATAAATCTTAACAAAGAAATCTTTATCAGAGAAAACGTTTTTATATACTTTAGTTTGAAATAACTTTAACTATAGGTTTAGATTTGAACGACATGAGAACGAATGGATGAATTTAGGTTTTTTCCGAAAAACTAAAGTTATAGTTCGAATTATATTTTTGTTGGAGCTGAAATTAAAAAAGTTGCTCGGTTAGTTTTAAAATACGACGAACTGAACTCACTTTTTTGTTATGAGTTTCTTCTAAAAAATCAAATGTACAAATTAATTAGTATGAATGATTACTGGAGAGCGCTAAGAAGATATTAGACATAGTGTACAAACATTGCAGCTGGTGAAAATTGTGATGACTGGACTTCGTTTCATATGTGGTATAGATAAAATTATCTATTAACACCACACATGTTATGGTAGGTGTATCACTTTACCATCACCACCACGTGACGTGTCTTTCGACGAAGTGGTCATTATAAAAATAGTCATTAACAGTATTCATTAGTAAGTTACAATTATTATTTAGACAGTAAAGTATGAGAATTATGATATACATAGATACTTAAAAAAGAATTTGTCGTTTTATACTTATCACATCTTTGGAAACATGAGGCCTTAAGATTTGGTAGCTATATTCCTTTTGTTACGTATAAGTCAGCTAAGAACAGGTTTTATACCTGTACTACTCTACTCTACTGTATTACCTCCAAAAGGAGTTGTGGATCTGTTAATAAGCGGAAGGAGTAGAGGGGCGGCGAATGGCCGCTGGGTGTGAATATTTTAGATAAATTTCCAATCTAATTATATATAACGGTTAACATAGCAAGCGAAGAATATCTAGTTTTAGATGTCACGATATTTCTTATATTCTTCTTCCCCGTCTGAATACTGAGGTTACAACAATGACATGTATAACCTTACAAACTGTTGCGGTAGATTAAAGATTAATAAAAATCATTGATTTCTATTGCGTCTTTCATATGCAATAGCAACAATATTAACCGATTCAAGCAAAGGGCCATAAATAACTCGTGTCACTCTGTTCGAATATTCCGCACAGCGTCCAATGTGAAACTGTAATATCCGTTTCATGGCACGGTTCGCATGCAACAGTTTTAAACATAATTTCAGTGAAACCTGCAATCATGAAATAAACCGTATAACATGGCGTAACCGTGCTCGCTTTTTGATATAGATTATACTCGTGCACTAACTATGATTATCGCTTATTTCACTGAATAAAACACTGCAGATTATACTTACATACAAAGGCAGTTAGATTTTATATTATATTATACTTTAAGAATACCGCAATTAACTATAACGGAGTAATATATACCACGTAACCATAACAAATTATATACTACGAGTATATATCACGAATTGTGAATATATACTCTTTACCAGCGATCGTCAAAGTGGTCATCATTATCATCATTAGGTGTCGGTTTCAAATTGAAGTTTGGCGATCAGATTGAGGAAACCAATTCGATCCTTAGCTATTCTTTTTAACTGATGGTATTTAAACCCGGTCCATTCCTTTATGTCGTTAAACCATTTCTTGGGCTGTCTACCAGGTGCACGTTTTCCAGGAATTTCGCCCTACAGGATCAAGCTTGGGAACTCATAAAGGGATCCTCTTTGAAGGTGTCCGAAAAATGCAACCGTTCTATGAAAGACGGTTGTCATCAGCCTGCGTTTGCAGTTAGCTCGCTCAAGGACTTGAGAATTGGAGACTTCCTGTGGAGAACTAGTGGTCCGCATGATAATATCTTTGGTCCTTATAACATTGCATTGAAACAATTGTTTACTTCATTATGGATTATTAATTGATTTATAATAAATAATGCTAATAAGTAATAGCTCCATTTTATTAACTAGGTAGAATATATATTTTTTTTTTAATTTTTTACAGGTAAATATCTTATTAGAGGATTTAAATTATGAATTTATTGGTCCGTCAGTCTCCAAAGTTTGGCAAACGCAGCTCTATTCCGGTTTCTGTTGACGATGCATTTTCTTAAAGCCTGAACACGATTCTCTAGCGAATAAATTGTAGTTCTAAGTATTTTTCGTTTAAATAATTTCTTTATATATATCAGAGGAAAGCGGATTGATTAAAAGAAAAACAAGATTTTTATTTCTTAAATTCTTACCTTTAATACATTTCAATGATTTTCATTCACTATTGCAAGGACATAGAGCAGCTTTATATATTCATGAAAAAGGATTACATATAATATATTATATATATATCTAAACATTTTTAATAAAACTTCTAACAAAGTAAAGGTATAGACGAATTTTGTATTAAGGACTTGTTTTTTTTAACTAAATGTCTAATTAAGGATACGGCTTGTAAAGTAGCTGGGTGCAGATGATAGGACATTCCTCCGGAAAGTTTAATTAAGTTCGAGGACATAATGCCCTCGTTTGCTGAAAATAATATGAAAGTAAGTAGCCGGAAAGTAATACAAACAAAATTAAGTTTTATATAATAATGACAAGAGTTAACATTTTGAAGTCGATTGTAGTTTTTGTTCTAACTAAATAGTACACATGACTTAAGAGCCTTATCGTTAAAATATCTGTATACAAACAATTTCAATCAACATATCGGCGTTAATTTAATACATTTATATGACTTTTTTACGACTGTAGTTATATATTATCAGTAGATAAAATCAATAATTTGTTGTTATTTTAATTCAAGTATTAAACATGATATATTTGTAAAGGTGGTAGGTCTCCGTTGCCAGACACCGTCTATGTAGATACCACCGCAGCTCCTATTAAAGCCGACAAACAGTAGTGTGCAAACAATACTATGTTCCAGTTTGAAGGGCGCTGTAGATAATATAATTACTGAGGTAGGGAGACTTAACAACTTAAGTCTCAAGGCAGCGAGCGTAATATAGTGCAGTATATATCATCCTAACTAGCGCTATGTTCTTGTGGGCAGACGTATCATTTGTAGTGATGAGTAAAATTGGTCTAGTTCTTGCGAAAAAGTAAGACTAAAGTCTAGGACTAAAACGAAGGCCTATTATGCGAGACTAAACGAAAAATTAAAAGCTTCGTTGAAATTATGTGTTAAAATATTTATATACGAAATATTTAATGTTATGAGACTGAATATGCAAGACCAAAACCAGGACAGAAGATTGTCCAAGTCTTGGTCCTGTTTTCGCTTTGCTCATCACTAATCACCATCATTCACTGACCGTTTTGTTAGATAAAAAAAAAAATGAGACAACAAAATGCTCAATATTATTTTTATGTATACTATATTTGTATAAATTACATAAAGTCTCAGAAAGTTTATAATGTATGTAATATATATTAGTTCTTTGTGGGCATGTGGGCGCTATCTGGCTACGTGATCTTGGTGTCATCATCATCATTTCAACCGATGGACGTCCACTGCTGGACACAGGTCTCTTGTAAAGTGCTCCACAAAACACGATCTAGGTCTTGGCCTGGTGATAAATAATGTAAAAAATATTATATAGAAAATACTGTGCATTTCCGGTAGAGAACCTTTCAAAGTATTGCATGGATTTCAATTTAAACTATTGATTTTATATATTATAATAGATAAATCAATTATTTGATATGTTTATAATATTTGGTTAACGCATAAGCGGCTCGTTGGTCTAGGGGTATGATTTTCGCTTAGGGTGCGAGAGGTCCCGGGTTCAAATCCCGGACGAGCCCAATCTTTTTTTCAACGTGCTATAAATATTATACACTATAAAGTTCTTTTATATGATGACTCTACTTTTTTTGTGAATCCTAGACCTATTGTTTTAAATGAACTAACGTGGCTTCCTGTTTCATTTCTAAGCAAAAGTAAATAGATGTAATTTTATAAATATATATATATATATATATGTTTGATCAATATGTGTTGTAAATTTAATACATCTGGAGTAAAGGTTATTTAAAATTATATGTAGTAAGTTAAGCTAATATCGTAATTAATTTTAGACTACATAATTTATGATGAAGCTGTTTTGGAAGGATAACGTTATTGTTCGAAATACAGAATAGTTATCAATATGGCTAAATGTGCCATAGTCAAATATATTGTTTTATTCATATATACTAGCTCTTCCTTGCCCGCTTTTATGGGAGAAATATAGAATTAGACTTGAAATTTTACCGAAATATTCCTCGAGAGCAATCGCAATTGTAAATGATTTTCTATAGAAACCTTTACTATAGCAATCGCATTAATAATACCAATTAAAAGGGATTATAAAAGTTAATTACAAATAAAATGATGAAGGACTTATGAACTTCAAAAATAAGTGTCCTGTAATCATCCGGAAATCATTTCGCGTCTAATGATCATGTTCCTATGATGATACGTACAATAGTTTTCACGTGATTGATGAACAAAGAAAACCGACGATTTCTTACAAGTTTAAGAAGAATAAATAAACAAAAACATTAAATACGCCGACGACGGGGGAGCTGACTTTGCAACTAGTCTCCAGCGCCTCTATAGTTCCGGTGCAGCGTCGAGCGGTGCTCTATCGCTGACTTTTACTTCACAAAAACAAAAAAGAAAGGGGCCACATTTTGCTGACAACATAACCTCATAACCCACTTTTAGAAAACAACGTTTCATAACATCTTAATTATCTTCCTCGTAAATGTTTTCGTTTGTCATAGATTAAAGTCTCAATATATAGAAAGATTTTTACCTGTGGTAAGGTCTATGTTTTTTCTTTACTCGTTCACCTGCGTATGTTGGGTCAGGGCCTTTATTACAGATTCACTTAACATCTATACTTATTCTCTATATAATGTTTATTCCTCATACTCTCATTTCGTCCTTTCTTTTCTATCATCCCATACTTTATCTCTCCAGGTTAGGCCTTTGTTACCGGAGACTGTCTAAACAGGTACCACCCAGCACCTATTTCTGTCCCTAAACAGTAGTGTGTAAACTGTGTAGCTAGTGAAATTACTGGGGTAACAAAATTAAAACATCTTATGTCTCAAGGCGATGAAGTCAATGTGATGCTGTGTATAACACCCTAACAAACGCCACGTTGTATAGTCAGGCGTATAACACACCATTGGATGAACATCTCGCTAGCTCTTCGCTTCGTGGAAAAAAAAACATATTAAACCTCATCGAGTTTAATGTGTTTCGGTTTGTATTATAACTAGTGCAGTTGTTTTAACAAACATTAAATTTTATTGCAGTTAAATAGTTTAGAAGTTGCGCTGGACATTGCATATTCATTGTTGGTAATGGCTTCGATTCCTACGGGCAACTTGAGGATAATGACAGAGAGAACTAGTTATGTCCTCCATTACATTAACTTAGTAATACCGTTTAGAAGTAAACTCTACAGATATCTCTCTAATCGTAATATTAACACATAAACATCTTTCACATTAAGGTTAGGCATTTTTTACAGTTTGATCATATTAATGTTAAAGTTATCAGCGTTTGCTACAGGTACATGTTTCTAAAACAAATTTATCATAGAATTAATCTTTTATATTTCCTAAGAATAATTATAAAGAAAAGCTATCTAATAACTAACTACAATTTTGAACTTGTACCAAAATTTTGTTTGTATGCGTTACTGTTGATATTTTCAATATTTGTATTATTTATGGTAGTATTAATACGAAAGGAGACGATGGCAAGCGATGTAATAATTTATTTGTATCCACATACATGTTTAATGAAACTAAATTTTAAGGGTAACATCTGGAAATATTCGTTATATTAAATGTATAAAATTTGCGTAAATATAACAAATCCTCAAACTTATGATGTTAAACGTTTAGCATTCAGAGGCTACACCTTTTATAAAAACGTTTAAATATTGTAGTGACATTTCACAAGTCCGTAATGAAGTAACCACACAAGTCAAGCCATTCAAACTTGTTGGGCTGAGTATATTGTTTCAAGTTTCGCTGGAGTTGTGTTTAAAGCTGTTGTTTGCCGACTGAACTGTAAAGCGGATATTGAAATTTCATGCTGGTCGCTGTGTAGAGAATTAGGTACAGTTATACAAACGATTTATGGATATTATAATAATAATTATCAAAACTCTTAAACTGCTCTTAAGAGAGTGAATCCATATGTTGATAAGTCTGTAGTTTTAAAATGCCGTCTTTATTTATGCTATGAAGTGACGTGATGAACATGAATTTCACCAAGTTATATGCTTGCCCATAACAACGTGGCGCTAATTAGGATGATATACACTCTACCATATTGTGTTCCTCATTATCTATTACCCCGATAATTTCACTAGTTACAACGCCATTCAATTTGTAATATAGTAATATTTGCATACTACTGTTTGGTGGCAGAAATAGGAGCTGCGATGATACTTATCTAGATAGTCCCCGGCCACAGAGACTACCAGTGTTACGTTTTTGTGTTGCTTTATACTTACAGGTTAAAACCTTAGCCTACTAAGGTATAAAGTAATACGGAAACCTAGCATTATCCAGATATTGTGGTATTGTTTTTTTTTATTTGATATCATTTAATAAACTGATAAGAGAACACAAGTTGTAGTTAGAGAGTATGTTAATTCAGTGTCCGTTCACACGGCTCGTTGGTCTAGGGGTATGATTTTCGCTTAGGGTGCGAGAGGTCCCGGGTTCAAATCCCGGACGAGCCCAATCTCTTTTTTGTTTCGCTCTTAAAATATATTGTTCTAGTTAAATTATTATGAGTGGCTGAGATCCTCATGCGTACAGAGACCAATGTGTCTCTTCTACTCATGTATATAACATATATCGTATCATTTTATTAATAAAATGATATGAGATATGTATTTGTATAATTTGATATTCGTTTGTTAAGAAATCTCGCAATATGTACATGCATAAAGCAATTTGTTGTATCAAGGAGAGTGTTCACTGTGAAATTGAACGAAGTCCGAGGGAGTGGCTCTCACGGACTTCGTTAAATTTCACAGTGAAGACGGTCTCTGTCGAACGTAATGTGTGCCGACGAGTTGGCACCAAATTGTGCAAGCTTTAGCTTGTCATGCAATAACGGAGCTAATTTATACATTACTAGCTTGACCTGGCAGGTATTGTGAAGGCAGTGTATTTTACCTTAACGTACATGGTCTGGAAATTGTTTAAATAGTAAAGAAGTTTAAGCGTTGTAGAGCCATTTCATAGCATGTTATTAGAAAGTGAATAACACTATAATACTTGATATTTGCTGTCTATGTGGATACTACCATAGCTTATATTTCTGTAGCCATGGAATGCAAACATTATTATGTTCTGGTTTGAATGGCGCTGTACTGTAATACTCTATTTTATGATATTATTAATTACATTGCTTTTTATTTACTGTATTATCCATTAGCTTTGATGTTTTATCATTGCAATATATTACAATATACCAAGTACACTACAAGCACGTCTACTCATAGTGTTATTTTTTATTCGTTCTAATAACCTTTATATCTATTTTTTTATAAGAAGAAATCGTATATCTTATCGCCTTATTACCTATTAAATCAGATAATTGACAAGAATTTAGAACAAAATCTTCTTCAATTTTATTTCAGAAACATATAAGTCAGTGTTCTATTATTATCGAGATCTCGTCATTGTTTTTACATTCATACTTTGTGAGGTACCTTGGGAATCTATAATATCCTGTGAGCATCCGTATAAGTGTGGAACACAACTACAAATTTCTTATCAGACACACCTTTATCACATTTGGAAAGTACTTTCTATTTACGGTTGCTGTTTATCTGCCTTGTAGAGTCCATTGTATTCGTCACGCGACGCCAGTCTAGTTTCATATGTATGTAGACAAATTATATATTCAAGCAGTAGTCACTTAAATAGTTCTAGTCTGATATCTTTGTTTATATGGAATATTTTTTGTAGAGTAAAATAATTTATTAAACATTATATTTATATATCAGATATTATTAGTATAATTAAATCAAATAATCAATCGGCTCGTTGGTCTAGGGGTATGATTCTCGCTTTGGGTGCGAGAGGTCCCGGGTTCAAATCCCGGACGAGCCCAATTTTTTTTAATCGTTTTTGAAGCTAATGTATCAGTCACATATATTAATTTTATATTTTTTTTATACATAATTCTTATATAGAATGATAACATACATATATGTGTGTATGTATGAATATATTTTCATGCATTACTTCTTGTCGAACAGAT
This sequence comes from Troides aeacus, assembly GCA_033220335.2. NCBI lineage: Eukaryota > Metazoa > Arthropoda > Insecta > Lepidoptera > Papilionidae > Troides > Troides aeacus. The sequence goes on from CM067270.1 coordinate 4,985,700, forward strand.
TAAATAACACATTATAGCGATCAAATACTTTTATGTCACAGATTTGATAAATATAAAAACTTGTTATAAAAAATCTAAACATGTTTATAATTCATTCTTATTTGCAAGATACCCCACTGCTGGACATAGGCTGTTCAAGAACTGCGCAACAATCGGTTGTGGGTTGGTCTTATCTAACTGAATACATCCTCACAAATGTGTAACTAAGTCAGCATAATAAAATTCTGAATCACAAATTAAATATTCCGTTAGCATTGGTAACGACTAGTAAAGCCGTGCTTTGTGCTTGACGTGGCGTTTCCGGTAATCTGTATAACGTCCATCGTGAAGGTGGCACGGTAATGTGACGCGGCATGCAGCATCAATAATTGTGGACATCACACGTAGGGTCACCAACTGCAGTATCGATTTGGTCTATGAACGAATTATATAGTAAATTGGGTGGATAGTATAAGAAAATTAGTACAATAATAAAATTCTTATCCCTATTTCACACAAGTTGTATGATTTTGTATAGTTTTATTTATTATTTAGTCAGATAATTAAACTTTAAATGTTTATATACAAACTGTGCCTATTTTTAATATTTTGTCTTATTTTTCCACAGAAGTGTCCTCTAAAGCTTTCCATGCATTCCTCTCCTTGGCTTTCTGAATCAATTCTGAGCTAGCAACTTTCTTCATATCGTCGCCTCACTGTCTACTCCGTCTCTCTTTTGTTCCTTTTACTATCTCTCGTTTATCACACTATTATTATTTTTGTCCATTTTCTCTAGTTTCTCGTATTATCTACTCTGTCTATCGCTATTATGTATGTTTATAAACCTTCAATTTGTCTCATCTTTAAACACCTATTACACTTTTCTTCATATTCTCTTCCCACAGTACTATTTCATTTAAGACGTTAATAATGATAATTATTGTAAAGGATCATAACTCTGTCTATCTTTAATATATTTTTACGTAAAGATTATAAATAGAAACATTTCTTCTAATTAATCGTTTGTATGCATAGGTACGAACACTTTAACTTTGTAATTTTGATTGATTTTTAAAAGAATGCGACAACATTTTCTGTTTTATCTCTAGCCCCTTATTATATGTGGAAAGAAGAACCTATTACAATATTTCGACATATACTATTAATCAGTTTATTTCACTATAGCAGGCAATTCGCACACGCGTTCACGACCCACAACAATCCGTCAACGTCCAAAATAAAGCTTGTTAATGATTTCCAAAAGCCCCGTCGAATTGTGTCCGGGCAACTTGCATTATTCATGGAAACGTCTATAAATAACTTGCTCAATTTTCAATACCTAAAAATTCAATTATTGTTTTACAAAACTGCAGGGTAAGTTATATTTTTACTATATACCCGAGGTGGCCAAGCGACGCGAATAGTTTAAGTGATGGAAAGTGGAACGTTTAAAGAGGAATCCACTATTTTCTGTAATATTTACATCGATGATTGATGGGTTTTATGGAAAGGAAACTTGGTGATGGACGGAAGTTTTAATATTTATACTTTACTGCCTTTTCGCTAAAGTCGGCTCTCCTAAAAAGAATGCGGTACGAAACTCTGACAGGATTCTTTTCTTAACATAATATCAGTTATTACATTTTTTAGAATATTTACAATATCACAGAGTTATATCGTAGACGGGTTATACCACTAAAGGTAATTTTCTAACTATGAACTCTTAACTGTTAACTGATTGATATTCAAATTGAGTATTTTACACATCGAAGCTATAGACATAAATTCCTAATTTTTGACTCCGCGAGACACGGTCTCTTCGGTTAGAGAAAGACTGGCGATTAAAAAGCTTGCAAGAGGAACACGTGGTAAAACAGTGCTGACATTTATTTAAAATGTTGCCAACTTAAGCAGTTTCCCCTTTAGTTACAAATGCTCATAACTAATATCCATTGTGAAGGATTACTTGTATTTTTATGTACAGCGTCATTTATTAACTGATTATGAACTCTATATCCATACAAACAATCCGTCGCACTGTTATAATTAATTTGTTCAATTGATCAAATTAGTGTATAATTTGATTCAAATCTTTAACAATAAATTAGTCACTTGTTTAGTTGCTATTAATTACTCAGTATTTTTAGTTAGTTATCGCGTAAATACATTTTGAAAACAATCGTAACTTATTAAATGTAAATGTAGTTCGATGCAACTCTAAACAATGATGAAAATATTTGTTTTGAGAAAATGTGGAAAAGTTTACAACATGAAGTATTGTTTCTATTAAGTAGCGGTGTTATCTTGATTTAATTGTTGAGCTTTGAGCAAATTCAATATATAAGCTATAATTAATATCAGTACTAATTAGAAAGTTTAGTAATTTTAAATTGGTTAAGGAGAAAGGTAATGCTCAAAATTCTAACATGACATCCAAGATCGTTAATATAGTAATTAAGAAAAGAATACAAGATATTTTTTGATTTGAACACAAACTATCATATTTTAGATAAGCAATAGTTTGATGAAACTTACATAGTTTAATTAATTATTAATCTTGTAGTTTAAAGGTTAGCTGGTACAGACCAAGAAATACGAGGGTGGCAAAGAAAGTACACTTAATTTAACTGTAGATTCGTGTTATACCAGACGAGATACTACAAATGTTGATAATGTTTTAAATTTACAATACAGCTTACAGTTAAATATTCTTTTTATATACACAGAAGCGAAACCTGTTAGAGATTTAGTGCTCGAGCTTCCGCGTTAACAAACCAAGTCGTTTCATTACATATTTAAAGAAATTTGATTTTAAAATCAATGAAATTCAACAATTAATACTTTATAGAAATTTTTAGATAACATGAAAATCAAATGATATTAAAACCTTTTTATTAGATACAACAGGATGTGGCAGAAGGTTCTTAGCACGTTGGGCTCTTCACCTTGAGACGGAAGGTGGATCATAAACCTAGTAAAAGGTACTTTTTCCTTTATGACTTAATAATCGTAAAGGAAAAGGTATTCACAGTGATTTGTAATATTTATTATACTTTAATGTTTACATCAACAAACCCACATTTAGTCTTGGTTGATATAAGCACTTGATTTTTTTCTCGTGATACAAAACTGTCCCAGCTGTTCGAGTATTAAATGGTCTTTTTTATTTTCAACTTTTATACATGCATCATCATGTTTATCTTCTTCATAAGAAGAAGAAGATTATGTTTATAAATGTATAGTGAAATTGTTTAATGTGACATGTAAGTATATTAAATTTTAAAGGTATCTCTAAATCTTTGTGAACGGAAAAAAAGTAACAGTTTAGAATTTAAAGAAGATGCTTTGTACTTGAAAAAGAGAAAGAAGGAAAAGAAAGAGAGCAGTGGTATATTCGGTTCGCTTTACGTACTATTCATAAGGAGTATTATTTCGATTCTTATGATCAAGAAAGTTCAGCTCAGTATATGTTCATTAAAGTTATAAAAATCTATATTAAGTAGTGTTACAATAAAATGTGATACAATAAATATTTGAAACTCCATGGTATATGGCTCGTTGGTCTAGGGGTATGATTTTCGCTTAGGGTGCGAGAGGTCCCGGGTTCAAATCCCGGACGAGCCCAATTTTTTATTGCTTTAAAATAAATATTTAAAGTTATTTATATAACTATATTTATTACTCCTGTTATTTGACCATTTTTACTAAGTTTTCGTTAAAATATTTAAGATTTCTATTGTCAATATAATGTATTATTATTAAGTAAATATACTTAATGATTATACTATTATATGTTTAAAGTAAAACATTACTGCTTTGTAGTGTCGTTTAGTCAGTAATTTAAACAGCTGAGCGCACTTCGAAACAACACAGTTTGCATATTACTACAGGGTGGTAGAAATAAATGCTGCGGTACCCTCGTTTTAACTTAGTCTCTGCGGAAAACATTTTTTATTATTTAAAGTTAATTAGTTTTAATTAACTTTATGCCATAGTAAAAACAGTTAATGAATGTTATGAATACAGTTAAGTTTTTTGATAAATAAATTGTATATAATTTTAAAAGAAAAACATAGTAACTATGAATAAAACGTTATAAAAACGATACTTATGCTTTTCATACTCGAAGCTTATTCGAGAGTGTCAATGAAAACAGGTTGAGAGATTTACTCGGAAATAAAAACGACAATTTTGCCTGTTATTTCCAGCACTAATGGCGGCTTCAGTTTTCCGTTTTCCGCATTGAAACTTTAACGGATGAGAGGCTATTCACGTAGTAACGTTTGTAATGAACCGCTTAATTATTGCCGGATTATATTAATTAAAAGTTTAAAAATAACTGGTAAGTTAAAGAATGAAGTATGTTATAAATGGCAAAACATCCATACAAAACTAAGGTTTGATCTAGAAAAAAGTTAATTGTTTGGGCTCGTCCGGGATTTGAACCCGGGACCTCTCGCACCCAAAGCGAGAATCATACCCCTAGACCAACGAGCCGATTGATCTATAGTAACAAAAGTAACGATTTATCGTTAATGTAACATAAGCACTATAAAATAGAAAGTAACGATTTAGTATTATTCATAATGTCACTATTTTTTTGACGTAAGAGATGTCTTAGGATATCCCCACCGCCACCCAGTCTATGTAAGTTACACAACTACATATATTATATTATTGTAGGCGTTTTAGTTTTTTTTACTATTCTTGTCTTTATCGTTCTAAATTCTTGTAAATGCTTTAATGGAGCAATAATACGTCGTATAATAATACGTTGGAGTTCCTCATTAATTACTAAGCGGATTGGTGAAGTACAAATACGAGATGTTATCGTACTTGACGTAGAGTAGCAAGGTTCTTGAAGGATTGCGACCTTACCTGGAACCTGCTTAGGCGTAATGCAGAGAAATCTTGGTGTGTTTGTAGAAGGTCCCAGAGTTATTTAGGATTAGTACTAGAGGTTTTACCTTGAGTACTAATCCTAAATAATCTGGTTTTCTCTCTTCCAGAAATAAGGAATCTTTTGTAGATTTCACCGACGAAAAAAAGTTCTGCCATTGGTGTGAATTAAGCACCTAAAGTACATCTACTTCTGTAACTTAATCTAAGTAAAATAAATAAAAACCGTTCCATATATCCTTTGTTTTTTCTTCCAGATCCTTTAAGACTCGCCTCCATCCCCCGAAAAAGAACAAACAAAATTTTTGCTTTGCATGCTGATACTATAACTTTTTACTGAGTTATTATCACCACGGTTCAGTGTGGTCAATTCCTTACGATCAATGACATTGATCATAAGGATCATAGGACACATTGATTCAATGTGTACTATGATAACTGTTAATGTATAATAAATTTAGCAGCGCCGGAAAGAAGTGTAAATAATGTTGTGTGAGTTTTTTTTGTGTCTGTAAGTAAATAACAAAGTTGGCAATATAAGTTGTCTTTGCTCTTTTATAGTTCCGGAGCTGAAGAAGGCGGAAATCTATTGCTGGCAGTTACTGCGTATAGACGGAAGATTTTTTTTATAGTCGCCATTTTGTTTCCGCGATTGTACATTTATTTTCAACATTACATTAAAATTCTTGAGTTTATTTAGTTTTTAATATGTAGTAAAAATCTTTACAAATGAAACAATAAAGTTGTGTAACAGAAAAAAATACTTTCATGTTTGATACTAATTGTTCACTTCTATAAAGAAAGAATAATTAAATTAAAATGCAATTAAAAATATAGATAATATATCATAAATTTTATAATAAAATACAACCTTTTTAATCTATATTCTTGTTATGAGCGGGCTGGAAGCCACAGCGGCTCTTACAGCTCATCTGACACTGGGCTCGTGGACCCGGATCCACGGCCTGAACCTTTTTAATATTACCCTTACTGGTACTAAAGCTTGACAGAAGAAAGTCGTAAGGCTATTTGTTGACCATGTAAGCCAAGTGCGAGATGGGGGATGAACTTCATAATATGTAATCAATACAAAATATTTATAAAAACCGTTTTCTATCGACAACAGTAATTTTATAAATATTAAAGTAAACAAATTGATATAATTGGACATTATATCATTTTTGGTTTCAGCATTACATCCAACTTTATAACTTAAGTGGGTACAGAAGATTAGATATTAACAAAGGAAATCTATTATGAACCTAAACTTGGATGTTCTTATTTGCAATTAATATGCAAATACGAGCACAAACTATGCGGTAATTAAACTTTGAAGCAACTCGAGGAGTCCTCTTGTACACTTTACAGAAGCCATGTCGCTAGTAACAAGTAATAATCGCGAAATTTGATTATACATAGGAAGACTTCAGGAAGCCAGGCTATGATCGAGCATCTAACAGGGGGAGGTTAATAAGTGTAATTGATTTTTTTTGTTGGGGAGGTTATACATCAAAATTGTATATTATATTTTAATTTATTCGATTTGATGAAGTGAACAGGATGTTAGCTTACTGCTCAACTATACTATATCTCGTTGCTCTAAAAATTACTTTTGGTGACAGTGCCTTTCATAACGGAATAGTGATGATTTACACCAGGTTATACCTTCCCAGTCAGTCTACAACAACATAGTCATCGCTATTGAAGTATGATCTAGAAGACCGTGTAAATTTCTTGTGAAACTGTGTGATTTCCATGTTTATTTCGTTCTTGAAAAAATTTTTTTGGCGGTATTGGTAAGTTAATACAATCCATTAGATACGAATATGGCATATTAATATAAATCACTTTTTATTCAGAATATGTTAACTTCTCTTCAGTTTACTTTTTTCCAGTTACGTTTTAACATATTTTTTTAATTGTTTAAGGTTAGAAATAACATTAAGTAACTGTAGTAAAACAAATCTTCATTATTCTGTTATAACTTGTTAATGATAACCGAAAACAGAACCAAATAACACTCATGATGTATACTTTCATAATTCTGTAATCGTTTGTACAGATGTTACAAAATGGCCATTTATCAACAGAACAAATAAACTGGTACGTTCAGGTTCTTTGTTTTATAATAATTAAACATTTATAATATGGAAATATTGTATTTTCTACATTTCGTTTGCATTGCTTATTTATGAAGAACGTCTAGGTACCTACCTATCTATGGTACTGACTATCGTAGCTCTTATTTTTGTCGCCGGACGGTAGTGTGCAAACATTTCTGAGTTCCGTTTCGAAGGCCGCTGTAGTTAATAAAATTACTGAGGTAGCGACACACAAAACCTTATATTTCAAGGTGGTGAGAATAACGTGGTTCTGTGTATAACATCCTAACTAACGCCACGTTGTTAAGAGCAGGCGTATCCCTTCGTGTGAACGTCTCGCTCATCTTGTCCTTTCTTAGAATAAAAAAAAAAATATGGTACGTTTTTCTTACACATACCTGATGATGACAAGTGATATACCTATCCATAATGAACGTTGCGAGTTACCCTTATAATTTTATCAGCTACAATGCCTTTACAAATCACAGCATAGTAATGTTTGACCACAGAAATATACTTTGTAATAGTGTTCAGACGCCTTCTACCAAAAAATTCTTATGAGTATTGTTTTGCTGTTTCCTTATTTATTTAGAAACTATATTTTGATACAAAAAGTCTGCCTATAAAATAACAATTTCTTTATACTACAGTGGCCTATAATAATATTTGTCTCTAAAGAGGGAATACTAGAGTTCGTAATACGAACAGCTTTGATGTTCATATGATATGAAAAGACGAAGTACTTTAGAAAGTAATAAGAATATAAAGAGAAGAGCTAGATGATAGCTAGAAGGCTTTACAAAAGTGTTTCGAACTGTCTCTTATTTCAACGCTATATTTCCTATGAGAATAAGAATATTAGATGTCTCGTGTTAAAAATAATTGCACAGCATTTCCGCTTTAGATTGTCAGCTCTGTTAATGAAAAATACTAGGAGAGCTCGAGAGGTTATAAAAACAATAATAACAGAAAAATTCTTGTTTTATGGTTATCATCGTCATCAGCCGATAGACGTTTACTACTGGATATAAGCTTCCCCCAAAAGATTCCCTCATCGATCGTATAGAGATTCATATGGGTGATATGGGTAAAGAAATATGTATTCGTTTACAAGAAAAATATATTTAATTTCTAGTCAAAATAAGCTAGCTTACCTTCTAGACAAGTCTTTATAAGAAAGCATGTAAATTATCTATGAGTTGATTACATTAAGTACTTTGGAAGACTGTCAGTGTCTATGGCAGATAGTAGGATCTAAACTAACATCCATACTAACTATCAATAGTTTGCATATAACACGATTATTCAAAATATCTCGCTGGCCTAATGGTTAGAGCGTGCGGCTTTCATTCCGAAGGTCGCGGGTTGGAATTTCGGCATGTACCGATAACTTAATATTTAAGTTATGTACATTTGTAAACTTTAGTCACAATACCGAATTAGCAACGGTGAAGGAAAACATCGTGGGGAAACCCGCACACTGAAATCATCTTTGTGTGCGTGTGGTGGCCCCAATAAAGTGGCAACAGGCTCGCCCCCTGTTACATGGGACCTAATCTGACCACATCTGACGAAAAGTGGGTGTTTATTTCCCTCTGCCTACCCCTACTGGGAAAAAGGCGTGATGATATAAAAAAAAATAGAAGGGCTCGTCCGGGATTTGAACCCGGGACCTCTCGCACCCAAAGCGAATATCATACCCCTAGACCAACGAGCCGATACAAAAACTTGTTATTTTATTAACATGTTCGCGAAATATAACTTAAGCAGTTATTTTAACAGCTTGGAGGTAAACAGTTAGATTATGATATTAGTTGTTTTAACATGAACAAAAAAAAAAACATTTAAAAGCTTTTTAAGAATGTCAGAAAGACTTACTTTTCCGTTTTTAATGTTTTATAAACCTTAAATGGTGAGTATTTCCACATTTTAATCCTTCCATCATCCGGCATTAAGCAAATATGGACTTGTCTGTGGATAGAACTTGACTCTAAGCTTTATCATTACTATTTAGACAATTGCGTACAAAATTAATAAGAACTACTTGTCTCTGGTAGTAATGTGTGATTTTATTGTTAATATGTATCGGCTCGTTGGTCTAGGGGTATGATTTTCGCTTTGGGTGCGAGAGGTCCCGGGTTCAAATCCCGGACGAGCCCAGATAATTTTTTGTAAAAAGTTACGACAATTTATTCGAACAATAGTAATAAGTCTTTACATACACAAATGTCAGATGTTCAGGATGTATTGACGTAACAAAAAAGATCCTCATACGAATTAATTAATAATGTGGGATGTCGTTAATATCTTTCATGATAATACATAAGTACGCAAGCAATGAGTAAGATTAGCTAACTTATTGCTTTTTACGACAGGAAGCGGATAGATGTCCTTGATTCGTGTTTCTATAGGAGAAAGCTTCGAGTTCCGACTGTGGTAACACTTAGTGGGCTTATATATAATTAATTACTAAAATATCATTATAATTAATAATGTCCACATTTAATACGTCTGCAGGAAAACCGTACGTACAGCTGTCTGACTGTTGCAACATTTCACTCGTCTCCGGAAACCGCGTTTCGCTAAATTGCTTTTTAAAGTTGCTCCAGATGAAGTTTTAACTGAATTCACTAACTTGGAGCAAACCGTCCGGTTTTTTTTTCTATTCTACAACGATATTGCTCTTTAAAATATTCATTAAAATCTATTTACAATATATATATGTAATAAACATTAAAAACGTTAGTTCACACGTTACACAAAACGTTTTAGTAAATATGGAAATTGTTCGATTTTACAGCATCCGGGTTGATCTATGTATGTGTCGGTGTAGGACGGTGGATTAATCGATACGCTACATACCATAGCACAAAGAGAAGACGAAGGATAGCGAAATTATACAGAAACTCAGTTTATCTCATTCTCTCAAAGCCTAAACCATATTTATATATACATTTGTAGTTGTCTCTTTTTCGTTACACATTTTCGTTTCATGAAAACCAATTGACACAGTTCCAAAGGAAGTTTAATTTGAAGAATATAACCTGCAATTACGCTACTATTAATCCGCGCTGCTACTATAACATAAAGTTGATCACCACCACTATCAGCTCATAGACGTCCATTGCTGGACATAGGTCTCCCCTAAAAATTCCCACATCGATCGGTCCTGTTCCGCCTGCATCGCCGGGCACCGGGGGCCGTCGTTTATAAGGTTTAATATGGGGGCATTTGGGTCACTTCCCGCCAAGGTACCCTAATGCGGGTTGGTGGGAGCTAGAGTCTCGTTTGTTGATTAGGAGGGTGCACCGCGAGCAGGTGATTTTGGCTTGGGTCCCGTGAGTTGTTGTGCGGGACCCTTACACCCCTATAGTTGATCACTTACCTTGAAATATGTAGGGATCAGGTTCGATTCCCAAGTTACGTAGTGCTTGGATTTTTTAGAGCTGTCTATTACCATCTACCTACCACACTATTGTAAATCTGCCATTACAAAAGCATTGCTATAATAAACATTTAGAGTACTCTGAACGAGAACTCTTCTCCACTTTTAATCTCATTGTTAAAAAAATTGTCTTTTAAAGTCTGTATAGTCACTATTAATTTATTATAACTGTCTGTACCGCCTTAATGTATTGCGACTTATAAATTCGTAATTAATATTAGCATCTATATGGGTTTTATTATGTTCCTGTGTTACTGTGTCGTGTCAACAAAATATCATCTCTTTTCAAGAATTGATTGATGGGGACGGTTTCCGTTAATTACTACTTTATTGCCGTTTAATATCCGGCTATCAATTATATAGAAATAGGAGACGGTTCTTTAATAAGGAACCATAGTTAAATACAACAGATTCTTTAATTCTCTTATATCTATTGGAGACTTGTTATTTCGTAGATTGGTATGAATTAAACGATTATTATTACTGAGACAATAAAGTATTATAGAAAAATTGTACTGTATAATAATTATAAATACTTAGAAAACCGTTATGACATTTTTATTTGTGTTATTAATGGACTGGCTCGTTGGTCTAGGGGTATGATTCTCGCTTCGGGTGCGAGAGGTCCCGGGTTCAAATCCCGGACGAGCCCAGACTGCATTTTTGTATGTAAACAGAAAAATATGATTATAAATAAAAACATTTGGTATACAGACAATGCATTTAATATAACAATCAATACTTTTAAGGTATTATCGATATTAGGTTAATCTATTTTGAGAATAGTAAAGACACAAAATATTTCATAATTTTGTAGTTTTAAGCTAGAAATTATTTATGTAGGGATCATAGCATCATCATAGCCTATAGACGTTCACTGTTGAACATAGACCTCGCCCAAAAATCTCCACATTTGTTCATAAGGGGAGATTTGGGCCATTTCCCACCACGCTATTGTTATGTAGGGATAAACCGATTTATTATTATAGTTAGAACTTTGTTTGAAATATTTAAAACAGGCAGTTTTACTTGGTAACATGATAAATTGATCGCTATTATCATTGCTTCTAACTATTTTAATTTACTCATCTCGATGATAATATATAATATATAGGGGTACAATGGGGCCTGCACAGTAACTCACAGGATCCAATCCAATCTCATCTGCTAGTGGTGCTCCCTGCTAATCAACAAACGAGGCTCTGGTTCTCACCAAACCGGATTAGGCTAGCGTGGTGGGAAATGGCCCAAGTACCCTATATGAACTCCTACAAAAAATGTCGTCTAGTGCCCGGTGATAGGGGAAGCGTAGGACCGATCGATGTGGGGATATTTGGGGGAGGCTTATGACCAGCAGTAGGTCTATCGGCTGATGATGATGATGATATTGTAGTTCATACTATAAGAAAAAAAATCTTCCCTCTTCAGTAACATCTCGACACATCAGTAATAAGGAAGAAAACTGGAAGCGGAATTTGCTTTCCTGTAAAGAGACATTCAATTACAGACCTCGGCATCGCGGCGGATCGTTTCAGGATTTACGAGGATAAAAGAAGACTATTACGACGATGTGTTGCTTGAAATTAATTATTATTAATGCTTATTATAACAATTATAATAAAAGTGATTTTTCTATTAATAACCATTAAAAATATTTTGTATCCTTGTGTCATGGAAGTATAAAAATTATATTACGGGCTCGTCCGGGATTTGAACCCGGGACCTCTCGCACCCAAAGCGAGAATCATACCCCTAGACCAACGAGCCGTCAACGCTTCGTTTTAATTTAATTGATTAATTTTTAATTTGAAAATTTTGACATAGTTTTTAATTAGTTATAAACACAGTTATATTTAACTCTATTGTGACAACGAGATGTATTATATGTATAGAATTTCATACTAATGGTTTAAACTGCACACTTGCATTTTAACTTTTAGTCATGACATTTATACAATTTTTATATGTTTTTTTTATTTAATTAAGCGACAAAACTAGCGGGACGTTCATCTGTTGATGAGTGATGCGCCTGCCCTTAACAACTTGGTGGTAGTTAGGATCACAAACATAACGTTTAGACTCGCTACCTCAGTAATTTCACTCACTGAAAGCACCTTTCAAACCGGAATATAGAGCTGCGGTGGTACTTACCTAGACGGTGTCCAGCAATAGAGACCTATCAGCAGTTTAAAAAGTATATACATTTAGGTATGTATTGTATATGTATATAAGATGACAATGGTGTTAAGACGCGCCCTAAGTATTTCGAGAATTTTTGTTATAGAATATAGAATTAATGAATTATGTAAATACTTAAAGAACGGAAAATATACTTTATTATTGAAACACTTTCATCGTCAGAAGAATCATCATCTTCGCTTGTTTGAAAGCATCGTTGTAATGTATTCCTTTTGAGGAGATAATTTATACAAAATGTATAATAAACAAATAAAGTGAGTTATATATTCGATGTAATTCAGTCTTAAATACATATATATCTGTTTATATATATAATTTATAGTTTATTTCTAACTAGATAGGTAATTATCTTAAAGCAGCTTCTCCGAACGTTTACAGAATCTTTGTACACAAGTATTGTATTTCAGCGGCTAATTGGACTTGCGAAGAGACGGAGAGTATCTCTTTTAACATAACATTTGAGTTTGTACACTCACACATGAGTCAATCATACACACACAGACACAATTAAAAAATAATTAGTTATTTATTTTCTATTGTCTTGTATAGAAAGCAATAGTGGGAAGTTCTTAATATATTATATCTACCTAAAAAGAAACCGGTTCATGTTGCAATTTATTTTCTTTGATTTTTACTCTTAATTCCTCATCATTCCCCATTTCTTCTAACATTATTTTGTCTAGTTTCAAATAACGAATTATTATAGTATATATAGTTCTATATATATTATATATAGAACTATATATATATTTATATGTTTTAGACAGAGAAAATGAAGTAATTTCATATATACATAGCATAAATATATTTTAAGTCAGTTGACAACTACTAAGGTGACGCGACTCTGTGGAGCAATGGTTAACTAGTGGCCATGTAATAGGGTTGTCACTACTTCGATTCTAGAGTATGGTTGTCGTTATAGTGGTGGTATTGTATTTACTAAACCACTAGGCTTATTCCCACAAGCATATATTAAATTTTGCGTCACTACAATACAGAAAGTGTGTCTTGGACACATTTCACTTTCTGTAGTCTAATTAGGTAATGATGCTTGTTAGTCATTTTTACTTAGCAGCGGATACTAAACTTGCAGGCCCGGGGTCCCCAGTCTAATAACATTTCACTGAAGTGTATATATAAGTTAAAAGAAGTCCTTGTAGTGCTTATAGTATATATTGCACTTAAGTGTAACTAACATTTAAAATAACAGAAGTTACATAACAATAGATGTAAAAGACAATTCAATATGTTATTGAAATCTTTAATTTTTTTTACTATGTTCAGGACGCAGTATATTAATGGCTCTTCAAGGGTTTACTGTATAAGTTACTTGTACAACGTTCACCACAGTTACGTGACCACACTATTACTTTATACTAGAGATAAACGTCATAGTGCTAACAACGTGGAAAGGCTTTTTCTACAAATAAAGATTTCTTACCAATAACATAATTATAATTTAAGTTTAATTTTTCCTATTACTGAAAATACTAATATAGTAAAACATCAAAGAAGAGAACTAGATGGAAGAATAATATAGCCATGGCAGATTAAGAAGACATATCTTTAAATAACTAGTACATATATCACAGTTCCTGTTAAAATATTGATCTTTTCTAAATATTATGTTATTGTTTTAGATATAAACATGTGCAGATATTATACAGATATTTACACCGGCTCGTTGGTCTAGGGGTATGATTCTCGCTTTGGGTGCGAGAGGTCCCGGGTTCAAATCCCGGACGAGCCCCGTTCTCTTTTGCTAGAACACTTGCAGTTTCTCTTACATTAAAGTCACGTGAAGGCTTCGATAATGGAAATTAAGGGCATTTATATATAAATGTATTAACGTATTCATATGTAAGAGTTTCATTTGTATATTTACATGTTATAATAATTTTTATCTTAATTGATAATTTATGTATACTATATATTTCAGCTCCAAAAGAGTTTTGTTCTAGGAAACGTTTATTAAATTTTAGTCAAACTACAAAACAAAGTGACCATCGGGACGTTGACCTGATGGTAAACGATACGACTGGTCATAACAATATGGTGCTAGTTATAATGGTATATCATCGAGGTCGTGGCCTTGAGGCATACGATGTTGAATCTCATTACCCCAGTTATTGTACTAGCTACAGCGCCGTACAAAAGAAACATATCAAGGTTTGCACAGTTCGAAGTTTGCGGTAATGTTTTTGCTTAATTAGTTATATTTAATTTAATTTTTTTTTAACAGTTTAGTTGCTCATAAGGCATGCATTGATGTTACGATAAGTGATATAGTATGTATTCTACTTTCACTTTTTTAGTAACGGTATCTGTCCGGGTCAGTATCATCACCAAACCAGTTCTGTATAGAACAAACGTCACCATTCCTTTTATATCTGAATATCTTGTTTTGATCAATACTTCAATAGCATTAAACAAAAGTCTTTTAGTTGATATCTATCGTGTTTTTAAGTTATTTACGATATTAATATTATCAAATACGATAAATTATATATAAAATATTGTTTTCTTGTTTGTGATTTACCCTGTATAGTTATATTATGCTATTCAATTGAGGAAACGTTAGCAATAAATGTAAAATGCTCCATTACTATATTTTGCATCATAAATTTTTAAAGTGTTTGTCTCCTATAAACAATAATAATTAAGTTGGCATAAATCATGAAAAGTTTTTTTTTTAATATAAAAAAATTGTTTGGGCTCGTCCGGGATTTGAACCCGGGACCTCTCGCACCCAAAGCGAGAATCATACCCCTAGACCAACGAGCCAGTTGAAAGCGGGATTAAATTGTTTGCCGTAAATCCTATAGTTAATAGTTTTTACTATACTTTTCACTTTATTTCAAAACTAGTTTTATTATAACAAAGATTTTGTTTTTTTTTTTTTTCTTTATTTATGTAACATCTTATAATATACTTATATTAGTGAAATACTATGTGGCTGTTGTTTTATAACAGTAAAGTTGGTACAAATCGACACAAAACCAACGTGAGATGTGTTCTGTTTTGAAAATCTTTAAAGTAATAAAGATTAAGGGGGAGTTAATCAATATTAATCAAACGACAAGATAGATCGATAGATCGTATAGTATATTCATTATTAACGTACAGTTGGAAAGCGATACGTATCGAAAATAAGTTGTGAGTAGTTTCCATTGAACACCAGAATTCCGATGTATTAATCACCTTGTTTAAAACAACAATCCATCTCTTTACAAAGAGATAGCTGAATGAAAGCACGCTGTAGCGCCTGAATAACGAATTCAGCGCCCAAATTGAACACTGGCGATGCTGAAATACCGTTTGCGGAATACGCTGGCTTAATCCTATACTGTGTCACTGTATACAGCGTGATGCTGCATTGTTACATACACGGATTGTTAAATCTAACGTCGTACACACCAGGTGCACACGCGAATAACTAAGCAAGAGATTCATGAACATGTATTAAATTGTATAGACATTTACTCTACGTTTGATTACTTAAACCTTAAGTACTTAACTTATTAATTACATATTTTAAAAGCAGTCTAAGTTCATTACAGAATTGTGTTTCAGAAGTTCGTAAAATAGATTCAAGCAACCGTACAGTTTCAAGTTAAAATCATAACTTATGTTTGTTCCCAGACGTGTTGCAGTAATTCCATCATTTCAGAACAGTTTCATCGTAGTTTCGTTTAGTTTTTAAATTGTACTATTAAGTTTTATTTTATTAACATACTAAAAAACACCATGAACATGAGTTCAGCATTAAAATCTGATATATATCTTCTTATAGTGTTGTATGTTTTAGTTTAAATGTTGTAATTCAAAGGTTATAATAAGTATTAAGCTCTTTTTGTATTTTCATAGGTTATAATAATTTTATATAGAAATTTTTTGTGAAATATAGAGATACACGAAATATTTGCGATATTTTAAAAAAGCTTTTGTTGAGCAAGATAAAACAACTTTTAGTATTATTATTCTCGTGAACTCCGTTCCCACTGGCCAGAAGTTCAATGATATCGTAAAAGCCGAAAAGGTTAACGGCACGTCATGATATAACAGCGTTAAGTATTATAAAAGTTAGGTGACGAGGTAAGTTACGGTGGAATAGATAAAATTAATTAATGTGCTCCACGTATGGTCAAGGTCCGTGCTTAAAGCCTTAATGAAGGCTCACTTCAGACATTGACGGATTGCTTCTGCTAAAGTTTCGATTGCAGCGACTGATCACGTTACAAACGTTCCGCTAATAAATTGTTTCTAGACACCATTATAAATTGAGTTTGTTACTTGAGAACATTAGTAGATCTATTGCTTTTATCACTTACAACTTCTTTTTTTTAATTACTAACATATATATATGTGATTACTTCTCTGGCGCAGCGACACAAATGTCTTCGCCTCTCATATAAGACGTATATATTTTAACTTTATTTGTTTTGCATCTTTTAAAAAATCTTGCTCAGAGCTATCATCCTGCATGATATCGGAAATGATAACAGAATTTCAAGGATCAGTTACCGTTACAATTTAATGGTTGATAATATAATTTTTAGTAATGATAATGACAAAGGTAAAAAATATGATACATCATGACCATACATCATATTACGCATAATATAAGTAAGAATAAAATAAAAACCCTACTCATTATGAAACGTGTATGTCCTCACATTATCCTTGCTATATCTCGCCTAACAAAATATATTTATAAACTCGTGATCGTAATGAAACTGAATGTAGTAGAAATGTAAATATTAGCATTCGTTAACCAAAGGTATACAAAGGAGTATGTTATAATTTATAATGCATATCAATTTATATAACTATAGCTATAATGCAATATATGGTGTATATACCACATTATCTACTGGTGAGTTATAACAGGGTTTGTACATACATAAGTTTGTTATTTGGTAATTGATTTATGCATTATCCTTCCTTATGTATATAACAGCCTATCAGTTAAATAGATTTGTTGTCAAAGTTCGTTCCTGTTGTTGTATGATTATATATTGTTAATCCTATCCAGCATTTCCCATCTTAAATTCAGTTGAATTCTATGTGAATACATGTTTATTTAATATAAACAGAATGGCGGCACATTTATCATTTGTGCAACTCCCAGCGCTTCGTGAGAATTAATTGAAATTGTTCTCATGAACTCCCCCAGGACACCATTTGTGGTGCCCGGTTATAGAATAAAAATCTTACTTAAGACAAGTTTCATGTAACTTATTAGAATAATGTCACTAACATATTTTCATTGTTTTTATAAACGAGATATTAAAATGGGAAGCGGACTAAAGTCATCGTTTTATATTAAATTCGCTTATATATGTATATTAAATGTTATATCATGATCATTATTTTATCTGATATTGATTATTGAATACGATGATACAAACTAGATTTCAATTCAATGACGTGAATAACTCAAATTGATGGGATTTGAATTGTATACAGGAAAAAATTTCTATTACTTTAGTATTGGAGTTAGGCCAATGTTCGATTTACGTCGGATGTAGAATGTCGATAATGTTTAGGAAAATAAATATGCCAAAGTAAGAAATCTAAAAATGCTTGCCAAATAAATTTCCGAAAGGAACGTTATCTACGATAAAATCGTTGGCGATTGACCAAGCAGATGTTACGATATACAAATGATAAAGTCTATATAGGGCAACAGCGAGTTATATATACAGAGCTTCAATTGCTTAATAGGTATTACTTAAATTTAGGACATGTCGCTTTTCTTGTAAAGACAGAATGATAGTATTTTCAGTTAAAGAATATAGGTAAGTAAAATGTCATGTATAAAGCAACAGATGAACGGTTTATTAAATTACAAAAGCCTCTATATTTTTAATTCTTGATACGTTTAAACAATGCGGCCATCCACCGACAGCCTTCCAGTTTAGAAGTTGGCGGGTTGAGTTAAACTTGAACTGGAGCAACTTTAAAAAGCATTTAGTGAAACGCGGTTCTCGGGGACTAGTGAATTGTTGCAGCAGTCACACAGCTGTTCGAGCTTCTACGCTATATACGTTTACGTTATTAAGTATATACAATTAGTGGGTTTTTAAATTTAAACAACGATAGAAGTAAATAAATTTAGTTATTTGAAGCAGCTTTCTATAGCATTTTTAAAAGAATTTTAATTTATAAAGCTCCAATAAAGGTTTGAAGGTGAATTTAAAGTACAGTTTTTATGAGTAACAAGATTTTTTCAAAGTTATATAAAACCTATTTCCACTTCTTTCATAATATATCGTACTTCGAGAGGGAAGCTATACGATCGCGTGTAATGTTACATGTACTATTGGTCAATGTAATAGTCAATTTCGTTATAATCTAATTTCAATTTATAAAATCGAAGTAATGATGAAACTATTTAAAGCTGTATTAGCTCATTCAAGATTTAATATTATCTCAATCTATCGCCACAAACTTTTAATACTTACATCGTATTCCTGTAGATACCTCTAACATATTAACATACATATAACACAAGAAATCTATAATAAAACAGAGGGCACGAATGTCTATTGTAATATTAGGTAAATAATTGTAATTTTTCATATAGATAGAGTATGTAGTTCATGACGAAGAAATTTAATATTAAAAAAGTCGAAGTTGCTTCCAGCGAGGCATTGTGGGCATTGTGTTAGACTCCGTACTAATACTTTCTTTAAAGTTAAACATTACCCGACCAGCCGTCGGCATAGAAGTATAAACTATAACACTTTATATAATAGGCTACTTTATTAAAATTATCTATAATATTATCAATGTGGTAAATTAGTGAGGCTTTTGTATATAAATAATAATAAACAGACTTAATGTTTCCTCTAACGGGACCCGGATTCAAGCTTAAAGCACAGTAATGAATTTAGTAAGGAAATATGTAGCGGCGATATGGACCCAAATTAAAAAAAAGAAATAAACCGATCATGGGAAGGGTCTGTGATATAATTGAATTTTTCACCCGACCTCAAAGAGCAATAACTTACCGAGTCGGTAATTGGCAATATTTAATTTCGGGAATCCGATGAAAAGATTTATTTTTCCTATTTCATTAGTTCAGTGAATTTATGAAAATCAAAGACACTTGTTAACATCGATATAGATATTATAAATAAATTATTAGAAAGCTTTCAAGTAACTTTTCTCGACGAATAATCGTTTAAAAAGGCAAACTAGTAGCGCAATAGTATAGTGAAAAAAATACTTAATATCTTTCTTTTGTAATACTTACTAGAATATCAGTTCAAGGATAATTTCAGCTTTCTTATTATGTAGTAATTTATAAAATACTGTGCAATACTAGTGTTAGCAGTAAAAGAGAGTTGTAGTTTTTATTAAAAGAAAGCGATATTATAAACAGTTTGTAAAAGCTTTAATAAATAAATGAACTTTCAAACAATTACGATCAGTAATTTCATATATATAATGGTAGATACAAAAACTACTACATCGTCATTCAGAGAGTTTAACGAATCCGTTGATTCTTTATAAAGCTCTTATTTGTTTGTTGACTACTTAGTAATATATTCAAGAAACAAATGTTAGGTATCATTCACATTACACTGGTGACAGGCTTCTGTTGCCGCAGGCCGCCTAGGTAGGTATGACCGCAGCGTCTATTTCTGACTCCAAGCAATTGCGAGAAAACATTGCTGTGTTCGGTTTGAAAGGCGCTGTCAGTAGTGTAATAACTGAGGTAACGAGACTAAACATCTTATGCCTTAAGGCGACAAGCGTAGTCCGGTACTGTGTCCATCATAACTAGCGCCACCTACTTTGGGTGAGCGTATCACTTACAATCAGGTGAACTTCCCACTCGTTTTGTCGCTACGTAGTATAAAAAAATAAGTATTCATTAATTTTCATTGAGGTATTCATGTTTTTAAATTCTATCTTATTATATAAAGCTATGATATTTGATGCTCGTTTATGGTTTTCCTCTAATTACATTACAGCAACATACCAAAGTAATTTTATATACGGAAGTTAAAAGGATTTTTTTTATTATAATATATCAATATTGTTAGTAATAATCGAGGAGTGAACATCTTTAAACTTCAAAGAGACGTAATTTTGTCGTAATTTTTTCTGATCCTGTACATGTATCAATTTGGACAGTATGGATAAATAGAGAACAGTATGTCAAAGGTATTGTGTGGCTGGTGAGTGTTAGCTGCAAATACTCGATCTCTTTGTCCGGATCCCAGTTGTCAAAGGATCGTTATAAAGCGGTCACAACTAGTTCACATTGTTTACGTCATTACTGATGACGTTGGTCTACGTTTATTACATTAAGCAGACAAGGAATTTTGTTTATGATAATATTTGAACGAATTCTATATTTTATATGTCAGTAGTGTTCATGTATACTAAGAGAAAATAACGCGAAGAAATTAACACATTCCAAGAACAAGTCTTCAAAGTCATGCAGGAGAGCAGCGGGAATACAAAGTTACTTCATGTAGGCTCATACTCATCATCACTACTTTAAAAGATTTTGTTGAAGGGGTTGTTGATTAGTATATTTGTACCTTCATATAGTCTCTTTATTTCTTTGGTAAACCTAAAACTATATTTGCTTTATCATGGTTTTATTATTTTTCTTTTACCATTCTCATATTGGTGTGTTTTATTATTTATACAAGGCTATGTCGATTTTCGTAATTAGTTTATATTTCATATAGAAATAGTGCTTGAAATTAAAATATGATATTACATCGGGACGATTCATTCTCTATTTACACGTCAGATAACAAATTATTTAACTATTCATTGTTACTAACGTAATACGCAATCGACAGTTTCAATTGCGAACACTGATTGCGAATCGGCAATCAGAGCTTTAACAAATTTTATTTCCGTTTTAACAAAATTTTATTGCAAAATAAATACGGCATACGCGCTAAAAGTCCCTCATATCTAAAAGCCTGTAATCTGGACACCCCGTTTCACATTAGATGCAATAGTCATAATTTTAAAAGGCGATATGTAATTAATTAAGTTGTGGTCCTAATTAGATTTAAAACATAAGTGATTGAACAAAATTCTTATTACAATTGTTATTTCCGGCGCTCGTGTAAGAACTAACTCACGCGTATGATTGCCAAACCGCCGACGCTGGCAACTATATGAATCCTATTATAATTTGGCATTACATTCTCGTAATGAGCAGAAGTGGTTTGGCTTCGTACACAATTTGATTTGTTGTATGCTCTACCATTTCTAACTAGATAACGTTATTATACGCCATTTTAACGGTTACAGTGTGTAAAATATCTATGAAGCTCTCATTTTGTTAATTTTTTTTTCGCATTGTCTTCATCACATTTCACACCTCGTGTTGGATACAACTACAAAGAATACCCATATATTGTTATAGTTAATAATTCAGTTAACAAAGTATGCAGTAATGATGATGAGATTGATCTTTTCATAACTAGCATTACCTGTGACGTTTTGTCATCTCTTTTCGGTAACAATGTTACTTAGTCGTTAAGCTTTAACTTAGGCACCTTTAACTATCCTTATAATTTGTAACTAATGAATGTTTGTTTTGGATGTTTATGTCCTATATCATTAGCATGGTAAGGATTCTTTAGGATCGATGATATGAGTATGTTGTATTCTTAGAAGACGCTTCGTATTTTAATAAATATGTGTATTATGTACAATGTTATATTATGTACAATAGTTTACTTTATTATAAACTCTATATTTTTATATGTTAAAGTATTGTTCAAGCATAACATATTTACACAGTTTTTCATTTTTAATTCATAATAAAGGTTCGTCAGCGGTTGTCAAGCAATGAACCACAAAAGGTTCTGTGTACTCTAATTAAAAAAAAAGTATAGAGTATCCACTTGGGGCAAATTAATTCACATGCACAGAGAAAAGTATGGGCTTGTTTAAGAGATGGTTCTGTAGGTACTAAACACTCTACAGAGTAAGGGAAAGGGAGTCTTTAATAGCACTTGTTCTCTACAGGCACATCACTTCCATCCATTGAAGGACACTTTAAAATTACATGTTGTGATAGAATATAATTTATTTGATTAATGCAATATCTTTTTTTTTTAAATATTTTTATTATACTCTAGCATTAATATACAAACTGATACAAACCAATGAAACTAGTGTCACCCGTGAATAGTCGATTTTTATAACAAAGTTATGGTTCAGGGTAAATCAATACTAGGAAAGTCAGTACGAAGAATTTTCTTAATGGCGTGATAAAATTGTGAATTAGTGAGGTCTATAATTTAGTTAATCTAATCGTTAGAATGCTAAGTAGTTCTAAGTACTCTCTGCTAAGTACTTCTACACAGATTCTACTTATATGCCGTTTAATGAAGGAACATATGACAAGTGTCGTATGATTACTGAACTTAGTTTCAAAGGGAACTACTGCATTAAGCGTTAGTGAAATTACTAAATGCAGCGTACGAATATGGATAAGTCAACAACCCGCTTGGCTTCTCACTTAGCGTATAAAAAATACACGATTTATAATAAATTTTTAAAATTTTTGTAGATTGACTAACTGGTCTCAATTTTAAAACAGGTTTAATGACAATGAGACTTTGGATGATAAAGTGAGCAGTCCAGAATATTTTGGCACTCAAGTTTTCAATGAAGAGTGTTAGTAATATGAAGTTTAAAGAAGGACTTTCACGATCAAAACTTCACAACATAATGTGGTTTATAAATCAGGGGCCTCTTTGTTACTTAACAAATGGTTAGCTACATATAAATAAAGTAAGTTAACTTTAACAGCATTCATCTAATTCTCATGATAATGCTCGGTACTTACTAATAAATATCCATTCATGGCTATGCAGGGGTAATATTAATATTAAATGGCAGGAGAGCGTTTGAAGTTTAATGTAACAATAGTGATTATCGTAAACTGTGGATCCGGTTATCAATAACTTTGATAGGAAAACTAATGTTTAAAACAAAGAAATTTTAACTTCCACGAATTTATGGCTCCGTTGTGTAACTATGAACTCCCCGTTATAATTGGAGAGTGCTTGTGTCTAGGGTAGGTACTCTGAACAAGCTAATTTTCATGCATAGATGAAAGCGAAAAAGGGGGCAGTTAAGGGCAGTTGCCGCCACAACTACTCCATATTTGAACTTCACAGTTAAAAGTATAGTTTTAATTGCGGCTGCGCATTGTTTCAATAGTTTTTAACTTCTCATTTTAACGAGTTGAAGACAACATTTGTCGTCGTTTGTCGGTGAAGAAATTTGTTATGATATAAGTAAAGATTATTTGTTAAGTTAACACTGATTTTACATAACTATTAAGTTTGTTAAATGATTAAAATATGTAATATTAGCAGCACGTTGCAGAATTTGATTGCGGTTTGACCGTTTAACAAAGCACGCTATTGTACATCATCCCACAATTGTGTGAAAGCAAACCCATTGGCAATGAGTATTCATTTTATGATATTTAAATAGAGCCTCTTTGTATTATCAAAATTTGTTTAATTTCAATCTATATATGAGTATACGTTACTATAGTATGTTGTATCGCCTAATACTTCGGTTATTATTTAAACTATTGGCGTTATTGGATCGTGTTGGATTATGTTCTTGGTGTAGAAAAGTTCTTATATTTAATATGAAGATAAAATATTTTAATACACATATGCATATATAAGTGTTAATGTTTGAGTTTACTATAAATAAAAGTTTTTAAGATTCTGTTTCTTATACTTCGCGTTACTTATTCATTTACTTCCTACTTCGGGGCAGCGACGCAAAGCGAATCTTGGCCCCCGTCACAAGAGAACGTCATATTTTATGTTGATGAAAATAATACATGTATTCTTTGGAGGTTGAAATTTGTCCCAGACCAAATCAGCTGCTTCCAATGTTTTTGGTATCAGTTTGATATAACTTTTGATTATTTCAACTCACGTTCAGTAGGAACGTGACTGCGGTTCTGTGTAAACATTTGTTTAAACTTACATGTACTAACTGAGGAAATACATATCTCTCGACAGACATCGAACATCGTAACATGAAACTTAGCAATATTTTTTAACTGTATATTTAGCAATATATTGATATAAATGTATGCGAGAATATCATACAAATTATGAAAACACTTGTCTGAATAAAAAACATATACAAATTCTTATTAAACCTTTGGTTGAATAGGACACAGTGCGATTGGACATTGAGCATGCTTTTTCACTTAACATATTGTGTGATATGGCAAGAGAGTTTAAATAATAAATTTTTACACAGTCTACAATGAAAATTCTTTATTGAAGCTTATCGTATGTATAATTAAACGAAAAGAAAAATAAAGTTAAGGAAAAAACCTGTAAAACTTGTTACAAAACAAGCTCATTATATAAAAAAAAATATTTTGAGTGGGTAAACACAAAAGTTAAACAATTATTATATCATTACACTTTCATTATAGTCCACTCAAAGTCAGAACATTCAAGTTAGAAATACTTAAGTACCAACTATTAAGCCCTACGACTGCTTGAGTTTGATAATACTCGTAGTACAGTGCATATTAACAAAGACAAGATATTTTAATAATAAAGTTATTGAAATAAAGCTTTAACAGAAAGCTTTATTTGCAGTTAGTGAAGTAAATAAGAATAAAAGGATCTGTTCATCACTACATAAGAATATACAAGAATGTCCTTGTTTCAGTAAAAAATATGCGGTATGCCTATGGCTATTCTTAGATCAAAGGATATGAAATCAGTAATCACGGACCTTTATTTGTGATTTTCTCTCCTCATCACTTAATTTATAAAACAATATAATGCTAATGAATTAGCATTATATTGAAGATGTCCTTCGATTAATTGAAACTAATTCAAAGTTGCTGCGCTAGTATTGTTCTAAGCAACTGTTTACAAGTAAAATAGAATGTAATTAAGCGAATTCATAACTGAACATCATCTGAAGATATCTACATTGAATTCATCGTAGGTTGCTTAATTTATTCATGTTTTAGTACAATTATAGTTAGTTCCAAGATGTGTGATAAATTTTATAAAGAGATTGTTATTAGAACGCCTTAGCATTCAAATATGTAGTGGAAAAATAGTCAATATGAGAGATTACCGTATTAAAAAATTAAAGCACTGTAACATTTATCTAGACTATAAATAAAGACAAAACCTTCATTAATATAAGTAAGGATTTTAGAAAGATATGAAGTCAATGCGATAGAGAATAGTTCAAACGAATTCCGATTTATGCAATATGAGATAGTTTTATGATCCACCATAAAGTTCAACCGTATACTTTCTTTAATCTAAAGTATATTTGATTTAGTTAAAGACTTATAATATTTCTATACATCTATGACGGTATATTAGAAGAAAGCAGACCTAGGACTAAGATTTTCTGGGTTGAAAAATGTTAGAGTTAGTTTAATGATAGGTACAATATTTCTCTTCAACGGAGCTGTTTCTAGATTTTTTGTAGAAGAATATTTTTTTATGTAATCTCTTGAATTGAGGTTTACGTTTGTTCAAGTTTTAGTCATATATATGGGATGATTATCTAATTAGCACTCCAGTTAGTCTGTTCGACTTTGGTTAAGTCATTTAAAATTATAATAGTAGGAAGAAACAGTTCGATAATGGTATTCAGTGAGTACTTAAATTTATGTAAAGTGAGGGCATCGCGTGCGGTTTGTTATTCGAGCGTTTGAAGCGGCGTATAACGAGCCAACGGAAACAATGTTCCCCCTTTGTGTTTCACTTCACGTTAACTCGAAATAACAATGGCCTTATTTTCGATTCTCCTATAGCATCTGGAGATTTCATAAGTACACAATACTTGTAGAACAAATATACGCTGTCTAGAAACAGTTGTTGGTGCGAATACTTGTTTGTTTATATATTCTTCAGTTTTATATTTCCATTGACTTAAGTCCTAATAATTTTCAGGCAACTATTTAATATAATTAATAATTATTTTTCATCATTCGTTACATACAAATTTTGCCTAAAAAGCTGATAAAAATTGGTTTAAAATCACCTAATGTACATATATACATTATGGTTTAATGTGAACATAGATCAAGGGAATTGAAAGAATTGCTTTTTTGTTTACTTAGTGCTTACTGCAATATTTTCTAAAATCTTAAAAATATTTAAAATTTTGTTGTTTCCTATTTTGAAGTCCATTTTGAAATCCATAAATATACGTACAGCTGAGACTCGGAGCCTCCTGCCGCAAGAACAAAGTAAAGGCCAACCGAACTAAGGTAGTTTGTTGGTTTTCACATGTTCTTAGAACACGTGAGTTACCTAACGAAGTTTTCCTTAACATCATGTTCAGCGGGGATCAAACCCTCGAAGTTTCCAAATGCTTGACAACCTTACAAACAGAGCATACAAGTTATATTTAATATATATACAAGAACAAAAATGTTCAGCGTATTTTTTATTTTTGCTATTAGCAGAAAAATCTTCTTTGTACTCTAGATATTTGAATTCCACTGTTTACAATGAATGAGATGTTTTCAAATATCTGTTGGGCAAACCTTTACGAACATAGCATGACTCTCAAAGGCAGTTTAAAATATTAAATAGTCATGAAGTCCGAATGTATCTAACTAAATTATTGTTGCGACAGTTTTGGCTAACACTCGAGGAACCGCGGTCTAGTAAATTGCTTCAAAAGTTCTACAATTGGAGCTTCAACTGCCGCCGGAAACTTGTGGAGTTTATTGCGAAGGTCGCTATTATTTGTTCGTTTCTAGCCCGTGAATATAGCGTAAAACGGTTTTTGTATGAACGAAACTGAAATTATATTTAAATAGATTAAAGAAATGTACATAAATACAATATATATATATATATATATATATATATACATTTTGAAAGTATTACTATAACCGTAGTTTGATAAGGCACACTAAAGTGTGAAAACATTACATTGTCTTAGTAAAATTTTAATACTGCTACACAGTAACAATTGTATATTTAAATCACGAAGCCATTTTACAAATACTTTTATTATGAACTCATTGCATTTAGAGGTTTTTTTTATAAAACAACCCAATAAGAGAGTCAGTTCAACGACATACTTACATATTCTCACAGCACTACTATATTACTTTGGGATTTTTGCTTTTACCCATAAGATATTAGGAATATATGTGTTATCTATATATACATTAATATACAATTTCAGCCTGTATATTCTACTGCTAAACATTAACAAACTCAAGCTTGCTATACAGGTTACAAGTCTTCTTGAATTTTTACCGCCTATAGTCGCTTTGTCCAACAAGCCGAGGGTATATTGATAAGCAGATAGTTTCTAACAAGTGTGTCTCCAACGCTAGTGCACAATCTCAGCTCCATGAAATGCTACATTCGATAAAGTTTAACGTTTTACTTTATCGACCATTAAGCTGAAGTAATTGCTAGAAGCGCTGTAACTCTACCTATTCTTTTATAACATTGTATCTTCGTCCAATAACATATTTTCAGCTGCCGTAAGATATTAAAGACGGTTTATGACGGCAGTTTTGAACATTTGACATAACTTCTAAGTGATCATTTTAATGAAATAAATAAAGGGATTTTTAGTTTTATACGTGCAGTAGAGAGGATTGGAAATAATTTTTATCAATCATTTAGGAGGAACGTGCACAGAGATTTCGGGGTATGCAAACCAAACCAGAAATCTGCGTTTATCTATACTTAAAAATAAACTTACCAATTTAGCAATAGTCAAAGCATAGTTGTGTTCCTTTTCAGTAACTTGAATAAATATTTTTTAGGTAGGCTTAGGGAGATAGGGTATGTAGTATTTATTTCCCTGTATGGAGTGTAACCGCTGGGAGCCACTGGATTCAAATAGCGCAAGACCGTGGTTTGTAAAAACATTACATGAGTCCTATCTCCAGCATTGGACGTCAATAGGTTGAAATGATGATGATGATGGAGTACACACTCCTGTCATTTAGAATTGTTTATATAGGTTATAGTTATTATATTTATAATTGGATTATTCCACCATTGACTATCGAATATGTACTATGTCTAGAATATGTAATTGTGTATGAAGTTCTTTAGTTACTTTGAATTAGTTAATGTCATAAATTGTATTAAAAGTATCGCTTTCTAATTTTAAACGAATTCAGATACATTTAAATAATTGTAGTAAAACACAGCAACGCTTCTATTGTCTGAAATTAGAAATGAATTGTCAACGAGATGAGACGAACACTGATAAAAAGGAAGACAGAAATTTTCCAACCAAAGATATCGTTAACGTTTTTGCTATGTTGTGGGGCCGACGGGAAAATTCCGTAATGACTTTTTTTTCGGATCCAATATCTGTTTTTTTTTTAACAATACCATTTGTTACGATCGCGAAATATTAAAATTTATTCTGTCCTGTTTCATAAATAGGTATAATTTAAGAGGAAAATCATGCTTTCCGGCTTTTTTATTGTGTTTGTAATCAAAGTTGTTATAAAAAGGATAATAATTAATTCTCGTTTACAATTTTTCTGCAGCTGAGCTACGTTCTTATCCGGAGTAATAGCTATATATTGTATAGATACATTTATAGTATGAATACATGACTATTCGGATTCATCTTCATGTAGATTGGTTCATAATGTATATTATTATTATATGAAAATATCTAAAGAAAAGTTATGAAAGTCTGGATGCAGTTTCAAGCACTCTATGCATTACTATAATTTTACATATCTATTTAATTCATTACAGACAAAAAGCTATAGGAATAGTAAAGAGATAATAAAAATAAACAATACCTAGATAGAATGGTTAAAGTTATTAAAAATGTGTAGCTTATTATAATACTAGATCGTACTTAAAGTATTCTTTGTTGATCTTTGTCTTAACGTCGTTTATTCTAAAGTCTGACTGCGGCTGTAGGGAATCTAGAGGTTTATAGTTTTAAACAGTATTAGTAAAACTATAAGCAGTAATTATTTATTAATAAATAAAAGAAGTATATGATTATACATTTACTAATTAATTTTAGAATAATTACTGTAGAAAATTTTACTAACACTTTATTTACTAATACTGATATTTTATCATTAAACTAAACTATTTAAGTTAACAAACATAAATCGTTGGCAATCAACAAAGAAAGACGTTATGAAGAAATATAAGTATGTATTAGTTAGGTCATTCAATAGACTAAGTAGGCTATAAAATACATGAAATGCTTACGGGAGAGCTTTAAACCAATTCCGTAGTAAGCAATGTGTAGCGATTCGTCAATGTCCCAATGTAATCCTCATCTCTCAAGAAGATCTAAAGCGGTCTGTGGAGATGTCGCATCATTTATCACCGGTCGAGTGGTTCCGAGCTTCTTAATTTCTAATAATTTCTCAAAAAAAAAAAATGTACGAATCCATCTAAATGGAAGGATGAATCACCCCTTTGTTAATATTATACTTCGATGCTCGTTTAACACTTACCGATGTATCTGATCTAGCTGTTATGTTGTTGGTGGATACATTTTGATAAGAGATCACTGTGTAGTTATTAAACGCTCTTTTAATACATATTATATGCTGAATAATTTCGCTATCTATATATTAAATAATATATCATATAATGTAATATTATGTATATTATGTAATTTGTTTCATTAAGTGATCCTAAAAACAAGGCACAGCAATATCACTAAAGAGTACGTCAAGATGTTTCTATTATGACTCACAACCGGAAATGGTTATGAATTTAGTTCAACCGTTTCACATACTTATCGTCTGTGCAGACATTTGGCAAATATTAACTTTGACAAATAGGAGATGCGGTGTAACAAAGCTTGAGATAATAGCTCGCACTTATAACGATCGTCAGCTTAACGAGCGAAGTTTAATGCTAACTCGCTTCCGCTGCCGTTCAACGGCGATAAACATTATAAAAATAAACTTACACTCAACGATTATTTCACTTTGAATAATAATAAGTAAGACTATCACCAGTAAAGTAGCTCGCTGGCCTAATGGTTAGAGCGTGCGGCTTTCATTCCGAAGGTCGCGGGTTCAAACCTCGGCATGTACCGATGACTTAATATTTAAGTTATGTACATTTTGTGAACTTTAGTTACAACAGCGAGATACAAAACGGTGAAGGAAAACATCGTGAGGAAACCCGCACACTGATATCATCTTTGTGTGTGTGTGTGTGGTGGTCCCAATAAAGTGGCAACAGGCTCGCCCCCTGTTACACTGGACCTAATCTGACCACATCTGGCGAAATGTGGGTGTTTATTCACCTCTGCCTACCCCTACTGGGAAAAAGGCGTGACTAATAAAAAAAAAAAAAAAAAATCACCAGTAAAGTATTTATTTTACTGGTGGTAGGTTTCTGTTGCCGGAGACCGTCTAGGTGGGTACTGCTGCAGCGCTTCCGGTAGAAAGGGCATTGTAACTAATGTAATTACCGGGATAACGAGACTTAATATCTTATTTCTTAGGTGCAGGTCGACCTAGGCGGACATATTTCGATCAAATCGGAGATATCCTAAAGGAAGGTTGGGTCAAAAGCACTCGCAACCGACGAGCGTGCATGAAGACGCTTATGAAAGTGGAGGAAGCGAGGGAGGTGCGCCAGGATCGTAGCAGGTGGAGAGAGGTGGTCTCTGCCTACCCCGCTGGGAACGAGGTGTGATATATATGTATGTAGGCGATGAGTGCAATGTGGTGCTGTGTACTACATCCTCCACGCCACGTTGTTATCGGCATACGTACCATTTACCATCATGTGACCATCCCGCTCGTCTCGTCCCTTAATTGTATATAAAAAAGGAAAACGTTCATGTAAACTGAAATTTAATATAGTAATAAGTTTAATATTCAAGAAAACGAAAAAAATTTCTCTCTTTTCATTTCACTGATATAATAAGGAATTACTAATAGATACAAAAACAGTATTTCTGATTTTATCTCTTTGCGGGTCGTTTTTTTTTTAATTTTATCTGGTACATAGTAGTCTTTTTTCTTTAGGAAATAATAATTAAATCAAACGTCTGTGTAAAGTTATCAGTTTCATAGAAATTAGCCAAACAAATATACGTCGAATTCTTTCAAGTCAGTTCTGTCAAGTTTAAAGTAAGTTACGTTTTATACAAGTTTTATGGCGTAAAGTAGATAAATAATCTTAATGTTGAAAGGTCTTTTTATTAATATTGAAGTTAATTAAATTATTTCATGAGTCGAATTAATTAATAGCATTGTAGTTATAGCAGTTTGCTTGCGATTTCTTTAAAGGAAATCAGTTATTTGTTTTTTTTGTAATTTGAAACATCTTTCCGACTCTTTTCAACAATATTCATTAAAAACAAATGTAAAGAATGTTCATCATTTATTAATTACAGAAAAAGATATACTGAAAATATATTCCTACCCACACAATAAATAAATAACGAATCCTTAAACGTCTACCATTTATGTACTCGTACGTACATCCTGCGTTACGTTCAACGTAACGAACTCTATTTCCCTCAAATATGCTTACGAAATGGAATTTGCTAACGATTTCCAGCCATGAATTTTCGTTACTTTTCTCAATATATTCATGGAATAACACAGATTTTTTTTTTGTATGTAAACAACATATAGGAATCTTTACAATATATGTAGTTTCTACATAGGTTTTAAACGCGGTGCGCCTTCATTGTTTATATACATTTTCAATAATTTACATCCTGTGCTTTATTGCTATGGAAACGCGTATCACTTACTATCAGGTGAATGTATTGTCTCCTTACTTCGCTATATAAAAATATCAGTTCTTCGATACCGTTATTACAGTAAATATAGGTTATGTATTTCGAAAGAAAAATGTTAGTGGAAGATGAAAGGCCAGAATTATGACATAAATTGTTGTAATATCCAGTACAAAGAGTCGTTTTACGGCGTAATAGTTCCATTCAGTCTAAACCATTTTCATTATCCTGCTTTATAGACCACTGGAGGATAAAGGAGCTATTTATAAAACAATGTCAGCTGTAACAAGCCCGTCGCGAAGACTGCTCAGTATCAATATTGATATAAAGGTACTTGGGTATTGTAAAGATCAGTTTAATTACAACTCTAAGACGAACATGATGAGTTTTTATTAACCTTGCGTATGAACAGTTGTTTCGGATTGTTATCATGACCGACCAGCTCGTCTTTTCCTTTTATTTTATAGAAGCAAAAAAAAAAAATATCATTTAGAAAGCAATCGCCGCACAACAGCGGGGTGCGGTAGTTGTAAAAATTTTTATACCGTCGTTTATTGACCATTACGCTGCCGTAATTACTAAGACCTGCTGCTGCCCGACGTTTTATTTAACTCCTTTATACATCAATCTATTTACTATGTACAGAAATTAAAATATGAAACAGAGCTTAGAGGTTTTTTTCGGTAGTGATCCTTACCAGTTATATATAGATATAATATAAAACAACATATACATCAGTGTTAAATATTAGTAGTATAACATAACATATTTATATACATATATTATATATAGTATACATATTTGTTAAAAATGCACAGCAATGTTTGAACACTTCTGTTTGGAGGCATTAACAGGTGCTTCAATAGCTACCTAGTTGGTCTAGAAATTTCAAGATCCGTAGGGGAAGTTAAGGCTACTGACATAGTTCAACGATACGCCTTATGCAGTAATGGATATGGTACATTGATGAAAGGATTGAGGACCGATACTGCTACCAATGCGGAATTTTAGCAGAGCCCCCATAAAGTGGATCGCCGATCGGATTAAGCCGCCGTTGTCGGAGGCTGTTTTGGTAGGAACCCCCACAGTGCCTATTTCTGCCGCCAGACAGTAGTATGCAAACATTACTCTGTTCCGGTTTGAAGAGCGCTACAACTTACTGCACATTATTAGTATAACGATACTTAAGATCTTAGGTTTTAAGGTTGTGAGCTCAAGGTAGTGCAGTGTATCATTTTCTATCGGATGAACGTCTCGCTCGACTCGTCGCTTTGTACTATAAAAATACCAAGCCTCTGGATGCTGTAGGTATGGACACGTCTACCGGTTGATAATAATCATATATTATAAATATAAGATTGATATACAAATATCTAGACGATTTGTACAATGCATAAATTTGTATGGCGTGTAGTTTACAGATCCCTTACATTATTGCAGTGTAAATGAGACAAGCAACAAATTTCTGTAAGAAGAAAGTGTTCCGCGGTAAATTTATTGTTTCACATTAAACGCCTGGTTCTGTGAGGAGGTTTAGTAAGGGCCCTAAATTATTAGCCGTTGTCTAGTAGTTCCTGCTGAATAAACTCTCACTGTATTTAATGAGAAACTGACACTTACTCGCATTGTTACACCAGTCAGCTTCACTCGTACAGATAAATAGTATGCCGGTTGTTAAAGAAAAATATCTAGGAACAAAACATTAAATACTCCTTTTGCATGTTTTAATATATAAATAAATAAATCAGACAAATATTCAAAGTATAGTATTTTTTATGTTTTCACACCAATTATATTAGTTAAACTATAATATTAACAAGTAATTTAATTACGTATAATCAGAAGCTTTAAATACGATCTTCAATATAAATGAACAGTAGTATAGTTAAACTATAAAGCTTGTCTTTGTCAGTGGTTAAATATATTAGTTACTTAATAACTAAAAAAATAATTAAATAACAATTAAAATATATACAGGTACAGATAATAAAAAATTTAATAATTCATAATATTTTCGTTAAGTTTATATAATATGTATCTGACCTTTTTGTATGTTCAAGGTCATTCAAAATACCCACTGAACTAAACCTTATACGCCATTTTTGCAGTGATTTATGTTATGGAATTTTTTTTGATAGTATCTGTTGCTGGAGACTATCTAGGTACATACCACCGCAGCTCCTATTTATGCCACCAATCATTAGTGTACATACACCAGTGTTCCGGCTTAAAGGGCGCTGTAGCTAGTGAAATTACTGAGGTGGATGGTTTAGTATCTTATTTCTCCCGTACGACGAGCACAATGTAGTTGTTGTGTATAATATCTTAATCAGCGCCACATTGTTATGGGTAGACATATCACAACATCGGGTGAACATCCCGCTCGTCTTGTCCCTTTGTTGTATAAAAAAAACCCTTTACGTTATCATAAATAAATCCTATATCATTAAAAATGGACTATCTGTATAATTTGGTCTAGAATTATGCAAGCGTTCAGCAGAAAAAAAGAAATTGCGGCAATCCTTTACAAAACTGAGTAACCCGAACGGCTCTTTGATCGGTTAGAAACGTCTGGTCAAACTTGGTAACGAGCGGTTTGCGATTTGCTAACTGCTTATTACTTTTCAAGAGGAACATTAAAATATTTACTTTATGGAAATATATATGTAATGAAATAGAAACATATATAACTTGTAGTTATGTATATATAGTCGTTGAATAAAAATAATTTATACAATATCTCGATAATAAATAGCTTATAATCATCTACAAATCCTTCCACGTCGAATGGTCATGTTCCCATATCGAGTTCACTAGTTTTTACGTGATTCGCGAACAAAGAAAATCAATTCTAATTATATATATATATATGTATGAAATGGAAATTGGTGGGAAATGGCTCAAATCACCCCCATATGAACACGAATCACGACAAACGACTGCTTTAATGTCTGGCGGTACTGGAGGCTATGCTGACGGTCTGGTGAAGGGCCGCGCAGAATCGATGAATGTGGAATACTTTGGAAGATGCCTATGTCCAGTAGAGGAAGTCTATCGCGGCACACAATTGATATATATAATAACTTCAATAAGTATGATATTTAAAAATGAAATTAACGCATTTCATTTCCGCTTTAAAACAGCGATGCGTCTTAGAAATTGCATAAATTAGTTGAAATGAAAATGTAACGTGGACTCGAGAGGCTTTACTTTTCTAAAAAAAAAATTAATTAAAAATTTACTTCACGTTTCTTACTTTTGCTAGTTCTGTACACAGATATAATCTTTTTTATTTTTTTTTTTAAATAATGACAAACACTCTTTTTATTAAACGAAGCGACTAGAAGAGCGACACGTTCACCTGCTGGTAGATGATACGCCGTCCATGACAACGTGGCGGTAGTCAAGATCTTATGTACTGCACCACATTGTGCTGGTCGCCTTGAGACATAGGATGTTGAATCTCATTACTCTAGGGTAATAATTACTAGTAATTACACTATCTACAGCGCCCTGCTAACCGGGACACAGTAATGTTTTAATATTACTATCTGGCAGCAGATATGGGAACTTCTTTTCTAAGTAATATGACTTTCTTGTTTTAGATCTCCCGGCGACTAAGTAGTTACCACCACAGCTGCTGTTTTTGCCATTTTTGTCTTCCGATTTGAAATGGCGATGTAGTGAGTGTAATTACTAGGGTAACGAGACAACATCTTATGTATCAAGACGACGTGTACAATGTGGTGGTGTATACAATCGCACCTAGCGCCACGTTATTATGGTATAAACAATAGTTGAATGTCGTGATCGTCCCGTCGCTTCGTCGAACGAAAAAAAAAGATATAATAAATCGTTTTATACTACATCTACTGTTGTTCTTCATTAATCTATTGTTTTCAAAATTACACATTTAGAATTTTGTCAGATTATTTAGAATTATAATAACCGTGCGCCTTTGTGGGTTTTGAGGCATTTAATTAAGGTTTATACGGAAATCGCCGCAGCCATTGTTTGCGAGTAGAATACTGCTCGCTTTTCATTACAATGGCTTATTGAACTGCGCCCGAGGAGATAATCTGCTATAAAATAATTTGGCCATGTAATTATATCTCTTATATATCATTATCAATGTACCCATGTGATCAAACAAAAGTAGATTTATAATTACCATCGTTTGAACTGCAGATAGATGGAGAATCAATCTGTGTCCCTACAAACATTAGAGAATGATTTTACGGACGTAATAAATGATTTTAGATATATGAATGTTATATATATATGATGTATGTCTTATTTGTGGTCTTTCTTGCTGGATGGTGGATTTCAATTGGTAGTACGGCACGCCACTACTTCCAATCTACTCGTTCCACTTTAACATGTCCGCCTCACTGCAGCAGCATAAGTATGTATAGAGTTATGTAAAGTGTTTCAGAATATTAACTTGTGGTAGTTCTGTTGCCAGATTGCGTCTAGGTAGGTGAATCGATTTGGAGGGTGCTGTAGCTGTTGTAGTTGTTCGGGTAACGAGACAACATCTTATGTCTCAAATCGAGGAGTACAATGTAGTGTAGTATATATTATCCTAATTAGTGCTTCGCTGTTGTGGGCTGGCATATCATCAGGTCAACGTTCCCCTTTCAGCAGCTTAAGTTAGCAATAAATGAGGCTTTGATGTAAAACAATATTTTTTTAATGTAGTTTGAAGAATTCGATATTAAAACATTCAAACACAGAAAAATTTATAGTAAATGATTTGTCAACTACATGCTTTACTACTGTTTAATTAGATATATATTTGACAATCTCATGAACGATTCTTGAGCGGAAATTGTTCGAAAATTGTATTACATAAGCATATTTGAAGGGAATCGACTTTATGGCCTCCGGTGTAAACCAATAATGATTTCCGCCGGTAAAAACGTGTACAAATATAAATGAGATGCTCACGCTTTCCACCTATCGAATTATTGTCTGTGTATTTTTCCTATAATAAGGTATTGGTTACGATATATATGAAGTATATTAACTCAAATTACACTTAGAACGTAATAGTAAAATAATAGAATTTAATTTATTTGCTATGAAGAAATTTTTTCACTTTGAGAAATACTCTCGCTCACTACTTACTTTGTGAAACGTGAGTATGTTAAGCACTAAAGCAATCTTCTCTGCCTTTTCAGGAAGAGGATATCTTACTTCTATTATACGAAATTAAATAGTCTATCTATTTTATCACTAACATGTAACATTAGGCGAAAGATTATATGAAAATGATTATCAGAAAGTGCTATTTATTGAATTATGTATACTTTTATGTAAAATGTTTTTGTTAATATATACATAATGTTATATACAGGATAGATCGATCCATTTAATTTATTAGCGGGTGTATTTACCTACTGTAACAAGTTTTATGATTACCCAAATGTTATAAAACCCAAGAATTAAAATTTCTGCTCTTTTATTGTCGAAGTTTCCCAAACGTAATAGTAACGAATGATTTCTTTTTTTTTGAGAAACGAGCTTAGATGAAATTTCTAATGAATTTTTGTACTTGTATCCTATACTACTACATATATCATTATTCACACGTAACACAATAGTAATTATATCTTCGATTTGTATGCTTTTTAAACAAGCGACGAGATGAAAGTGACATTCACCTGATGATAAGTACCCTGCCCATAAAAACGTAGCGCTAGTTAGGATGTTATACACGGCACGGCAGCACAATGTGGTGACATTGTGCTCGTCATCTTGAAACATAAGATGTGGTATCTCTTTACGTCAGTAATTAAACTAGGTTCAGAATTCTACAAACCAGATCACAATATTTGCACACTGCTGTTTGATAGCTGCAATAGGCTCTGCGTTAGTACCAACATAGACGACCTCTGATTAAGGAGACCTACCATCAGTTGTGTAATAAATATAATCCTATTTTATAATAAATCTAGTGAGGACATTATTATAACTACTAAAAAGATTTCCGTCAAAAAAATTTTAATATTACTTTTTTCAAGAATACGGAAAGAGTGAAAAACAAATCGTAATCGTTATTTTCGATAACTATAAGGACGTTTATACTTAAGTACCAACCATCAGGCTACAGGGTTGCCTGTGTTTCAGATGAGAGAGAGAGAGAGCGGTCTCGTCATCATTATCAGCCGATAGACATCCCCTGCTGGACATAGACCTCCCCCAAAGATCTGAACATCGATCAATCTTGCGTTGACCGCAACTTTCACCAGATCGTTGAATCACCTAGTGAGGGGCTTGCCAACACTACGTTTTCTGGTACGTGTCATTATTTGAGGATCTTGGTACCCCATCGGCTATCAGTCCTTCGATCGTTATGTCATGCCTTTGCCAGTTGAGGCTAGCAATCATTGGACTATGTCGGTGACTTTAGTTCTCTTGCGGATCCCTTCATTTCTCATTCAATCACGCAGGGAAATCCCGAGCATATCCCTTTCCATTGCTCTCTGCGCGATTTAATTTAAAGCTTTTTCACAAAGCCCACTGTAAGTGACCACGTCTCCGTCAGAGAAATACGGTATATTTTAATAAAAATAAATAAAGATAGATTATTTTAATAACGTATCCTATGTATTGATGGAGAGAATATGCTTAAAATATCTATTTTAGTTACTTAATATCCCGAGAGAGACAGGTTATCATATTTCCAGGTCCGCAATATCGTCGTGACCTCATTTATTACCACGAGATTCACTGCTTACGATTTGCATTATACAGAGCAAAAATCAACCTTGACAAATTATGTTGCGGTGGAACAGATCTTCAGATAGCCCACATTTACACCTATTATCTATTTAAAGAGCAAAGTTAATCGTTATATACGGTGATGTTTCATTAAATCTGCTGCAACTGAATTCAAGCTATCTTAGCGGGAGATTCTGCTCATTTTTTCTCTAAAAAAAGCTGAAGATTTATCTCTACTTCACATTAGGTTAAATGACAATGAGGCTGTTGATAGTGAAGTGCACTCGCCTATAATAATTTAAGTCTCATCTATTAAGGGTCTGAACACAGCTACGCTGGGTTGGTAATATTACGATATGGTATCAATACTATAGACTAAACGGTTAACGGTAACACGATCCGAAAATAAAAAAACTAGTTAAATATAGGTAAAAATAAACGATTAAACCGTGTTAGAATTTATTGTTTTCGTACAATCAGTTTCATCATCAGCCGATAGACGTCCACTGCTGGTCATAGGCTTCCCCAAAAGATTCCTACATCGATCGGTTCTGCGCTGATCGCACCCAGGCCTTCGTCCGCTACCATCAGTCGTTTGTAGAGTTCAGATGGGGGATTTGGGAAATTTTCCACCACGTTGGTCTAATGCGGGTTGGTGGGAGCCAGAGCCTAGTTTGTTGATTAGCAGGGCGCCCCACGAGCAGATGACGTTGGCTTGAGCCTTGTGTGTTGTTGTGAGCGCCTTACACCTATCTAGGTCAGTTTAAACGTTTTAATTCAAGCCATGGTGGGAATATTATAGAACCACTGGCTCTTATCGACTGAAGTTTTTTTTTTAATTATGAAACTTTAATCCACGTTTTAGTTTTATGAACTAGAATTTAATATGAACTGACAAAATTCTAAAATTGCCAATTATGTTTCTACGGTGCTTTTCAGATATTATTGTTGTAGTTCTATTTATATGTTAAATATTTATAAACTGGCAGACATTAATAATCTCGCCCAAAATTTCTTATCAGAACTTCTTAGTGAAGGATGCGTCGCAATCTTATGCATATATATATTAGGAGGACCGGAAAGTAATGTCGTTTTCTTACGCTAAATACAAACACATACATTTTTAACGAGTCTTTATTTTTAATCAATGATGTATTCCCCATCATTGTCAATAACCTTTTGCCATCTAGTGAGTAAATTTTCAATCCCTGATCGATAAAAAATAATTGGTTTTTCGGCAAAATATCTAGAGATGGCATTTTGGATATCATCCAAATTTGCAAATGTTTTGCCACTTAAAAAGTGTTGCAGCGCTCGGAATAAGTGGAAATCCGATGGTGCAACATCGGGCGAATATGGTGGATGAGGCAGCACCTCCCACCCCAATTCATTAATTTTTTCTAGAGTTCGCCTTGCGCAGTGCGGTCTTGCATTGTCATGTTGGAGAATGACGCCTTTTCGGTTGACAATCGCTGGCC
Organism: Troides aeacus; assembly: GCA_033220335.2. Taxonomy (NCBI): domain Eukaryota; kingdom Metazoa; phylum Arthropoda; class Insecta; order Lepidoptera; family Papilionidae; genus Troides; species Troides aeacus. Next base: position 5,026,286 of record CM067270.1, read on the forward strand.
ACTTTTCAATTAAAGATTGATTGACTCGCTGCAATTGTTCGCTGTAGAGGTCTGCAGTAACAGTTTCTCCAGGTTTCAGTAATTCAAAATGAACAATGCCGCGAATACTCCACCAAACACACAAAAGCGCTTTTTTGGGGTGTAAACCTGGCTTAGCAGTACTCCGAGGGATTTCATTTGGAGAGAGCCACTGCCTTTTGCGTTTTGGGTTATCATACAGGACCCATTTCTCATCTCCTGTGATCAAGCGATCAAAAAACGCTTCTGTGTTGTGTCGTTGAAGCAATAAGTTGCATGTGATTGATCGGTTAGCCTTATTCTGTTCGGACAGATTATGCGGGACCCAAACACCTGCTCTGCTTACTTTTCCAATCTGCTTCAAATGTTCTTGGATGGTCGACCAAGGTTTGTTGAGACTGTTTGACAATTCCTCGATCGTCTGACACGGATTTGCTTCCACTTCCGCCCTTAACACGTCGTTGTCTAACGCTGATGGTCTTCCTGATCGATACGAGTCGGAAAGATCAAAATTACCCGATTTGAACTTGGAAAACCACCTTTGGCATTTACGAATGTCCAGTGCATTTGGATAAACATCGCAAATGTTTTTGGTAGCAACTGTTGCGTTATTTCCCTTGCGAAACTCAAAGAGCATGCAATGCCGGATGTGTACCTCTTCTGGTATTTGGCTGGCCATTTTACCCAAAATTACAAAAAAAAATTGTAATTCAATTGTCTATAAGTAAAGAAATCACTATAACCTCACAATGTCTTTGGTACGCCTCTGAACAAAACAATGAGCTGACAAATGACAATCAAGTATTGGCATGCGCAGAAACGACATTACTTTCCGGTCCCCCTATTAATAATCAGATAAATATATATATATTATTTTTACGATCTGTCTGTTATCTGTACATCAATTAGTTTCCTAATATTATAAATTAGAAAACTGAGAACATTTTTAAAAGCATACAGAATTCTATACATACCTTTGAACAGTGTGATTGTAAAGAACGCAAAATTAGTTTTCCATTCAGTCATATGCACTCTTTTGAAAATTGCTATATGTTAGTACAACGTTAATATTTTATCTCTGTCCGGAATCGTACTCCGGACCTGTTATTCAGTTGGTACCGGATATATACTCCTAGGACTGTCCCTAGGGCGTCACTCAGTTCAATATTTAGCATTCTGCTTCCAGTTACTGTCAATTGACATACGCAGGCGTCCCCCGTGGCCGTCCTGGCATGCACTCATGCAATTCTTGCTTTAATTATGGTGGAAATCGAATAATTGTCAAATTTTAAATTTACCTTTTTATATTAATATGTATGTGTTGTTAATTGTGTATGTTTGTCTGTGATATCGCAGCTTTGAAACGGCTTGATAAATTTCAAGAAAAAAAATTTTGTGTGATAGCTTGATTGATCTTTGCAGTGCTTACAAATTTTAAAACAGTTAGCTTTTAGTTTCTGTTACAGCTTTTTCAGTTAAAAGATATAATAGTGTTATTTCTTAATTTTGGAAATTTGAAAATTTTGCGAATGAAAATGAAAAATTTGAAAATTGATCTTAAAGATCACTTTCATCCAGGGTTATTAACACAATCTATCAATAAAGTTGCTTTGTATATATATGGTAGTTTTGTTTCGTAAGAACCAATTTACGTCCCCGCTACTGGGGCACATGCCTACCCTCAATATAAAGGCGATTGGGCCATAGTCACTACGCTGGACAATGCGGATTGGTGACTTCACACACCTTAGAATAAATTCTAATTCATGCGCAAATTACCTCACGATGTTTTCCTGCACTGTATTTCGCTGTATGTAACTTAAATATTAAAGTCATCGGTACATGCCGAGATTCGAACCCGCAACCTTTGGAATGAAGCCTGCACGCTCAAACCATTAAGCAGCGAGCTACTAGTGGTAGTTATTATTTAAATATTTAATTGAATAATATAGATAATGAAGATAATTAAATCAAATAAAGAAACAGTATGATTCATAGTATGAAATAATTGTTTACTTTTCATCTCCCTAGTTAAGTTACTTGAATCAAGTGTTTCATTGAAAGCTGCACTTTTCACTGAACTATGTTTAATTGATTATTAATTACCGAGTTTTTAGCTATTTTGATAAGTTCACATTTCTGATTGAAATTTAATGAAATTAATATTTAAGTTACAGGATACTTTGCTAAGTTTTTGTTGCAATACTATTCAAATAAAACATTCGTGAGATTATTGAAATTTTATTCAATTCAGGTACGAGTAAATAAACTTGATGCGACTATCCCGGTCTACCGACGGCAGTAAACTCCGTTTCCTTCAAATATGCTTATGAAATGCAATTTGCGATCTATTTCCGTTCTTGAATGATTTGTATGATTGACAACTGATGTAATAATACATAGAAAATGTGTAGTTATTTATTTTTGTAAACGTTTTCTTTCTTGTACTAACGACATATAGAATAACGTGAGTTGTTATTCTGTAAGTGTATGTTTTTTTTCAATACAAAATGTAATGTAGAGGTACTCCTCTGATCAATGAAATTGTGATTTTTCTTTATAAACTTATGGATTTATATTTATATGATTTATTTTGATAAAGCAATGCCAACTATTATATTTTTTTCATAACACATGACACCGATGAACTATTAGAAAGGATTGCTCTCTACGCCCAAGACAATGAACATGGTCAGTCCTTACAGGTAGAAAAAGGCTGTAGCTAACGTAAAGACGATGGTTAAATATATGATAATAAATAATGTATTACTCTTTTTAGAAGAACTGCGGTAAGAAAAAAATCGAACCGGTTTCGATGAAGAAGAACACAAATTATTCGATTTATGAGATCTGCCTGTCTACAATTGTCGAGCTTGGTGGATAAATGGCCTAGACTTTCCCCTGCTGTGAGAAGGCTCTGAGTCTCAACTGTGGGAATATTAAGAAGGCTGACTGCTCAATAGGAGATTTAACACCAAATTACTATTATATATAATATATAGAAGACTATTGTACAAATAATAATATGAAAAGGATAGATAGACTTGAAAATAAAAGTTAGCATGCAGTGTTAACATTATAAATATGTTACATTATATTCAGTATTCAACATAATAGTAGCTCGCTGGCCTAATGGTTAGAGCATGCGGCTTTCGTTCCGAAGGTCGTAGGTTCGAATCTCGGCATGTACCAATGACTTAATATTTAAGTTATGCACATTTGTGAACTGCCCACATTTGGGCTTGAATCTGACCACATCTGGCGAAAAGTGGGTGTTAAGTCACCTCTGCCTACCCCTATTGGGAAAAAGGCGTGATGATATAAAAAAAATACATTATATTAAACATTCATGTAAAATAATTCTTTAGACTTCAGTTATTTTAATACAATTCGATTATTTTTTATTAATGTTTTTTTTTTCATACAATTAGGCGGCGAGACGAGCGGGAAGTTCACCTGATGGTAAGTGATACGCTTGTCCATAACAATGTTTCTCTAGTTAGCATGTTATACATTCCACCACGTTGCTCCCATCGTCTGAGACGTAAGATGCGGAGTCGCGTTACCCCAAACACATCAATATTTGCTCACAACTCTTTAGCAGCAGAAACAGGCGCTGCGGTGGTACCTACTTCTTCTACTACTGTTGCTTTTATTTCATGAATGAAGGTCGTGCTTGTCCTGATATGCTTTTAATGACCCGTTAATTAATTATCTTCCCACTGCTCTGCTCAGAGCATTCGGAATTTTGGTGCCTAATGTTTGTCGTATCCTGTCGGACCTGGGGGTTGGTGATCTACCCTATTTTGCTCTCGATCTATCCTAATAAAACCCACTTATCCAGTTTATCTGGCCGAAATTACTTAACACTCGTTTCTAGCAAGTGGTCTACAATTTGGTAGTAATTTCAAGGTTCTAGTTTAAGTGTACCTTTTGTGTTAAGTAATTTATTAAGCCTTTAAAATATTGATACTTTCATTAATTTATGAAAACAGCAGTTGACTTAAATATTCATAGCACCAGCACGAGTACTTGTTCGCAGTAACGTACATTTGCTGTCACACAGTGAGATGTGGTCGGAATATGCAAAGCTTAATCTTGTTGTGTAATACTAGATTGTAATGTGCAGTTCCGGGATACTGTTGCTAAATAGTAAATCTCTCATGCGGGATGTATACTACATTTACCTCAACGTATTCATTAAAATTCCCTCAAACAATCAAATAATACAAAGGGTAAGTTTGATTGTTTAATATAATGTTTACATAAAAACAGTTACTGTCAAACCACTGTAATAGAAATTAAATATTACAATATAATTATTTATTCGTGACCAGCAGAAGTGGTAGTTTAATGGTGGTAGGTCTCTGTTGTCGGAGACCGTCTAGGTACGTACCATCGCAGCGTTTATTACTGCCGTCTTAAAGTAAAGTACAAACTTTACTGTGCTCCAGTTTGAAAGGCGCTGTAGCTAGTGAAATTACTGGGGTAATCAGGCTGAACATCTTATATCTAAAGGCGACAGACGGATGCTGTTTGTAATATCCTAACTAGTGCCCCATTGAAGTGGGCAGGCGTATCGCTTACCATCAGATGATCGTCTCGCTCGTCACTCCACATCGTAGTATGAAAAAAATTAGGGGTAAGTTTTTTTTATCGTGTATTGGGTACCACAGGCATCTATTATATGCGCTGACAAGCTCTGCCGTGCAAACGTTACTGTTTTAATATCTACCTTGTGGAATATTTGCCGTAGGTATTTCCGAACTAATACGACATCAGGACTTTAAAGGAAGCGTATTATTCCCTTTAAGGTCGGTAACGTAGCTGGTGTTGCGATTGTCGATGGGCCTCAGTGCTCACTTTCGCCAGGTGAACTCGTTCACCCGTTTACCCACCATTCATATATAAAAAATAAGTTTTTAAAACTTTTCTTATCATACTATTCTCATTAAAATAATTCAGAATGTTTATTTAGGCAATAAATAACTATAATTAGTAATAATTTTCTATGTTTATCCAATATTAATTTTAGTATAAAAGCTTCACAAAAACATCTAAATTTGTAACATATAATATATAGCACACTAAGTTCTTAAGTAACGAGTCCTTTTCATTTTATGATGTTCATATTACAGATGTAAATTCGGTTTGAATTATATCCTTTCAGGCTGTAATGAGAAGAAAACATATAATTAAATATCACAGGGTTGTTAAAGGGTTGTAAGCTGAAAATAAATGGAATTTTTACTAACCATTCGCAAGCAGTAATAGAGATTTCATCTTAAGTACAATTTCACAGACTCTTTTTATATCTTAACGTATACTAGAATTGATGTTCGCGATTTAATACCTTTTTTATATATTTCTAGTAATGTTTACTTTATTTGTATTATTTTTATGACATTAAGCAATGAAGGTCGCCATTTATATGGAAAATGAGAATGAGAAAAATATAATAAAAATCACTTGAACTTTAACATGTTTAATTTCCAGGTAATTAAACTTAGATCGGATGTTCTAGGTGCAAAGGGTAATTTTTTTTAACTCGGTTCTAAATTGTGGTATTTGAGTTTTTGGTTTAGTTTAATTTTTGTTGACCAATAAATTTTTATTTTGAACTACCATTTCCTACAATATCCGTTTACCTTGTAAGACGGAGGTCCTAGATTTGATTTCTAAGCCATACCCTGTGGTGTTTGATTGGTGTGGTGAATCACAGCCTTCATTTTTCCAATTATTTGCTATCCTTTTCTTACTTACTACTTATTAACGCATTCCAATCTTTCATTCTTTCTAATCTTTCGCTCTCTGCTCTTCTTGTACATTTCTTTTCTTCTGACATTCTACATCCCATTTACTTCTTTCACTGCTCTACTCAGCGAAAACCGTCGTCTCATGCGTGTTTTTCTGTGTATATATATTTTTCTTATCCTAACTTTTTTTACAGTATCATTTCTTTCTTTTTCTTACAATTTTTATATTCTTACTTGTTATAGCTATCCACTACTATCACAGATTTTATTTTTGTTTTGAATTTTTCATGTGAAATTGAGGACTAATTGTAACCATTATATATAATAGATAAAATAAACTTTAACGTGTCCAACGTATCTGTTTCATACATATTTTCTATAGAGGACTGCGGTAACGACGGTTATAATGATGAAAATGATGATCATAGTATTTTTGCAAACTTGGAAAGCAGCCTCTGTAAACATAAAATGATAATTAATCATTATTTTTATTAGGTTTTTAAGTGTTTAAGTACTATGATAAATCATTATTTTCTGTTTGTGGAAATCAAGGATTTCCCGATTACATTATAATTGGAACTTAGGAAGCGGTCGAATCATTGGGTCAGTGATAAATGACACGAGATCCCCGTAGGCGACTTACATCTCATTGGAGGGTGGGGATTATTTTGGGACATTGACGAATTATATTATATAGTTAAGTGTTTAATCGAATTCAAAACATTGATTATCTTTAACAGTATTTGTATAATCACCGTAATGCGTAATGTATATATTAATCGCCGTAGTAATCTACTGTCGCAGACAGAATCGAACAGTAGAGTGAAAATATTATGAAGGTTAAAAGGATATAGAGAACTAACTGAAATACGTAAAAGGTAACTTTTTTAACGCTTCATACTCAACTTTGTGAACATTATAGCACTTCATTGTTATGAGCAGACTTATTGAAAAAACTCTTGTGAACATTTTCCCTGTTTCTGTTTAGTTGTAAAAACGAATTAATCTTTCAATCTATCTGGTTATTGTGCTAAAAAGCTCACGGTACATCATCCTACCTAGCGTCATGTTGTTATGGCCAGGCGTATCGCTTACCATCAGGGGAACTTCTAGCGCGTCTATACCCTTCATTGAATAATCATATAATTCTGAAAAGATTAAACAAAGTTCAATTTAGATGTTTTTCAAATATGTAAAGTTACTTCGCCGTGAACAATTTTGAAAGAAAACAAAATTTTACGTAATAAAAGAAAATTTATTGCAACCAACCCCGAGGTAGCGTTTCAGAACTCAGAGCTGTAATATAAACAAGGTTCTATCTTAGCACTGAAGTTAAAGATGCGAAAAAATAGCAATACTTACTTTGATATTTATTACTATGGTAACTTGTCAGATCCCAAAGTAGTGTTTATAACAATAAACATAACACTAACTATATAAAATAAACAATGATGTAAATATAAAGTATTAGAAGCAATTGAAGTAATCTCGTCTCGTCGTTATATGAAAAAAATATTAGTCTATCTGCTAAAATATCTAAAACTCTACCAGGTTTAATGTTTGAAAATAATACTTAAATGATACAAGTTGCAAAACTAGTGTTATCTAATTCTTGGATCAATAATTTAGTTTACGATTACTGTTCAAGTTAAATCAACTTAAAACATAACATACTGAGTTTTAACTGTATCTAAACTTTTTACTTTTCTTCTTATTTAAATTTCCATATACAACACATAGAGTTAAGACATTTTTTTTTGTATTCTATATGTTGTAAGTATTTCACTATATTAGGTTATTGTTTATTGATTATGGTTCATTTATTAATATTCACTATGAGTGATAAGTTACAAATGGCTTTTAACTTTGAATGATATACCGGTTTCTTTTAATAGATGCGAGTTCTCCTTTGTAAGTAAATATGTAACATAATCCTGCAGACGTAGTCCTGCCCGTACGTACTTACCGTTCAAGCTATTTGAAGACAGGATTACCTGTATATAAGTATATTTAAATCTGTATATTAATACAGATTTAAGTTTACTAATTTCTATAACAGTCACTAGAATTTCTTAAAGTTGATAAGCCAAAAAAAATGTTTTCATTGATATGTTTATAATTGTACATTCACTACTAAATTTTCGAAGACAATTCAATTGCTTCAGAGGTTAGTGTTTTAAGAAAAAAACTACTTTTACATGAATAAAAAAAATCAGAGCTTCAGTAAAACTATTTTCTGTATAACAATGTTTATGTATCACAGAGCTATCACATTTAAAGTAATGTATATTGTAGGCAAAACCTTTTTCACTAGCAAAAGTAATGTTGCTACGAACCAAAACATTTCCGCAATGAAATCTCACCGGAAATTAAAATGAAAATAAACTTTAAACGTAATAAATATTAAGGGTTTGGTCTACAACCTGCTTTTATAGTTTGTTTTTGTACAGCAATTTCCTTAGATGAACTACGCTTCGCTTTGTGGTAACGAGGTATTTCCTAGGGGACTATTATACCGAATCTATCATTTACGTAGTGTTTCACGAAATATAAGTGTATGAAAACATAATAATTAAAATTTTGTGATTGTAGATTTGTATAGCCATGACATCGTCTAATTATTTTCACTAAGTATCATCATCATCATCAACATAGGACTCCCAAAGTATACCATATTGAATTCCGATCGGAGTGACGGTATTAGAAAAAACAATAATATCTTCATACCTCTCAAAGCGATGAACCAAATAATTATTATGAATAAGCTAGAACATACTGAATATTCCTACGTTTTTTATGTGAATAATAGTATATATACATCTGTAGTATAATTAAAAATTGGTCTATGGTTCGGCCAGGTCGGTGGTGATAAATGACTCTCCGTCCCCGCTGACCGGCTTACATCTCCGAGGAGGATGCGGATTATTTTCGGACGTTGACAAATTGCCACATGTACAAAATATTCAATCGCTTAGAAAGTTACTAACAATGGCGGTTTCTTTATATTTACACATTTTTTTCATTTAAGACTAAAAACTGAAGTTAAATATCTAAAAATCTATCTCATAAAACTAGAGGTGAGGAAGTTTATTGTTAGGTAAACAGTTAACGGAAACGGAAGAAACCAATCTGGTTATTTGTTGGTGTCGTTGTTTACTTGAATCTATAAATGCAATAATATATAAAATAATGTTCAACATGGTTGCTTCTCTTTTGTCGGAGTGGTCGTAGTCACATTCGCAGTCTTAGAACAATAACTATATACTTCCGTTTCCTGGTCGTCAATCGGCAGTAATTTAAATTAACTTTGCTCAAATCTCTCTCTTGCTCAGTCCTTGACATAGTCCCCAGTTTAATGGCAATAAAATGCTCAAACGCGAGACGGAAAAGATAAAATTAAAAGTAAAAAGGTAGAGCGCTTTAAATGTAGTAAATGTAATGTTAATAAGTTAGCAACATTTTGTTTTAGGCATTTTGAACATCCTGTATTACAGAGCCCTTAAGCCTAGTTTCACAGCTCCAAAGAGAAAAGTGCCTTTGTGCTGACAATAAGTGTCAGAATCCGGCCTTTGTTGCCCCTAACATTGTTATCCCTTATAGAATACATAATCAACCCAAAATCCTACGAACTTAGAATTTTCACTACGTGGCTTGTTTTCCGCGACATCTAAATTGACAGACAGACATTTCTTTTGTGATTTGTTGGTTAAATTGTAACAGAGCGACAAAAGAACAATAGTTTTATATATATATTATATACGAGAAATTTCCACCTATGTAGAGACTCATCACTTTATCTCAGGAAGCATAAGGTTAGAGACTTGAAAGTTGATTGGAAAATCCATTTAACGAGTATAGGTCAGTTAAGAACGTATTTCACAAAATTCCACCCCCAAAGGTAGCTGGGGGGATGTTAATAAAGAGAAGGGGCCTACGGGGCGGCGCGCCCCTTTTCGTTATACCGGGCGGGGAATATTTCTGACAAATTTCAAGGCTAAATTTCACATGAAATTCTATATTACAGCCAGCAAAACGGGCGGGGAATAGCTAGTGTATATATAAAAATTTATTGTAATCTTAGTGTTTTTAGCAGATAATTGGCTAAGTTTTGATCTGAATTCCTCATTACGTTTATTCCAGAGGGATTTGGCACATATAAATATGACAGCTAAAGCAGCAATGTTGTTATACTCGCAAATTGACAATGCGAGTAAAACTGGGACGAAAAACCCTGATATCATATAAATTCCACCGTTTGTATGACAACAAAAATGATTATTGTTAGACGCCGTATCACGAAGGTGATTAACAAAATCTTTGAAGCTAATACTTATTTAACAATGGAATATTCACATATTAAAAGCTGATAATATATTATATTGGTGTAATGAGTGAATATTTATTACATTCACTGTCTCTTTTATATACTATCTAGATTGACAGAGACAGACGTACGCGTTAGCGGTATGGAGATACGTAATTACGGTTCAACTGGATCGAATTTAAGTCAATCTCCTTATCTTATTATAATTTCTGTACTTAGAGACACCATACTAATTATATTGACTTTTACCAGTTAAGTAATATTACCCCAACTGTTATTTGTGCTAAATAATATAAGATGTATATCATATATTGACGATATGTGTCCGGATTAGATCGCTGAGGAAAATATTGTTGGAGAATTTGCAAATTGACAGTAGCGTCGGTACAAGTCTCAAAGTACAAGTATTTTATTTTCATCGACATTGGTAGCAGCAAGAATTATCTGTAAGCACAATTTGTTAATTTAATTTAGTTAAAAGTAACAGGTATTTTTGTATATAGTATTATGTTAACAGTAATAATTGGATAATAGGTGTTTAGGGTACGATGGGGTCGGCGTAGACTTGATTAGTTGAATGCCCCTAAAATAATAAAGAATTAAAAAAAAGTATTATTATTAAATTTTCTTATATGTATCTAAAATTATAGCTTTTAGTTTGTCTAAAATCTGTTTTGTTAAATGAATCATTTTATAAATCATCTAAGTAATGTTTTATATATTTAGAAAGAAAGCTTACCGAAAAGCTCCTTTAGTGAATCGGTAAATTCGTGGTAGGTACTCTAGGGCTATAATTTACTCAGTTCGTTTAGCATTTGCATGGTAGCAGCGCGAACCGTCGCAATTTTCTGTTGCTCGATTGCACTTCATTCTTCTATCTACGTAATGAAATGTTGTTATGGCTTGTAATTAACAACATTCTACAAAAATGCACAATTGAAATTTGCTTATTCTTTTATTCAGCTACGATTTTTTTTATTATAGTGGGTGTATAGTTGATTATTATTAAGGTTAACCTAAGCACAGGTTTTAACGGGCTTTTGTTAGGGCCACTACGGGAAGGGAGAAGCCGTGAAGTGTTGGAATCGTCATTTGCGAACAAGCAGCAAGCGATAGGAGGAAACTTCGGAGATGGGTAGAGAAAGAGTCGCTCTTTTCCCCATTTGTAGCTAGAGGCCTCGCGTCGCAGGGTGCACGACAACCCTAAGACACCATACCTGAGGTCATGGCGGAGGGTTCGTGGAGCATTCGTTGCCGCATATCAAAGGGCTTGAGGTGACTTGAGAGGAGCTACTCTGGAAAGAGTGGAGATCCAGCTCCACTCTGTAGCGTGAACCTGTTAAGGGCCAATGCGGTTTGGACTTGGTTTGTAAGTATTCTCTTAGTTCCGACCAAAAGGTAAAGGTAAGGTAAGAGTCTGGCACAACTATTATATCTCTCCCTCTTCAGCATAGGAGTATCTAATGTAGGATTCCACCACAAAAAACTAATGTTAATGATATTTTCGCTCCATCCACTTAGTTGAAATTTTTAGCAGTTAATGCAGCTCAGTATATCCTATATAGGTCTACGAAATTGGTATCGAGTATGGAATATTCACGCCGTCGTTATATTATGTTTATAAAAGCGAAATTTTTTAGTATAAAATGATATTACAAAACTCTATACCTATATAGATATTTAAGAAAATGTTACTCTAAGAAGCTTTTGCATAAAATATAACGTTTGTAAATTAATTCAGGATATAATGATTTATTAGTCTAAAGTAACAACATCATGGGATGTAAGGGGCCCCGCAAAATAACTCACGGGATCTAACCCAACCTCACCTGCTCGTGGTGTATCCTGCATAACAAACGATGCTCTGGTTTTCACCAACGCGCATTGGGGCAGCGTGGTGGGAACTGATCCAAAGCCCCCATATGAACGTCTACAAACCACGAGCCTTAGTGCCCGACGACGGGGGCAACACGGGACCGATCAATGTGGAGATCTTTGTTGGTCTACCTTCGAAAGTGGACGTATATCAGCTGATGATGACTATGAACAACATCATTATTACATCACGTCACAAAGTCAAGAATAAAAGAATACGAAGGAAAAGTTATGAATAGAAAGCTATGACATCCTTTGGTATTAAACCAGCTCTCTGTGACTTATATGAAATAATAGGGGGACCGGAAAGTAATGTCGTTTCTGCGCATGCCAATACTTGATTGTCATTTGTCAGCTCATTGTTTTGTTCAGAGGCGTACCAAAGACATTGTGAGGTTATAGTGATTTCTTTACTTATAGACAATCGAATTACAATTTTTTTTTGTAATTTTGGGTAAAATGGCCAGCCAAATACCAGAAGAGGTACACATCCGGCATTGCATGCTCTTTGAGTTTCGCAAGGGAAATAACGCAACAGTTGCTACCAAAAACATTTGCGATGTTTATCCAAATGCACTGGACATTCGTAAATGCCAAAGGTGGTTTTCCAAGTTCAAATCGGGTAATTTTGATCTTTCCGACTCGTATCGATCAGGAAGACCATCAGCGTTAGACAACGACGTGTTAAGGGCGGAAGTGGAAGCAAATCCGTGTCAGACGATCGAGGAATTGTCAAACAGTCTCAACAAACCTTGGTCGACCATCCAAGAACATTTGAAGCAGATTGGAAAAGTAAGCAGAGCAGGTGTTTGGGTCCCGCATAATCTGTCCGAACAGAATAAGGCTAACCGATCAATCACATGCAACTTATTGCTTCAACGACACAACACAGAAGCGTTTTTTGATCGCTTGATCACAGGAGATGAGAAATGGGTCCTGTATGATAACCCAAAACGCAAAAGGCAGTGGCTCTCTCCAAATGAAATCCCTCGGAGTACTGCTAAGCCAGGTTTACACCCCAAAAAAGCGCTTTTGTGTGTTTGGTGGAGTATTCGCGGCATTGTTCATTTTGAATTACTGAAACCTGGAGAAACTGTTACTGCAGACCTCTACAGCGAACAATTGCAGCGAGTCAATCAATCTTTAATTGAAAAGTGGCCAGCGATTGTCAACCGAAAAGGCGTCATTCTCCAACATGACAATGCAAGACCGCACTGCGCAAGGCGAACTCTAGAAAAAATTAATGAATTGGGGTGGGAGGTGCTGCCTCATCCACCATATTCGCCCGATGTTGCACCATCGGATTTCCACTTATTCCGAGCGCTGCAACACTTTTTAAGTGGCAAAACATTTGCAAATTTGGATGATATCCAAAATGCCATCTCTAGATATTTTGCCGAAAAACCAATTAATTTTTATCGATCAGGGATTGAAAATTTACTCACTAGATGGCAAAAGGTTATTGACAATGATGGGGAATACATCATTGATTAAAAATAAAGACTCGTTAAAAATGTATGTGTTTGTATTTAGCGTAAGAAAACGACATTACTTTCCGGTCCCCCTAATACTTCGAAAATGAACCTTTAAGATTGATTGTAACAATTCAATTTTTTTAGTTAAGCAACTGTTATAAGATGTTAATAATTATATTAGTTATTAAAAACGTTTTGGTTATGTCAAGCTTTTTAATATAATAGTTAAAAGTATGTGTTACATCCCGATATTTGAAGTATTTGCTGTACAGACTTCAGCGTTCTTATCTTGTCTGCATTTTTAAGTCATACAACATTGAGTATTATATTTTCTTGCATAGTTGTAATGTTACATCATTTTTAATACATTTAATATGAAGAAAAATGTACGGAATCAATTTTTCAATTTGAAACAGAAATGAATTGGGAAAATTTTACTTTACCATTCTGGACAATTTTCAGTTACTGACTGAATTCATTAAGAAATTCTTTAAGTGGTAGCTACTCAACATCTTTACACTTAATGAATACGCTTGCAGCTTTCTTATATTATTTTTAAAATACTTACCAACTTTATACAAACACTTTTGTATCCAAAAATAATTAAAATAATTAATAGTTTTATGAAAAATATAGAATGAATCGTATGGAGGGATAATATATTGCGTACAATGATGTGAAGTAAAACCCAAAGTGTTGCTCAATGAGAATTAAACAGTGTGAATACTAAGACGATCAAATGAAATTTCTATTTGAACTTTAGACATTTATAAAAGTTGTTGAGGTCTTGTAAACGTGGCAAGTTTGACTCTCTTCAACATAAAATCAAGGAGTTTGCAGCAAAACAAAATTAGATATGAAAGGGGAAAGTTTGTTGGTGCTTGCGGGTGGAGCTCGGGAAATAATTTACCGTAAGAGATGGGTGAAAAAGACAAAAAATTAAAAGTTTTCTCAGTATTATCTTAACGTCTGAGACTAATGAAAGAGCTTACATAGTGTCAGTATCACTCCATTTTATTTACGTTACTATTCTTACTCTTGCCCTTTAAAGTTGTGATTATTTTGAGGCAAATTTAAAGATTTGAAGGGTGTATTGTAGTTACCGCTTCATTTCATAGCGAATTCCTAAGTCTCATCTTCACTGCAAGTTGGGAATCATTTTGTAGGTAGTTGCAGTATATACGCTCCCGATTATCCGACACTGAATGACAGTTTTTTTTTTATTTATTTATCACTTTGAATACTTTAAGTTGGGGCTGTGTAGGTCGTAAACCAGCGCACGTGGTTTTCTTTTCACAATAAATCATTGAAATGTATATATTGTTAAAAAAAATATTGCGTTTTCATTCTTTTATTTGACTTTTTCAATGCATAGGGTCTAATTTGGATAAATAATTATTTCAATTTGACATAATGACAGTAGTAATTAAATATTAGTCACAAACTAATCCTGATAAAAACAAAGCATAATGTATTAAAACGATAACAGTATTTGCAACGTTATTTGGGTTCAACTTATTTCATTGTATTTTAACATTTCTGCGAAGTAAAATGTCAAGGAACGAAAGGTGGACGTGTCGGTCAACGACAATGTCGCTCATGGTTTACGGTGACCGTAAAAATTTAATGGCTGCCTTTATCGACCATTTCTCGCGATTACATTTTTACCTTCGGTTCCTTTTCTTTTTCACGCTAAAAAGACATTTATTCGATACTAAAGTAAATTTTCAGTGTAAATTAAGTTGGCAGTGTAAATTCATATGTTATATTGTTTTTACAAATCAACCGCAATTTTACAACACTAATAAAGTTTTTGATATTTGATGATGAGAAACAAACATAACGATTGCTGAACGACAGATATAGGAAATTTGGTGAAACGTGTCTGATACGTGCTGGTAATATGAGTTCATATCACAAATCTTTTTAATGTTATGTTAAAGAAGGTTTTTGACTGCTTACTATTTACGATGCAATACGCACCGATACTATACTTTGCTCATAATATAATGGCAGGCGCTTACTATAAATGTCTAGTCGCATTTTAATATTACAAAATTTTCCAACTACTTGTACAATATATGAACTATTAGAAAATGATAATTATTCAGCAGATTGTATAATTAACATTTTAGAATAGATACTTCTGCTAACAAGTGAGTATTAACGTTCACGATATATAAAGTAACTACAACAATTATCGGAAATATTACATAGTTTAATCGGAGGTCAACGTATTAACATTTGTGTTATAATCTGAAACTAGTACATAATATAATACATTATTAAACAAAACACAATACAAGCAAATTAAAAAGTAGTTTAAACAGTTGAGATTGAAAAGCAGGAACAATTGTACTCCTTAGGTGCTCCGAGCGTCAGTTAAATATGTGCGTACATTGAAAAGTAGCAACATGCGTACGAGTAAATGACTATAGTATCCCGTTTTTAATCCGGGGACCTCAAACGGGGGAAGTATTAGAGAATGTACAAAACACCCAATAGTGTTCTTTGCGCACAGAAGAAGCTAATTTTACTTAAGTGGGCTACTCTGTGCGAGCGCGATGCGTGGTGTATGCTCTTGGGGGTGCGCTTCCCTGCCCTATGTTTGATTTCCAAGACAGCTAAAATGACTCTTCGTATTTGTAATTTATAAAAACTTTCTCCTTATGTTACATATTAATAAATTAGGAATATCCTTCAAACAATTAAAAAAAAACTATGTAAGGATTGACTTTGACGCCTGGGATCTTTATGTCAAACAAATATAGTGCCTACAAAAATAATAGTTTGACGGTCGAGCGTGAATTTTACTAAAGAAACAAGAAGTTTTCTAATAACCCAACAGATGACGCCACCATAAACAATAGATCACACTATCGTTTATCATAACGCAATTCGAACAAGTGTTATTTCTTTACAATTTGTATTTTTCCGCTTCGAGGATCTCCTTGTAAGACTACATTTTCTATTTTTCAGGTTATAATACTAGATGCTTCTCGTTTTAACAAAAGTCTATCAAATGAGTGTGGGCGAGATAGATTAATTAACAAAATAACAGATAACACGATCCAATTAAGAATTAGCTTTTCTAAGATTTGTTCTTATGAAAGGACTTACTATAATTTTGGGTTTATTTCATATAAATACTAGGTGTGTCTCGTTGTAGCTTATGACAATATTCTACAAAAGACAAAGACAGGAATAGTTGTTTCAATTTTAATTGGCTGTTCTGTTATTTCAAGCTATGTTAGTGATCGGCTGTTATCGAATACTGAAAACGTTAAATGTTGATAGTGATTGAATAACTTGAATATGGTGAATTATAAATGATATTTTTTAACAGATATAACGACATCACAAGAACAACTGTTATCTTCGAATACTTGTAATTTATATTATGATAAATACGCTTCAGTTCGGTTCAGTTCACGCCTAATGCTGATATTGCTGCCCACGTTATTATTAAACAAAGACCTGGCACCCTCCTCAAGACTTCTACAATATTATTTATTTCTTTAAACATTTACTTACCATATCATCCCCATTCATATAAGAGGTTATACATATGTCAATAAAGATTGTATAAATAAGAAATATCTAAAATTTGAATACACACACGTGTTGGTTTTAGTAAAATATTTATTGATATATTTAGATTGCAATTTCGTCTAAATTGGAGAACTATAAAGAAACCATACAATGTGTATGAAAGTTGAGTACTGAGTAATTAAAATGTAATCATACCCCTACACTGCGTTCATACAGTTTGCTTTTTTTTCACTCAATTAGGTGACAAGACGAGTCCGACATTCATTTGGTGGTAAGTGGTTCATAACGTGGCGCTTGTTAAAATTCATTATGTCCTCCAAATTTTAGTAGTAACTCGGCGCCTTGGGACGTAAGATTTTAAGTAAACAATAAGTAATTTCACCAGACTGAAGGCTGTTTAGGTTTTATCATTTCAGCTCTTTTTGTCGCCCAGTTCTGGTGCACAAATTTTTCTCTTATTAGGAATTAAGAAGCGCTGTAGCAAGTGAAATTACTATGATAATGAGACGTTGGCGTTGGGTGTACGTTTTAAATAACTTAAAAAAGTAGAAGGTTTGTTGTGAATCTAAAAACTGTTTAAATTCTTCGCGAGGTAACATTTTAACGGCTCCGTTAGCACTTGAGCTGGAAGCGATGACGTGCATTGTTTAAATGTAAGCACGCACATACGCTTTGTTCGCGTGTGCAATACTTAAGATTTCCTAGGGTAGTTTTTATTGTATCATACCTACGATAACAAATAAATTTATTACCATACCAGTTTTTACAGCGACATACTCAATGCGCAAGGAGAGAATTATACGGGTATAAAGATCTTTAAAAAGATATCCGTATACATACATATGTAAAAGTAAAATGGATATAGTTCTATTTTGTAAGTAAATAAATTAGAAACATCTAGGTTTATTAATATAATCTATTTGTACGAAATTGATGAACTTGACTTTTTGGCAAAGGAAAACATCGTGGACAAGGACAAGGAAAACATATATGATTAAAGAGCAATAGTTTTCGTAGACATGTGAAATTCACAAACTTTCCTATGACTTTCTCCTT
This sequence comes from Troides aeacus, assembly GCA_033220335.2. Taxonomy (NCBI): domain Eukaryota; kingdom Metazoa; phylum Arthropoda; class Insecta; order Lepidoptera; family Papilionidae; genus Troides; species Troides aeacus. Next base: position 5,044,342 of record CM067270.1, read on the forward strand.
CTGAAAGAAAACTCCGTGTCCCAGTAGTGGGAACATTAAGATGGACGTTTTCTTATACACGATTCGAAATCAGGGCTTCATGTGACATTATTGATGTTGTATTCTTTAATATAAACATTTTCAATAGTATATTAAGATGAGTTTATTCACATTTCGTGTACATGAAGTATAATTTAAAGGGTAAAGTTTTTATACTTTACAAAGATATTGTGAATAATAAAAAGACAAGCGTTAGGAAGTACATTCAGATTACGATGGGGCGTTTATATTGTAGCAGATAGTGGCAGTATTTCGAAATTTATTGCCCCGTTACGGTAGTGAGTGCATCTCAGCTGCCTTTTCTTACATATTTATGTTAGGGACAATGGCTTAACTACATACAAAGTTAAACCCTAAGAACGAAAAAAAAGCACGAAGCTGTGTCAATTTTAGTGCTATTCTTTATTGAGGATACCGCACTAGAAATATAATAATAATAGTTTTGTATGTTAATTTCACTTTTTGTTTATCTAATAGTTAATATTTTATATACTTGTATGATTTTATTATTCATCGATTCATCCTATTCATAGTAATTATGGGTTACATACCCCAGTAGTTCCTGTTATTGTATTGATACCCGTACGAAGTAATGTTGAACATACTACTGTTTAGTGCTGCACTGATTATGTCTCCGCATAGCAAGAAAATATTTTCATTGTGTCGTATATCGCTAAATATGATAATAGATAATTAATAATAATTAATTATCATAGATTAATGCTGTGGAGATGAGAAGCCTGAGAAGTATAACTGGAGTGAAACGGATGGACAATGTGAGGAACAGTGTGATAAGGAAGCGGTGCGGCGTGGTTGAAGATGTAGTGACAAGGATAGAGAAAGGGATGCTTAGATGGTTCGGCCATGTCGAAAGAATGGATGAAAGAAGATTAACGAAAGAAATATACAAGGTAAGAATGATTGGAAAAATAGGTGCAGGTCGACCTAGGCGGACATATTCCGATCAAATCGGAGATGTCCTAAAGAAAGGCCGGATCAAAAGCACACGCAATAGACGAGCGTGCATGAAGACGCTTATGAAAGTGGAGGAAGCGAGAGAGGTGTGCCAGGATCGTAGCAGGTGGAGAGAGGTGGTCTCTGCCTACCCCGCTGGGAACGAGGCGTGATATATATGTATGTATATCGCTATTTATTTTGATACTAATTGTTTTTATGACTCTAAATAAGTCTCTTGATGTATTTATTATGAAAATGTTTTATATTGTTGATACATGTGTGATATTTCAATTCCAATCAAACACGGACGATGATAAAAATGTATGAGTACTTATAGATATTTATGTTTACAGCAAACTGGTTAACCTTTATCACCTAAAAATGTTATTCAATGATAACCCATTTCTTTTTTTACAATTTTGTACTAGCTACTAACTGGTGCAGGTTGGCGATCAGTGTGATACAGTTCTTACTGTCTCTGGTTCGGCGGAACAATTCGTACACTCCAGATACGCCAGTCCGTTTCCTGATATTCCTATATATATATTGATATTCGTCAACCGATGATGACTCAAAGAATTTCCAAAGAAGTAGTTAATAGACATAATTTGTGTCTGAAAGTGCTTAATGGTATTAAAAGCGAATGCCTTAATCAGAGAGGCGCACGCCGCCGGCTCGGGGTGCGGCCTGACGCGGAATTGATTCAGTGAGGGACGTGAGCCGCCTTCACAACGGCGCGATTCAAATGTAAGTTAGAAAAAGCCGGCGGAAACGAACGAAACTTTGCGTTGACACTCAACAAATTTAATTAGGCATTCCATTTGAGCACATTTTCATCAACAGCTTTCATATTATTTCTTATCTAATTTTTAAAACCATTAAAAATTCAGTTTATAATGAGCTTTTAATGTCTAGTGATCTAACACTCAAATTAATCGTTACGGACATTGTATTTATTTTATCAGCACTTTCTCTTGTCTGTTATAGAACATTGTACAGTTAACTGGATATTTTAAACTGAATAAAACATATATTTAAATTATAAACACTTATATTTGTTGATGATACGGAGAGGCGATTTATTGTATATGCAAAGGTTCTACTATTTTTTTTTTTTTTTTTTATTTTTTTTTTTTTATATAGTCACGCCTTTTTCCCAGTAGGGGTAGGCAGAGGTGAATAAACTACCCACATTTCGCCAGATGTGGTCAGATTAGATCCCATGTAACAGGGGGCGAGCCTGTTGCCACTTTATTGGGACCACCACACACACACACAATGATATCCAGTGTGCGGGTTTCCTCACGATGTTTTCCTTCACCGTTTTTGTATCTCGCTGTTGTAACTAAAGTTCACAAATGTACATAACTTAAATATTAAGTCATCGGTACATGCCGAGGTTTGAACCCGCGACCTTCGGAATGAAAGCCGCACGCTCTAACCATTAGGCCAGCGAGCTACCAGGCCAGGTTCTACTATATTTCATACGAATATTTCAATGAAGAAAAAAATATGCAAACTTATCTCTTAAAGAACAAGAAAATAATTTCGCCGTCTCTGTATGTTACGATATTAGTTTGCGATAAAGATGGAATGCCTTTTCATTAGATTTTCCTCTGCAACTGTAATGTTATTTTTAAGGCAGACATAGGGGGAAATGATGTGCATACTCGTCGGCTGAGCCCCAGACGCCGCTACTGCTGAGTAACCCACTTGAAGGAAATTACTCTTCACTGTGCTATACTCTTGCCTATATCGGATGTTTTGTGTGCGTCGCGACCTGAATCACTTTGTATACAAGTGCAATCTTGAATTCGCGGATCGGGTACAAAGTGAAACGCAGTTTTAATCACGGGGTCGTTTTCGAAGATCTTAATCGTCTTTTACTACTTACATCCATAACATTTTCACAGTCAGAATAGAAAAATTGTGATAATGTAGTAAAATAAATCATAGTAACGACATACAGCCCTTATAGAAATTTAAATTCTCTGCTAAAAACGACTTCTAATTTAATACAACTGTACAAATTTCACTGCAACTAATTAGTCGCAAAATATTGTAATGAAGATATTTTAACAAAAAAAAATTATATTCTTTGGACAGAACATCGTTATAAATATGATACCATCGCAGTTAAAATCGAAATTGATATTATCACAGTTCATTCCCTACTAACTTTCCGCAGCAATCTGAGTGGTAAACAAAAACAAACTCATATCAAAGTTATGAACGCAAAATCAACTGAATTCCGCATTAATAAACATGAATGTTGTTAAACTAAGTGAAATTGAGGGAAAATAATGAGGCGGCGTGTAAATTTACCGAGCAAGTTCGCAGTTAGAGTTGCATGAAAAGTTGAAGTTGAAGCAGCGCGAGCGCCTGCTTTTTGAGCTCGCTCGACCGCACTGAGGCATGTGGGAGAGCGCGCGAACATTGCGAAGGCGTCACCTGCAATGCGGCGTGCATCAAGTGCCCGCTGCCTGTTCTCCTCGGCGACCTAACGAGCGCCTGACAAATTAAAATATATACAATACATATATACATATACATATTGCTAAAACCATAAAAATTATATAAACTCTTCATACAACAGAATTATTACAACCGAAACCGTTTTCCAATTTTCACACACTAGTAAATCAATGATTGCAATATTAATGGTGTAACAGAGCCGCCTTTGATATGTTTTTTTTTAAAGCAACATGATTACAGAAAAAAGCCAAGAGACGTTTGTAATACCATGTCAGGATCCACATTTTTATATCACGATTTTGTAATTTATCATTTTAATAATTATAATATTGACAACAATTACATATTACGTATATTTACCGGTGGTAGGTATCTGTTACTGGAAATGATCTAGGTACCACCGCAGCGCCTATTTCTGCCGCGAAACAGTAGTGTGCAAATATTACTGTGTTACCATTTAAAGAGTGCTGTAGCTATTGTAATTACCAAGGTAACGAGACCCAACATCTTATATCAGCGACGAACAGAATGTGATATGGTATTTATTATGCTAACTCGCGCCACGTTATTGTGAGCAGGCGTATTACTTACGATCAGGTGAATGTATCGCTCATCTCGTAGCTTAATAGGACGAAACAAAAACTTTAAAATAAATATCCAAATCTAATGTTAAAAACAGTTATCGAATGACTGTAGAATAGAAAATAAGGCAAACGACTGGTAAAGAAACATTTGTACGGATGTAAAATTTATAATCTGCTAATAAATCATATAGTATATAGGATTAAAACTAAATCTTTTGGCTAATATTAGTTACCTGTAACTAAAGCGTAGATTGACAATCCTTTAAATATATGGCAGCACTGTTTTACTAGTGTTGCTACGTTTAAGCTTTTGCTTCGTCGGTCAGTCTTTCGCTAACTGACAACGGGAGCGTAGCTAGTGGAGTGAATATTGAAGAGAAAACTTGAGTGTATAAAATTCCTGACCTGAGTATTTACCTTATTCGCATATTTTGTTACTATAATAGTTTAACTATCGACAAAGTTTAATTATCGAAATTATAAATATTCTAGATTTTCGGATTTTTGCGTGGATATTCTAACGATGTTCTTTCTATGAAACCAGCAGTAATTCTTCTTCCCTGCGTGATCGAATCAGAAATGAGGAGATCAGTAGAAGAACTAAGGTCACCGACGTAGTCCAAAAGATTGCTAGTCTCAAGTGGCAATGGGCAGGATACATCGCTCGAAGGACTGACGGCCGATGGGGCACTAAGGTCCTCGAATGGCGATCGCGAACCGGTAGACGTAGTGTTGGCAGGCGTTCCGATGATCTGGTGAAGGTTGTGGGAAGCAGCTGGATGCGGAGGCGCAGGATCGATCGATGTAGAGATCTTTGTCGTCTATGTCCAGCAGTGGACGTCTATCGGCTGATAATGATGATGATGAAGAACAAAATAAAGTTTCGATAAGTATATAGTATCATTTGTCACTGTGTTTTCTGAACAATGACAGCCTATGAACTAACATTTCTTCTTTGTTACTTATTTTAAAGGTAAGCCGATGTTATCCAAGGCCCTGATATTTTTTTTTTGGAAACGCCATATTCGTAATGGGCTAATAAAAGTAGTACATAAAAGCTATAACGTTTTGATATTCCAATTCATGCATTAAAAGCGGCATTTTATTGCGCAATAACCGTAAAGTTAGGTGTTGCGAAAACTATAGTTATTCACCACACTATTACATTACTTTACTTATCATTGTAAACTGTCTCAATAGTATATTTAAAGAAGGTTCAAATTTAACCTCAAACATATGTTCTTTTTATGTAATACGAGTTAACATTTGAACTTATTTTCACATGGTGTTAAGTGACAATGATGCCGTGGATGACGAAGTGAGCTTTCTAGAATACTTACACTTTGTCAGCTGGAAAGTGAGCCATGCTGTTGCCGTGGAAAATCTGCAAAATGGGCGTGATAGTTAGCCGGACGGGATAGGAAAACCTATTACCGAGCAAATTAAGCAATTTGTGTCCGGGAAACCGAACTAGGAAGCACTTGTGCACAAGATATGCGGTTATCTACTGCGCTACTGATGCTATTACAGAAGTTGCGCTGACAATTTTAACGATTGATTTCAATGAATAATAATAATATAATGAAACAAACAAAATACGTAAAAAAAACACTTTTATATATAATATATTATATCTTTATATCAGTTTGTAAGAGTGAAATAAGCGGAGCTGTTCGCATTTATGAGGCAATGGCGAATCAAATGCCACGGAAGTGATACAAATGGGGATCATTAACCCCTGAATTGGTCCTTTGTGTAGTATCCAAAAGGCATATTCATACCGCGCTCACTCCTCACGTATGTTTTTTTTTAATGCTAAAAATTCATATTTTTTTATATATAAATAGAAAAGTGTCTACATTGGACAATGAGACTAATAAAATTAGATATTGAAACTTTTATTCGTATAACCTATTTAAAAAAATAAAAGAATATAAGCTTTAAGTACCAGCAACCCTTAAGATTGTGAGTACCAACTTATTAAACAATTCATATAGACGTTTATGTTAATACATCTAATGGGGGCAAGGTGTTATAGATTTGTGAACTTCAAAGAAAAAAGTATTAAAATCATACTTTTGTTTTGCTGATTATTTCAGTATCTTGGCTTTCCATGTAGAGCACATTTATTAGATTTGTAATTTAAAAAAAAAAACAGTAATCTTCTGTGATAGAGATATCACAAAATCTTCACATTAATGGAGCTTTACATCAATCGAATACAAATGTCTACGGGTCGTGTAGTCTCACAAAATTTGTCATATTCAGAACTAAGATAGATTGCCTAGTAACCAGTAATCGAGTCTATATTTACTATTACTCAGAACAAAATGATATGACGATATCAGGTTTAATAGTTTACTGTGTTCATTTCTTGTTTTGGGAACAGTTTATCCAATTTATTTATGTTAGATATAACTAGAATGTGTAGTATGAAAATGTATTTACATACAAAGAGAATGCGTTAAAAATTTATGAGTGAAAAGCATTAACATACACTCGAGTTTATATTAGCCCCGCTACGAATGTTTTTTGGGGTTTATTTAAACAATACTTTGCTTGGAACGAACTCACAATGTTTTCATTTTATGACTGAGAAACGCATTGCGTGTGACTGTTCGTGGATGCTCCTCTCTGTTACGGCCACTTTTCTTTTTATGGTGTCACAAATCCGGAATGTGGGTCATGGAATTCTAAATTAAACTTAAATGAGTAATGAACAGGACAATTTCGTTCTACCTACCTTTTTTATGGTGTTCTGTAGGTTGCGACTTGCTTTTACTCACCATAAGATATATTAATAAATATTAGAAGGTAAAAAAAGAAAGTAAAGTATATTTTGTAATAGGTATGTTGTATTTCTTTGTTCGTTATCGCCGTTTATATATTATTTAAACGATAATCAAAATGAAAAGTTTCTGACTGATAATGCCAATAATAAAGCAAAGTATAAATAAATATGGGACGTATAAGACAAGAAAGAGAAGCTTATCATCATCGTTTATTTCTTTATTAGGCACACTAACAGCATAATCTTGTATAATAAGTTCTAGATATATAACTCATCGATCACATATCCTTTCCAAATATTGTTTATATAATAATTATCTTATATATTAATTAATAATAAAGCTTGCAATTGTAAAGCGCCTGCACAACTTTTAAGACGTTACTTTGACTGTCGTCTACATTATTTCTGTGTACTTTATTCTATATTAGCAAAGCTAGATCTTTTTTTCCTGAAAATTCAACAATGTAATGATGATTTGTGTGACTAAAGAAACAAACTAAGGACGTCTAATCTAGAAGTGTTATAAGAAATCAAGAAATATATGTTAGCCGGTAGAATCTGTCTTTATACAATACAAATTTGTTGGTGGTACAAGATTAAAAATATTCTTCTCTCCATTTGACTCTACTTTGTACTATTTAGTAACTAATGAATGAATAGGTCATCTATGCAACATTTTCGTAATTTACAGCATCGTGAAAATTACTGTGGATTGTCGTTTAAATTTTCTTTACCAAGTGTAGAAAATGAAAGCAGCCGTAAAATATAACGAAAGCATCAGTAACGCCGCGAGTTGAGTGCCTGTTATCGCTTGTATGAAGTGGCTCGGTAACGAGCTAGGAAACTTAAAACACGGAAATATTCTCCTTCTCACAAGGGACTTTGAAAATTATCTAATATATTATTGCATTATTATTAAAAGAGATGGCCATAAGATTATTAACAAGTGAGGGTTCTATTGAGGGCATTACTGAACTCGAACAAATACTCTAATAAACGATTATTTACAGAAGATTGTAATCAAATGGACACACGCGTAAGAGTTATTGTAACTTGCTTTTAGGTATGGGTTACAATTCATGTGCCAACAAAGAGTATCTTTTAATTCTCAAGCACGACTAGTACAAAGTGGTGCAGTGTACAGCATTCTAACTGTCGCGAGATTGTTATGGGCAGGGGTAAAACCATCAGGCGAATGTTTACATCATCTCGTTGTTACGGCGAATAAAAAAATGTAGCAGCTCTTGTTTCTGTCATCAAAGAGTAGTATGCAAACGGGACTGAGTTCCGGTTTTAAGGGTGTCATAGCTAGTGAAATTACTGGGGTAACCAGACCTTCTAATGTCGCATTGCGTCCAGCCAAATATGGCGCTGTGTATACCATCTTAACTAGTGCTACGTTGTTATGATATGAATGTCTCAGTCGTGTCGTCGAATAAAAGAAATTGGTGGATAGTTCCTCTGATTGTAATGAGTTTTCTTGTAATAAAATTAAAGGAAATCTTATAAAGTATCACATTTGCGCTTGTCACTTTGGGACATAACACAGTACGTCTCATTAGTCCCACAATTTTACGAGCTACGGCGCCTTTCGAACCGGAACAATGTAATGTTTTCGCATTACTACTTAGCCGTAGCTGGCCTACGGTGACCTTACCTTTTTGTAGCAATTTATAATATTACGTTTGTCGCAGAGCAGTTACGGTGAGTAATTTACAACAGTACCTTAATAAAAGCTTTTTACTAAATTAAATAGAATTTTACTTAAATTACTTACACAATGAAGAAAGTTGATTATTTTCTATAGTTTTTATCTCAGGAAGCGTCGAGATGAGCAGGACATCCATCTGATAGTAAATGACAAGCTCGCCCTTAACAACGTAGCACTAGTTAGGATGGTATACACTGCACTACATTGTGCTCATCGCCTTTGATAAATAATATATTGTCTCGTTGCCCTGTTTCACTAGCTATACCATTCTTTAAACTGTTACCCAGTAATATTTACTCAATACTGTTTAAAGGCATAACTTTTCAAGGTATAGATATAAACGTTTAAAAAAAAAACTCATTTGAGTATCTATGCTTATCTATAGGTGGAATAATCTTAAAGAAATATTTTAATTGATTACTTAACGCTAAAGATTAACTTGTATTAAATTTCAGTGATCTAAAGAATGTTTCGAACTTTCCTCAAGTTGAACGTATCTACTTAATTAAAACTTGTTGCTTCGAAGATTAAGCAATCCATCTTTTGTGTTAGACGTGTATAAGCATATAGGTAATTTGCTAAACTAATTATAATTGTACTTCAAAATTAACGTTACAGTAAAGCATATTATTATAATATATTGGCATGAAACATGTTAATTATTATAATCTTTTTTATCAATGATGTCCTGTTCACAAGTCAAGTTCACATACATTTAAATATTACTAATTGTTTAGATATGTACATATACATTATTCTATAGCTACGGAAGTATGAACATAAGGCAAAAATATCTTAAGACATATTTTTATGTACATAAATAAAGTCTTAATTTAATAATATACTCTTGTACATATATCATAATTATCAGCCGATAGACGTCCATAGTCATAGACCTCCTCCAAAGATCTTCACACCGATCGGTCCTGTGCTGCCCGCATCCAGCAGCTTCGCGCTACCTGGTGAAGGAATTTTCAACACTATATCTACCCGTACGCGACTGCCACTCGAGGACCTTGCTGCCTCATCGGCTGACAGTCTTCGACCAGTGTGCCTTGTTCACTACCACACAAGTCTTGCAATGTTTAGGGGTATGTCGGTGAGTTCTTCTGCGGATGTCCTTATTACAGTACATATATTCTTCTTCCAACTGCTACGTGGGGCGGCACAGTATATACTTCTCTTCCATTTCCCTCTATCAGCCGTCATATATGCACAGATAAAATATAAAAAAAATTGAACATTGTAAGTATAGTATAGAGTTTATAAATTATATAGCAATTGAGGTGTAATTTTTTTGTTTTGTAATCTTTCATGAAATTCCGACCGTATACTTAATTTATTCCCCTCACAAACAGCAGCCATGTTTCTTCGGATATTGATTTTGGTTGAAACTTGTCGTATTCCAATGCGCTCTGAGTAATATGTAAACGTTAGAAATATTATCCTTTATGTTTTCTTTATACGGTTTACAAAATGATGTTATCTATATAAATACATAAAAGGTAAATCTCTTAAGATCTCATTAACATATAACATCTATTTTTACACTACAAAAGCTATTTATTCTCCATATATTTTAACTTATACGTTAAGGACGATTTTCAACACTAGTCTCAATAGTAATGTTTTACTACCTATGTATCATGAATTAGCTATTCCCTGTCTGTTTTATTGGTTGTAATATATAACAGAATCAGATTTGAAGTTTAAACTAGAAATTTGTTGTTGCTTTTGTCGTCGTCGCTGCTGCCTGGGTCCCTTCCTGTTATTAACATCCTCATCCCACTTTTTAGGGAAGGAACTTTGTAAAATCCATTCTTAACTTACCTCTAAGTAGACAAGCAATATCTCTACCAAATTTTGAGTCCTTACGTCTAATCGTTACGGTGATCTCGTGAGTCAATGTATCTTTGGATCAACATCATCATCATTATCATCCTACAGACATAGGCCTTTCCTAAAGAAAATAATCTCTGGATATGTTCTATATGTACAACAAAAAAATAAGTACTGACTCTTGAGATTTAACAAAGTTATATTGTCTTTTTTTGATGACATACATAGTTTGTAAAAATCTAATGTAATAATGTTTTTATTTGTATTACTTCTACTAACCTTACATGAGACTGTTAATATAAAATGTGATAGAATAAACTAATATAAAATGTTATATCACATAAGGTCCATAACATAATAAAACAGATATATTTTTTTTATTCCACGAAACGACAATACGAGTGGCACTTTCACCTGATAGTAAGTGATACACTTGTCTATAAAAACGTAGCGATAGGATGTTATACACAGCATCACATTGTGCTCGTTGCATGAAGGCTTAAGTTATTAAGTCTCGTTGCTTCAATAATTTCATTGGGTACAACGCCCTTTAAATCGGAATACAGTAAAGTTTACACAGGCGCTGCTGTGGTACTTAATTACGCGGATTCCAGCAACAGATACTTGCCGTAATATATCTTAATTTAAAAAGCCTACAAACGGCAACCATAAAAGGAAACCAGCCTTAATACCTTACTTTTGACTATATCGTTTTTGTTATAATAACTTTTTAAATAAATGTTCATAAGGAAATCAATGGTTATTTTGCTACCCACCGATACGGTCTCTGACAACAAAGACCTACCTCCAGTACAAAATATATATGACCATTTAAAATGAATATAGTAATAAAAAAATCTTTTCATATTTACACATACTCGTTACAGTGAAATGGTTTTTTTTTATATTTAAATCATGTTAAACTTGATGTTCGCGCTGGTTAAAGGCAAAGCAAGTGGGTTTTGTTCTTATATCACAGCTGGAACTGCTGCAAACTGCAACTCTAACTAGTACGTCTGTTGGAAATTTAACACGCCGCCAGTTAGGTTGCGGGTGACGGTAGCAGGCTTTTTAAAAAGGAACACGAGGTGTTCTCGGCTTGAGAAGCTACTATAGACTGCTTTATTCAGTTTAAAGATTACATTTTTATACTGTACGATTACATGGTTTTCTTATCTTAATATAATTAGGATGTTTATACAATAAGGATGTTTATACAATATCTAATAGGTACTTAGTTACTAATGTCGCGTGTAATGGGTCGCTGGTATCTCAACGACCCTGGTGTTTTATATCGGTGTCCACCTTATGCCGATATAACTCCTCCCCCCCTAAGAGAAAGGCGCACCGAAGACTGCTGTAGTTGATGATGAGTTTCTTCAGCAGGCTGCTGTAAGGCTGCGCGTGTCGCTGTTCTTCTTTTCCACCAGAGTTTGTATAAGGCGGTTCCGGATACTACTGCTATAATTATACAATATAATAGCACTGATGACCAGCTCGGTGTTGTTGATATTAACTTATACTTCTCTTGTGGTTGTTGCTCCATATTTGTGGTTTTTTCTATCATATCCTTGATTTTATCCAAATTGATGTTTTCCAATTTTATTTTTATTGGTAATGAACTAGGTGTTTCATGTACTCGGGGTAAGGGGATAGTTTCTTTCATGTAAATAAATTTTTTATGTGTTTTTAACATTTTATCTCCTATTTGTATAATACAATTGTTATCTAAAGTTATAAGGGCAACTCCTTTGTTTCTCTTGTATTGGACTTCATCGCCGCAACTAGTTTTAAATATTTGTTCTTGTTTTGTAAAGATTATCCAGTTGTTGTCCTTGATTTGTTGTATTATTATATTTTCGTAAGATGCTGTTATGTATGTGCAATTGTGTGGATCTTGATGCTGTATGAGCTGTGCAATACAATCATTTGAATTCTGTAATTGCTCCCAACTTAAATGATTACATATGACTTCGTCTTCTGTGATTTTGATGCAGGGCTCCTGAGGATATGCAAACTCCTTGTTGCCGAGTATTAGGTATGGATTTTTGGATATCAGCATTACATTATTTTCGTTAGGAATGGGATACAGGTGTAATAATTTATAGGAATGTAAGGAAACTAAAGGTATTTCGAGTATAAAATTTAGCGTTTCATTAGTTCCGTAAGCTTTAACAGTTATAGCTTTTTCCCACAAATGGATATTTTTTAAGTTAAGTTCAAATGGAAAATTTCCTGTGATTTCTTTTTCTAAAAACTTGAGCTCTTCAATTAAATAACTGGGATCTAATATACTGGGATGCATTTTTCCTAGATGTGCGAATGTAATAGCTGTTTCTAGTGATGCTAATTTATCGTAAAGTTGTTGAAGCGATCGTCCGATTTCATTTAACAGATTTAATGAGTTTTGTACCGATAATTGTGTTGTAATTTGGTTTATAGACATCTCTATCTGTTTTTGATTATTATTGATCTGTTCTAAATTTTTCTGATATTGATTCATGAATTCTTTCATGATTGTTAATGTCTTTTTGTTATTTAATGCGGAGTTATGTGAAGATGTTTGTAATTCTTTAATTTCTTTTTCAATTTTTACTGCATCTTCTGCGTCTAAATTCCCTGTTATGGCTTTTATTACTGACCCTAGTCCATTGATCAACCCTCTTTTTTGTCTATTTGTAAATCTGAAACCTGTTGTTTCTAATCCTAGGTATGCTATTTTGCTTTCTATTATATCTATTAAATATTTGATTTGGTATAATAGTACTGAGTTATTTGAAGAATTTTTTAGTCTAAATGTAAAATAAGTGCTACATATGTCTAAATATACTTCTCGGATAAGTGATGTGTTATATATAATAGCTAGTTGATAACTGTCCGTTTGATATTTTGCTTTTGCTTCAGTTGTTACTAGAATTCCGTTATGATTGTCTATTGGCTGTATGATTGCTGTGGCTGTGGCGAGCCGGAGCACTGCGAGGCAGGCGATGGCGTTCCTGAAACATTTTCAGGGCGCCTTAATAAACGAAAGTGAACTCTAATTGTTTTAGCGTTCACGTGTTTTCCTACTATTTCTGCAATTTGTTCAGGGTGTAAATGAATGATGGTGTAAGGTCCTAAATATCTTGGTTCTAATTTGTTACTTCTAGCTGTTTTGGCAACTTGTTTATATACTATATCCCCTACTCTGAAAGGTGCGGACTTAGTATCTCTATTAACTTTTTCTATTACTTGTTGTTTTTCTGTTACTAATTTGTTGTTAATTAATTTTTGTACATTTTCCATAATTTGTTTATGTTTAATTACATATTCTTGATAAAATTCCTTTGGAAAATGTAATTCCAGTGGGTTTCTGCTATTTGTGTGTCCATATAACAATTCAAAAGGTGTAAATCCGGTGGCTGAATGTATGGTGTTATTGTATGCTATAATTGCGTATTTCATTAAGTTACTTGGTTCATCCCTATCAGTAATTCCTTGAATTCTAATTAATTCTGCTAGTGTGGAATGAAGTCTTTCTATAGGTGAATTTGAATTGGGGTTGTAAGGTGTTGTGAAGTGTATATTAATATTGTGCATTGCACATATTTCTGTCATGACCTCATTATCAAATTTTGAATCCGAGTCTGTTGTTATTTTGTTGGGAATTCCTATTATTGAAAATATATTGAGTAGTGCTTCTGCTATATGTACACTAGTTGATGCTGTCAGTGGTATGGCTTGCGCGTATTTTGTAAAGTTATCTATTATAGTGAGGAAAGTTGTGCCTCCGCTGCTATATAGATCCATAAACATATGTTCCATAGGTTTATGTGGTGTGTCAGTTAGTGATAAAGGCAATTTTAAGGGGTTTCTTACATATTTACTCTTTAGGCATGTGTCGCATTTGTTAATGAATTTTTGTATTGTGTTCAACATGTTTGGCCAATGATAATTTCTGTGTATATGTTTGTATGTTTCTTGAATACCTCTGTGTATTGTTTTCCCTTCATGATATTTTCTGATTAAATCTATTTGTTCTGTAATGTTTTCAATTAAAGTTACTCTATTTTTGCATCTAATTAATTTTGGACCGCGATTGCTAAATATGTTTTTGTATACTTCTGAAAATATGGTATAAAAATCTTCATAATGAAAATAACAATAAAATATTCTATCGGGAATAGTGTGCTCTTTTAGAAATTGTATTATTTGTTCTCTTGTTTTATTTATTGGTATCCAAACGTCTTTTATTGTAATTTTTCCTTTTGACCTATCTTCTACTCTATAAGTTTCGCCAGGGGTTCTTCTGATATGGAATTGTTTTAATTGACGATCTATTGCATCGTCTATTTCAGGTATTTTATTTGTTTCAGTGGGTGTTAGGGGTTGTTCTATATTTACTTGTTGGCTTATGTTTTCAGGTGTTAATGGTATATCTAATAATGTCCGGATGTCAATATTGCTGATGTCAATATTGTCATGAGAAGTACTAGGTTGTATTTGTGGATCTAAGCTATTGTGATATAATATCTGTATTCTAGATAATGCGTCTGCGTTTGTATTTGCTTTACCTTTTTTATATTGAACATCGAAATCATATTCAGCTAGCTTTAAGCGCCAACGTGTAAGTTTTGATGATGGATCTTTCATAGACATGATGTAAGTTAATGGTCTATGATCTGTATAAATAGTGAACTTTTTTCCATATAAATACGGTCTAAAGTATTTTGTTGCCCACATGATACTTAACAGTTCCTTTTCTACTGTTGAGTATCTTTGTTCAGTGTCTGAAAGTGTGCGTGAGGCGTATGCTACTGGTTTATCCGATCCTATTTTTCCCTGCGATAGCACTGCGCCTATTGCAAAGTCTGAAGCGTCTGTAGTGAGGATAAATGGTTTGTCGAAATCTGGGTATTGTAATATGGGGGCATTCGTTAGTATTTCTTTACACTTATTGAATGATTCGATGAAGTCGGGTGATTCAAAATTCACTTTACTTCCTTTCTTTAAGCATTTTGTTAATGGTTTAGTAAGTTTCGCGAAATCTTGTATAAATTTTCTATAATATCCTACTAGTCCTAAAAAGGATTTTATTTCTTTTTGTGTTTTAGGAATTGGAAATTTTTTTACTGCTAGAATTTTGTCTTCATTTGGCTTAAGGCCTTTATCTGTTAGAGTGTGTCCTAAAAATTTTACTTGTTTCATTAAGAATTCTGATTTATTTAATTGTATTTTTAAGTTGTGTGTTCTAAACCTGTCAAAAACTAATTTACATTTTTCTATGTGTTCCTGAAGGGAAGTTGAATATATTATGACGTCATCTAAATACGTCAATACGTTACTGATGCCGCGTAATACTACGTCCATTAATCTCTGAAAGGTGCTAGGTGCATTTTTCAGACCGAAAGGCATTCTTAAGAACTCATAGTGTCCTCTATCTACGCTGAAGGCTGTTTTTTCTATATCTTTTGCATCCATCTCAACCTGATGGTTTCCTGAGGCTAAATCTAATGTGGTGAAATACTGAGCTCTACCTAATTTGTCTAGAATATCGTCAATATTGGGTAATGGGTATTTATCTTCTATTGTTTTTTCGTTTAGTTTCCTATAGTCAATGACTAGTCGCCATTTCTTTTCACCGGATGCATCTAACTTTTTTGGTACTATGTGTACTGGACAGGACCAAGGAGAATTACTCTCTTGAATGATGTTTTGTTCGAGTAATTGATTTATTTGTTTTTTAATCTCCTCCGTTTGTTTTGGTGCTTGTCTATAGTTTCTTACAAAGATGGGTTTGTCGTCCGTTATTCTGAGTTTATGTTTTATTTTATGAGTAAAGGTGAGTGGGATTTCATCACTATGAAATATGTCACGGTAGTTGTAACATAGTCTATCTATTTCGCGTTTTTCTTCGCTATTTAAATGTTCCGTTCTTAATTTTGATAAGTTATCTTTAAGTATTCTATCTAATTTTGCATTACTTTTTATTGAATTTAATGATACAGTTGGTGTTGAATTTTTTCCTTTAGAACTTTCAATTTTGTGCAATTTTAATTTATTACTATTTTTTATTTGTATTTCTTTGTCCGTTGTGTTTATCACCGTTGTCAAAGCATTTCCGTTTTTTACCGAAATTAATGATGCTGGGAAGATGAGACCATCTACTGATTTACTTTCTAGGAAATAATCACCTTCACTATAATTACATAATAGATTTATAAGTTGTTCGTGTTTTGGTTTTATTTTTGTATATGACTTAATATCGTCTCTTATTGGAATTTGTGCTTCGTCCGTATGAAGCATCATATTTTTTATGTCTATTTTACAATTCAATGGGACTAATAGGTCTAATCCTATTAAACCTACGAAGTCTGGATCAAAGTCAAAAATTAAAAATTTATGAGTGATTTTCTTTTTAAATAAATGTTTTGGTAATTCTACGAATGCTACCTTGTTATGTTTGGTAGTAGCATGTGCTGTTTTTATATAGTGTAGTTCCTTTTTTATTTGAAAGTTAACACTTTTATTTTTTAAAGTCTCTGAATTTATTAGGGACTGAGAGGCTCCTGTGTCAATTAATAATCGACCGCCTAATTCATTAATAAAAATATAAGGTAGACGACTATAGTTTTGTGTGTTGTTCACAAAAACTATATTTTTATTATATTTTCTAAATCCGTGAGAAAATTTTCCTGTATATCTTCCTCCAACGGAGTTTCATCGTTTGTATCCGTTTGAGATTGATCTATTTCCTCATGGATGATATCATCCTGATAATGAATAGCTTTCTTTTTTGTAAACTTTGAATTGGGTCTTTGACCTGAGACGTTTGATCTATTGATCGTATTTGTGTTTTTATTACGTATTCTTTTAATTTTTAGTTTATTTTCCTCTTGTTTTGCAATAGTTATTGCTTGTTCTAGGTTTGTGATATTTTTAAGTTTAATTATAATTGATGTAATCGGGTTTAATTTGTCTAGGAATGTATTTAGTGCCATTTGCTCATAGTATTCTTTTTTAGATAAGTCGATCTGAATCAAAGCACAACAGAGATGTCGTATCTTTTCTCCAAAGAACTCTACCGAAGAATTGTCTCTTTCGCAGAGTATCAATTCTTGCACTAACTGTATTTCGTTCCTAAACTCACCAAATCTGTTTTGGAGGATGGCCTTTATTTCGGGCCATGTTTTTGCTCCACTACTTTCTGAAAGCGCTTCAACCGCTTTTCCTTCTAATTTGTTTCTAATTAGGCTAGCGATGCTTATTTCATCACTGCACGTAATAGAATCTAAGATATTTTCGACACCCTCAATATAAAATGCGAGTGTCTTTTTGTTCCCGTCGTAACTAGGTAACAACAATGACAACGTACTGAAGTCAATTACAACTGGTTTAGGTGATTCTAGGGAAATTTTCTTATCAGTAGCCATTTTATCTAACTAAACGGAAAAATTCTCTAATGAATACGCTAAACAGTACACAAAAATACAATTTGTGAAAAGGAAAAAAGAGAGGAAACTCGGGAATCAACAAAGTGTATGCTTACCCCACGAGCATTGCCGAAGTTTAGGCTTGAAAGAGTTTTGAGTCTTGCTTGCTCTTGCCGCTGCTGGTGGTGTCAGGCCCGCTGAGGTTCTTTACTCGTGTCGTTGATCGAAGCTCGGAGATGACTACCGAATATTTTCAACCAGACTTCTTCACGAGATACCGACTGCGCCAGTTAGGTTGCGGGTGACGGTAGCAGGCTTTTTAAAAAGGAACACGAGGTGTTCTCGGCTTGAGAAGCTACTATAGACTGCTTTATTCAGTTTAAAGATTACATTTTTATACTGTACGATTACATGGTTTTCTTATCTTAATATAATTAGGATGTTTATACAATAAGGATGTTTATACAATATCTAATAGGTACTTAGTTACTAATGTCGCGTGTAATGGGTCGCTGGTATCTCAACGACCCTGGTGTTTTATATCGGTGTCCACCTTATGCCGATATAACTCGCCTCATTATTTTTCTTCAATTTCGCTTCCACGGTTATAAATGTAAGTTATTAAAATGGCTGGAAAATTATAAACAGAACTGAAATCGTATAAAGGGGTAGCGTTAACTTATAGTTACCGCTGTAGATAAAGTTTACTGTATAATTTTATATGTAAGAAAAACATTTAATGTCCATGAATTAGTTAAGTAGCGAAGTAAGTTTTAAAAATTACAATGTAAACTAACAATTAAGTTAAATAATTTTACTGGTGGTAGATCTCAGTCGGCGGAAACTGTCTAGGTAAGTACCACCGCAGCGCCTTTTTCTTCCGCCAAACAATAGTGTGCATACATCACTGTGTTCCTGTTTGAAGGGAGTTGTAGCTAATGAAATAACTGCAGAAACGAGGCTTAACATATTATGTCTCAAGGCTACAAGTGCAGTGTAGTAGAATGTAATTATATAAGGTTGTCAAATATCTCCCTTCCGCTTTTTTGCTCTTTATTCAATGCTTTATAAAAAGTGTTACAGTGATCGGATTTAGTTCAAATATGCGCCGTTTTGTTCGATAATCTGTTTCCATCTAGACGGCAACTTCATAATACCTCCCTTATTAAACATTCTAACTAGGGTCACATTGTTATGATCAAGCTTATCACTTACCATCAGGTCACTTATCATTTTGCTTGTCTCATCGCTTCGTCATATAAAAAAGTATATTTACTTGTTATCTACGAAAATGTATTTCTTTCTAATGCTAAGTAAGATTTAAATTACTTTACCCCAAACTTAAAGTAATAAACCAAAGGTAATTTAAAACTTAAGAAAATATTATACATACTTAATATTGTTACGAATGTTACGATTTGAAATAATGTTACTGTTTAAGTTATGGTGGATATAACATTTAATGATTGTTAATACATTAATACCAGAACATATGTAACATAAACGACATAAAAAAAAAGTTTAATATATGTTGTAATAAGATAAACTGCAAATGATATATAATAAGATATGTGAGTGAAGGTACTAACATATTTAGTCAGATAACAGTAAAGATTACTTATAAATGATATATCAGTTAACAAATTAGTTAATATTAACAAAACATTGTCTTTATGAATCAAATAATCAAATTTTTTATTTTATGTTTATTACAGATTAGAAAAAAAAAATCATTCAGATTCTTTATAAGTACCTTCATTAAAGATTTCGTTTGTATGACAGTTACATAGAAGAAATCATAAGAACAGTATTATTATTACATTTAAATTTAAACAAATTAGTTATTTTTTATTATTATTAAAAAAACACTGTTATTAAAGTAAAGTTTGTAATTAATTATACATCCGTTATATAATGAAGTGGCAGGTATAAAAGTTTTAGTTACCCATCTCGCTACCACTACCAGCATAAAACTTGTTGCCTTTGTTATACGAGCGGATAATCCATCTCCTGATTACGTGAAGCTTTATTTGTACAAAACAATGCTAAGAAACTTTAAGGAAAGAGCTTTAAGTTAAAATTGCAATCGAACTAAAATATACATAAAAATTCTGTATTCTATATATATATTTTTACTACATAAACACATATAAGTTTTAATAGTACCAAAACACAGCTGTTATGATTGATTGATAAAATAAGAAGTAAGAAGAGCGAGTAAGAAAAATCCTTACTATTAAAAATTCACTAAGTACGAGGCTTTGAAATCGAATTTGAGACCCTCTCTTATCAAAGAGGTAGTCTTACCTTTTACTTTCTCTCCTGTTACCATCTCTACCTCCACTATCTGCGCTCCATATACGGGATAATCAGCGATTAAGTACTGCACGGTCTAGTCCTTGCTCGGGTCGCAGGTACACGAGGAAGTCTCCTTGAGTTTACACCTGTAAAGGTACGAGAATCCTCCGTGTCCTGTGAGCATCTGGACCATGTACGGCTCTAGCTGGGTCGTTCGGAGCGCTCTGTGTGAGAGGAGTTAATGAGAGCCTGTTGAAATACTAATTTTTATTCACGAGATGGTAAGTGATACTCCTAGCCAAAACAACGTGGCGCTTGTTGGGA
Source organism: Troides aeacus (assembly GCA_033220335.2). NCBI lineage: Eukaryota > Metazoa > Arthropoda > Insecta > Lepidoptera > Papilionidae > Troides > Troides aeacus. Next base: position 5,064,772 of record CM067270.1, read on the forward strand.
TGATATACACAGCATCACATTGCACTCATTGTTTTGAGACATAAGAAGTTGTCTCGTTGCCCCAGTTGTTTCTCACTAGCTACAGAGCCCTTCATACTGGAAGACAGTAATGGTTACTATAACTGTTTGGCGGGATATAATGAAGCAGGAGTAGTACTTATCTAGACGGTGTCCGGCAACAGAGACCTACCAGTGAATACAAGATATCCTACAGTACATCTAAGATATTTTCAAGTAATCAGGCTTAACCATTTTATTATTAATATACTTACAAGCTGCTTTAGAAATCTTTTATATTTTCTCGTCTTTTGGGATTTGAACTTCTGAGAAAAATTTGTGAGATTAACTTTAACTTATACTTATTTCAATAAGTTTTAGATGAAATTCACGAAATTGTATATAAAAGTACTAAGTATTAAATTTTTAGACGCTATTGAAATTCAGGCTTGTAGTCTTTATAGGCAACAATATTATCTGACTGGATTCCATTTTCACATGATCAAAATGTAATTTACGGTTTTTTATTTTAATACTTTTTTTCCTATGTATTTTCTTCTTGTAGGTATAAATGGTATATTATTATTATTAACTTAACCTGCTTCTCTTTGTCGCCGGTTAACGAACGAAATAGTTAATAAAGGAAATTATACCAAATGTTTGTCATGTTAATACCATTGGAATAATTACGTTCGTATACTTCAAGTGAAAGCACTTCACTGAAAAGTTACAGTATAACTTTATATGTCTGAGTATGATACTTATAAAAGCATTTTATAATAGTAATGTTTTATTTTAAAAAACTTAAGACGTATCCCGGCGCACGGATTCTTCCGCCTCTCCAACTTTGTAACTTGTGCATATATTAAAATTTAAAAAGGTGAAAAACTGTAATTGCTTTCACGTTTTTAATTTCAAAAACATATTACAAATGTGATTTACTTCGTTAGTATTTTACGTACTCTTAAGTACTTTGAAACACATAAATTTTCTTTTCCGTGTTGTATGTTTTAAATAGCTCGCTGGCCAAATGGTTGGAGCGTGCGGCTTTCATTCCGAAGGTCGCGGGTTCAAACCCCGGCATGTACCAATGACTTAATATTTAAGTTATGTACATTTGTGAACTTTAGTTACAACAGCGAGATACAAAAACGGTGAAGGAAAACATCGTGAGGAAACCCGCACACTGATATCATCTTTGTGTGTGTGTGTGTGGTGGTCCCGATAAAGTGGCAACAGGCTCGCCCCCTGTTACATGGGACCTAATCTGACCACATCTGGCGAAATGCGGGTAGTTTATTCACCTCTGCCTACCCCTACTGGGAAAAAGGCGTGACAATATAAAAAAAAAAAATAAATAAAAAAAAAAAAAAAATGTTTTAAATACGAAAACCGAGTAAAAATAACATATGGAATATTTGCTGTAAGTTTTGTGATATATGCTAATATCAAGGTAGGGCACTTTACCAGCGCAACTAGTATTTCAAGTTTAAGTATCGGCAAGTAATGATCGAGCAATAACTAAGTGATAACCGCAAATAGCATCTGATAAAATTCCTTGCGAATTTTCATGTCATCGATACGTATAATGATGGACCGTTTATAATTCAGTACTTTGAATAATATCAGTTTCTATCAGACTTTAATACAGAAATCTTAACATACCACCATGTGTCAGTTTAAATGAAATAAACAATAAAGAACATTGCAAAACAATTTAGACGGTCTGGTATTTAACTTATGATCTATAATACGAACTATCAATCCTTTCAAATAAAGCCTAACAAAGAAGTTGAAGAAAAAATTTATTATTTGCGTTGTTCATATTAAAATATCAGTCGTGTGTCATTTTACTTCATTCCTAAGTTATTTATATATAATAACAGCCCATTCACGTCCCCACTGCTGGGGCACAGGCCTACCCTCAATATGAGGGCGATTGGGCCATAGTCACCACGCTGGCCCAGAGCAGGTTAGTGACTTCACACACACCTTAGAATGAATTCTAAGTCATGTGCAGGTTTCCTCACGATGTTTTCCTTCACCGTTTGTATCTCGCTGTTGTAACTAAAGTCCACAAATGTACATAACTTAAATATTAAAGTCATTGGTACATGCCGAGATCCGAACCCGCGACCTTCGGAATGAAAGCCGCACGCTCTAACCATTAGGCCAGCGAGCTCATAAGTTATTTATTTATACTTTATTATAATTTTTTAACGTCTACCTTAACACAGATGACATATAATAAGCGATCTTATTGCCTCTAAACAATCTCCACTAGTTAACTAAGGAGTTATCATACCTAAAGATATTTTTTTTATGTCTACACATATCAATAACTCATAAACATCGATGATTATACTTAGTTAATTAACTGATTGAAATAAAACAATTAATTTACTATGTACGATTGGAGTAAAACTGGAGTATGCTTCAAACTGTCGTTTCAGATTGCTGAACCAAGCGAAGAAAGCATGAAAAGAAGCCGTAAAACGTGATGAAAGCATCAGTGACGTTTTGAGTGAAGTGCTTGTTATTGCTTGTACGAGCTGCAATTGTAGCAAGTAACAAGCGAATATTTTTTTTTAATTTTAACATGTTTTATATTCTTTCCTCTCAATGTTTTAACGTTTTAATTATTGCGAGACTACAGCGTAACTTCAGAGTAGCAGTAAAAAATTGTACATTTCAAATGTCACTTTTTTATATATAGCATAGTATTTATAGTAAACAAAACAAGTGTTTTTTTGATGATAAATATTTGTGTCATGGATATGTAGTGCTCTCGTCCAGAATATCCTAGCTGTCATGTATTGACAGCAAGAAGAGAGCATAGCAGCTAGGTTGTTAGAAATCTACAAATTACTGCAAATTAGTAAGTGGGTGGTAGTTACTAGGTCAACTACACAAAAACCCTAACATATAATAATAAATACTACTTACTGTACCCACTGCTGAGATTTGGAACCTTGACTTACAAGAAAAGAGTCAAGGCAGTTTATCCATCACAGCGGTCAAGTGCGGGTTGGTGGATGCCATATGCCTATGAAAATTTGATATTGGTTTTTCTTACCGGAAGCTAACATCAGTGAAGATCGAACCCGTGCTTCTAGAAGACGTAAGACCTGCACAAACGTCTCACCAACTGAGCTATCACGGCTACAAAAACCTTACCACCATTTAAATACGTTTGTTTCTAAGTTGAACCTTGAACTACATTGCAATAGTAGTTATTCAGGTAAACGAATTATAGCTTTAAGTAATTAACAGAGCAGGTTTTTAAACATGTTAAACCTTATGTTATATTCTAAATATTTAGATGAGCGGCATTCCCAAGGCGATCGTGTTTACCTATACAGAAGCAATACAGCTGTCCGTCCATAACAATGAGATTCCAGATGAAATGTTTCCACGGAACGTCAATCCACTGGTTGCTTTGAGACCTAAGATTATAAATCTCACCACCTATGTCATATTAAAACAGATCCTTTCGCAATGAAAAACGGTGATAAATTTCTATACACTATAGCTTGTCTGCAAATAGAGAATTGCTATGGCACTTACATCTTTCTGTTGATAACAATAATATTTTGCATGGAATATTTTTGATCCATTGAAGAGACTAACGAGCGAGACGGCCACCTGATAGTGATACTTCAGCCTTTTTTTTTTTTTTTTTGGCTTCGGGGGGGAAATCTTCGAAAAGATACTCTGCCTCCTGAGGGGAAGTCAGAATTATGTGGAGATTTTTACCCACTAAAACCCCCTCGGTGTTCACCTTCGGCGTTTGGCGAGGTCACGGGATCTCCATTCGGAACACAACCGCGGCGTCGCTAACGCTATGCTGGAATAGCTCGTCCCGGGGTCTGCTTATACAGACCCCACCAGCCTCGTGAGTATTACTTCAATGACCGGAGACCACGTCCAGCCATTGCCCTCCTCAGGGTCGTTTAGAAGGCGATGAGAACCCCCATTCTGATCGCCAACAACCACAAAGGCCCCATTATGGTAGGGGAGCACCATTCATCGGTGCGACGTGTTGACGCACGGTAGTGCCACAACGGTTTCTTCTCCGAGCGGGATCTGTCCTCTCTCTAGCCCGCCCGGCAGTCTCCTTTTGTACCATTACAGTTTCGCAAAAGGAGGCTACGGCTCTCCATGCAACGTTTCCTCCCAGCATCGAGTGATACTCGAGCCTATAACAACGTGACGCAAGTCAATATACACTGCATCATAATGCTCGTCGCCCTGATATATAATATATTAAGTCTCTCATCATCCCAGTAATTTCTTTATAAAGTCTTTTAAACCGGTATACAGTATTTTTGCATATTTTTCTTTGGCGGCGGAAATAGGAGCTGTGGTGGACAACGATCTCCGACAGAAACTTACCGACAACAGAAGTAGCCTAAACTATGTATAATATAAAAAATAACATGTTCAATAACACGAAGGCTTCTTAATAATGTATAGAATAGTACGATTAATCTCCATCGATTTTATTATCAGTACACAGTTAATCAGCTCATGTTAACTAACGTTTAGTAACAAAAGAGTATAAAACAATGAAATACTACAATATAAAATGTTTTAAATCATCCTTAATGAGAATAAAAATTACTCTATTGAGGATGTACACCACAAATATATCAAAGGACGCACAAATTTACAAGGATAACAACATTTTCAAACTGCAGTCGCCGTGAAATTGCGAAGTTAGCAAAACACACGAACAAATATTAGCATTAAAAGTTTTCAGTTGTATCCATATTTGTTTCCCTTCACCCTACCGTTACAAAATTCGTTACATTTAAGTTATTAGAAAACACTCAATTTAATCCTCTTCTTATTAGTGAAATTACAGGTATTTTATTATGTTTAGCAACATCATTAATTATACGGTTTACGTATTATAATACTACTACACCATAATCTATGTATAAATACAAAACTCATAGTTAGACGTATTTTTTTTTTGTTTTACGCGGCAATCGCATAGCATCGTGGAAAATGCCTTCACATATCCTTCGTGTGGGCAAAGACAGGTTATGTCGGACTTACACCGACTAAAACCTCCACTATGGTCCACCGTCGTCGCTTTCGGCAGGGCCACGGAAATGCTTTCGCATATCTCCGCAACCCTGCCATAGCCGGCTGCCCCATGCAGCTCCACCCTAGGTGGGAAAACCCCTTTTACCCATAGATAAACCTGCGACATGGTAAAAAGATTTAGTATCGAGGGTCGTACGGAAGTATTAAGGTCTGATGACGGTGTTGAAGACAGAGCAAAGTGAAGAAGAAAAATTAAGAAAGTTGACCCTATTACAATATAGGATGTATCTCGAGGAAGAATAAGGTGTTTTTCGTTATATGGTGGCAAGTTAAAATACAGTGGATCCAAAAAATATATTTTCTATGCTCGAATATATTATACATTAGCTCGCTGGCCTAATGGTTAGAGCGTGCGGCTTTCATTCCGAAGGTCGCGGGTTCAAACCTCGGCATGTACCAATGACTTAATATTTAAGTTATGTACATTTGTGAACTTTAGTTACAACAGCGAGATACAAACGGTGAAGGAAAACATCGTGAGGAAACCCGCACACTGACATTATCTTTGTGTGTGTGTGTGTGGTGGTCCCAATAAAGTGGTAACAGGCTCGCCCCCCGTTACACGGGACCTAATCTGACCACATCTGGCGAAATGTGGGTGTTTATTCACCTCTGCCTACCCCTACTGGGAAAAAGGCGTGACAATATAAAAAAAAAAATATATACATTCAAACAAATCATCGTGAAGATCGGATGAACTATCACAAATTCTTTTGCTAGACTCTTTGGTAGTGGATTTTATAGTGCGTAATAATATGCACTATGAAACATTCCATTTACCTTAATGAGGATCTTTGAGGGAGGCCTATGCTCAGCTGTGGGCGTTAGGTTGTTAAAAATAATGTAATATTTGATGCATTGATAGAATGAAAACTGACAAAACTATACTAATGATTTCATAAACTATTATCCGAATTTATGTTGTATCTTTGTGTAGATCGTGTGAAGTTTATATTAATATTAAGATCTCTATTAACAGCTTTTTTTTTATCTAAATCATAAAATAAAGAATACAGAAAATTTTGATATTAATATAATTTTAAAATATCATCATCATCGCCGCTTTATAGTATGATACATTGTACAGTAAAGAAGTAAAGTAGGTTTATAACTTTGTAGAAAAATGAGCTGTGAATGAAATGACGGGCATTTATAGCGTGGATACGGATTCATGCCGTGGAAGAGATATTTGTGTAAAGTGTGTAAGTGTAAAGCTAAAGATTTATGAACATCCAGTTTTTAACGACCGTAATACACGTTAAACAAAGTTTTGACAAATACGAATGTTGAAGCGTGTTTTATTGTAGGAGAAAGATTATTCAGTAAAATACAAATACCGCGAATATGTCAGCAGGAATGTCGTGGAGATCACGCTAGCTAAAGTAGCAACAACATTTTCAGCGATTTCGTCACTAACGTTTATTTAGAAAGTTATTATAACAAAAGTTATAAAATATATTTCAAAGTAAGGTTTCAGAACCGGTCTCTTATTTATATTTATAGGCATTTCCACTTAACATATGTTAAGTAGGTAAAAGTAGGTCTCTGTTGCCGGAGATCGTCTAGATAGGTACATCCGCAGTTCCTATTTCTGCCGCAAAATAGTAGTGTGAAGAAACTCTTTTGTTGCAATATCTTTTTCAATAAATGTTAGTAAGGAAGCCAATGATCATTATAGATAAGAAAACATAAAAGTTAGATAGCAAAGTTAGGAAAATTGATTCGTTATACCAACAGATCGGCTTCGGAATTATTTGCGAGAATGATAATAAAAATCTATCAAATTTATTCGGCCGTCGCGAACAATTTGTGGCGTTCGCCGCAATTTATTCTCCTCACAAACACGACTCGTGTTCTTTCAATATTGACATTGGCTGTAACTTGTCATTCTCCATTATGTTTCACCGAGTAAGTAAACGGCCGCGCCGCCTTCTCGCCCAATTCTTGGAGCTTTATATTTTCAAACAATTAAAACCAACTGTATAAATTCACAATTCATCAAATACAAAGCGAAGACTTCGATGCAAATAATTTAGACAGCTATAATTTTAGTAACACATACAGTTAGTTCGAAACAAGTGTTATATCGACAAAAAATAATATAAAACAACAGATACTAGAGCATACTTCTTTTAATTATTCGAGGAAATGAGCTAGACGTTCACCTGATGGTAAGTAATACGCCTGCTTATAACAATGCAGTGCTAATTAGCTTGATATACACTCCATCAAATTGCGCTCGTAGCTTTGAGTTATATGTTGTTATGTCTCTTTACCTCAGTAATTTCACTAGCTACAACGTCCTTCAAACAGAATAATGTTTGAACGCTACTGTTTAGCGCAGAAACAGCTGCGGTGGTAACTGTCTAGACGATCTCCAGCGACAGACACCTACCACTAATATATTTATTTATGACCGATAAGTGACATATTATAAAAATTATAAAGCAAATGTCAAAACATAAAAGCAAACCACTTATTTTTTATTATTTGTTCTCATAGACAAATAAGCAGAAATAGAAATAGAAGTGAAGCCGTTGAAAGTGGGGAGCGCAGGATCGATCGACGTGGTCATTGGGATAGGTCTACGTCCGGCGGTGGACGTCTACCGGTTGATAATGAATGATGATAGACAAAGAAACTACATAAAATAAAGTTTTTATTAAATTTAGATTCCACTTAAATTATATATTGTTAATGACTAATTTGTTCATTAAATTATTACTATAGAGAGACAGAGACATACTCTCTTTCTTTTTATAGACATTATTCCATGGTGTATATATTATTATTACAAAGACAGTGTGCGGATGATTAATATAAGCTTTTTATTTGTATATCACAGAATATGTTAATTAGGTTTTTAAATGGCTGAAATCCTTTTAAAAAATTCTATGAATTTGCTTAAGGATTTGGACTCAGAGCTTTGATCTTTCAAAAGGACACAAGGGGCCTTCGTATCGGACGCTACATACTTAAACTCTTGTCAAACTCTCATCTCAAGTATCGGGGTCGCAATAAAGGCGAATAATGTACATAGTACGAATATGCGCCTTCCGAACACGTACATTTACACTCACCTTTCGATATTTAGACTGTATGTAGGACTACAGCGATCCACAATGTGCAGATATGAAAGGAAATATAAAAATATTTTTATAATAAGCAATGCTTCCACTTGCTACAAGCGAACGTTCGCGGACCTTATCTCGGAGTAAAGAAAAGAAAAGAATAACAAACTAAACAATCACAAGCTACTAAACGAATAACAAATAAACAAAATTGTCTAGTTATTCAAACTGCGGAGTTTTTACCGTTCTCTTAACAAGAGTAGAAATGGTAAAAGTTTTTATTGCCCCATCTTGTTTATTATCGTTTTAATGAAGTTCTGAACTGTGGCGTACTTGCTGAATTGGGAACAGTTGTGATATAATTCAATTACCCATTCGTTTATTCAATTCTATGTAGTACCTTTTCCATTATATATAACATGTTACTTTTAACTAAAACTATTATAATTTTACTTACAATTCGTCCGTTATCTAATCAGCACAGATAAAGGATAATTTATTTAAGAGGACAGATAACATATCCAAAAACATTTCTTCTTATCACCTATAACAATACAAGTAATAAAAAGAGATTATTGGTTTGTTTCAGGAAAATTCTGGATTTTGTCTATAATATTCAAAGACGTTAAAATGGAGTACCTTCTCCTTTTTCCCTATGAATGAACAAATTCCACTGTATTTAACATTTTAAGTTATGACGAAAAAAAATTCTTCATCAAATTACTAAAGTAATAATCTACGTTCATTAACTTTATGCCGCAGTTAAGGGTGGTGGATAATTTCATTACTGAAATAGACAGGGGTACAATGATAGATAAAAGTCCATTGGCCAGTAATGTGCTAGGAGTGGCTTTGATATGGTGTATAGGGGAAATTACTAAAGTATAAACTTGGTTTTAGAAAGCCTAAAAAGTTCAATCTTTTCCGACTCTTTCTGGACATGTCGATATTTTAAAAATTCTCCTATCTTATCTATAAATAGATGTTTAATAAAAGCTGACTTCCAAGAAAATAATCTTTACGCTTTCTCAAGAGATAATTTTTTAACGCGATCGGTAGTAGTATATGGATATGCTGTTTCCTCTCTCTTTTTCTTCCCAGCTATTATATGATGGTAGGGTCAGTTTTCTTTACTTTTCTCTTTCTCACATCATTACCTATCTGTGACAATGGTATGTTCTTTCCAACAACATAATGACTAACACAATCGTAACGAGTTTTATCATCAACTCTTTTGACAGAGATGAAAAGTACTTTTAATAGTTATATTTAAAATAATTACAAAAGTATCCTTGAAACTACAATACAAGAGTACACAACTACTTAGTTTTTTGTTATATCAAACCTAAACGGAAACACTAAAAAGAACAAAACGCAATGAAATTTATTCTTTATTAGTATGTAAAAATATCCTTTGAGGATTAGTTCAATGAATGGTTGATGGATTGAAGTTTTAGTGCATTACCGTGTTCACGGTAATAATATATTGAAGTTCAAAAGCACTTTGCATTTCGCAACTAGTAATCTGTAAATGCACTCAATGATCACTCAATTATAACATTTGCATACATATGATTTACCCATATGCAAGTGTGTCATTCATTAATAATAATTTACAGTTAAAGTCTAGATTATTACTACTATACTGGGTATTATTATAGATTTTTGCATTAATAATAATTTGAATGGTTTATACGACGTTTAAGTTATCGAATATCTGTTATATGCGCTTTGATTTTACTAACGAGGAAAGTATAATATATTTTTTTATATATTCTTAATTTAATCCGGAAATGGACTTTATGTTATATTAGCTGTTCCTGCTTCTTTGTTGGCCGTACTATAAAATTTGACTTGAAATTTGTCCGAAATATTCTTTGAGAGCAACCGCCACCGCAAATGACTTTAGCAACCGCATAATTAATACTAAATGAAAATGTTTATAAAAGTTAATCAGAAATAAAATGATAAAGGATTTATGAAATTAAAAAAATAATATAATAATATAATGTAATAATAATAATAGCCTGTAATCATCTACAAATCATTGCGCGTCGAATGGTCGTGTTACTATGTCGGTACGTTGACTAGTTTTCACGTGATAGGCCAACAAAGAAAATCCGTTTTGAATACCTAACATTGATATAGATATATTTAATTTCGATCTTTTGTTTTATTATACAACATATAGTATCACTTAATCTATATAGATTAACGTAAATTATTTTCTTAATCAACTAAATATTCACACAAAGTAGTTTCTTAAACTAAAGGTGGCTTTATTTGTGAATACTATAAACCCGGATGTGACTGAAAACATTTCATGTTTTCTGTTTCCTGACAAGGTTGATTAGTTTGAAAAAAAAACAGTAATGTTTTATACTGATTAGATATCTAACAAAAGTTTTTTTTTCGTTTATAGGAAGAAGTAAATGGGTCCTGTTATACAAACGACAAATTCAATTATATGATGCACGCAAATCTGTGATTTGGTTGTTATCTATTGAAAATATTATTACGAGAAAGACTTTTTTCGTCTATAATATTTAATAAATAGTCTGTTAAGTTAATGTTTTACATTTATGGAAATATTACACATTTAAAAAGTCTGAAATTTTACAGATTTTATGGTATTTGTTTAACTTTTTATTGCCTGAAGTTTTAAGCGCTTTATAGCAACCATGGTGACAGGAGTTCGGAGGATAACCTTTAGCTTTGGACAGTGGACGTCCATCAGTTAACTTAATTATAAAAATTACCTTCAGTTTATAATTATTTTCAGTAGCCTTTCTACGTCTTACTCTACTATTGGTTTTTATACGTTTGATGTATGTATTTAATAATTGTATACGGTAACCTTAAGTTACTTTGTAAATAAATGATATTATAGAAATTAGCTAAGCTTTGTTAAAATACTGTTGAACTGCTTCTAATTTAGACTATTACAAAATCAGTTTACTTATCACTTACGCGGTTATAATCAAATACTCTTTCATTACTTATTAAATACTATACCTAAGTTCACATTTAAATTGTAGGTTCTACTACTATACTGTAGTGCATTGATTTTAAGCATAAATACAAAGTTAAAACACTCTGGAAGAATAGGGATTTCATTTAATAAAACACAGAAACTGTCTACTGTTGTATAGTCGCCCTTTATATAAATCTTCTAAATATGTCCTGTATAAGAAAGGCTTGAAGAGGTAAACAGTGCAATTTCTTGATTTGTCCTTTTTATCCTTATCGCCGAGACCATTAATCACACCTAATTTTACGATTTATCACTGTTTATATTGTCATTATTTATACGATGCTATCGTTAATGGTTGCTTAAGTGAAAGCCGAGCATGTTCAACTAAAAAGGATTTAACACAATGAACTTTGTTACAAGTATAACAGATAATTAATCAATCCGTTGGTTTATTTATTCTTTTCTAACAATGTGTTCAACACATGAAAGGAATTTCGAAAACAAATTGAACAAACACGCAACATTTATCTCGGCTCTTTTGAGCGGTAAAAGCGTCCATTACGTACCACTCCAAAATGGATATTTGCACTTAAGGTGATCGCTGTCGCATCACATGATGTCGGAATGATCAACTTCACTTTTTACAACGCTCACTTGTTCATTTATATTCTCATATAAGCTTTATCGTTACCTAAAAGCTTCATAGAAAGTTGCTTGATGCTAACGAAAGTGTTCGACCCAAATAAAAACTAAGCTCCGTTGCTTGAAAATGTGTCAGTAATATTATAGACAAGATTCATGATATAAATAAGAGAAAAATTATCTTCATCATCAGCTCATTAGTAGTAAGACGTAATTCATGTGACAATAACTACATTTTTGTATGTAAATGGTTAAATTAAAATAACTTCAATTATCGACTATGACCTTTGTCCGTCCCCATCATAATACGTCCTGTTGCTATCATCAATAGCCCAACCTTAATTGTTACTTTAAACTCTTAAATCATGCGATATAAAGACGGAATTAAATTTTCATTAAGTTTGTACCCTGTCGTAGGGGGACGGTGTATTAATTTTATTATCGAGACAGACATGGGGGTGCGATGACACACTCAGTAGACTATTGACTGTTTGGAGTTTAGGGTGTGTCTGCAACTGCGAGGACTCTTAAGGAATGTATCGATTACCTCTCTTTTAAAAAAGTGCCATCCTTGTATTTCTTACGTGTATTGAATGTATATTATATTAAGAAAACGACATTAAAGCTACATGTATAATGTAGCATTCTGTAAATTACTTAATGGGTTTAAACCAAATAATTTAATAAGTTATATCTTACGTACGTAAATCATAACCATAAGGACTTTTACTCATTAGACTAAATATAACAATAATTTTGTACTCCAAATATAACTTATCCAAACTAATGGATGACGTACGATAGAAAAGGCTTTGTGCTACTTTTTTTAAGTAACATTAGTTATAACTGCTCCAGGCGATTAGTACCGATATAATTGTGTTAAAGTTACAACACCTCTCTCTATAGTTCGCGGGTAAAGAGTAAAAGTATGAAAGTGAATTTACATATTAAGCGCGGCGTACCACGATATGTTTATTTATTACCTTTAACGATGAAAAGATTAAAAGCATTTCGCAACAAGACCACAAAATTGGCTTTGCCTGCTAAATGATAAAAGCTTCCATTAAGAGTCGATCCGAAATGAACGTTTCCACTTAAGGTGGTGGCCGCAGCGTCATGTGCCACCGGCGCTTGCAGCTTTGCGTATATTAAAAAACAATATTAATAATTTAATAACAACCTACATTTTTCGGTAACTTAACTTCATTAAGTATTCATTATAAAAAAAAAATTACACAACACAAAGTTAACAATTTACTGGTAGTAGGTTTCTATTGCCGAAGACCGTCTAAGTAAGTACCAATGCAGGTCCTGTTTATGCCACAAAATTTTATTGTACTTTGATCCGGTTTGAAGAGTTTTATACATAATAAATGACTGGGATAATGAGATTCATCATGTCTCATAGTGACGAGCGTAATGTGGTGCAGTGTATACCATCCTAACCAGCGCCAAGTTGTTACGGGCAGGCGTATCACTTACAGTCAGGTGAATGTTCCGCTCCTCTCGTCACTTAGTAGAATAAAAAAAAAAAACAAAAAATTCTGAACAATCACAAATTTCAACAAAAGAGTTACTTTAAATTTGATATATAAATTTTTAACCTACCTTTTTTGTTTATAAATATACATTTTAAGAGACTGACCAGACCACATTAGGATTGTAAGTCCAGGAAGTCCCTCGTTTTGATAGCAGAGTGCGCGGGCTCGTTTTCGAGGTGAAGATTTTGTGCTATACCATTTGGCGTTGATGCTGATTTGGGGTCGAAGTGGAATTGAAATTAGGTACCCCGTCAAAATGAAGAAACTAGCGATCAACATTTTCCCTGCGCTCCTCGATCGCTTCACTTTCGTAGGCGTTGGTTCATTTTGAAACAGCCAAACTGTCGACTGACGCTTTGTTTCTGGATCTTATTGATAAATCCAGGATACACCAGAAGTCACCTGTCATAATGTCGTAAACGCGTCGTGACGAGCCAGCATCAAATGTTTGTACTTATCACGGCACCAATGGAGCTACACGGGCCACACGGGCCTGCTTCTGAGCTTCGGTGAAGTTGTGCGGCACCCAGAGGGAAATTATCCTCCTTACGCGAAGGTGCTCGTGCAAAATCTTGTGAACACTTCCTGAACCAATCTGCAGAGTATGCTACAACTCTTCGTACGTAATTAGTCTGTTTTCTTGAATTAATTTTTTTACTGCCAGCACACTTTCTTCGGTGACAGCCGTCGTAGGACAACCACTCCTTTGTTCATCCTCCAAAGTAAGACGAGCGCGTTTGAACCTTCATTCATAAAAGCAATTCGAAGTCGATCAAATGACTCATCAAGTTTTAAGACACATTTGAAATCGGAAACAATCATAACACGAAAATGTTCTCGATGCCAATCTATTTTTTAATAACTCAAGAAAATTTTAATTGGCTCTCAAAAAATTAGGGACGGAAATTTGAAAATCGAAAAGTAGTATTTTTACTTTTAAATAATTGAAGTTTTCAAAATAATCACAAGTGGCCAGTGTCTTACACATAAAAACGTTTTTCGCAAGTGGCCTGGTATATGAATCCTTAGAAGGTTTTTTTTATTGTAAACTAAATAAAATAATTATTCGTTTTGGTCACATACATAACGACAAAATAAAAAGAATTTTCCCAATATAAATAAATTTCTATATAATAAATAAAACATTCCTACAAATTAACCCGGATATTTCTAGCAATCGATTCTCCAACTTAAAGAAGCACAACGAGCAGTTCGGAGAAAGCCAATAGCTGGACGTAAAAATGGTTTCAGGGAATACACTATAAACCATCACACGGTGCGTTTTAACGCATTCCGGGAATCAATTGTTGATGCAAATGGTTGCTTTTTTAAAAAATAAAAAATCCATTAGCAATAGTTTCCGTCATGTTTTTGATATATTTTATCTGTACTGTCGTTGGATGTCATTTGTGTTGTCAACATCGTTATAGAGCAGTCATCATACTTTGCATGCAAAAGTTTATAATACTTGTTAAATGTTACTTGAAATATTACAAACTTATAAACACTATTAATTATTAATTTATCATTAATTATAAGGGCAGTGTAATATTATCACTTCAGCTTACTATGTCCGCAGGAATATCTATTTGATCTTCGATGTAATTGCTGTACTCGCCATGCTTGATATAAAACAGCTGGCATTTTAATGATTTTCCAAAAGTAGAGTTGTGGTAAAAATGGTGACAAATAAACAAAATTTTATATACTATAGTGATCCATAAATATTCAGTTGTAAAACCTGTTAATATATAATATTTCATACGCTTAAAATCACGGACGAATGCGCATTCCTTTATTTTACCTTTAGCAAATAGTTATACAAACCATCTAAAATACTCGCAAAGCGCTTATTCAAACTATCAATATATTTTAAAAACTTTCAATAAAATACTTTATAAACGAACACCTCGAGGGTAACGAAGTCTTAACGAGGAAATAGTGGCAGTAAATCAGGGGAAATTCGTTCTTATTGAATTTCCTTTTGTCGGTAAACGGATGCTCCGCCTCGCTTTTTGCTCCTAATGGTCAACCGTGGACATGTACGTTTCCTTCTTTTATTTATTAGAACATTCTTATAAGGTATTATATATAAATAAAACGGTAAATAAACTAGCATATTAATTGAAATTTATTATATAATTAGATTTAATTAAATATATTAATTTTGATATTAATAGGGGGACCGGAAAGTAATGTCGTTTCTGCGCATGCCAATATTGTGATTGTCATTTGTCAGCTCATTGTTTTGTTCAGAGGCGTACCAAAGACATTGTGAGGTTATAGTGATTTCTTTACTTATAGACAATTGAATTACAATTTTTTTTTGTAATTTTGGGTAAAATGGCCAGCCAAATACCAGAAGAGGTACACATCCGGCATTGCATGCTCTTTGAGTTTCGCAAGGGAAATAACGCAACAGTTGCTACCAAAAACATTTGCGATGTTTATGCAAATGCACTGGACATTCGTAAATGCCAAAGGTGGTTTTCCAAGTTCAAATCGGGTAATTTTGATCTTTCCGACTCGTATCGATCAGGAAGACCATCAGCGTTAGACAACGACGTGTTAAGGGCGGAAGTGGAAGCAAATCCGTGTCAGACGATCGAGGAATTGTCAAACAGTCTCAACAAACCTTGGTCGACCATCCAAGAACATTTGAAGCAGATTGGAAAAGTAAGCAGAGCAGGTGTTTGGGTCCCGCATAATCTGTCCGAACAGAATAAGGCTAACCGTCTATCACATGCAACTTATTGCTTCAACGACACAACACAGAAGCGTTTTTTGATCGCTTGATCACAGGAGATGAGAAATGGGTCCTGTATGATAACCCAAAACGCAAAAGGCAGTGGCTCTCTCCAAATGAAATCCCTCGGAGTACTGCTAAGCCAGGTTTACACCCCAAAAAAGCGCTTTTGTGTGTTTGGTGGAGTATTCGCGGCATTGTTCATTTTGAATTACTGAAACCTGGAGAAACTGTTACTGCAGACCTCTACAGCGAACAATTGCAGCGAGTCAATCAATCTTTAATTGAAAAGTGGCCAGCGATTGTCAACCGAAAAGGCGTCATTCTCCAACATGACAATGCAAGACCGCACTGCGCAAGGCGAACTCTAGAAAAAATTAATGAATTGGGGTGGGAGGTGCTGCCTCATCCACCATATTCGCCCGATGTTGCACCATCGGATTTCCACTTATTCCGAGCGCTGCAACACTTTTTAAGTGGCAAAACATTTGCAAATTTGGATGATATCCAAAATGCCATCTCTAGATATTTTGCCGAAAAACCAATTAATTTTTATCGATCAGGGATTGAAAATTTACTCACTAGATGGCAAAAGGTTATTGACAATGATGGGGAATACATCATTGATTAAAAATAAAGACTCGTTAAAAATGTATGTGTTTGTATTTAGCGTAAGAAAACGACATTACTTTCCGGTCCCCCTAATACTTCTGTATTAACAATTTAATTATGTCTATACGTTTTAAAATTTAGTTGTTACTATAATATTCAGATTGTATTGAAATATTCGGTTTGTACAGAAAAAGTTTAAATTTGACTTTCAGAATAAGAAAGAAGGTAAAACCAACAGCTAACATTAGTTTTAGGTACGTACTTTATAAAATTTTTATAATTGCCTAAATTACAATATTTTAATGACAAAACCCACAATATGGTTAATTCAACAGTCATACAACAACTTAATTAACTTAACAATCAGCTAACAAATATGAACAAAGTACGCTTAACGATATTAATATACTATCCCTACACGATATTTGTTATAAGCTATATATGTATTATACAAAACTTTTGTTCCGTTACAATAGTTTAGTGTATTATTGTTGAAAGTAGCTGTGGTAATAAATAAAAGGCAACAAAACTGCTTGAATAAATATCAAATAATTTGTCAGACAAACTCAATGATGCAGGCGCATATATCAATGCAGCTTTAATACGCGAGCAGCTAAACTATAACAAGTGAACATGTCACCCACCGATGAAGTTAGGAAACTACTGTGACAGTGTTTCAGCAGTAAATCCTGGCGGGCGCGGGAGTACGGCACTGCTCGCTATCTGTTGCAACATACTTGGCAAGGCAGTCGGACCCGTAGCCAACTGTGACAATGCTTTTTCTGCGTATTTCATGTCCGACTTATCCTATTGGATAACCTTAAGTAAAGTGCTTAGAAAGATTTATCTATATCGCCGTCACACTTTTCAAATATATATCTGTCTTGGGAGAAAATTTTCCGAGTTTTAAGTTTGAGAGTTTAAAGTGATATAAATGTATTCGCAACGGGAAACGTACTACAAGATATATACTTTGCACAGTTTTAGAGTTAAAAGCTATACTGTAGCCATTTTAGTTAATATAATAAAAGAAATAAAAAAATCCTTTTATTGTCTCATCGACTGATTGTATCGCCAAGAATAAGATAATCCCATTGCAATGGTTAGTTTAGCTGATAGTAAGTTTCTATTACTAGAAACCGTCTCGATACGAGAATAGCAACTATTTCTATCGCTAAATACGTGGAAGCACTAGTTTATAGCTGCTTGAAGGGCACTCTAGCTAGTGAAATTTCTGGGGTAATGAGACTTACATCTCATGTCTCAAAGTGTTGAGCCCAATATGGTGCAAAAATATCACAAATATCAGTTGAATATCGTGCTTGCCTTCCGTTTTATTAATATAAAACCTAATCGCTGGGGGCTAATAATCATATTATTGCAATGCTCCTACTTTTACAGCTGACAAATAGATTTCAACCCAAGTAGTAGCTAACGGACATAAATTGCGAACTTCAAATCCGTTTCAGTGTTTGAAGGACTTAACACTACCTGGAAATAAAAATAGATAAATGAAAAGCTGTGATTACTAACAGTATGAGAATAAAGACTATTATGTTTTAACAAGCTACCTATAAGTATGTATATATATATATATTCTACTGATGATTTTTATTCGTACATACGTATATATATGTGCTTTTATAATAGATAATTTTTTCTGTCATTTATGGTTACGTGATAACGTAAAACAATGAACTCGCAGTGATCCAAAGGGAATGAGTTTTGTGCGATGGTGTAATTTTATATCGTTTATTGTATTCAGTGAAGTAGACAAGTGTGTGTTTTCACTGCTCGGTACAAAAATACAAGCTGCACGCGATCCGGCAATCACTGCTTGCTATTCATGAATTCGCCTAAATGCCACAAATCGGAATATCGTGCCGACCGAGTTAAATGTACTTAAACGTAAAATAGCAACGATACGCGATCAGCTAGCTCATTCATATTTCAACATGAGTTTTAACAGATTAGTTGGTGTAGTTTTAAGTTCTAATGGACAGGGCACAACCCTCAAAGGGATGATGGGAAAGTAATATATTCGAACTGTGACTATGTACCAGCAGACGTAGTGTTCGCAGGCTCCCACATGTAGTCCAACTGATATAGACTTCTGAGGCTGGCCTATACTCAGCAGCTGACACCTTCTAGCTGTTGATGATGATTATACATACATACATATATATCACGCCTCGTTCCCAGTGGGGTAGGCAGAGACCACCTCTCTACACCTGCTACGATCCTGGCACACCTCTCTCGCTTCCTCCACTTTCATAAGCGTCTTCATGCACGCTCGTCTGTTGCGTGTGCTTTTGATCCGGCCTTTCTTTAGGACATCTCCGATTTGATCGGAATATGTCCGCCTAGGTCGACCTGCATTTATTTTTCCAATCATTCTTACCTTGTATATTTCTTTCGTTAATCTTCTTTCATCCATTCTTTCGACATGGCCGAACCATCTAAGCATCCCTTTCTCTATCCTTGTCACTACATCTTCAATTGATGATGATTATGGAATTGAGGAATTGGTGTGTGATAACACACTGTATGGAAAAAAATTATAATTCGGTATGTTTACCGCCAATGTATTTTTGGCGCTGCAAGAAAAGTAGGTTAGAAATCTAGTTATGGTTTATCACAAATTTAAACGCTTATACTTTGTTAAAAGTTAAATAAAACTTAATAATAACGTAAGTAAAATTTATTTTCTAATGATGTGTAACTGCAGATTTTATTATATTATTTTGTTAGTTAAAACTAGCCTTAAGTATGTAGTTATTAACTATCTTTCAGGTGCTCCCGTCAAATTTAGTGTATACATTACAGAGAAAAACAAAATTTTTGTAATTTGTTTTTTTTATATATAACTATAAATTTTAGATTACTTATATATTACAAATCCGAAGTTTATACGACACTTATATCAGTCACAGTTAAGTGGGAATATCTTTTTCATCAAAAATTGAGTTATATAAAGGAAATGAAGGAACTATCACATGTAATATTTAGATTAGGCTTCTTGAAATTTAAATAACTCCAAACTATTGTAAGTGATGAGTTAGATTACTTTGTCAAAGTCTTGGACCACAAACTTTTCAGTTCAAACCTTTCAATAAAACTTGTCTTCGAAGTGACACAGGTTTTTTATTAATTTGTAAGGAATTTTGTAAGGATTTTGTTGAACATAAATCAAAATTTACAGACGTGTGACCTAAAAGCAAAGAGGTAGAGTTTTAATAAGAGATTAACATTTCACAAAAATTTCTACGGAAATCAAAATTTCTGAATAATAAAAATCCAACCGCTTTTCAACCAGATGTGAATAATTTTTTGTATTGTAACTTACTATGCTTGATTCAGTTGTAAAGTCGTTTAGAACTTACGATACTAAAACATACACACAGGTACTGTAACTCTTTTAACATGGATCTATATTTATTTATTGTTTATTGTAAAATATAGGGAAATATTGGAAAATATTTTCCATTTGCCTTTACAGTTCTAAAATGTAGATGTATGTACTGATAATGTTAACCTTAACCCATTTACTTAACACCCTTTTTAATTCCCATGAGAAAAGTTCGGTTTAGCTGGTCATAAATCGTTGTTACTTCACGTGTTGTTGATATTTACCTACAAACGGCGGCAATAAAGCAATTTAGCTCATTTCGCTACTACTGAAACGTAGCGCGGCTTTGCAACGGCTCAGTCCTGCCATGAATATCAACAAGGGTAGGGCGCCGTCACAGGGGCCTTTATGGCGCGAAACTTAAACAAGCCGCTCGTGTCACGCGATCAAAATGATGAAAGTAATAAACGAACGGCGAGGATCAAAGCTAAATATTTATAGACGGATTTCTTCGCGCAAGAGCCTGTATTACTATATACCGCACTATAACCTATAGGGATTCGTATCCGAGATGGTTTCTCCTTTATAAATATAACGGTGAAGCAATCTGACCGCTACGGTGCTGTGATTTGTATCAGTTAGACTATTTTATATATTGTTCTATTTATTTAGGATAAATGTTACTTTAACCATTCAGTGATCATTAAAGTGATTGAGGCATATACGATTGAAAATGTAGACCTTGATCAGATTGGTTACTATAAAACGAGCCGTGACAAGTGGCAAGGGATGTAAGAGGCTCTGGCTCTTACCAACTCGCATCGGGTCAGCGTGGTGGGAAAGGTCCCCAATTCCCCTATATGATGCCCTACAAACATGGCGATCTCTGGAGGAGGCCTATGTCCAGCGGTGAACATTTATCAGATGATGTAGCAGCAGTAGTAGTACAACCGTGGCAGTCATATTCGTATAGTCAGGAAATATGAGTTTCATTCTTAATTTTTGAAATAAAAGCTTTCCAATAAAAAAAATATTTTGAAAAAGTCTTAACTATTTTTTTTTTCACAGAAAATCCTAAGCTTAAATGATTCACCCAGCACTAAGGATATTAACAAGCAGTTTATTAAGATGTGTAGGAGAGTAAGAATTTGATTCCATAATCCAATGAACGAGTTAGTAGATTCATCGTTATAAGTAGAAAAAGACATGGTAAAGAATCCGACAAGTTCCAAGAACAATAGCTTTTGTAGACAATTGACATCCCATAACTAGTCTGATGGGTTACTCCCAATAGTGGGATCCCAATTTTAGGTTAGTAGAGAAGACATATGAAAGTAAGTGCCTGAAACACGTGAATCGATATTAAAAGGATTTTCAGGGAATAATAATGTAAAAGTAATTTAATTTTAGAAAGTGTCAGGGGTTCATAGAAAAGCTCCTGAAAAATCGATATTCCAAATCCGTGAATAGGGCTCGATGTTTGAATTCGATGAAGCGGGGTAACTTATTAAGGTTTTGTGCCCGAAGTTTCATCTCCAATTTGTTGCCTGTTCGTTATTTTGTTAACAATGAAATTGACAAAAAACTTTGCCACGTTATTTGAAATAAATCCCATCGGAACACAAAAGAAAAGTCGATAAATAAATTAATACTTTGAACTAGTATCAATAGATTTGATCTAGTTACAGCTCTAACACTATAGCTATTGAAATATGAATTATCGTATTTACCTGTTGTCGCTTTTGTTTTAAACCAGCGGCAAATAATTTCCTCAAGTGATTTATTAATCTCTCAATCAATGGCGAACTCCGTAGAATAGACAATGTAATATAACATAAGAGTTCATTAAATGGATGTCACGAAGTGCAATATACTGGGAGTAACTCTTGCTTATTATCAACGTGAGCAATCTCGAGGTGTTTAACGATTTAAATGTAAAGTACTATATCGTCGAGTTTATATTGTACCGATAATAAATCGAAGAATAGATGTATGTACTTTTCACTAGTTCTATATATACTGTATTTTGTACAGATATCACCATCCTATGTTTAGGAAGCTGATATTTGTACATATACAGCATAAGAGATTAGATCTTTTAGGTACATACCACCGTAGCTGTCATTTCTGCCGCCAAACTGTAGTGTGCATACATTACCGTGTTCCTGTTTGAAGGGTGTTCTAGCTAGTGAAATTACGCTTATGAAACTTAACGTCTTAAGGCTACGAGCACGATGACGTGCAGTGTATATTATCCCTAGCGCTACATAATCATAGGCAAGGATATAACTTTTTGCTGAATGTTTTTTCTGAACCTTTGCTTCAAAAAGAATATGATTTATCTTCTGTATATAATAAGTAACTCGCATCCTGATTATACTGATAATACGAGATCAAGCGTTAGACTTCACCTATCAAGTTTCGATACTTCAGTGACATCGCATGGAGTAAAAACTATATTTTATCCCAGTTACTTCAATCAGTAACATTTAATAACTACGTTAATTATGTTTTGATATTTCAATGGTTTATTATAATAGAGAACTACAATTTAAATTTTAGTTGGCTTTCAAAACTTCTGTAATAAAGAAATGATGACACAAGTCAACAAATACTGCTATTTCAAAGTAACGATCGAATTTTCAAACTGCTTAAATTGATTACTTATTTCTAAAGCTTTAACTTCGCAAATGACTTTATTCATATCGCGAAATTGTTGCAATGTCTCACTCAATGTTCATGTAAATTTCGTTTTAATTCTTTCATCAAGCCGCCGCACGCAATACAACAATCATCCAAACAATGAAGCCCTGATGTGTGCCAATCAAAACGACGTTTGAGTGCTCCATAAAATACAAACTTCACACGAATCCACTTCCGGAGGATTCGGGAACATGTTTTTGCTTAAATTTAGTTGTCCGTATTCATCGTAGTTTACTTGAAATGAGATAGAATCAATAAATTATGTTAAAATCCAAATGAAAATGTCCTACAGTGAACGTACATACATTGAGATGATGACGAAGATCATGAGATTTTAAACTTAAAATGTATCCATATATGTATTCTTCAAGAATTCTTCACAGACTTCTAGACTGGGTTGAAGATTGTGAAATCATTAGTACTTTAAAGTAATGAAAAAATCATTTTCAATTTATTTTTAAAGGGTTGTTCTTGGATATGACATGGTCGCTTGCAAAATTCAAGTTATTTGAGCTATGCATTATAACGAAGTGTCTGACTGTACACGAACAAAAAAATTATGTAGAAATATAGAACATACAAGATTGAGGTCATATATATGTCAACCGAAGTCATCTTTTTCTTTAAATTCCAAAAAATGCTGGTTCTCAAATATTAATAAAGTAATAGTAGAGGTCTGTAGCAAAATTTCTTTTTATTAACTGACTTCATCTTTGAAAAAGTTAGTCTCTATGTAAAGCCCATAATATAGTATTTAAGTGGAATGGGTTACCTATTTATAAATTCCACGAGAAAATTTTAATGGTTTAATTATAAACCTAATATATACATCCGAAGTAATTTTATCAACGGATAATCAACGACGGATCCGAAAAATTAACATCAGGGATGCTATTACAATATCAACACAAAATCTATAAAGATTTTATCTATTTATCCATTGTGTATGAAGATTTACTAATAATAATTTACTTAGACGATAAATTAATCGCTGATTCAAGCAATTCTCAATCAATTTCAAAAATCTCATAGTTTTTGCTTTGCTATATTTGGTATTAAACATTTTACAAGATACGCATTTCGGAAAGTTTACAAAGCTTAGATTGCTTTTAGTAGCACAGCTGTATATGTTAAAATGCTCTGAAACCGGATGTCAATTTCCTCTTTATAGTGTAGTTGCTGCTGATCACACATCCTCGATATCTACCCTTTAACAATACAATGTGAAACTAAAAATTGCGTCGTGAATATATCTTAAACCTCGTATGTATACAGCGTAATACAGTTCTTACATCTAGCTGCAAGGCGTCATCGCATTTAGCATCACAATGTTTATAAACTGGCATGTATTCAATAAAATAATTTATTATCTAAACGACAAAATTAAAGTACAAGTATCTGCTTCTTTCAACAAGTTCTTTCTATTCTTTACTATTCCTTTTTAATAGTTTACAATAGTAAAGATCTAATAGTAAAATCAATCGTAGTAAGAGTATAAAGGAATAGGTTAGAAAACTTCAATGATAGTGAAGACTATAAAGTTGCAAAACAATTTTTGTGAACAAAACTCTGTAACACAGAATAACGCTTTACTCTGAAATGGTAGCATTAAAACCGCTGCGGGCTAGAAATAAAAAAAAGGCTTCAAATAATGCTAAAAGTAGTAAATTTAAAAACGAAGAAAAAGAGCGCAACAAAATGGAGAGCGGGTGGCTGACAGGTCACATGGGAACTGTATGCAAATATCTGCAAGTTGTGTTTCACAATGAGGTCTTGTCAACGAGACCAAAGTTGTGGAAGTCATGAATTTTTAAAGCCGAGCGACATGTTTGTTTTAAAGATTTACTTTGATTCTATTAAACGTGGTAAGAGTTATGTATTATGCAGATGATAACGAATGGGTCTTAGTGGAATATATCTTATAGACATAGATTAAAAGAAACTAACCTGAGATGAAAGATCTTAATTACACATAAAACAAAGTAACGTTACCAAGGATTTGTAGCAATTGTCATCATTATAAAAGGAAATTAGAAACTTGGAAATTAAAAGAATATATTGCTTTATCCTTATCTATGTTGTTATCACTATAAAGACGTCCACACGACTATTATTTAATTTTTACGATTTATGTACTTTTAATACTTTAGTCCATAGTAGCACACTTTGGAAAGAATTACGCTTTAATACCAATATATTTGAAAATCATTCATATGATTGTCCGATATGAATACTTTTAACTTGTTTTTATCCTTTTCGATCTAAATAAAATTAATTTACTAGGTACACATACAAAGTAACTTCCAAATATGTTAACTTATGCTTCAAAATTAATACACTACTCACATTTTAAGTATAATATTCAATTTAACCATTTGTATTATAATTACTTAACTTTCTGCTAAATTCGTGTCTATGGATGTTCAGTAATTAATAAATAATTAATAGTTTATAATAAAGACGGCTAAACTTTGTCAAAAGTTGTAATCTTAGTACTTAATTCAATACAGTGAGCTCCTTAACTTCCGATTATGTTAAATTAATTGACGATTACTCATACATCTTTTGTTATGATAACTTCGCGACTAGTTTTGATGATGATAAATCTAAAAGCATTCGTTTTGAAAGCGGCAAACGCAAAGTAACGGTGATTAATGCTTTAAGTTGCCTCTCGCTGGAACACGGAGGAAGCTAGCACAAAGCCGACATGGAAAAGGTATTAAACAGTGGCTTCAATAAACGGCCCAATAAGTTATGTAAAGTGCGGGTGCATCGCGTTACATTACAACCCCTACGTGCCGTGGGGTTGGAACGCATGCGCGTGCACCGCCAGCCGCGCACGGCATATGCGGAATATTAAAGGAGGAAAGAGAAAAAAATTAACTTGTGAAGCCATTTTCGTCTAACGGCGCCCCTCGCCCGCCACAGGGCTTCTCGGATGCAGAGTAACTCACGCTGCCGCGCCGCTCGGACGCGTCGCCCGCGCCGCGACTACTCCACTCCACTCCTCGACTCCTCGCTCCGCCGCCAACCGGTCGCTTACATGTGAACTTAAGTTATGCCTTCAATCATGTCAACGTGCACCGAGGACCACTTTAGCTACTTTTGTAACTTACTCATACAGTGCTCAATAATTTTTTAACTTTAACAAAGTCTAGTGTGTGCTTCTTAAATACTTTATGTGAAGTGTTCGTATGATTTTAAAGTTAATCAATTGTGTTTTTAGTGAAAAAAAAAAAAAAAACAATTATAGCAACATTGCAACTAATAAGTCGTGTGAGTGATTGTCTAATGTTTGAACTTATATATTAAATCCGAGAAAGAACTTGGTGATCTCTTTGGAAATTTAGACTTAGCGTGTAAACAAAACGAAAGCCAAATCAACTGTTGGACATCAGTAAGGTAATACTTTTTTAACTATTATTAAGTTGCTAGCAATAGTTGTTCAAATTCTATTAGACTATTTTTTGTTATAACTTTCTGCTTTTATGTTCATTGTAATGTTTCGTTTTAAGAAAAGTTGTTACGGAATTTATATGTTCACAGGTAAAAGGATATCCGTCAATATCTTAAGAAAACAATGTTATGTATGTTTAGAATTTGAATGTGAATAAAGTGAAATAAGTAATATACTTTTGAACAAAATTACATCGGTTAGCAATCTAAAATTTGAAATTCAGATATCCTAAAACATAAGAGTAGTAAAAACTCTGTATTTATTTCAATAAATTATCGAAAGCCGTACTTTTTATTGAGGCAACGAATGGTGAGATGAATAATGGTGCAAGTTTTACCAATAAATCACGCTTTCCCTGTCTGATACGAGCTTCTAACACGGGGGTCGTACTTGGCAAGAGCTCTTCTTACTTGTTAGTTTTATTTCATATCGTTATCTAACGTCTGCAATCAATTCGGACGAAACGAACACAAGGAATAAATTGCTTTGATATTTACTCCTTTACAAATCATTCCGTATATCTTACGCGTATCTGTTTGCCAAGATAGAGCAGTGAAGATTTATATTGACAAAAATTGGCAAGAAATTACTATAAACAAGAGAATTTATATGATTTATTATGTTTACTAAATTAGATATAACAATAGAGCTATGTATGGACGTATCTTAAGTCACGTGGCTTTTGAGTGATATACGACGAAGTAACTTTTATTGTACCAAAGTATAATAGATTATAAGAATAATATTCCTTTGAATATGAATCCGAAAAATGAGAGGGAGAAGTCCGCCGAAAACGTAATAAAAATATTTACGTATTTTTTGATAGATAATGATCTGAAATTACAAAAGGCGTCATCGTTAGCGCCTATCAAAAGACTTTGTAAATTCTTTTATCGTCGGCAAAAAATATTCTCATTGAAAACGATTTTAGTATCGATGTACGACATAGGTAGGTGTTGAATAGAACAAAACGAAGCGGATAATTGAAGAATATCGGCGTGGGTTCAGCAAGTGCCGTCAGGAAAATCGAAGTGCTAAATAGAACAAAAGTAGATGGGCCGTGAAATAGTCTGTCGAATAATCCCCAGCCTCTTTGATGATCTATTCTTCACTATTACTAAATGAAAATCAAGCCGATTTTCATTCAAGTTTCCCATTTTATCAATAACGCTGTAACACGTTAAAACGGAAAGAGTTCTACATTTATATAAACGTGGTTCATTATATTTAATATGTTTTCTTATAATGAACTTAAACGTATAATTGCAAAGATCACTTTGAAAGAAGTGAACTGTTCTTATTCATATAACAAATATACTAATACACATTAGAAAGGAATACCGTTAGCAAATATATTCTGGAGCTATTGTAAGGTAGCTGATGATAGAGCTTCATATGATTATTCTAGTTAAATACAGTAAGATGTTATTAACCAAATAATTATATTTATCCTATTTAAAATATTTTAAAGCTATTATTTTAATTTTTTTGGTATGAGTTAAAACATAAAAGATATTTTCAATATTGTCACTGAGGGTGCGGAAGTTATCTATAGTCCTTACCGAATCTTATAATGATTCGATCAGAAATTTCTAGAAGTAGTAATTAGAGGTTATATTATGTTAATTTATTTTACATTCACATAAAAAATTACTTCTTAACGCCTGTTAATTCACTAAGCTAGCATATAATTAATAAAGTTATATCCGGATCAAAATTTCAGAATCGAATATGTCTAGCTGAAAATGTCAACCGTAGATCAATGCACTATTTTAAATACATACTTGATTTATTATTGGAAGTGAATTCTAGTTTTTTATTAGGAAATTTGGAAACATTCGAAATGCTATTGACTACAATAAAAAGCGTTCCCACGTTCCAGGAAGCTAGCACTGAATTGCCACGCTCCGGTACTTTGCTCTAGTACACCCTTTGTTCATACAAAGCGTATCCCACTTATAAAACGTCAGCTTTTAATTTTTATATTACGAAACGAATAAATAACACATTATATGGTTTTCATTAGTATATTTAAAAACAATCATATCTCTTTTTTATTTTTAACAGTATTATTGCTGCTTTGAATGATTTTATCAGCGATTCCATTGTAACGGAAACTGGATCCCAAATTCAGGGTCACATACAAGAAGTAATCATATTATTATTGACTTTTAATCCAAATTCATTCACATGCTTTTTTTTCAAAATTTCGTTAGCTTATTGCAAGTTGTACAAATAGTTTAAACTGTAAAATGTGGTGAAGTTCTACTCTACGCTATTAACATTGTTAATAACACGGGGTAGTATTAATAAAATTTGCAATCCTGTTTGTTTCGCTCCGAATGCCAATGTTGTCTAGACCACCCGCGAAGAAATTACGATACAATTAATTTTGAACTTTATTGTTTAAGTACCGAGATCAGCTTTTGCTATCACTACTGTTTGTAGCCTGAAACGGGTCTACAATCGCCATGCAATCTTCGTATTGCAATATTTATTACGGTATCCTATAGATATATGAATCCAAGCTTTAATAGTATAATTATTATTTTTTAATAAAGCATTTCGTGTGATATTTATGTTTTACATTAACTTAATATATTGAATAATAATTTGATTTAGGTTTTGATAATATTTATTCTTTGAATGTATAGAGTAGCGCTTGACTACAATCCCACCTTACGGTAAGCGGCGATGTAGTTTTTGAAGTAAAGCGCACCGGTCTAGAAGTAGCCTATTCACTCTTCTATCAAATCTTGGATGGATACAATGACGCCGGCAGACTTCCATTCTAATCCTTCGCTGGACCTGTGGTATGTCTGTACTTCCGACGGTAGAAGGATGATACGGAATCAGATCATACAGTTCCTGCTATAAAGTTTTGTTCTTGTTAGCTCATGGTCTCTATCTATATGGATCGCCTCTCTATCGAGTCAAAAGCAGCCAGTTGGTATTTGGAATATACAAATACAGTAGAAACCAGTGTACTGTTAAACTCATTTCGCTAGTAAGACGATCACAGTTCAAATGAATATTTTTTCAGTTTATTTTCAAGGTTTCCAATCAGCATTCGAAACTCATTAGTGACCATAACAAAGAGTAAAAACTTGGTGCAATAAATTTAGCAGGGCCAAAGTCGAAACGTTTTCGTTTCCTTTTAATTCGGTTGGCATTGTAGCCGTGTCCCGCTGTGCGCCGCCCGATGGATTTCTTGCAAGGATTCCAGCTGCTTTAAACATAACTTGCTTTCTTATTAGTCCCTTACGTACGGAATTTAATTTTGGTAACTCGAGTAAAACTTGGAATTCCACTTACCTTTTTTCATTGAAAGTTATACCCTAGCGTGCGTACTTACGTAACAAAAACGTAACACCAATATTGCAATATACAAAGCTCTTTACACAGCTACTACAGTATTTCGAGCGCTAAATGAATTGAATATTTTGTTAATTAATCATTGAAGTATATTGTAAAAAAGTATGTGTCGAATGTGGACAGCGGTTGAAAATTTATGTGGGTCCTTAAATTCATTGTTCGTTACGATTAAAATAGGGACAACTGAACATTTTACGGCTATCCAACACGTGTTTCGCGAAGTATCGGCACCAACTGCGACCCATCTGCGGGAAGCAGAACGTGCCGTTTCAGTTCGATATTAAAATTCCCACACATAAAATTGAATGAGAATAAAAAAAAAGGTTCACCGTCGGCCCCTTTCCAACTCACAACAAACAAACAGGTAAGGGAATCGTTACGACCTTAGAAATAAAATGTGTCCAAAAAATTCAGGGACTCTACACTCTATTGCAACAAAGCAGCACAAAGGTGCTTAAAAATATTTCATAGAAAATTACTTAAAAATTTGTGTACAACTTGATTGACTTAATCAAAAATTACTTATCCTTGTAGTGTATCTGTAAATGTTTATAATAGAACAATTACTAGTGTTTTAATAGTTATTGTGTTCATAAGTTTAAAAACAACAAATCATTGATAGAACAGAAAAATCGTAGTAAAATACAGTACATCACAAAGTTTTAAGTGATGCCTATATTTTAAAAATGGTATTGACGATGAATGTAGCTTGGGGTCCACATTCTACGGTCGCCTTTTTTTGACGACAATCAAATAGAGGATGCGAGGTGGAGAGAGGGAGGCGAGGCGGGCAAGCAGTATCAATAGACCTCTGTGAGAAAGTGCCGAGTTGTTGTGACGATTACAAATTTGGTCTTATGAGTGTGATATTTTATGTGTCCGTTTATGATACTCCATGAAGGGTTTTAAATTTGTGGTCTCGTTCCCAGTTCTTATAACAGTCCTTTGTTTAGTTTTAAAGATTATTTCTACCGTGCAAAGGTTTTATTTAAATTCTACATTGAAATACAATACACCTTTTTTGTCATTGTCGGAATAGTGTAACTCTATCTATTTAAACGTTGGCAAAAAATGTTTGATGCTAGTATTTACTCATTGAGGTCGACAAATTCATATTAATTTTAATAGCAGTTGATAGTAAAATACACTGTCCGTGAGTTTGATTCATAGTGGTCAGGTTCAGCAGGTTTCTGACAATCAAAACAATGATGTTTTGATAGGAGACGACCGCGGCCATCCTATGTTTATATTCAACATTCGCCAACGGCATTCCTCAGATCATCTTCGCTGTATCCTACCCACGGGCTATGTACACTACCTTGTTATCGTTGTTTAAAGGTCCCATATTGACAATCTGTTTACATTAATGTCTGTATACAAATCACTAAATATTAACTCACAATTCCTCTTTTGTTTATCTTATATAATCTAAATTCAGATTACTTAATACATATTCAATATTCCTACAAACAAAGAAAGCAATAAATGTCCAAATACATATTTACAACTGATAAATATTCAATAGAAACAGTTATTGGTATGTTGTTAATGTTTAGTAAACTGTTTAATTCAATATTGTGTTACGTTTTGATGACTGTAAATTATCCTGTGATGTATCTTTGAAAAAAATCAAACGTTTATAGACAGCAGATAGTCGATATCTGTTTTCTTTTTCCTGTTGGGTTTTAATAGCTCCCGCAGAGACAGACCCGAACAAATACAGGCTTGCCTTGCAAGTGCAATGTAGGGCGTCTCTCTCAAAATGTAGCAAGCGAAGCCGGCGGGATTTCAATATATGCAGACTCAAAATTGAGCCTTGGAAATGAAAAGGATCGATCCACAGTTTTCGTTTAAGAAGCCACCTTTAACGGATGGAAAATATATGTAATATAAAAAAAAATACATAAATACTATATATCAGTGTCACCAATATAGGTCTTTAAAGGAAAACTATTTAACCGAATAAATTCAATACATAATAATAAACTTAAGATATTAGATATCACAGATTTGCTGCTTCCCTTAAGGTAACGTTTTGTAGCATCTTCGGATATAAAAGAAGTTATCTTTCGTCTGAATTATACTTATGTATTATTACCTAACAGAAAAAACATTAATATTAATGCTATTATCAAAGTGTATAATGTAGTTAAAACACAGAAATTATCTCAGCACTTAACATATGTGAATACATACATATTACACGCACAATTGCTTAACAGTAAATCACTTTACGTCTCCAAGTAACATTCAAATTCAATTAAGTGAATATATTGTATAATGGGACATAGATAATCATATCATACAGTATTGTAATAAAATCTAGTATTATTTATGCACATTTATTACATATTATCGATTCAATTCTAAAAAGACAGTACTGTAAGTCATATAGATAATGTAAGAAATTGAACTCTACTTGATAAGTACTGAACTTAAAGATCATTTATATCTATTATATGATTTACCTTTCGGATAATAAAGAAAATAAGTATATATGTATACACTTTTAACGTTTTACATTAAAACAGCTTTTAAAAGAAATGATTATCTCTTAGAGTTACATATATTGAATCATAAAAAGAAATTGGATGTAACTATGTAACATAAAAGATGAACATAATCATACAATTCATGTTAATTTACTAATACTTCAGGCTCTCTAAGGACGATGTGAAACTATCATATAGTTTAAAAAATAGACTACTGAAAGCATGAAATCGTGTGAAGAAAAAAATGTAGATTAATAAAGTTATTGAGTTTGCTAATGTGTTCAAAGGAAAGTCAAGAGCTTTTAAACCTTACTGCCACTTACCGACCTGCCAAGACCTATAAGAGATCTATTTTTTAAGTCTATCAAAACTTACTTATATAATGCTACGTTGGTGTCAGTTTAATGGAATTATGATGATATATATAACGGTAAGTAAATCTGTATCAATTTTAAGGACTTAATTCTGAGGGTAGGCCTGTGTCTCAGCAATGGGGACGTAAATTGGCTGTTATGGAAGGACATAGTGTATAGTTATTTTTATATTCGAATTATGTATGATTATTACATATTTTTCAAAGTGATACGTTTTCATTATTGCTTTTACTCCATTCTCATATTTTCGATTTCTTTATGTAAATCGGATGATAATAAAAAGTCCTATATTAAATTTGAGATGTGTATAAGATTATTTTTAAAGGCACAATTTCGATGGCGTGCTGTTGTCTCTTAAGCTACAAAGTGCCGGCGGATCAAAGTTTACTACCTATAAAGCCTTTATGACACATTGTCGACTATTATTACTTACCCCCTTATGACTTATGATGTAATAAATATCATACCATTTCATCATTTCATACCATCCGTGCGACTGCTACAAACGTATGGATTTTATGCAAAAATGCTGATGTAAGACGATAAGGAAACAATGAATACGAAAACTGTGAAGCATTACAAATGTATAATTTTTATAAAATGTTTAAAATATATAATATGATGTTATTAAAACCTGTTGCTATTACTAGAAGCTGTTCGGATTCAGACTGCGATAGCATCGTGCCTGGCAACGTTTGGGACATTTTGAACACGCCACTCGAATATCGATTGCTTGATTCTATTTTAGGCGACGTACTCGGAATTGCATCTATTCAATTCACGATTCACTGAACGAATCATTTTAATATCCGATGATAATTGTCAGTAAATGAAATAAGACTAAACAATTAATCGAATGTCATTCGTTTAACACTTAGGCTTTGTTATTTATCGGTTCTAGATAAAAGTGAATGAAGACCAAACTTCATTCATCATTAATATTGATAACAACGGACTCGTATTAAAGTTACAAATAATATTCATGGCTATATTCAAGTACACATTATTATCTTAATGTTGCATTATTTGCACAAAAGATGACAATAGTGTGAAAGGGCCATCAGCAATATTGTAAGCGTTGCTTGCATTATCCCATTCCCGCCTTTTGAGGCATAAAGTTATTTTCTCAACAAAGCACGCGGAGCCTCTGAGCTCCTTATATTGGACCTCTCTTGAGCCGAACCATTGTAATCTTAATGCTGTATTATATTAATGCGATAAACATCTCGGAGACGAGATCAGTGCTCATTTTTTGTAGATTGTCTGAGTTTAATATTGGCATGGCTATAACTTGGAGTGCCATGGCAACGTCTCTCTGGTAACGACGTCTTTATCTCCGCCTTAGATCACTGGGGAGACGTTTAATTCTATCAATAAATCTACAGATATTGGCGTTTTGTCATATATTTTTAGAATAATTTTCATATAAAGAATTATGTTATACTAATAATGTACTGTTTTATTATACCTAAAATACTTTTACAGCTTTTAACAAAGATGTTTTGAACCCTTAATTTTTCATTGTTGTTTAAGTTAGTAGTAAAATAGTTAAATAATTTCAATACGAGTGATTTTCCCTTGGTAAGCTAATAATACCTATCAGACTGGTATAAGAAGGTGCCCACCAGCTAAACTATTACATGACTCGGCATGAATCTTCAAATTTAGACGGCTTTCTGTGGCAAGAGCGCCGCCGTGATCCAGGTATAATGAAACTCAGTTCAGTCTCATTGTAATACTGTGTTTATCTATAAAGATTTACAGTCCTTTGTTGCATCACACTGTCGTCGAAAACGAGAACACGAAAAACATAAACGTATCGAATTGTGTTTTCTTCCCGAAATATCACATTATTTAATGCCAATTGTTTACTGTTAGAAACACGTTATCGTAACCCACCCATTACGACTCGCATGTGAAGTAGAAAAACTTAACTTCTTTTATAACGTAATGAAGAATAGTGTTTTTTTTATATACAATAAAGCGACCAGACGAGTGGGATGTTCACCTGATAGTGAGTGATATGCCCACTGCACTACACTGCGCTCGTCGCCTTGAGACATAATATGTTAAGTCTCGTTAACACACAGATTTGCATACTACTTTATAGTGTTCCGGATTCCGGTTTGGTACTAAAACTGGGGGTTGCAATGCATACATACATAATTACTCAAATGCCGAGAACAGACACTTATCTTACTTTTTTTTATTTATTTATCCTTTAAATTATCGATCACTACAAAAAAAATTATAACTAACATTAAAGAAGCCACGAAAGTTTGTCAAGGATGCTACGGTTAGAATCAGTCATATATGTTAATTTAAAAATCCTATAAACATATAAAGGAGGCAGGCTCTAATAATAACTAATACCTTACTTTTGACTATATTTTATCCCTTTTGTTATAATAAATTTTTCAATAAATATTAAACAGGAAATCAATGATTATTTTGCTACACAGTGTCGTTTGCACACTACTATCAACTACCCACCTCCTAGACAGATGATCTTTGGAAAAGGAGACCTACCACCAGTAAAACCAGTGTTTTTGAGCAATAACCAATTTTATTGACAATATATATATTACTGAAGGAATGCTTAAACAGCTAGTAATATAGTCTGTATAATATTATATTTTTAAAACCTAGAAATCACTTTGTCTCCTTGTCGTAAATAATACTTATTTGAAGTTTCTAATAATCTTTTCATTATGATCTTTCGTCAAGAGAGAAGAAATATTATAGAAAAGAGTTAATTTCGTAAAAGAGGTCGAAACTGTAAAACTTATATTGTATATTTTTTATATATCTTGTGTACAGAGATTACTAAAGCATCTCCCGTTCCATATATACACGTACGGTATGTACGCCGCCACATAACAAGTAGTCTCGAAGCAAGTAGAACTTTGCACTGGATACGTTAAGAAACTTCGGAGTGGTGAGCTAAAACCATTGAACTTGCGATCCCGTACTTCTAAATCCACATGATCCGAGCGGATGCCAAAAGTTATGTTATAAATCGTATATTATTGCATTTCTTTTTATGAACTTAAAATATTATCACTGTTACTTTGCAGATTATTTAACAGACTGTCTAGGTACCACCGCAGCTCTTATTTCTGTCGGTAAATAGTACTGTGCAAACATTACTGTGTTCCAGTTTGAAGGAAATTGTAATAAGTAAAATCACTGGAATAACGTCTTATGATGCAATGTGTTAGTAAGTATGATAAATAAGTAGTAAGTGTATTGTAAGGATGATATAGACTTCACCAAATCTGATGTAGTGTATATCATCCTTAATAACGCCATATTGTTATAGGCAAGGATATCATTTCCGGCTGAATGTTGTGCTCGTTTCGTTGTTTCGTTCAATAAATAAAAAACGGAAATATTTTGTTTTATATTTATGACGTCACTCATGACATAGTGCTACATGTACTAGATTTTAGTAGATAGCAGTGTTTCTTTCAATTGCCGAATATGGAAGTCAGGGATATATTTCTTTTAATAGAAGAGTCTATTGACAGTGTCTATTGATTTATATTTGTTATGCACAATATACAAATTATGAGTTTGTCTCAATACAATAGAGATAGAATAACCAAAAAGGCGAACATATACACATAAGGCTATTCTAGTTTTTCGGATTGTGAAGGAAACAGAAACATATACGAAGAAAGTATATAATAGTGTTTAAAAGGAACAACGGAATACAAAAGTAAAAACAGTATAAGTACATATACGATTTTTTTGTATTGTTAATGTAAAAATACACTTTAAAACAAGGCTTATATCAATGTATGTATATACATAAGAATGAAATAAAACCAAAGGACATATATTAAAATTTGTTACCATAATTGTCAAGTGGGTTTGTTCAAAGTTCAAATACTTACTGAGCTTACGCTTGAATAAAAGGTTACTGTAGTTATAATAATCTTTTCAGCTCTATCAAAATGCTGTTGAACCAATAGATCCAAAAATGAACACTTCAACTTATACTTTCGTTTATGTCTACCCGTTAAAGAAATTCAATTCGGCTATCGAGTGGGAAATAGTTATTTTTCTTTAACACCGGATGAATCAGCTTAATTGGCACGACGCGGCACGGCTGGAGCTGGCCCGGAGTCAAGATAACAAGCTAAGTACATTACACTCTGCCATAAGGGTCGCCTTCATTATTCTATTTAAACAATGGTGATAAAGAATCACCATTTGAAAGTTTGATGCTGCGATGGAAATGTACAATATTTAACGGTGTAACATCGAAGAGTTCAAATTTACAATCATCCGTTGTTAAAAATATGTTAAGTATCAATATCATATCACATATATATCAATAGCCATTGCGATAGCACTATTTTTTTTATAAACTGTGTTCAAATAACAATTTTAAATTGTCACAAAGAAGTACATTAATAGAACAAGTTTCATTTCCCCTTACTTCTATATCTATAAGTATTTAGACTTTTGAATATATACTAAGAATACAATGGAAATGAACTAATGCTATATGTTATAATGCAATGGAGAAACTACTGTTTAAATTTCACCATATATAAGAAGCTTAGTTATAATTATATGTAGTTTTAGTTGTATTTATTGTTTGTCTATCACTATGAAGCTTTAATCGAAACTGCCGCGTTTCGTTGACCAAGCGATTCATTTAATATTTCAGTACTAAAGCTGGTGCGTTTGTGTATAAATTTTTAATTATCACATAATTGTTTTAAATTTTCAGAATATCCCTTTAAAATGTTGCCCCGTTGCCATATCCGCAGCATGCTCGGTCGCGTGTACAGTAAAGATCCATTAATGTTGCCAGCGGTGTGCTGCCGCCAACAAACAAATTACGGATGCAAACACATCGCAACACGCGAGCTAGCCCTGAAAGCCTTTTGCTTGCTTTGTCAATTCCGTTACACCCTCGATGTAACCCTCAGGAGCTGCCCGTGCGAGTCATTTGATAAATGCTATTGTTATTGTCAATATTAATATAAATAAATTGTATGACATATTCATTCACGCAACCTAAATATATGAATCTCTGAGGACAGCTACAAACGATCTAGACTGACTTGTACTACTTTCAATCAATTAAACAGCTGATCGTTGATCTTTGGACGAAAACGACACACACACACGAAGCACCATATTACTACTACAGATGATTTATATATTCCGTTTGATAGATTCATTACATTAAAATATACGTTTGAATCTATTCTTTTATAAAGTTAAGCAGACGATAGTGTACGATGTTACATGATGCTATAAGTCTTCATTTAAGAATTTGGCAGGTCTTTACCGTCGGAGACCATCTTGGTAGAAACCATTGTAGCTCTTATTTCATTTACTGTGTAGATAGTAAAATTACAGGTAAAACGAGCCTTAACATTCATTGTCTCAAGGCGAATAGAACTGCTGTGTATATCATCTTAAGTGGCGCCACGTTGTTATAGACAGGCGTATCATTTACCATCAGATAGTTATTACCACCTGTAGATGCCATATATCTATTGATGATAGATTCGATTAAAATAAATGTTAATAGATTTTTTTTGTTCCACCTTGTTCCAGTTGTGGTACCAGATAGGAAGTGATAAGCCTTACCTATGATAATGAAACGCTGGTTAGGATATTTATATAACTCCACATTGTGTTCGGCGCCTTGAGAAATCAAAAGTTAAATCTCATCGAGTGGTACTCACTAACTATATCGTTCTTCAGATAGTTAAAATTAACTAATCTTTAGGCTGCAGTCTTCGGGTCTACGAATTCATCCCCTATATAAGTCAGTTAGGTCCCCATTATAAGAGAACTAATTATTCGACTATACTATTGATTGATACATTTCTATACAACATTATATAGCTATTTATATTTGGCAAAAGGTAATAGGGGGACCGTAAAGTAATGTCGTTTCTGCGCATGCCAATATTTGATTGTCATTTGTCAGCTCATTGTTTTGTTCAGAGGCGTACCAAAGACATTGTGAGGTTATAGTGATTTCTTTACTTATAGACAATTGAATTACAATTTTTTTTTGTAATTTTGGGTAAAATGGCCAGCCAAATACCAGAAGAGGTACACATCCGGCATTGCATGCTCTTTGAGTTTCGCAAGGGAAATAACGCAACAGTTGCTACCAAAAACATTTGCGATGTTTATCCAAATGCACTGGACATTCGTAAATGCCAAAGGTGGTTTTCCAAGTTCAAATCGGGTAATTTTGATCTTTCCGACTCGTATCGATCAGGAAGACCATCAGCGTTAGACAACGACGTGTTAAGGGCGGAAGTGGAAGCAAATCCGTGTCAGACGATCGAGGAATTGTCAAACAGTCTCAACAAACCTTGGTCGACCATCCAAGAACATTTGAAGCAGATTGGAAAAGTAAGCAGAGCAGGTGTTTGGGTCCCGCATAATCTGTCCGAACAGAATAAGGCTAACCGATCAATCACATGCAACTTATTGCTTCAACGACACAACACAGAAGCGTTTTTTGATCGCTTGATCACAGGAGATGAGAAATGGGTCCTGTATGATAACCCAAAACGCAAAAGGCAGTGGCTCTCTCCAAATGAAATCCCTCGGAGTACTGCTAAGCCAGGTTTACACCCCAAAAAAGCGCTTTTGTGTGTTTGGTGG
Organism: Troides aeacus; assembly: GCA_033220335.2. NCBI lineage: Eukaryota > Metazoa > Arthropoda > Insecta > Lepidoptera > Papilionidae > Troides > Troides aeacus. Next base: position 5,103,874 of record CM067270.1, read on the forward strand.
AGTATTCGCGGCATTGTTCATTTTGAATTACTGAAACCTGGAGAAACTGTTACTGCAGACCTCTACAGCGAACAATTGCAGCGAGTCAATCAATCTTTAATTGAAAAGTGGCCAGCGATTGTCAACCGAAAAGGCGTCATTCTCCAACATGACAATGCAAGACCGCACTGCGCAAGGCGAACTCTAGAAAAAATTAATGAATTGGGGTGGGAGGTGCTGCCTCATCCACCATATTCGCCCGATGTTGCACCATCGGATTTCCACTTATTCCGAGCGCTGCAACACTTTTTAAGTGGCAAAACATTTGCAAATTTGGATGATATCCAAAATGCCATCTCTAGATATTTTGCCGAAAAACCAATTAATTTTTATCGATCAGGGATTGAAAATTTACTCACTAGATGGCAAAAGGTTATTGACAATGATGGGGAATACATCATTGATTAAAAATAAAGACTCGTTAAAAATGTATGTGTTTGTATTTAGCGTAAGAAAACGACATTGCTTTCCGGTCCCCCTAATATGTTTATTTAAACTATTACTTAAATTCAGGTGCTAATTAAGGTAGAAAATTAGGAGTGAGGTGTAAGAGGATGTAACCTCGCTCTACTAATTCCGCGGCTTCATGGACCGGCTCGTATGTACCTACCAATTTGCACCATCCGTTCTAACTAAATCGATTATTATGTATAAGGGAATGAAATTAAAATAACCGTGTCGTTTATACGAGTGTCTAGTAAAATTTTTAATTAATTTATTATAACGGTTTCGTTAATGAAATTTCACTTGATTATAAAAATAACTAATAAGTAGCTCGCTGGCCTAATGGTTAGAGCGTGCGGCTTTCATTCCGAAGGTCGCGGGTTCGAATCTCGACATGTACCGATGACTTTAATATTTAAGTTATGTACATTTGTGGACTTTAGTTACAACAGCGAGATACAAACGGTGAAGGAAAACATCGTGAGGAAACCTGCACATGACTTAGAATTTATTCTAAGGTATGTGTGAAGTCACCAACCCGCATTGGGCCAGCGTGGTGACTATGGCCCAATCGCCCTCATATTGACGGTAGGCCTGTGCCCCAGCAGTGGGGACGTAAATAGGCTGTTATTACTTATTACTTTTTATTACTATAAAAATAACAAACGCTGTAAAGTTTAACAGTTTACCACACAATCTGGCATCACGAGTTTGTTACAGGAAATGCCTTAATGATTACGAAGCGGTCGATCAATATTAACCACTATCGCGGAATTTCAAACTTTTCGATTATCGTTTTAAATGATTCATTTAGTATAAAACACTTTGAACTAAGTTATGAAATAAACTGCGAATGAGTAATGGAATGTTAAAGCTCACTATTTTTATAGTTAAGTAACCGAACACATATGCAAACTTACTTTTAGTTAAATGTTTACATTTTAGTAAGAACGAAAGACGGATATATTTTATTTCGGTGACAGATTTATAATATGGGGTGGCAGTTATCCAGGTGACTTAAGAAAACCCTACTATCATATCGTATGCACATGTGACAAGTGATTTGAACGGGAGACCTTCGCAGTAAAAGTTAGCTTATTAACAACAGGAGGTTGGGATGAATCATTCTTTGATTTCTATATCAATTCTCAATCGAGAAAGGTGCAGAGATTTTTTTATGAGGATAATAGTGCGAGTAGGAAGTAGTTTGATAACTTAGCTGCTCAAGTATTTCTTCTTCTTGTCGATTGTTACATTATTAACCGATTAATTGATGGTAATCAAGTTGTATTGACCAATTTCACCTGGAGTCTTTACTCCCACTTATTCGTACGATCGTGAACAGATTATGTTTATTACTGCTTTGATCAGATGAAGCTTAAATATTAAGATAGAATTAATTTAAAATAGAAGCTTTAATATGAGTACTACTTATATTAAGTACAAATTTTATTAGAAATATTAACATTTCCTTTGTACATAATGTTTATTTTACATGAAAGAAAAGGTAGTTATTACTTTAAGCATTTACGATCAAGTTTAAATGTTTATTAAGTTTAGATAATCGAAGCAAATACATCCAAATTTTGTGTTCTTTACTATTTTAATTAAATTGAAGTGTCCAAGTGTTCAGTTCACAACGTGAGGCGTTCAAAGTGTAGCTGCCAATCCGCTGTAGTGTCCGATGCAGGTAAAGGGAAAAGCGAAATGTGTCGATCAAATGCAACGTTTGATCAAAGCTTTGTCCATTATTTATATTATAAAAGGAATTATTATCATTGATAATGTTACTATTAACATTTAAAATTAAATACAGTTTGCAAATTGCTTTATTTATTTAATATAGGTAATAGTACTTTATCACCATTCCACCTGATATCAAATTGTTGTGTTTCATAGTCGATGGAAGACACCTCTATATCCAATGATATATAATACTGTAACCATAAAAGCCAATTTACGTCCCCACTGCTGGGGCACAGGCCTACCCTCATATTGAGGGCGATTAGGCCATAGTCACCACGCGGGCCCAATGCGGGTTGGTGACTTCACACACCTTAGAATAATAAGTCATGTGCAGGTTTCCTCACGATGTTTTCCTTCACCGTTTGTATCTCGCTGTTGTAACTAAAGTCCACAAATGTACATAACTTAAATATTAAAGTCATTGGTACATGCCGAGATTCGAACCCGCGACCTTCGGAATGAAAGCCGCACGCTCTAACCATTAGGCCAGCGATATATATTACTAACATAAACATTATTACTGTAATCACTCTTCTTTCACAACTAAGCCAATACTTTCTATACATTTAATTTATTTTGTAAATATAAGTATAATAACAATGTTAGTATCCGCCGAAATTTTCAAGCTACAGTTTACCTCTAGAATATTTAAGATTATCTAGCTTAGGTCTATTCTATTTTCTTTATAAAACAAACTTAAATTGGACTAACTTGTATGCTTACAGTACATATGAGTCCTTTCCATGCCATTCTTTTTAATCCTAGTGCTTGTTCAGTTTGTTGGTTTATCGTTAGAAATGGTAACGTTTCCATGATATTCTACCAATTAAAAATATATAACATATGGTAAAAAACTGCGAATTTTTATTTCTTTTAATAAATAACTTAACATCTTGACTTAAGTAACGGTGGGTAAATATTGTTGAGGGCAGACATATGTTACTTATAAGTAAAAATCTCATAGCTTATAATAGTTAGATTTACAATAAATTAAAATTCCTACAAAGCAATTCTTTCCTTGGTATTAATTTTTATTAGGATATAATCAATGTCAGTCTTTTACTACCTGTCTTCACTAACAGCGCTGAATCATAGATACAGGACGAGGCGACTACCCCATAAGCTCAGTATCTCAGAGATCTATAAAAATAGCTATACCTGGCGATTCTTCGGAGAAATAAATTCGAAATTGAGTATTCTTTAGAGAACATAGGTCGTCGACAGCCTTCTGAGTCATCATCATCATTTTAACCGATTAACTTTCACTGCTGGACATAGGTCTCTTATAATCTAAGTTTGCAATGGGTCGGTTGCCTGTGGTGCAGTAGTGACCATCGTTACACGAGACACTCACTCACCAGAGGGAGCGACGATCTACGCAAGGCGATTGGCAACAACTGGATACATAAAGCTGAAGATTGGTGTAAGTGGCACCCATTGGTAGAGGTCTATACGTCCAACAAGGCACTACCGCAGACCGTTGATGATGAATGAAAAAAAAAGAATAATCAAAAAGAGAAAGCTGTCACAACAACTACAATGTTTGAATGTTTGTTTCATGCGAATAAACAAGCTGAAGTCAATGACTAAGCAAACCGCAAACACTTGGTATGCCGCTCATCCGCAACTTAACTAGCGTCCTTCAGAATGCATCCGCGCCATTGAATAAAGAAGTCCACTTCAATCCACTCACGTAGCTTGCACAAACGGACAGACGGACTGATGCGTCACGTGCACCGCTGTACACACTCCACTCCCAGCTTCAATTTAGTTGAAAGTGCTAGCTGAGTGCAGCGTACGTCCTGCTGCAACTTTACTCACCGCCAAGGAGGTTCTAGTCTTCAGAAAACTGCTAAGAAACTTTCCACCAAAGTAATGCAAAATAAAATATTTCTCCAAGCTGAATGAATGTATAATGCAAGAGCGCAACACAAACGTTTATTACACACGAAAAATTTAAATAGCAAAACAGCATTTCAGTTTACATGCAAAAATGTTGAGAAATGTTTTTGAAAACTTTAATAACGTTCAAATCGTACCCGGGAACGTTAAAATCGGGTTCCTTATATAAATATTTTAACATGTTTCATCATATTAAATGTTTACGACGAATGAGAATACATATTGTTATATTATAACGCAGTTAACAATAGAATCTTATTATAACTATGTTTTAATGTAAAACTAAATAAACAAGGAATAACAATGATAAGAAGCATAAGAAAAGCAGAAGGTACATCTCATTGCTGTTATTATTACAGCTGTAAACATTTAGATCCGGCTAGTTCGGGCACTTGTATTCCCCTTATTGCCATAAGCCGCAGAAACATAGACCTTGCGAGAAGTATAGAAGAAGATAGACGCTCTAGAGATGGAGTGCTGGAGGAGAATCCTTGGAGTATCGTGAACTGAATTTCCAACTGACTGAATCAACAACGAGTCTATGTTTCGTGATGTCGGCATCAAGCAGCGTTTATCATCTTTGATGCAGATTCGTATCCTCGTGTTTTTTAATCACGTATACCGCGGAGGGGTGGTAGCTATTGAATGATTAGTCGTCCAGGGAAAGGTTGAGGATATCAGGACACGAGGGAGATTGCCTATGAGATAGACTGACCAGATAAAAGCGGGTTTAAATTTATTTTGTCATCGCTACCATTACATGAATTCACTCGGAAGGCGGTCATCATCGGAAAATGGAAACTCTACCAAGAGTGATACCGACGAAGAAGAAGATGATAGATTTAAAGTAACTTTATACAAGAAATTGACAGTTGTTTTAATAATAATACTTTTTCTGATCTATGATAGGTTAACATTTGACTTCATCTTCACGTGGTGTTAACTCATAATGGATGGTAAAGCGTGGCTGTCTAAAATACCCTGACTCTTATATTATACTTTGGCAGTCGAAACATAACAATGCTCTTATTGCAGCAAATTTAAAAAAAAAAAATATTAACTGAGTACTCTATAAATAAAGAAATAAGACAACAAAATTTCACCCTTTCTCTAAAACCTTAGTTTCATTCAAGTTTCATAACTAAATTACACATGAATATTTAAAAAGTACCTAGTAAAAAAAACTGTTCACGTCGAATTTAATTTTTTTTATTCTACGAAGAGACAAGACAACCGGGACATACATCTGATGATAAGTGATACTGCCTGTAACAAAATGGCGCTAGTGGAGGTAGTATTCAAAACAACACAGCGCTCATCGCCTTGAGACATAAGATGTTAACTTTCGTTACCCCAATAATTTCGCTAGCTACAGCCATTCAAACCGGAAACCAATAACGTGTATATACTACGGTTTGGCGGTAGAAATAGAAGCTACGGTGGTACGTACTCAGTCTCTGGCAACAGAGACCACTTACTTTAAAATGTTTCCTTTGTGAATTTTTATTTTACTTTAATATCAAGAAAAGCAAGCTTTAATAATGAACACATAAAAGAAATACTAAGAACTTGATATTTAATTCAAATCCATATAATTATAAAACATCAGATTATAGAAGAGCACGAAATTACTTTCCCTTCAAAAGCGGTAACAGTCTTGTCTGGATTTTTATAATGGAATTACATTTGTTAAAAAAAAATATGCAAATAAAGTAACAAAACTACAGCGACCAAACCTAAAAGATAAAGCGTGGCGGCCTTTTATTAAAAATGTATATTCTACGTTTCAGCGCCTGTAAATATTTTCTACGTAGGATTATTTTTCGTTACCCTATTCCCTCGTGTTCAAAACTCTACAACATTCTAGCCTCGATCTTTAATATCATTATGTTATGGTGAGCAATGGCGGCTGCGGATCTGTTTATGCGGGCGGAAGTAATGATATATAGGTATCAAAACGAAAACTGTTACTACTGCTAGCATAGCGACGTCTCCATGATTGATAGTGTTCGGTGATAGGAAGTGATCTATTCGAAGAACAAAGTGATTTGGTTACGCCGTTCATTTTGCGTCCGCTTTATAATTCATTGCAAACATCCCTTTATCTTCTCTTATAATATAAAAAGATTCAAAATTTTTTAGTTTTCAAAGCTACCGTAACATTTTTGGTAAACGACAATCTACGTATATATTATAAATCAGTAAGGACAGGAATAGATATAGAGGATGCTTAAAGAGGAAGTAGTCGTGAAGAAGGGAAGAAATAAATAATAATACAATACAAATAATCTTTTCGGGCTAAATATTATATTTCTATTCCTTTACAATTCATATAAATCCCTTCCTCTTAATATTTCATTACATCAGGAATACGAAGAGGATCTGTCAAAAATAAGGACGTTTCTTTAGAGGTAACGCAATGATCGAATATTTCGTTGGCTTAAATACTGGTAGTAAAATATTTCAGAATATTTTATTACTAGTATTTTTAATACTGTAATTATCTGTTATAATGCTATAATACTGTAGTACTAATTATGGTTTGTTTATAGACTTCGTGGTGAATTTCAATCTAGATACTAATTTTAGACCAACCGTCGTGTCTCTTTAGCAAAAATAAATTCTAGTGCTTTTTAAATTGTTTAAGGGCAAGTGAATGTCTATAAATTTTTTTATAGAAAAACACCGGTGAGCAGAATTCACAGCTGTCACTAGCAACATAACGTACGGAGCTATTTATAGTTTGACTCATAAGTTATAAATTATTTAGTATGCAGTCCAACCATTAAAAAGCATTCAGTCTCAGCACAAAGTGCATTAAGTGTGGACTGGAAAGAAAATAACATCATTATAATATTTCATCACTGTATAAATTTATTATTTGCTACCATAACTTTTTAATGTTTTTCTTATAGTATAATATCTATATATTAACATTTACGTCTGCAATTCTCAATACAATAATGACATTACTTTAAACATCATGTATTCTATTAAATCAATATTAAAGTATAGTTTAAAGGCACATAGTTCTATCAAGAAGGAGTTGTTTTTTTTTATTATTGTTTTCTAATTTAAAAGCAACAAGAGGTATTTAAATATATATTGTTAATTTAAAAACAAAACAGGTCTCCTCCTATTCCCCAAAGCGTTTTTGAACACGGTAGGTGGCCTGGTGCTTTAAATGCGGCATTTAAAATGCTATTACTTTCAATCCGGTTACATTTAAAACTGAGATACCTTCTATGGTTTATTTGAACGGCGTATCAAAGTCATTGGAAATTTGACCATAACGACTATTTGACTCTTCAAATCGAAAATATATTTTAATTCAATATAAACCCTCGGTAGTTATCATTAAGGCGAAATCAACTTTCATTTACGATGTAAAGTTATCTAATAGTGTAATAGTTATTCTTTTAACCTGTTCAATGAACATCAACTGTGTCTAATTTATAAGTTAACATAAATAATAATATTTGTCAGTGATCTCCATTAACATTTACTCTTGACTCGTGTGTGATTCTGTAAAATAATTTGTTAAGCATCTCTCATCGTACATTATACAATTTAAATCATATTACTAAATAACACGAAATAGTTAATTGTTATAAAACATATCATACATACATACATTACATACATATCACGCCTCGTTCCCAGTGGGGTAGGCAGAGACCACATATCATAGAAACATATCATTACTTGATTAACATTATCTAGTATGTTACAACAAAAGAGAGTTTTATAAAACATTCTCCGTCTAAAAATACTCATGTAATCTTCGATATCATGGTGTCTTACAGTGATTGTTTTTTTTTTTATTATCACCTTTTTCCTAGTAGGGGTAGGCAGAGGTGAATAAACACCCACTATTCGCCAGATGTGGTCAGATTAGGTCCCATGTAACAGGGGGCGAGCCAGTTGCCACTTTATTGAGGCCACCACACGCACACAAAGATGATTTCAGTGTGCGGGTTTCCTCACGATGTTTTCCTTCACCGTTTGTATCTCGCTGTTGTAATTAAAGTTCACAAATGTACATAACTTAAATATTAAGTCATCGGTACATGCCGATATTCGAACCCGCGACCTTCGGAATGAAAGCCGCACGCTCTAATCATTAGGGCAGCGAGCTACACTGTTTTAAAGTCCCTGATTTACCTATACGGATACTATATTACGGAATATTTGTACTACAAAACTATTCATACACATGTAGTTAAAGATTTATTTTGTTACTATAAACATTTAATTTAGTGTGTATAGATCCATAGATACATGTTTATGTAGAACATAATTACGGCGTCGTGCATGGGCCCATTGCGCTTGGAAATTATTTTAAAGTGAATGGGTGTGGTGATTACCAACGCAAGTAGCGATTACTGTAATAAAAGAATGAATCATCTAAGCAATTTAAACTTTATCTTAATAGCTTCAATTTAAATCAAGGATTAAACACTGATCACTGATTAAGATGAAATGCTAAATCTTTTCATACAGTTTCATAACTTTGCTTATTAACGAGCTCAACAGAAATATTTTACAAGGATCTATAACTTTTATCGATTTATTGAGAGTACTGCTGTAAACAAATATAGTCGCTTTGTTCTATGAAATTGATTGGCGACTAAAACAATCTGTTATTCAATGCTAAATGCATTAATTATTTTTTCATTCAATCGCAAATTGTAAAGCGCCGTTTTGTTCTTCCGTAAGCAGCTAAGTTCTGGTGCAAAAACTTGCCACGCCCCACGTCAACTACCAGACCCGATTGGTTGAACAATCTCTTTGTTGGTTACCACAGTGTCTTTGTTCGAACCACCATTCAAATTGGCATTCACCACTTACAGGTCCCTTTTGAATTTCGCTTTATATTTGGAAAGGCAATTCAAGGGCACCTTTATTATTTATCGTCAAAAACATCTACAAATCTAAGATAACACGCTATTTGATATTTAAAGCCAAAATGATTAGAGTAACTGCTTTCAAAATTTAATGCTGATGAAGTCCAAAGGAGGTTGACAAGCTATTCAACCAATATTTACTTAACAGTGATAACAACATTAAACTCTATTTAGGTTTCATTTCTTCCCTTTTGTTAATATACCTTCATTGGAGGAAACGTACTATAGCTACTACAGGTGGACTGTACAACATGATAAGCATATATTTGGAAATAGGAAACGGAACACAAGTCTTATCCTGCAGAAGGTAAAGTCAGTAATAAATCCAATATATACATTACCGTTATATTTAGTTTTTCATTTTTATATACGCCCTTTTTCGAGAATAAATGTAACTGGAAGTTTGCCTCAAGCTTGATCTGATGAAATGATTCCTTGTACGTATTAACATCGTAATTGATTACAAGAAATACATCTGCTTCGTCTCATTAGTATTCAGTTATCATTAAGGAGCTCCGTACAAAATGTATTACTGGGTTTGTATTTATTTCAACAAAGCAAGTGGAGAGTGAAACGAAATCAAATGTAATATAACATAATTTCTTCTCAGAAAACGATTCTGGCTCTTATCAAAACAAATGGGAATAAAGGAGGAAACTACAAACATAACGGCATAGCCCCTATTTTAGTTCAGCTGTCCGATATCCTGGAATTTCTTTCTTCAGTGCTATAATAAATATTACTTTTCCGGGTATCATTTCATCAAATATTTTTCATTAAAAATGACACAATGTTTTGAATGGATTCTGTGTATTAGACTGATATATTTACCTTCGTCTCATTTAACTACTATTACATAATTTCGTTTAGATATTGCTTAACGTTAGGGAATGATTTTCTGATATAGTTAACAATGTTTTTCTTAAATATCAAAATGAGCTAATTATCCTGATCTTAACTGGTGTACTATTCTCAATTTACATACACGGATCCTCACTGCTTTAGACAATTTAAACGGTGCGATAATAAGGTCCGTTCGTTACTCCATTAGATACAAAAGCAATGAGATCAGAAGACAGTAATGCTGTAGTAGTACTTAAGCGGGTTCATGCAAAGGTGACCTACGAACTATTAATAGACGGAACATCTATGAAATATCAAAATAACAGGTGATTTTTATAACCTTTTCAACCTCTTCTTTGTGTCAGTTTGTCGCAATGAATATTATTTATTGTATTACTTTACATCACTACTTTAGCAAGCCACCGGGATTTAAAATATGTAAAGTAGTACCACAAGCGTTTATAGAGCAAATGGATTGTCTATGAATTTATATTATAAGTGCAGACATGTGACATATTTACTTTTTTTTTTCGATCTAAACATTAATTATGTGGCACTAATTACTGTATTCTGTCTGTCTTGAGCCATATGGAACAGTAAGATGAGACAAATTAACAAATATGATATTCAACCCCCATTCAGTACCCGAGAACCAATTTATGAAGTAACTACTACTGATCAGATTCCAGCACTAATATACTATATCTCGAAATTCATTAAGCTTTGTATTCCCGTCTAAATTTGTCGTGGGTGTCTTCATGAGAAGAATGTATGTACTAGACTAATGCGTAGTCACCGCCAGATAATTTACAGGCTTTGTGATAAAGCACTAAAATTTGATTAAAAAAAAAAGGTTACATTTAACTCCCCGGCACGAAATCATTTTTTCGGTAATGAAGCGTAATGAGAGTCGTCGACACGCAACAGCTCTCCTGTGTTCTGTTACAAAGTGTCGCCGCCGTTCATGTACCTCATTACTTTAGTTACGTATCTGCGTCGAAATAATTGCGGTTGAAATACTTTACCACGTCTATCTAAAACCAGAAAAAACAAAATTGGGATCTTATAATCTATAATAGTGATTGCTGAGATACCCGTGATAATAATACAGATAAGATATTTACAACGTTGTGTAATGTGTCACAGAATGTGATAATCTAAGATACATCTTTATAAAGATAGCTGAACTAATGTTGCTTTTATCTTAGTAAAAGATTAAACGAATCCATAAATAATATTATACCCAAGTCACTGACCATGACTTCTCTGATATCATATGAAATGGTACGCCCGTCTTTATAGCAGGAATATTTACCGGCGCTACGATTTCAATAATTCATACGTGGCCGCAGAGAATGTATCTCTACGACACTGAGCGGGGACTAATACATATTTAATAAACCTTTACCGCCCGATAATAAAGACAATGAAGCAGTCTCAGCGACGGAGCAGGCGGAAAATAAATTCGAGCAATGCCGAATCATTGCAATTACCCGTCTCAATGAGCACAAATTGATTCAATCGATGCCTCACAATGTTGTCGATTGTCATAATTTTTTTAAGTACGTGCAAGGTTGAAGAGGTCCTCTCATAATGTAACCCAGTCTGTCATGATAATAATAGATAATTTGTTACAAGCAAAAGAACCCGCAAAGGGCCTTCAAGCCATAATAAAAACAGATAAATGGCCTCGATGGGTCGGATCGAGAAATGAATTTAGATTACAGGTTAGCGCCGCCTAAGTATGGGTTCGCTCCTTCACCTGCTCTTAAAAAAACAGTAGGTAAAGCATCATCAGTCCAGGCGACATCTCCGCCGGTACAAGCTTGTTATACTTGTCTAACTACAATTGTTAAAAGTCGACTAACAATACCTTATTAGAATTATTGAAAACTTGAAGTAAATGCAGTTTTACGAAATAATAATGTCATCAGAGTTTTTGGTTTATTTGTTATTACTAGAAATAATACTGTTGTGATAGATATTAATTGATATGTTTGAAGTTTTAAAATACTATAACAAAAATTTAATTACTGTACGAAAACTCAATTTGAACTAGACAATAGTTAACTGTAGGTATATATAAAACGAAATATCAAAGATACCGTCAATCAATTGTAATATTTGCGGTAAGATCTCCTTCGCAAGATTGTTTAAATTCAAATGGAGATAACCTTATGATAGATTGGAAACTATAAACTATTTTCCATTAACACGTCATAAATAAAGTTATAAATAGGAGCTGGGTCAGCGGGGAGTGTAAGAGCGTCGTGCAAGCGGACAGTAAAAATAAAAACTTCCAACTGAAATTAATAAAATTTAATTGCACAAAAGTAACTGCCGCCGCCGGCTGGTAACCGTAACCACTTACCGAGTACCATTCGCGTTCTAATAAGGGAAGACGACGGCTTAAACGAGGTACGCCGCAACATATTGCGGCAACGACTTACAAATTGAGCAACGGAGAAAGGACTACCGATGGACTCGAGCGGAGTTTGTTTTTCTACATTTATATCATATTAAAAGAAAAGAAAGAAAGCAATGTCCTAAATAGAGCGAAGTGGAACGAAAGAAGTAAGAAAGCAGACCCCTCTTATAACAAGGCAAATGCTAAGAAGAAGACATCAACATATTATAAAACATTGACTAGTCTGAATAATTTCTGTCATGGCTTAGGTATGTATTTATAATAGCTACAAGCTTTGTAAAGACAATATAAAAGATTTGAATGATATCATATATTACTATGCCTGTCTACTTATAAAATATTTATTATGTATATTATTATCTTTCCTTGTTAACTGGTGGTAGATGTCTATTGCCGGAGACCGTCTTGGTAGGTACCATGGCAGCTTCTATTCCTGCCGCCAAATAGTCGTGTGCAAACTACTATATACCGGTTTGAAGGATGTTGTAGCTAGTAAAATTACATGGGTAATGAGACAACATCGCATGTCTCTAGGCGACGAGCATAATACAGTGCTTGCTGTGTATATTATCATAACTGGCGCCACATTGTAATAGCTGGCATTCTCGTGATAGAATGAAACAATAACTTTGATATATTATTATTTGTACAAAGTAATGTAAATTTTCTACTAGAATTTTATATTTATAATTAAAACCTTAGTGGTGTTTAGAAAGATTTTAACGCAATTTTTATTTAGTCAGGGGCATATCCCTGTTACTGTAATGGTTATCTTTGAAACGGCCTCCCCGCTCCATGCATTTAAACCGGTTCCGCCGGAGGAATAGTTTGGAGCATAAACGCAGGTATTATACATATATCAAGCAGCTGTAGCCTCCATGAGATGAACACGCTGCGTGACTAAATGTATGCCCACGCACATTAAACCTTACGAAGGATTTAACAATTTCCCTTGTCCGCGCAACATTGTGATCACCCTGTCATTATAATTCGGAAGCGTTCAATTTTTATTACATTTTACGCTTAGTTTGTGGCGACGGTGAGGTAATGACACGCCTATTAAGTTAGTACTTCCAATAAAAAACACTACACTACACAGTTTAAAAAAAAAATCTGTAGCTAGAACGTCTTTGTTAAAGGTATATATTGGAGCAATAACAAAAATCATGCACTTTTTATCTCAACTGCCAATTAAGCTATCTTTGTAACGGCAGCGGAAATAAAATCTCTCATTATAAATTATTTATGCCTACGTCATAAACATCGGCTCGAAAACTGTAATAAACAACGCTTCATAAATATCATATACCAATCCAATGTGAATGAATAGGAATCAAAAAATTAAGGGCTTAAGTTCCAAGTTTGGGTATAACGTATTATTAAAAATTATTAAAATCCGTATAGGAGCTAATAAATGTATACCCTTGGAAAGAAAACTCGTTGAATAAAGGCTCATTAAAATCACTCGCTGCTCGACCTTGAATAAGTTTAGAACATTTTTACTTAACCATAACAAAGTACGAAAAGTCTATTATGTTATCACAATTGTTAATAACAACGTGCTTATTTTGAAACGTAGAAAAAATTGGTAATAATTTTCTCCAAATGGTATTTTTTTTGCGGAAACAGTCGAGAGGGACGTTCAGTCGTAATAAATGTGGCGCTAGTTAGAATGATATTAATTTCCCTACATTGCACTGCTCGCATTAAGATACAATATTTCACAAACATAGTGTCGTTACTCCAACAATATCACTAGATGCAATGACTACTAGACACTAGTAGAATATCGTTTGCCAGCTGAAATAGACATTAGGATATCTAGACGGTCTGAGACAACGAAGACCTACTACTACTCAATCAATTTAGATAATTATTGTTTTGAATTGTACTCGTTTCAGTAGAAACCAATATTGAAAAAGAAATGTTTAAGTACTACTTAGTTTATTTATTAGACGTTTGTTTGAATTTTTTTTTATTTAAATTAGAAGCGAAGATATCAAACAACAATATTTGTGAAGTACAAACATATGAGATTATAGTTTGTAACCATATATATACACAATAAACATTTTTAAAATATGTGTCTTCTCAGTATGTCCTTTGATCAATATTAAAAACATGATAATTATGCTTAAACGGATATACATGAACTTAAAATTAAAAGAAACAATATGAAGCTTTAAAAGTATTTGCATTACTAACATGACTATAGGAAAATGTACCCTCCATTAAAAAATAGCAAGTTATTAAATCAGATTGTTACGGCTCGATAAGCCTAGCAGAATACATAAACTCTCTCACTTGAATAAAAGTATTTCTATCTGTGACTAGAAAATACAACCTTAATACTAAGTAGATAAAGCTGATAATACCATGCAACTGTTTATCTTCAAGACATTTGTTGTTGCGATAGTCATACAAATGGTATTCGCAAAGTCTAGTAACGTTATTTATTATAATGAAATTAGGTTGCTGTTCTATAGATGGTGATGATGATAATAATTTTACTAGATCCATGACAAATTTTTAATCGATTAGCTTCGGTCAAGCAGTAGAGATCGGCAGTTTTAAAAAGATTTCATTTCAAATCATATCTGGAACTTATAGGACTCGATGCTAAGGCAGAAGCTATTTAGTAAAAGATTGATACAACACTCTACTTGATAATGGTATTGAAGTTTCTGATGTATTTTTTATACAAAATGTTCAACACATGTCCGATTTTATGAAATTGTGACAATTAGGTTTAATATATTAAAGCGAGTTCGTCTAGGCTACCTCGTACTCTGATTTATATATGATGATGACTGCTGAAATACAGCAATTTGCAATTATAATAGCAGGAGCTTAAAGAGGTTTTACATTAAAAATTTTACGAATAATTTGGCTCCCGAATTGAACCCGTTCTCCGTTTTATAAAGGGCGTTACTGTACAGCAACCAAGAGTATCTGCGTACTGTCATTTCTAAAGTATCAACTATGGCAGTTTATATATTAGCAATCTGTATGAAATCTATTATAGATGATATATTCTGTCGTGACAATGATTTTAAACGGTTAAATAATTAACCAGAGTAGTATATAACAATATAAATATTCTTATATAGAACTTAGGTTATAGTTAACTTGTCAGGTAAATCCATTGGGACGACTCGCCATCGTTAGTGTTTTCGTCCGGTTATGAAGTCCATGTGTTATTAGTAGATTATGCTTTTTATTAAATTGTACCGCAAGACAGCTTAAACATGCGTTTGTTATACTGTAGACAATAAAAAAAAATTAACAAGTCTATCAAATATTTCACATTTACAATCTCAGCTAAAGAATGAAACGAATGAAGGAATAACGCCTGGATATAACAAAGAAGTAAACATGTAGAGGTTTTTTTTTTCACGTAATCACTACAAATGAAAACGCCTCGGCGGCTAAGTTCTCGTTAAACCGGTACGTCGTTTGAACTACAATCATATCGTTTCAACGATCTCCTCCGAGTAAAAATTGTTATTGTGTAGACCTAATTGCCTTCGTGAAACGACTCAGCCATTGTGTGACGCAGCGACAAAATTTTCTTAGGATTGTCGTTTTGTATTTTTGTGAGCCATTTCATTTCTTTATCAACCTCTTTAAGGATAGTCCTAGATGTAACTTTTATGTCAGCAATGGAGGAGGAGTTTATTGAGCAGACAACGTCTTTTAGCAATATCAACTTCAAGTATCTTGACCATAAAACGTTTTCAGTCTTTACATTATGTACTGTCAAGGTTGATTGTTCCTATTACTTTGCAGACATTCTAACTGAAAATTCTACAAGATAGGCAACCTTTGATTTGTCTTTATAATCTTTCAATTTTACTACTATGATCTTGTATTATTCCTTAACAAAATATACAAACAATAAATTATCCTAAAATTGTCAAATGTTGTATTTTTAATAGATATTTATTATAAAATGTACACAAACACGTAGTAAGCGTATCGTTTAATAAGGTTTAAAGAATAATATTTTGTTCTAAAATGTCTAAAGACATGGAGGAATATAAAGGGATACGTGATACGAAAAGCTTTGAACATAATCCACGGTTATGAGAGGCGACGAAGACGTTTAAACTATGAAAACGTACATTTCTACCAGGCTAATGAACAAAATGAAAAAAATTTAATAGAGCCAGCACGGTAAGTTAAATATCATCATCACTATCCGTTGACTTCTTCCATCGGACAAAAGCTCTCTCAAAGTTCTCTCAAATTTCATTCAAATAATACTTCTACTATAAGTGAAACGTCTTAGTATTTATCCGCCAGTTAAAACGGGGCTTTCAAATGACTAAACCTCTTTCATCTATTTCTTATTTAAAGCTATATAAATTTATCTCAACTATCTTTTAGCCTAGAACTATACTTTCAGCCGTTTAAACGTTATTAGCTTATTTCCAATTTCGGAAGAAGATATATTAACATTCTCTTACTGGTATCACTATATTTATTATAATGTAATGACCGGCAAGTTATAAAAAGGTTATGATATTTATAGCTAAAAACAAAGAGCTTTAAAATAAAAAAAATCTAGACTATAGTTTATTATCATAAGACTGCAACGTTAGCGATATGTCTATTTTGTAGGTTACAGGGACCACTCAAAATTAAGCAAGTCTAGTCATTTTAAAGGTACAAAAACAGATATTTATTAAATGTACTATTCCTAATACTTGCACTTAAAAAAAAAAAACAAACGATATGAAACTTGCAATGCTATCAATCACGAAAGTACGACGTAACAAAAGTGTGGAACAATCACCTAATCTACTATAAATTACTCCAACTATAGCGATTTGTGTGATATCGCGGGCCAAAACTCGCTCAATGAAACTTTTGTTGCTTTATAACTTTAAAATATCGTGCCTTAATATAATTACTTTACAAATTGCTTATGTTTAACGCCTTACTGTGTCAGATTTGTGACTTTTACTATAAAAAAAAGTATATACAAAACTTCTTTTTACCGGGTTTGACTCCATGATCCGAACTCTTTAAAAAGATTTGATGAAGACTTCATGATATTTTTGTGCAAAGTTTCTAAACGCAACAATGTCATGATTTGAAAAGGATACGAACTTGATTTATTACAAAGAAAAAGAAGTTTTTTTTTTATGTAGTTACTTAGTATTTGGTATTTAATTCACTTCTGGAAATGCATCAACTTCTGAACCTTTACCACACTTATAAATTCCACTACTTTTATTTTAAATTTATGTTTATTTAAAGCATATACTCTGTGGTCTTCTGGGAGTGTAAAGGGTTCCGTACAACATCTCACGAAACCCCAGCTAACCTCACCTGCTGGTGGTTCACCGTGCTAATCAGCGAACGAGGCACTGGCTCCCAGCAACTCGTATTAGGTCAGCGTGGTGAGAAATGATCGATCGATGTGGGAATCTTTAAGGGACGCCTATGTTCAGCAGTGGACATCTAACGGATGATGATGACGATGATGATCCAGTCTGGCTTACGTCTTACGCGTATGGGAGAGTCTAATAATACAGGTGATCATGATTGTTAAAATATTAACGTTTAACAGAGAAGTTTAATGATTAAACTCTCTTGAGAAGTACACAGTAAAAACTAAAGAGAACTCTTTTATTATATCTTTAAAAATATTTGCAATTTCATTTCAACTCATATTATTGATAGTTAATAATATAGTTTAAAGTGATAAGTTAAGTAATTATTGTATTTGACAGCACCTATCAGCCAAAAACTGATAAGGGATATAGATAAAAATAAGTACTAGTAAATGTTACCAATCTATAATAATATATTGCCAACTTAAATACATTTAGTCACATACTAAATATAACTATCTATAACTAATATTAGTTGTATATTGTGTTATATATTAACTGGTTATAAAGGTAATATTTAATTGGGTAATTTTCTATATCTTAGTTATTAGCTCTACTTATATATTAATAAATTCAGTTGCGTATGTTAACGTTTCTAACATATGAGAGGAAACGTAACGTTAGAACAAACGTACGAATAACTCATAAGCGTAACAATATATTTCACTTTGTCAAATATCTTCTTTGACAAGTGTATGTAGTTGTTATGAATTTGCACGTACATAATGTCTTAACTAAACTCATTAATTCTAGTGACACATTGTTTTAGTCCGCCTATTGTTCGTAGTGTAAATATCTGTACAGTTGACAAATTTAAACAACGTCGTGTCTCTGCGTTTGGAACACATCTAGCTTTTTTAACATATTCAAGATATATTCAAGTTATGATATAAACAAGAATGATGTGATCAAAGTTCATGAAAAAAATGACCTCAACGATTGAATGAAATCGTATTGTGAACAAAATACTCTAGTAGTTTTTCTTATCAGCGACTGTAGCTAAAAAATTGTAAGCTATGACTCAATCATCGCTGAATCATAATACGTATTAGTCATATAACTATACTCTTATGTGATTTTCACTATGAGTTGTCGTTCGTATGATATATCACAGCGGGAACCTTTTTCACATTACTGACTAGAGGCA
This sequence comes from Troides aeacus, assembly GCA_033220335.2. Lineage (NCBI taxonomy): Eukaryota > Metazoa > Arthropoda > Insecta > Lepidoptera > Papilionidae > Troides > Troides aeacus. The sequence goes on from CM067270.1 coordinate 5,122,732, forward strand.
GAATTAATCGCTGTGACCTTAAGTTTGAACAAGAGAATAATAAATAAGGTTTTCTAATTGCCTTTGATATATATCGAATTTTTAATACAAGTAATGAAAATCACGATTTGGTTGTTTTCAACTAATATCTAGTTTATTTTTTATTCGTTGGAACAACTAGACGAAGTCCTTTACAATGTGGTAAATGATGACAATGCCGTCCTAGTATGATACTACCGCACAAAAAGCTACTTTGATATCAAGTCCTTTTTACTCCAGTGATATAATCACTTTTCAAATCCAATCATTATATTTTTACAGTCATTAATCACGTCAACAAATCTCACACATTTTTATATAATAGTTATCGAATTTAAAACATTTATTCGTAGTGAAGGATGAGTAAACGCGATGAAAGCTTAAAAGCAATAAAGGGATCGGCATTACGCGTCAGTTGATATTACATATATGTATTAGTCTATCCCAAATTCCCTGAAAATTTTCCTAACATTTTTGTTACGTATTATATAGTTTAAATTCCTTTATATCGGACAAAGTATTTCTTGTAATAAATTCAAGATAGAGCAAAAAAAAACTGTATGAAATGATTACGGATCTATTTGTAACTTCTATTGAAACATAGATTGTCGGAGATCGTTATTACAGGGCTTATTTCATTCAGTAAATAGTAATGTGCAAAATTTACTGTGTTCCAGTTTAAAAAGCGGTATAGCTGGTGAATTTACTGGAATAGCAGTATTCAACGTTTTATATCTTCAGGATATGAACACGCATATGGCAGTACATTTTATTCTACTTAGCGCAACATTAATATAGCATTTCAATTGAAAAGTTTTACTTGCCTTATTGCTTTATGGGCGGAAATGAACCTTCCAAATCCTTCTCCGTATTTTAAAGAAGTAATCACCATAGTAACATATTGGGAAAACTTTCAAAATTGAAATATTTTACGTTGATAACTTTTTTTTTTAATTACACAAGCCCGCGTTGATAAATCCGCTTCAGGAATTGTCACATCAAAGAGAAATATCCAACGATAATCTCACGGGGCAATCCTGATTCTGGGTAAAGCGGGACGTGTGTGTTTGTGTAATGTGCGTCAGTGTGCGTAAAGTACACGTATACGCGTGCGAGGGAGCGAGGCACTCGATGTGGAGGTAGATATACAAATTTCGCTCTCGGCGACGTCGGCTCACGTTTAACGTTTCGGACGAGCTGTGAGTTTTAATTTGTGATCAATTATGAGTGAGCACTGTTATTTATCGATGTTTTATTTTATTTGCGCTCTCATAGCCGTCTATGGGTGGTCCGCCCCGGTCACGATTTACGGACTGCGCTGTACACCAATAAGTTCCACCAATTTTATACCACAGACCTATAAAAGTTTGTAAAAGTAACTAAATCTAATGCAATTTCAATTATATTTTACTAGTTTTTCGTCTCTCTAGATTATATGTGTAAGAAGAGTGTTAATTCAGATATGACGGCTGATAGAGAGATATGGAAGAGAAGTATATACTGTGCCGACTCCATATAGCTGGGAAAAGGGCAGAAGGAAGAAGTTGTTAGTCTCTTGTTGCCGGGGACCGTCCAGTTAAGTACCACCGCAGCGCCTATTTCTACAGCCAAACAGTAATGTGTTCCGCTTTGAAGTGTGCTGAGCTAGTCAAATTACTGGAGACACTTTGTGTATCAAGGCGACGAGCACAATGTGATGCTGCGTATACTATCATAACACTATGTTGTTATTGTTAGAAGTATCACTTACCATCAGGTGAATGTCCCGCTCGTCTTGTCAGGTCGTTGAATAAAAAAACGCCTGTAATATTTAAATGCTCATAAACTACTTTTGTTTCAATTTGTCAATGCAGTTTCCACGAGCAAGGTATAGTAAGGGTTTTTTAGTTGGTTAAATTTTTTTTTTCCGAAACTACAAGACGAGACAAACGTCCACCTAAAAACGTAAATGATATGCATGCCAATAACGTTGCGCTAGTTACAATGATATACATCATACCACATGTTACCCTTCTCCTTGTGACATAAGGGTGTTAAGTATCCTTAATCCAGCAATTTCTCTAGCTACAACACCGTTCAATTCGGAACACAGTTACTAGCAACATTGATAATTATCAAAGGCTCTAAGTTTGTCTACGATATTTTGTTTTTAGGACGAAGCAACGAGGCGTACAGTATGTTTACATGACTGTAAGGGCTGTACGCCAGTTCACGGTGGTACAAGTTAAATGTTAACACAGTATACAACCGGATAGTAAGTGGAATTGTTACAGTACTCGACGCAGATTTTACTCAACAGATTTCTAGATAAATAAAACATTATTTTTATGTAAAAGTAGACTAAGTTACGTCTTAAAAAATAAGTTGTTTATCAGTGAAAGCTCTCATACGATCAATCCAGCCGATACGGTGATTGTTTCCCTCTGTGTATGTTATGAATGTAATTTTTTTTAGTAATTTCTAGCTAATGAATAAATTAAGTTAAAGCTTTTTATGCCTTTACACAAACACCGTGAGTTTTAATAATTAGTATAGGAGATTTCACAATTTAAGTATAATTTTATTTCTTTCTTCTTTCTTCGTTAAAGAGTAATGGTTCTTTTTGGTATCCCATCAGCAATAGGCATCCCACCGACGGTTAGCGGTAAATTGCTCCACTGAATGGGAATGTAATTGACCGAATAATTCTCATAGAGTTATACTTGGCATGTTGTGTTACCGACTTTATAGTTGTAGAGAGTAAAATCTTGAAAGTCTAAATTTCATCACATACAATTTTTTTATTATTTTTATAATGGCACAGATAACTAAAGCCATAAACCATAACGTAGTCATACTCTTGTTAAACAAAGAAGAAGAATACCGCACGAAAATTACACCTTAATAATATACGGTTAAATCTTTAATAATCATACTAGCAAGTGTTTAAACTTGTGTTATACAATTTAAGTTTCCTACTGGTGGTAGGTCTCTTTCGCCATCCGTTTAGGTATGTACCACCTCAGTGTCCATTTTTGCCGTTAAACAGAATTGTGCTAACCTTACTGTGTTGCGATAAAGCTATGTATCTAGTAAAATAACTGGAGTAACGAGACATTACTTCTATGTCTCAATGTGAGCATAATATAGTGCTGTGTATATAATATTAAGTATCTCTTACCATCGGGTAAACGATTCGCCCATCTCGTCACTTCGCCGGAAAAAAGACCTAAATGTATACGAACAGTACAACACGTCATCTGCATTTTGTCATATATAAAAAAAAAATAATGATAACGCAGAAGTAAATAAGTAAATGTACCTTGAAAATATTAACAAAGCGAAGTAACGTAACACTGAACAAAGCTTGGTTTTATTTTGTAATTACCTTTAATTACATCGCGTCGTAAAATCCATTTCGCTATGGGAAATCTTTACGTACCTAACAGCGTAATAAATTAAGGTCGAGCCCCTACAATTATTGTTGGGGAGATAATTATCGCTGCTACGCTATGCTTTCCTTAATAAGAAGTTTAATAGACGCCTAATAAGCTTCTTGTTATTTTGTAAGCTTTATTACAAAAGGACTGATGAGTTGTGTCACAATAGAATTATGTTACGGACGAAGACAAGCTAATAAAATGCCCGTTGAACATATTTCTTCACATTGTAACAAATAATTAAAACGTCTTAATTTTCACATTAATATAGCCAGTCCGTTTAAAGCTTAACTTTATACCACGGTCAACTATTTTTATTATTTTACAGAGGAATGTGAGCTATGAACCAGCCGCAACACAACACAGTGTAATAAGGATGACGATGATCACTTACCATTACATGACCCGCCTACTCATTTGCTTTCGTTTTCTATTAAAAAAAAATATAGATATCATAGAAATGAATCCAAATTATAAGAAAAAGAGAAAACCTTCCTTCATTATCTTCACCTCCAATATAAACTCATACAAAAATTGTTTATTATATCAATAAAGCTCTAAACAGAGAAAGTGGGATGTTTTTTATACAACATCCTAGTACAACTATTCGGTTCATAGCAAACGTCTAGGCGATTAGTTTGAGCTAGTCTGTAGTAATTCTGAACATATTTCGGAAATACAATATAAACTCCCAAGTTAAGCGAAGTACAACGAGCTGCGTACACTATGAGAAAAGTTGCCGCTGCTAAAGGAATTTATTTGTCAACTTTGCGCTGATAAAACTTCGTTTGGCATTTGATTGTGAGGTCATGCCCCCACTCCAACTTCCTTCCAAGATAAGTTTTCGAGAACGCCTTTAACCCCGAAATAATTTCACTGAGTTGTTTTGGTATAAGTGAGGACGGTTTATTAAGCTTTCAGTAGTGGCTAGGATTGAAAGTGATCCAGCTTTCATTTAATCTGTGCAAAACTTTAAAATGTTATTGTTTGTGTTACCTAATGAATAACTATACAAAAGGATTTCGTTGAAGAAAATAAGGTATGTTTAAGGTAACAACAGTTATATCAAAAATATTTAACATAACTTTTTTTTTTTATAAAAACAACAAGCAGTGAAGTGTAAACATTACTAAGTATCAGTTTTAAGGGCGCTGTAGCTAATATAATTACTGGGGTAATGAGACTCAAGAACTTATGATTATCAGCAAGCGTATTATTTAGCATCGAGGTAACATCCTGCACGTCTCGTCGCTTAATTGTATAAAAAAAAAAACAAAATAAACAGCCCTACTAATATTTCTAGTCCTGGAACTAGAAGCCTTCTCGCACAAGAAGAGAATCAAGATCATTTATCTACTATGCTGGTCAAGTGGGGGTTAGTTAATCTGACATATCCTGTTGTTCTAGGAAGATATCGGATTCTTCACGATGATTTCCTTCATCGAAAGCTCAGTTTTAGTGGGGATCGAACCTACATCTAATACGACCGTCTCACTGAGTTATCGCAGCTCCAGTAAATACTGCATATCAAAAAAATCTGAACGCATACTCCAAAGGTAAAGCTGCTGTGTAAACATTGTAATAAAACTACCATTACATGTTTTGAATCGCTTCCACAAAAATACTTTGATAATTTAATCAATGTTAATCCTTGTGTCGCGTCGCCTTATACTAATAAAGACCACCCCTGCAGCAGAGAAGGATATTTCACAGTTGCTTAACGATCTATTTACATGAAAGATCGACGCGCCACATTCGTAGGAGACGCGTACCTCAAAGGAATGCCATAAAAGCTCGGAAGTTGACAAATCTCTCCGCGTTATTTCTGTACTAATTAGAGGCTGAGGCGTGGGCGGCATCACTCCACTGATGGACAAATACAAGGGACGCATTCACGGAATCGTTCTGTCAGATAAATTATTTTTTACCCGACCTCTGTGAACGCTGTTCGTTTAGCGTTTTAATTAATGAATATTGGATTGCCCTTTCAATTAGCTGCGCGTCGTATTCAATGTTAATAATAAATATAATACAGCTTCAATTTTTCTATATAAATTTAACATCTGTCTACCATAACAGCTTTTTATTTTATTTGTAATATTTTATTTAGTTTATATAACATAGCTCAATATCTGACTAAGATTTCGTCTGATAAGCGGTGACGTATTCAACGTCTGTGAACATCAATACTTTCGTCCAGGTAACATTTTTTATTTATACTACGAAGCGACAAGACGAACGGGACGTTCACCTGATGGTAGTTAGAATGTTATACACCTCACCACAATGAGCTAATGGTTTGAGGCATATGATATTGAGTCTCGTTACACTAGTAATTTCACTAACTACAGCACTCTTTAAACCAAAACCCGGTCATGTTTGCACACTTTTGTATGGCGGCAGATATAGGCGCTGCGGTGTGGCGCGATACCTAGACGGTCATCATATCCGCCTATCAGCAGTAGGGACCGTAGTCAAGCATTGATATATATTAACTTAAAAAGGTCTGTTTACTGTACTCCTAAAGACTTAATACCTGTACTGATCTAAACTATATTCTAATCATTCGTAATTCTCATTATAGAGGACGAAGAGACGCTTTGTCCTAATGCGAGGGATACCGTCAATAGAGAAATGAATGGGGTATATTTCCGTTGTAAAAAAGGCAATGGTAGTATTAAATCATGCAATCTCATCAAAATTTAGTAGAACACCAATAGACTAGCCCTTGGTGAGCTATGCTATTAGTTTGGCGTTTAATAGCCCCCTAGTCATTGACTATATTCATGATTGACTGCAATCGATGTTTATCATTAACGAGTTAAAATTTTATTTATTTTGAATTATAATACAAAATTACCATAGTTTCTAATTTCATCTACATTACCGAATAAATATCAAATTCCTTTTAAAGGATTGTTATTAACCATAAACCAGGAAATTGAATCATTATAAGTAATATAAAGCTAAGGTTAACGAGCATAGAGTCATTGGGTTATTTGTGTGAAGATTATCTTCTGAATAGTATCTTAAAAGTGAACTACTAAAGTGTATTGGATTAACTAATTCATCATATTAATTATGAGCCGATAGACGTCCACTGCTGGACATAGGCCTCCCACAAAGATATCCAGATACAGTCAACATGGCGTCCGGTACCGGCGTCACTAGGGGCCGTGGTGTGTAGGGCCTCATAAGGGAGGATTTGGGCCATATAGTACCACGGTGGCCGAATGCGGGTTTATGGGATCCAATTCCTTGTTTGTTGATTAGCAGGGTGCACCACGATCAGGTGAGCCTGGCTCGAGTCCAGTGAGTTGTGTTGTGATAACTATTAATAACAAATTAAAGTTATTTTGTGTAACATGTGGCTGTTTTATTGCTAGCTTTACGTGGCAGTGAAAATATCAAAACCTATATCTTCTTCTTTCTCCTGCCCTTTTCCCAGCTATGTGGGGTCGGCACAGTATGTACTTCTCTTCTATATCCCTCTATCAGCCGTCATATCCGAATTCACACTCTCCTTGCACATATCGTCTTTCACAGAATCCATCCACACTTTCCAGTATCAAAACTTATATATATTATTGATTTAAAAGGTTTCTAAATTATAACCTTTTTTTTTCTCTATTGAAAATATCTCATCTGTCGAGCAAATACCTACTATGAAAAGAGTATAGAAAATCTTTCGTAAGCCTTCTATTAAAAGCTTTGAAATGAAAAAGATGGTCGCGTAGTTATGAGGCGTTATACAAAATGCGTAAAAAGGGAAAATGAAAGTTGAGTATAAAATATAATATTTGCCAAACTATTACAAGAATGTTAATATTATCATTTTCCCTACCTACATGTGATGCGGAATTTTGTAAATAAAAAAAAACATATATCCGATGACCTTCAATCCGGTGAAGGTTACGTGAAATAGCGGTATGTGGGACCGATAGACGAGACGACATCCTTTAAGGCTGTCAACCGGCTGATAATTTATATTTTAAAGATAACATCACGTTGTGAGATGTTCGTCATGTAACATTAATAAAGAAATAGATTTTTTTTTCGATTATTTTCCAATATACCTTTCTTGATCTCGAAATTATATTCGACATTGATGCCAAATATTGCTCGTATAATTTTAATAATGGAGCGGCCGTGCAAATTCTGGTAAAAGCGAAATATCCTTGTTCAAGATAATCCTCTCCAATAAAGAATAATGGTTACGCCTCCGCTTTATCTTGCGCGACGTTTCGATCAGCGATTAGCTTTGATATCTAGACTGATCCCTCTCAATAGTAGATAATTGTAGAACAAATTCGGATTGTGAAGTTATTTATCAAGTTTTTTTTTCTTGCTATACACATCCTCCAAACCTTGTTCTTATTATTTGTTTCATAGACGGTAAAATTCATTGTTCATTTACCGCTGTGTCAAATATTAATAGTCTAAGACTAAGAATAACTATATTCTAAACTAGTTTTTCTAGAACTAAAGTATTTATTCTGAGCTTCGTTTATAAACTCCGCAGTAATTGGTAATGAAGGCCAATATTTTTTTTTTTAATTAATTGGTATGAAATTTTTTTTTTTTTTCCTCTTTTTTGTAGTACAAATGTTTTAATGTTACTGTGCTTTTATAAAGCAGCAAACAAGTTTATTTCTCTGCACTAAATGAAGATGTCATGATTTGATTAGTAATGCTTATTTCCACCACATCCTTTTTTTGTTTGTTTCACATAGTTAGATTTCAGATTCCAAATAAATTTGCTCTACATTGATGTAAATCTTCATACTAAAGCTATGTATTATTTTATAAAATGTAAATATTTATAAAACAAGATGTTTAGTTGGTTGTAGCTGTCACTTTAAAAAAGCCGAATGTTGATAGATGCATTTACGTACACGCTGTCTCCCTCTCCAACCTCGTCTTTGTGATGGCGTGGTCTCTCTCTCTCTCTCTCTCTGTTCACAGTCTCCATGCTCGTTCTTGGTGACGGCGTGGTATTGTTATTTCAGTCGTCGGAAGTGTAATAAATGGCCAAGTTCGGAGCAACAGCGCGCGTACGCTCCGCTGTTAGCATTTGTCTCACGCATGTGTCCGCTTCGCGCGTTGATATATTTACGATCTATTGGCACAATGAAAATAAACTTGACACTCCGATTGCATTCACTTTAAACGTATTCGTACTCGATGACAATCCCTAACGAACGACAGACTAATTATTCATCCCGATTTAAACCGGGCTAACAAAGGAATAAATAATATAACAAAATTACCCTTCAAGTTATCTATAGTAGTGTCATGATTGCTCAGTTTTGACTTGCTTTCATTTGCTGAAGAACAGAGTAAAGAACATAAGTCATACTTAGCCAATTTAAAGATATATCATATCATAGGTATTTTATTTTAAGAGCTACTTTTACTCTTTATCAAATGACATCAAGGTCTTTACCTTCTATCTAGTTATTTTTATGATTCTAATTTGTGGAGCCAGTCCATTTCATTAATTCGCTAATGATATGTTAATAAAGGACGATATAAGATTCCACCCTACTTAAACATGAGGGAAGGTTAAGCTTGATAAATTACTTAATTTTATTAAGTGGCGATATATGTCAGAGGTTTATGTTGTGTAAATGTAATAGCTAGCAACAACGTACACGACCCTCGCCACTTGCGGGCCGCATAATATGTGGGCTCACTGAACTGCTATATTAGCGGACCTCGACAAAGAAAACGTAATGGCCTGCTCATATATATGTAAATAAACTTTTCAAATGCATTTCAAATTAAAATAATCCCAAATTTATATGGTAATTCGTGACCGTACTTTGTCCTTCGCGGCTTCTCGTTTCTAAATCGATTACGTTACATGGTTTTGAGTTTAGATCCGACTCGGATAACTTTAATGAAGGGTTTTAAATGGGAATCCTTCACGAGATCAACTTGATTGGTGATCCACTTACATCGTAGTTTAACGTTACATAAAGACCACACATTCTCCGAATAATAGAATGATGGTTACACTGATGGTTCTTTTAGTCTCGAAATAGCTCCACGACCGCTTAGTTTAGTAAATGAAGGATCACAGGCTGACGTGTACTTTCAGATTCATTTAAAGAGTATGATTTTATAATTTAGCAACAAAGACATCTGTGGTTTCATAGTATTACTATAGGGAACATTTACCATTTCTTTTGTTTAAACAAGTATTCAAAAATACTATGAATAATTATCATTTATCTCCAGATTATGGAATAATATTTATAAACTTAACTTTAGACCACCCCTATACTTGAACTAAATTTGATCTGCCGTAGTTACTGTGCCCTTCATTAGTCATGATTAGCTTTAATTTATAGGTTCGTTTAATGGTCCATTAACTGATTCCCTAAAGTCTTCTTATTGTGAGACCCAACAGCTCCATAAAACACTTCCAGTCAATTAAATGATACATTGATATTTGATCCCCATGAGATATTGTCACTCTTAATCAGGTCTAGAGGGTTAAGCCGAATGGGGTAATAAAACGCATCGCATCTAACCATAGACAATAAAGAAATTTAGCAAATTAAAATGATTGTATACAGGAAGGAATGAAAGAAAATATACCTCTATTTCTCCACCAACATATCTTTAACTTAATTACAGCAGACGTTAAGGTAGTATTCGTTTTGTACCAGACTTAGAGTACTGGGTATTTCATATGAAATATTGCACATTTTACAGCATACTAGAATTCCCCACTGATGATATCTGAGTACGTTGGGAATGCGAACTACCCTCCCTGCACCGTATAATAGAGTTATTGCTGAAGTTTCAAATATTGTTCAGTCTTACTGCGTGCGGTGTAAGTTCATTTTCAATAGCTCCATTCATTCGGTTTTCATTTTAACGGTTATTACCGTGTTTATGTCATCTAGTAATGAATTTACTTTCATACTAATTATAGCTGGGATTAATTTACATTAACATTGTTCATTAGCTTTTGTTGTATTTAAGCTTATATCTAACATTCTAGTTAGAATCTAGAATATATTTCACAACAACATATACACGAAAATTTAAGTTGTATTAACAATTAATACAATAAGAATACAATTAATTATGTAGCTGTTATTTGTAAGATTTTAGGTTTGTTAACAAACTTTTCAAATATAGAATACACTTACATATGTAGTTTTCTGTATTTAATATGCAATAGGAAAGGTACTTGCTTGTTAATCTAAAATGTTAATATACAATACAATAAAAATACGTAGTCTTTATTCAAAGTAAATAGGTCATATATTGTACGAAGTAGATAGTAAAATTTATGAAAATATCTTCATACTTACGAAGCACTTCAAAACGTTTCCAAGACATGTATTATATAATATGTTTACTTCAGGGTTAATACAATCTTTCTACTTCAATGTTCATAACAAATATCACAGCGATATTTCTGTAAGAATATGGAAAATATAAGAGCGTTGAACTCCATGTATTGCATGATAAATTGTATTCAATTTGCCAGCCGACAGCCACCGAGGAAAAGCATTTGGGTTACAAATGCTTATGCTTAGAATGCACGCGATACAAAACGTATAGGTACACATGTAACTTGAAGGCCCTTATGTACCGACTATCCGGAGAAATGCAAGATACTTTGTGAACTCGCATCATTAACATATTATGTTAATTCAGTCACATCATAATAACGATTTACAACATTACTCTATAATACATACATCCAATGTGAGCATACGTTGCTGCTTTCTATGAAAGTCTTGAATGGATAACGATATATGACCATTTTCTCTATAGCGTTACATATATCAATACATATATATATTATTTTCATTTTTTATATTTACACACATGAAAAACTTACATCTTAGAATTAGCAATTTTAACAGTTGTTCAAGATATTGTACATAAAAGATATCGCGAAATTTCTCTCACTTTGTATATACTACATTTGTTTATTTTATCTATAAATTTTGAAGTTATCAATAATATTGAATAAGTTATATATCATATAATGGTTACGTCGTCTTGTAAAGGATAAGTAAATAAAGTACGTCAAACAAGTTCCAGTGAGTCGTACTAATAAGGGAGACCCGTTGGACTCGTATTTATATAGAACCACTACCAACTTGGTACACTTTATGTACCTTCGAAGGTTCGAATATTTGACGTCTATAGTCATGAGAATAATTTTTACGGACGGAAGTTTATTCTTAGTACAGTATGTTCGTATAATTCATAAATTCAACATGAAAAATTCTAACTACTAAAATATCTTTAAGGTAATTCATTTGTTAAAAGTTTTTTTCTACGGATATACTTCATATCAAGATCCTCGTGTATATGTATATATAGATATATATTTTATTCAACGAACGAACGAGACTTTCACGTAATTGTAGAAGTGTAGAAGCCTGAATTGTAGAGACTGCTCATAACGACATAGTGCTAGTTAGGATGATGACATTGTACTACATTTAGCTCGTCGCCTTGAGACATGAAATGTTCAGTCTCATTACCTTAATAATTTCACGAGCTACCGCCTTCAAATCGGAACACAGTACTGTTTGGCGACAGAAATAAGAGCTGTGGAGGAGGTACTTACTTAGATGGTCTTCAACAACAGACTACCAATTTAATAGACAAAATTTATTGTACCTATTCAAAATATTGATAGAAGTGGTCCATTTAAAAGTAAATCAATTCTATTAGTTTTTAATCTATGGTAAAGAAATTTGTGATATAACTTTCGTGTACACGGCTTTTGAATTAACATTGTATATAACATAATGCTTTCTGAATATACGGTTCTCATGCTTGTGAAAATTTTGAATGTTGTTTATTTATGTACGGAACCAAGGCAACATTAGGCACCTACGTACGCTTCATTAATCATCACCCCCTAATGCCGGCGGCTAAACGAATATGTTTAAGTGAAAGACGGCTGAGAAGGCAAAGATTTTTTTTTACGTCATCTGAATCCCTTCGCTACGAAAGTGACACGCGGCAAAATTAATTTATTATAATGATCAACGAATATTTATTCATAATTTGTCTTACTTCTTACCTCTTATTTACAAAATGGATCAAGAATTTTAAGAATATAACACTGTTGTACCTGTATTTAAAAAAAATATTCGAGATAGGTCTCTATTATGGAACATCAAGTAGATACCGTTGCAATGTCTATTTTTGTCGACACAGATAACACTATAATTATAGCTGTGTTCTGCTTTAAAGGGTGCTGTAGCCGAGTATAATCATTTTGGTCCTGACGTTTAACTTTCACACATTTGACATTTCTTGAAGCGTCGAAAGAAATATGAATTAGATGAAAGATCTTCAGCAGATCATGGCTATTATTAAATGAAGGACCAACTCGTCCCATTTTTTTATTACATAAATAAAATCACACATAAACATACTTTCTTATAGGAAACCTTTTGTTGAAGAACAGATAGATGCTTTAAGAAAACTCGTAGTAAGTCTCTTCTGCTGCAGACCGTCTAGGTAATTACCACTGTGTCCGATTTGAAAGGCGCTGTAGCTAGTTTACATACTGTAGTAGTAATGGGATACATTATCCTATGTATCCATGTTATCTTTTCAACGCAACAAATGAATAATAATATCAACCAAAAAACTGGTCGCAAACGTTTCATCTCTATTAATCAGCTAGATCTGACCCGAGTGAAGTACGTGGATCATAATTCAGTTGTTCACTGAGTTGGAGCCAGGAAGCGTTTTGTTCGTATCGCTATGTTCATCGGCTGTAACGACCGCCATTCGGAAAGCTAGTTCAAATTGTTACAATCCTTTCTCTATTTCACTAAATTATGTTCCCCACACGGTTATTTTACGACTTAATATGAGACAAACTACTTCGTTGATGTTTTTACTCAATCTAATATATAATAACGGAGACTGAGCAGTTTTCGGTATTGAATATTGTTACAATAATTATCGTAGTAACGAGTTTGAAATAGTCATCTCTAATAATTGATGTTAATTAGAAAAAAGTTCTTTAGAATTTTCTATAGAGGTTGTCTAGAAATTTCTAAAGTGGTAGTCGGACGATATACATAAGCGGTTGATTCATTCTCGTATTGAACTCCGAGGCGATACTGTGATTAATCTACGTGATCAATACGAGCGATATACGACTTGCCTATTGATTTTGGACCTATGAAGACCTTATTTAATTGGGATTTTGTTGTCAGGAATTAATAGACATTTCCATCTCCAAACATCGTGTTCAATCCAAACCAGGTCCTAACAATATTTAAGATATATTTATCTTATTAAGAGATTGTCATTCATGTAATGAATTTAAAAGTAATAAAGTGACGTTCTTTAAAACAACATTCATTGGTTCCAAAATTATATACTGCACTGATTCTGCACATCCGGGTATCTTTAACTGAATAACATTAAACACATTAAGAGGAGTGTAAAAATTATGGCATCGCATATGGCGTGTCCGATATTTTTAAGTTGAGCTGTGTTCGTGTTTCTTTCTTATTATTTAAAAAAACAGCTGGAGGATTAGTTTACTTTATAGCAAATGATATACGTACCCAAATAACTACATGATACCTTCAGAATACAAGATGATCAACCTCTTAATGTTATTAGCTACAGCGCTGAGGATAACTGTATAAACAGTTTCCAGCAGAAACAGCTTCTATAAGCAGAATAACTTTATTATTGATAGAAAAAATATTTGGTTTTTGTATTACTTTATTATCAACTCAAAATATGACATCATTAAATTTTGGCCATTAATCAATAATGAGATTTCTCTTCTGATTTGCTTCAAAACCTGCTCTTTTGATGTAAATAACACAAACAATCAATACTTCGAAGTCACGATACTAAACATTTTCTGCGAAAGGAAATAAATATTTCTTTACTAATAACCAAATTATATTAATAATAATAAACCACCAGACTGTCCACCATTTGCTACAAACAAGTCCTAAGTTACTTTGGCCGTATTGCCCGGAGACAACCAGATAACCTGGATAAGCTGGTTGTAGTAGGAAAGATCGACGGCAAAAGATCACGGGGTCGAGCCACTACACGATGGTCTGACCAGATACAGGCCATCTTAGGCACCAATATTCCAAATGCTATGAGACGTGCCGAGAATAGAGCGGTGTGGAGGCGGCTGGTTGATGAGTCATTAAGAGCATTTCAAGACAAGCACGACCTTCAGTCATGAAGTACACGAAAGAGAAGAAGAAGAACCAAATTAATCAAAACCTTTTATTCAGAGATACATTTTCTGCTTTAAAAATGTAACAATTAAACAAAGTAATAATTACTAACATACAATTTTGTTACTTGTTTCATGTTCGAATATATAAAAGGCTTCCATGATTTTTTTAATCACATATAACAAAAGTAATATCAATCAACATGTGCGTAATATTTTGAACAAAGTCGTCGGATTTTCAACGCTCTCGAAATACATGCCTAGTGTGATATGAAATAATAATAATTTGACTTTCGGTCTCTTTTTCATCATCAGTGGAGTAGCTCAAAGATTGAAGGGCCATCGAATGTGGAGTGGCTGAGACTTTGTTATTAGCTTGTACGAAAATTTCGTATCAGAGGGGAATTCAAAATGAGGTCATTCGGAATTTGCGTTACGCTTTGAAATCTATACGATAAAAAGAACCTAACATTGTTTTGAATCTTTGATGGTGTTCTTGTAAGTTCTACAATTATACAAATGTAGTAAAAATTTCCTTATAATTTTAATAATTTTCTTGCAAAAATATATAATATTCCAATTATCTTTCAAAGTGAATAGATTTCAGAACTTTATCGATGCAGTTTGTTAAGTTCGATGCCAAAACACTACAAAAGGAACTCTCATTGTCGGACTTCTGCGACGCCTGTCGATACTTCCGTTACAGAAGTAGTTTGCACCACAACTTCTTTGTATCTAAAATAACAACTCGACAAAGTAAACTCGGTAGTTTACACACGGTATAATTTAAATATTTTCCTTGTAAATTTCAATACGAAATCCGAAGATTCCTTGAACTATCACATAAATAGGTTTAGACGCATCGTAACTTGTAACAGGAGTTCGAACATTGAAAGGAATGAATGTAAAATTTAAGTTGAAGTTAAATATAGTCTTTCGAAGAATAATCATGATAATTCAGGTAATTTGGCAGTGAAATCACATTATCCGTGTGTACGTTTGCTTTACATGAATATACATATTCACGCCGCCGCGGTCACGTAAGAAATATTCCGGAAACCGGCCTAAGGAATTAATTGAAATAAAGCAGGTGACATTACTGCCTTGGGTCACGCACAAGCCTGATGTATTTGATGCTGACCCTGTTCAGAACATTCTGTTGACATTTTTATCACGTGCCACGCAATTATAATACATCAAGCTTAAAGTATTAAAAGATTATGTGTAACTCTACCTTTGTAGACGGTTAAATTAATACTCTGACGTTTTGGGCGAACGAATGTATAGCGCATAATAATTTTTTATCACGCCATTGACACAGAAAGATTAAATTAAAAAATTATGTGTTTTCATAATGTTAAACAAGTGATGAAGCGTACCTGTTACCGATCGTTCACCTGATGGTGACATACTCGGCCATAGCAGTGTGGCATTAGATAGGACGATATACACTACAATACATTGAGCTTTTTTTTATAAAAGATGTTAAATCTCGCTTCTCCAATAACAGCTACAGCCTCATTTACTGGAAGATAGTAATGTTTGCATACTACTATTTGACACCTGTTGTACATACCTACACGGTTTCGATGCAACAAAGAAAAAAATCATATATATATATATTATATAATATATATGTACGTATATATATTGAGTGTTTTTAAAATTTTTATTTTGTGCTTTTTAAATCTCTTTTTATTTTTTTATTTATATCCTTTAAAAGCGTATATTAAAGTACTATTATTTAATATAATATATTCTCATATATCGCGACTAAACCTAAGAATGCAAGTAATATAATTCCATTGTTCCTTATGAAGGAAGCTGTTGTTACGTTAGTCATTTAATTTCATCTCATTATGATGTATAGATAATTTATGAAGTTCTATATCGATAAGGCTAAATATAATATTCTGTTTTTATCAAAACTAGACCACATCGTATGTACTCTCATTTTGCGCGTAGGTATGCCCTTCGATCGAGTTCATGTTTGACGTTAACCCGTTAGCATAAATGAGGACAGCCAATTACGCTCAATTCTCTCAAACGGGTCTTTATTGTATGTTATTAAATACTGGTACATTATTGTGTTAAAATCTATTAATAGAATCATTGTTCAACGTATTGTACTTAGATCCAATATTAAGTAAGGCAAAATGTTGATATGTTACTTTATAAATCCGGCAACGATTTATCAATTTCTTATCGTTTTACGTTCATACGAATTGGTTAAGTCAATATTATTATTGTCTCAACATGTTTTTCATCAGTTTTTTATTATTATAATTAACAATTAAATTAATAATATATGTCATAGTATGTTAATAAATATTTAATCAAACGCTTTAACCTTCTGCGTAGATTGTATATCTATTAAGATAAATGTCGACCCCGAAAGTACCACACGCTTTCTTTGAAGAAACTCATAAACAATTTGATTGACAGTACATTTAACCACGACAGTTTAATCACTTAAGAGCTTAAAAGAGACGTGTGTCGTAAAGTTTTTTTTTTTTTAAGCCTAATTCTATTTGGAAGCAATGTAGCGATAACGCTCTCCATCATGCATTTTCTTCCATTTAATCGTTATCAAAATGAGCGATTAGTGTCTCGTACAGCGTAGGCGTATACGGCTCCATGTTTCAAAGGCTCTTATTGTAACTATTAAGATAGCATTTATGAGACAAAAGTGTGATAATTTGTTGCATGTTTGAAGAGACAATTACTTTAAATAGACTCAATGGAATTTCACCAAACAGCTGTAAAAGATTTTAATCTCTATGAAGTACTAGGAGGTCAAATATAATTTCTCAAATAAGCTACCTTAAATGTTATATGTATAAACAAACAAAAAGAAAAAGAAAGTAACAGGTGGATTAAAAAACTACCATTTTGGCGTAAGTTAATATATTTATATATTTTTTAATGTCGAAGTAAGTTCCATATTGTCCTTATCCTTGTGTATTTCTTATTGTATTTAAAATACTTCCTAAATAAAAGTTACATAAGGATTAAAAAAAAATCCTAATGCTCTGTATCATTTAGAGACAATGGAGGTATTTAAAACAAGTAAACGAACTTAATAAATAAAATTAAAAGCAAAAATAACAACTGAGTAATACTACTGAGAAAATCAAGTGATTTACATGAAATCAACTTATTCATACTTAAAGTATAATATAATATTGTAATGGCCATAGCAATGTTTCGAATGATCTGATACAGCACTAGGTATTGCTTAATTGTTAAAAGTTCCTACCATTTTGTTTTTTGGTTATTTATTTAGGTAAAGGTTTACACATATACACGTTTACATTTGTCAACAACTACATAATAGTGTGATAGCGACATTGCACTTATTACATTACTTAAAACTACTATATATACCTATCTATAGTTAAATATGCTACTTTTTATTGTTAAAGGAACTAGTGGTCTAAAAGATGATCTTTTTATTATTTTTTTTAATTATTTTTTATTACCACTAAATATTTACTACATAAAAGATGTAGTAATAGTCCTAATGCTAAATAGTTACTAAGGAGAAAACCCTGTAATAATTATTTACCAATATTGTTACGTACATCCCCACTCTAACCCGTTTAGTGTTGTATATGTTGCTTTCATCGTTAATTTTAGTCTTTTTTTTTTTATATAGTCACGCCTTTTTCCCAGTAGGGGTAGGCAGAGGTGAATAAACACCCACATTTCGCCAGATGTGGTCAGATTAGGTCCCATGTAACAGGGGGCGAGCCTGTTGCCACTTTATTGGGACCACCCCACACACACACAAAGATGATATCAGTGTGCGGGTTTCCTCACGATGTTTTCTTTCACCGTTTTGTATCTCGCTGTTGTAACTAAAGTTCACAAGTTCACAGTCTTTTTTACTTAATCTATAAACAATTGTTTTATTTTTAAACAATATTAATACATTTGAACATTTCCAACTGTGAGGCAAAGTAACATTGAATGCTTTAGGCATTAACACGAGAAACAAAATTGATCATAAACCACTTTACTTTCATTCAATAATCAAACCTTTTCTATACATTCAAATGTAATACTATATATCTAAAGCTAATACTTTTATTATGATTTTCATCGCCAAGGATAATTATTTTTCTACTATAACTACTTGTTTAATTCCTAATTTTACAATTTTTTTAAATAGATATTTATAGGACATCAAAATGCATGTAGTGAGGTAACTCTTGTTATTCACATTTGGTCCCCTTTCAGATAACATTACGAAATAATTCGTCACTAAACTAAAACTATCTTTATTGCAAACTTAAAGAAACTTTAATTATCTAAATGAGTTCAGTAAGTTTTACTACTTACGGACGGCGGAAACACGTTTAGAATTATACAGTATGCATCTTTACAACCTATTAAACGCCAAATAGTCACACTCGGTGAAGACATGTACAAGTTCCCCGACTTGGAATTTATAACGTAATTTAAAATGCTAATAGCTGTCGTCTGGAAGGCGAACCGATGAATAATGAAACATTCGATACGTATCGGATATTCCGCAACGATTCAAATTGTTGTCCTTGTTAATAGCATAATATAATATTTAACACAACCGCTAGAATGGCAGACGTTAAAATTAGCATATTCGTTATAATTCTAAAAGGAATACATTGAAATTGTGATTACTATAATAATTTTATTCGTTAAACGTTGAATAGGTTCTTTCCGATCGTATATCAGTATACAAACGGAGACGTTTAACGTTATTTCGTAAACTTTTAGTGCACGTAATATTGGACGTATCATTTGATTATTGTTGTATCAATTCAGATACTGTGTCGCGTCCCAGGGTCCATGATACGTTTAAACGCAGTTGCACCACCGCAACAGACCCTCGTGTCGCGTACAGATATTAAATGGTTTATTTATTGAGAATTATTTGACGTGTATTGTATGTCAATTCTCTTGTATGTGGGCGACGCTCTATTATCGGACAATTGGCCAGTTGTAACCGCCGCGGTCAAACTCGCACGATTAGCTTATTATTCACATAATAACATGATATATGTTTGCCCCAACGTATTGATGCTGCACTGTTGAAGATTATTACGTTCATTTTTATTGTCAGCAGTTTCGGAGTGCCCATTGTTATATTTCGTATCTTTGTTTTGAATACGCTCATTTATAACTAACAAGGTTCGTTAGTTTTATTCCACTTGGAATGTTATTGAAAAGAATGAGCTTATCATTAAGATGTAATTATATAAGGGAATACACAATGTAATTACTCGTATTAGTGTAAAAATGTGTTTAATTTGGCATTATATTTTATTATACATGTAGGAGATATCCAGAGATTCTTTGATTCATCACGAGATCTCCGAAATGATTAGACGTAAAAGCTCAAACTTTGATAGAATCATTGCTTCTGCCATTTAGAGGTCAGCTAAGAATGGATTTACCCATTCCCCAAAGAAGGAAGCGAGGATATTACGTCCAGTGAAGCAGTAA
Organism: Troides aeacus; assembly: GCA_033220335.2. NCBI lineage: Eukaryota > Metazoa > Arthropoda > Insecta > Lepidoptera > Papilionidae > Troides > Troides aeacus. The sequence continues at coordinate 5,142,880 of CM067270.1, forward strand.
ACAGCTGTATATTATATTATATTTATTACATAAAAAAATGTGTAAGTGCTATAAACTTCGAGAGATATATATTTAATATTATATTATATTAGTTTAAATAGGTTTTATTCACACTTTCTCTTCATTTAACTTTTACTGATTCTAGGTTTCTGTTACTGGAGATGGATAAGGTAGAACCGTCGCAGTTATTACTTCTGCTACAAAACAATATTGACTTTAGAAAGACTTTACTGAGTTCCGGTTTGAAAAGCGTTGTAGGTAGTCAAGTTACTGGGATAACGAGTCATACTCCAGTGTTAAGTGTAGCATTGTCTCAATGCGAGTACAATATAATGCTGTATATATCATCCTAACTAGCGCCACGCTGTTATGGTCAACATAACGTTAACGTTGAACGTATAAGCTTGTTCTTTCTTCTATCTGTTCGTCTTGTAGCGTTGTGGTTAAAAAACAAACCCTACGTCCAGAAGTACCCTTACATATATATACATACACACATATCCCGCCTCGTTCCCAGTACCCTTTCATAACCTACGATTTTTATTTTATGAGCAAGATATGCCAAGTTAGCAATATAATCGTTACTTCATAGAATTTCAACATGTATTTCTTTTCATACTTAACCAGTTTATTGTTAGATTTTCTTTTATTACTATTTTTCTCACCATACACGTTCCAGCTCATTATCAAGCTTAAACTAGTTTTAAATACATAAGTTTTATAGTTATTTCACGTAAGTTGAAGATGGGTTGAATAGTATCAATAGCGATAACGTTTCTACGTCCATTACTAGGCATGTGTGGCCGCCGTAATCCGCTATCGTTGGAAGTAGTTAGTCCAATCCAGTCTAGACGTATCTCAGGTTAGTCCCAGTTGCTGATTTATGTGCTTTTACTGTGCGCAAACATTGTGAGCGTGCATCAAGGCGCAGTGCTCTCGCCTCGGGCGTATGTCAACCGCTCCGCACCAGATTATACTATAATCCCCTTTCTCTTCAGTAAGCCGCTTTCATAGCTTTGTGAGAATATAGCACCGATGCCCGTCAAGTGTGCCCTAAATCTATTTTCATAGGTCATTGCATGCTTGCTGACACCGGATTTAAACTTCGAGTTACAACATCAATCCATCTTCAATTACTTTACCACGGATACCTATTACATAACTAATGTTTTTGACACTACGAAATTATTAACTCCATGGTTTTGAGTTTCAAGTGAATTTCTCTTAGAAAGTACAATATAATTTACTAGAAATCAAACGAAGATAGATTTTGGTTGACTTCAATGAACGTCTGTTAAACGTCAACCCTACATTAAAGTCAAGAGTTTTGAGATGAATTTCTTGATTTCAGTGTAATATAAAAAGAAACACTTCAATCCTAACCGATGAGGAGCTAATATGGTTTATATTTGAATTGCAGGGCGCGTGTCTCAGCATCACTACTCCAGATTACCCGGTAAGCCTCCCTTTGATTCTTATACATTTTGCTCTGTTGACTATGACGTAGGCGGATTTGCGGTATCTATTATTATATTACGAAATATATCGTAATCCTCTTACCGTAAACTGACTCAAGTAGTTGTTAGTACATCGCTATTTATGGGAAATTAATTATGTTATCTTATTATACAACGCCTGTTGCAAATACTAAATATTTACATTGCAACAATATACGGTAATTACCTTTATCGGAAGTAATGAACATGAAAAAGGTTTAGAACTATGATAGAAGGAACAAGCAACGTGTTATAAGATAGTAGTTAAGCAAATGCTTTACGTGATGATGTAAGTATATAACTGATCAATTATCGTCGTAAATTCTTACTTAATATATAAATCTTTCAATAGTAAATTAGTAGTAGTGTATCAAAAAACAAGTAAGTGTATACAGTAAGTAAGTATACAGCCGCAGAAATATTACGGCAAGTAAAAAAGTAAAAGCGTAACAGTGACTCGGTAAGACGGGGGAAGTCTTCAGAAGCCTGACAACTTCGACCCAAATCTTTTCCACAGACCCTTCGTAAAGTTTAGATTAACCGTGTTCCAAGCAAAACGGTTTAACGTCATATAAATTTGTTTCCTTTTTATTTTCTCCACCGCAAATTCAAGAACCCTGTTGCTGTGTTAGTTATTTAAAAATTTTCATCTACTTTCCGTTTCCGTTAATTTCTTTTATACAATAACAAATAAATCTCTTACATAGATTGTATGAATACAAAAAAAATATGGTAATCGTTATTGTGTCTACTATAGAGATGGGTTTGCTGTTACTCGAAGTGTTGTCTATACAATATTATTTCGTTTATTAATGCTTTAGTAATAAACACGATTATTAAAAGTTCATTGAACTCTATAGCCTATTGCTTATAGGTGTACAACGAACAGGTCAGGCTACGTCTGAGTTTGTGTGCATACGCTTAGCTTACTCTCACGTCAAATTGAAACGTTCACGCCAATATTTAACTTATTTGTGTGAGCAACTCTCGCCCCCGTGTTCGCACCACATGTGTTAAATACATTACCAAAGTTTATTTTGAATTTGTTCTAATGTTATAGAAACAACACCACATGTCACATTCGACATAGATTCTTAAAAATTTGTTTATTTTAACCCTCGTAATAATAAAGTTTTCCTTAGCGGGCGTTATGTTTTGTGCCGTGGCTGTTTTACACAGTAATCCAATGTTGTTTTATTTACAAAACAAACTGCGGGCCCGTAACGTATTTCCATAGAAACGGCTACTACAGTGTTATATAACATAAATAAATAAAACATCGGTCATGGCTAATGGAATTTCAAATATAACTCAAATAAAATGTATATAGATATAAAGAAGTTGGACAATGTCTTCATCGAAAAGTCAGACTTTTTTTTATGTCTTAAAGAAACGAGAAGAGACAATGTGGCGTGGTTAGAATGATAAACACTACACATTTGGTTACTACTTTGAAACATGTCACTTATTAATAGACCTTTTAACCTTGAACATACCAGGACGTTCTGCAGCGACAGAAAACCATCAGCGATGATAATTTGTCTAATTATTTGAAAATTCAAAATATTTAAAAACTGATTTCCTTCATACTATAGTTAGGTATCATTTGTAATCAATTCAAGGTTTATTCTTGAAGTAAATTGCAGATTCTTATGAAAAGATTGAAACGTTACAAATTACTTCTTTACAATTTTGGTATCCAAACTCGGAAAAAATTGTCCCTGGCATCAAATCTCCGTATAAAAAGCAAATTCAAAGGAACTTTGCTATGAACGCAGTTGAAAGTCAGCACTATACTCCTGAAAGAGATCTTATATACTTTGTTATTTTATATAAATTTTTAAAACTTTAAAACGAAGAAATAGCAAATGTTATTTCTTCGTTTCGAAGTACATTCGTTAGAGAGTAAGTAAGGGTATAAATGTTTCACATTCTCAGTTTCATAGTAAGATTAATATAGGTTGTGTATAGCACTGTCCCCATTACCTCTCACCGTATAACATCGTTAGATAATTGCAATTATAGTACTTCCGGTTTGCGCCCGCGCGCTTCCAGCTGCGGAACTTCAATTTCCTCTATAAAGTCGATTTTCATTTTACCTCACTTGCAAAATAACGTTTTTGCGTATCTTCTCTCTTCGAACACATTAACCGTTTCAAAAAGGTCGTTACATGAATTATTAAGTTACTACCGAGGCAGGTATGAAAAGCTTTTTAATATAACACACATTTTTAACTACCTGCGTGATGCTGTCCGTAAGCTCCTGACTTGTAACTCGGTGCTGACTGGTTCAATTCCAAGTGATAAAAATGGGTCATTGGTGTTTTTTCGAACCCGATTAAATGTGTGAAGTCACCAACCCACATTGGGTCATCGTGGTGACTATGGCCCAATCGTCCTCATATTGAGAGTAGGCCTGTGTCCCAACAGTGAGGACTTAAATTGGCTGTTATGGTAGTGGTAGGTGTTGTAAATCTTCTGCTATAACGTCATTCCTGAATTCTGAATGAAATTAGCAAAACTAGAGTATTCTGAGCATTCGTTTACGTACACGTAAACATGAGAAATTAAGGTGAAGTGTTTTGTATAAAAAAAAAACCGATTTAATCAACATTTTGAAATAGTTAATTTTTTAAATGTAAAGCTAAAGGACAATTGAAGATGTGATTAGAGTTTAACTTTGATTCACAGATCGTAACTTTGTATCTGCACAGACATGTAAAACAAGTTCATAACATGTATATAATCTAACAAAACACCACTCCCATGTCAAAATAACCGAAATAGAGACATACTATAAAGTCATTAACGCCGTTAGTAATTAAAGGTAATATAAGTGTTACTGTAAACTTTCGAAGTTATTTATTATCGCGTTAGAATGCAAATAAAGTCGTAATATTGTGATATCTTAAGCATCTCTAATGTATTCATTTGAGCGGCGATGAATTCTTCAAATTTCTCGTCTCCGTTCTTAGTTAAGTTGTGTTTTAAAAAAAAATATCACCAATAATATCACGTCGATGTGATTGTGGGTATAAAATTACACACTTTATTATGGAAATTTAATCAAGTCACATTTATAAAACTTGTAATGAACCACCGCACTCTTTTAAAGCTTTATGAAAGAATTAACTTTTCATGTTTATTAGCCGTTCCCCCCGTCAGATGATCGTATCGCCATATACTTAAATAATATCATAATATTCTATAAACTTTATAGAAATATTAAAACACAGTAATTTTATAACATTCTCTACTAATATACATATATCGTAAAAGGTAAGAGAATGAAGTAATATTTTGTATATCATACATTTTCACTGCGCTACCCATTACAAATCAAATTTTTAAGGGTAAAGGCAAAGATTGTTGTTAATATAGTTTTGTGAAAAAAAAAAACATGAAATTGGTTTTAAAAGTACATTTCGTTTATATTATGAAAATTCAAGATCGTCATAAGTTGTGGAAATTTAATAAAAACTCTTACTATGTAAATATTATGTCAGCTGCTGTGTGCATATTACTTCTCTATCCATAAAGAGATGAGTCCTATAAATTTCTCATTATTCTTTACGAATGAAATTATAGTATTTTTAAATGTTATAAGTACTATTATTTAATTTTATTGTACTACTTTATATATAAAAATTAACCTACACACCAATGATTACGCGGAAGTGGAAATACTGCAGGCGAGTATCTTCCAGTTAACCTTAGTAAAAGAGTAATCCTATATTACCTACTTTTTTAAAAATTGTATTTTACTACAGGGTAAGTAAGGGTTCTCGCACAACAACTTACGGGATCCAAGTGAACCTCATCTGCTCGCAGTGTATCCTGGTAATCAACAAACGAGGCTATGGCTGCAACCCGCAATGGTCCAACGTGGGGGGAAATGGTCCAAACTTCCCCAGTAATCTTTAAGTGAGGCCTATGTCTAACGTCTATTGGCTGATGATGATATATTATTTATTTACAAAGATGTGTATGCAATTAATAAAGTGAATATATAATTATTATAGCCCCCATCACCTATTCCTGGCTTGCTATGAAATTTAAGAGAACTGCAAGTGTTTTCCTAAGTACAGCTGATTAACAGGGGTCGTAATGTATTATAATAGAACGACGTACTTAAAATGCAATGTTTATCGTTGTCGACGCCATTTTGGGAAGATAATCCCGTTTAATCGACACTACTTGATAGTCTTATAGTAAACCGGTTTTATTATTATACTAGTGCTTAGGCAACCGGCAAAAGTAGTAGCCTCGTCTAATCGATGACAGTATTAGTCGCTAAAAGGTATATGCAGTTTTTGATTGAGCCTATCACATCTATTTGTTTTTTTTTTTGTCACAAAAACGATTTATTCCTTCAACAAAGTTTGTTTTAAAACTTAGCTTAAGTTATAAGCTTAGCTGTCTAGTTATTTATGTTCATTCTAAAATTATAATGATTTAAGAATTACTCTTGTGAATAGATTTTTTGTGTTAACATTCTAAAGAGACAATGGAGAAGATATTTTTGCTTAGTGATGCATCACCATAATATTACTAAGATATTTTCACAGGATTATGTAAGACATTTAAGACATTAAATGATACGTCGAAATACCTTCTTACCTTCTTAGTCAGTCTCCATTAATACTTCTACTGACTCGGTATAGCAGCTAAGCGTTTTCCTTGAAAGGACGATGTCTCTGGATTAATTCCGGCGGGCAAACTTCACCATTTTTTTTATCGGCGAAGCGACGAGACCAACTAAGGGTTCACCTGGAACATTGCACTCGCTGCCTTGAGACATGGGTGGTTAAGTATCGTTACCCCAATAATTTCACTAGCTACAGAGCTCTTCAAACTGGTACGCAGTAATGTTTGCATACTACTGTTGGCAGCAGAAGTAGGAGCTGCTGTAGTACTTACCTGGACAGTCTCCAGAAATTACGCCACTACTATTAGACTTGTTTTCCAAAAAAAAACCATTTTTTTTTTCATTTTATATATGCTTATAATATACTAGGTCAAAAGAACATATTCCATTCTGTTTTTTGCGACGAAAGACCTTTTAAGATGTATTTTAGTATTAATTAGCTTTAGATATAGTTAGTATTATTTACAGTACTACTAGTATTAGATATAGTTCAATTGTTATTTAATAATCACATACGATGTAAGGGCAGCAATATAAATCTGTCACGGGATCGTGTATTAATCGCCGTATTTGGTGAATAAATTTACTTTTGTTTGAGTTTGCTTTCACTGCGGCGTTATTTATTCAGCAGGACGACCCCGGGCTGGGGTGGAGATACTCCTGCTGTTTACATAACATTTTCGTCCCACTCCTGCCGGTCGCCGCGACGACTTGGCGATATTTCCCCGATTCTAACAGAATTTATTAAACAAACAAAACGAAAAATACGAATAATACGTTATGAATTTCTAGTTACATTTCTGATAGACAATATATTGTATTGCAATGTTTATATCTATAGAGAACCTGACATTGGATATATAACTCATCTGTACTAAAACATTTTGTTAATGTTTTATTTTATAGGTATACTTTAACACAGTAGTTATGTTTCGTTTATGGTACATAAAATAACACTCTTACGTCCTTGATGCCGCCTTCGACCTAAAAATTAGATCGTAATATCCTTCACAATTTTACGGCAAATTGGCAGGACTTAAGATGTTCTGGAAAAATACAAGGATAGTGTTTTAAATTGCTAACATTTTATGATCAGACTTATCCAATACTACACTCTGTTTCTACACAATGCAAGGTTTAGTTTATGAATAAACCGGCAGTTTAATTAAAGCTTAATCTTGTGCTGATCACTGCTGTGGCGGAAGGACTTAGAAGTCGCGACCTCATCACCGACAAATAAAGGAGGGAACCTTCGTGACTAAAAGGTCTACAACTGGTGTGACTATCTCATTTTGTCTCTTTGCACAGATATGAATTTGATCTAGTCCATCCTAAGAATATATCAAGACAATAATCTTAAGTTTTTATCTCTGTCGTAGACGTAGCAATTTACTTTTATCGTTGACAACGACTGTACATTTGCTTGGTTATAAAAAAACGAAATTTCCATAAATATTTACGTTTATTTTACAAAGTTTTCCCATCCTTAATGTATTTCGTCTGGTATTGGCGGAGGGGAATAGGAGAATCTACTAACAGTGAATTATTTTATTGGAGCCAACGCCCGCACAGTGATGCAGCGATATCCATACAATATAGCCGTGCGAGGTAAACGTACACTTTACTACAAACAAAGGTATCAAATTAAATTAAACCAGGAAGCTACCAGGTATAATTAAGAACAACAATGCCAACTGCCAACGGGTCGAAATGTGTCATTTAAAATTTATTGACAAAAGTGTACTTACTAATATAATTTATGAAGTCCAGTTACATCTTTTCTGTAGTATTATATATCTTTGTACTTTAAAACATTATATAGATATTCTAATGTTTCAACGTTATAATTAACTAATACATAGAACAAGTATTCTAAAGCTCATCATCATCATCAGCCGATAGACTGCCTCTTCCAAAGATCTATAGTTTATTTATCATAAACAACAAATTAAAATCTTATGAGTGATGTGCATATACATATATATATAATATTTTTTTATGTGGTTGTGTAATAATCTGACTTGCTTGCAAATATTATGTCATACCTTACTGCCAATTTAAGATGTGTTGTAGATTTTGTTAACTATAACTTTATGGCTTAATCATTGTGATCAGATCATGAAGCTGTACTTGTTGTACACAATGTTGGTCTGTAATTGATACTACACATTATACGGGATTAATTAATGTTTAAACGCAACGAAACATACATGTATTTTTGTAGACAGACCGTAATAAATACATGTGTATGTTAAAATCTGTTCATAAATTTTAAATATCTTATTTGATATGTTATCACAATTACTGGAGATGACATAAGTTTGACAAGCAAAACAATGTTGTCGGCAAGCATATCATGCACTTTATGTAAGGGTTGGTTGTGTTTGACGCTTTGATGCATGAGAAAAATGTTCTTACTATGGAAATGAGTCCTTTTTCCTCCGTTATTTTCCCCATCTTCATTATTTTGTCCCTACCATACTGTCGCCGCTATGACATGCTTCACTAACGCTATCGATGTGGTACAAATTGGTGCTGTAACTCTCCCATAGTCATATCCAATCATATATTAGTCTAAATTCTTGTGTAATACATATTAGAAGGACTAATATGAAAATAAACTTCAGAAAAATTAGGAAACACATTTACCCTAATGAAACTAACGTAAGACCATTAAAATAGTGATATATAAATAATTCAAACTTGGGGTTTTGGCTTCGTTTCAAGATATTTTCACATTAATTTTCATGAGGGGGTTCATTTTTCCGAAGTCGCGTGTTCTTGTCTGTTTGTTTTCACTTTGTAAGAACGACGACGTTACTGAGTCAGCCAACTGAGCGTTTGTCTAATATTTTAATGATTGGCTCTGCACCAACATTGACATTAGCTATCTTTTACCATTTACGAACATCGTAATAGAAACGACGACAAATGTTGTACGTATGTCCTATCAGAATGTTAATCGATACCATTAAGTTAAGCATATAAACCATTACAACAATGAGAATACTTGATAATTATAATTAAATTTGAAAGAGGTGAACATAAAGAAAATGTCTTTGTTATTAATATAAACATGAAGCAATGCACAATTCTCGAATCATTCCGTCTTAAATATTTCAAGAAGCGAAGGAAGAAATCCTATTTCTTCATTTTGTGTCGTCGCCTTAGCCGCCGGGAATGCTGACGGGAGACCACTCCGTTCATTTTATTTTTACATCGTAAAGCAAAGTCTACGAGTTATGAAAGTTGATTTATATTTTAATGGTTTACGTAAGGTTTCAGGACTTGCGATTGTTCAAACCGAAGTGGGAATACTTCAAACGAAATCTGAGTTGCTATGTTGTTAAGTGGATCACGCAACAGGCAATCAATCAAGAGAGTATCAAAATTTTGAAGTTGACGTAAAGTTGATGTGGAAATGATTGATGCTTCTAAAATGGTATGGGGTGATTTTAGCAACAGCGTTTATAGCATTGGAAGCGATTGTAAACAAAAAAAAGCATTTCAAATTAACAAGTATCAATTTAATACATATACTTATTATCAATTGTTGCTATAACATAAACAAAATTCTTATCAACTGATTAAATTAACCTTTTTTTTGTGTTTTATATAAAAAGGTATATATATTATAGGTGAACTTGCAAAGCAAGTAAGTAAAGATAATTTAATTTTAACCACAGATATAAATTTTACTGGTAGTAGGTCTCCGTTGCCGGAGAGGACCTGGCTGCCAACGAACCTCTTATTTCGGCCGCCAAGTATAATATTACAAGTAATTACAAGTTAGCAAGCATTACTGTGTTCCAGTATGAACGACGTGGTAGCTGGTGGAACGTGGGTAATGAGACTTAACATCAAAACTTAAAGTCACAAGGCGACGAGCATAATATCGTGCTGTGTATATCATTCTAATTAGTACCACGTCGTCATGGGCAGGCGTAAACGTCTGGCATTGCATTGTATTAAAGAATGAAAAAAAAAAAAACTGGAACTAATATACAGTCGTGTTTTAAAATGCAGTTGTAACTCTTGAAGTAGCCGTGCCGTAATTTATTAGTTAGTAGATGTGTGTAATGGAGTAAAGCTTGCTAATTCACGTACCCGCCTCCTCGAGGAGAAAAACTACGGACCTTCATTAGTTTAGTGACTTGCACTTGAAGTCGGTTGACAGTGAAGTACGTTAAGCTAATGGATTTAATATAAGCTTGGGGCTTCTATAACGAGGACTTAGACAAGGTGAATCAACTTATTAACATTATATAAAAGTTAATTAACTAATCGTAACGTTTTCTTTACTGATGTCTACATTTATTATCTGTTTTAAAATACACATCATCCCAAAGCAAGTAATCATTTGTAATTTATCATTTATGTGAAAATCGTTGCTGTGTAATATAAAAGATTTGAACCTGATATTAATTACAAAGAGATAAGATTAAATCAATTATTAAGAGATTCTGATGTAGTGTTGTAACGAGTACAGCTCAAGTTATAAAACCTGATTGAAATTCTTGTTGTAAATGCGATAAATCAAAAAAATCCGGTTATAGTTCTAATTACGCGATAAATTCAACAATCATATGTTAATATCTTGATATGTAAATATTAACATATAGTCTATGTACATATGAGTACATAATAATTATATCTGTGTGGATTTTAAGTTGTTTTGCCGGAGACCCGCTTCAATTATATTCATCAATACTTTATTGCAAATACTACTTTATTATTAAGAAGCATAACATAGTATTTATCTATGTGTACAGAAGATATCAAGATATTCATTGACTTATCATGAAATGTCCGTAACTATTAAGCGGAGATTCAAAATTTGGTAGAGATATTGCATCAGCCATTTAGAAGTCAGCTAAGAATGGATTTTACAAAATTCCTTCCCTAAAGGGAGTTGCAGGCTTGTTACAACCAATAAAACAAAGTACAGCTAGTATAACTATATACGTGTCTTTACAGCTTTCTTATTGTGCTAACGAAATTCTAGAGGTTTGAAAGCATCTTCTTACCTTACATGTCATGACGACGAGCACAATATGGTGTAGTGAAAATATAGCAGACGGATCGATTACTACCATGTGAATGTCTTACCCGTCTTGACGCGGTGGTGATTAACAAAAAAAACTCTATGTTTATATTTAAATATAGAACGATATATATGTAAATATTCACCAGAATATATTACATAAAGTAAGCAGAATAATATTGATGATATAACGGCAATATTTATAAAAAGATTAAAATTCCGAAAGGGTTTCCTTAATTTGATTATTATTCTTGTGAAATCCCACCGCGTACTAAGAAATGACAAAAGGTGCTCTAATTTTGCCATAAATTTCCCTTTAGGCCACCCCTTGCGGGCCATAATTACATTGCCCTTCAACGTTTCTCTAAATACAACAAATACATTTTTGTTGCTTCTCGTGAATACTTATCATTCAATTCAAGAAATAACATAACGATTTTGTTTCTAGGAATATAGCTCAATACTTAGTATGTAGTATGTATCTTTACTTGTAGTAATAGACTGTATCTTTAGGATATTATAGAAGGTAAGCGGTTGTAAAAATTTTGAGAGTAATCTAGCAAAAATTAGGTATGGGTCTTAATGAAAACTATTATATAGATTTAAAGGAATAAAATAAGAGAAAAAGCAGTTAGGATTTTTACAACAGCGACTTTATAAAATATTATAAAACGTGTAACTTTTTACAAAACTGCAAATTTAGCTATCGAATATTGTCTATACATGATTATACTTCAATTTTGTAGTATAATCGACTTGAAGAAAGGTAATTAAAATGCTGGTTACCGCTATTTATACTGTTGAAGGTGCTCGGGCGAAGAATTTTATTGAAACGTCCGAATGTTTACGTTTCATAATCAATATACCCAAATTGAATCGACCTTTTCGTTATCATTCAAAACGCGTCAAAGTAAACAGACGGATTAAATTATTTACAAAGGGCTGTGTTTGACCGCATTAAGGTGAGTGGATTCATTAGACTGGATGACTTGCAGTGTAACGTGTGTCACTCCCGTTTTACCGTTCCGTGACCAACGCCCCTGTTAGCAAATGTATATAAGTACTTGTATAATTATTTCAGGACAACAACATTACGCTGATTGCTTCACACTGCGCTAACAACGTATAAAGTACATCAGTAAACAATAAATAGACCTCTATTAAAAGTTATGCTTCTATTCATCCGATACATGCATGCCTTTTAGTTAATTATCCTTTGTCTTATAATTTTTTTTTTCTAACATGAAATTCTTTTTATTATTTACTATGATAATATTTATTTTATTTATTTAATTTTTTTTTCCTGTGACACTTAAATTAAGATACAACGGGCGGCGTTCATACCTATAGGGATTTTGTGCCATTCAAAAGAGAACGTGGAGACATAAAGATATGAGGAGAATAAACGTACACATATATAGGTACATATGTATATGTCTATTACACATGTGTGTATACCTCTAGTTTTATTTTTATATTATATATTTATATACATATAAACTACCTTTAACCCGCTCGTTTTGTTGACGGTGATAAAATTAGACTTCTTTAAAAGAAAATTAGACTTTCTTTACCAACTGTTACTATAGTAAACGCATAAATAATACCAAATAAAAGTCAATTAGAAATAGAATAAAGAATCAATGAAATAAAAAAAAAATTGCTTTAACCCTCTCATAAATCATCCCTAGTCGAATAGTCATCGATCCCCTTGTCGATACGTTCACTACTTTTCACTTGATTGGCGAATAAACAAAACTATTTATATAGATTATCATCATAACATGAAGGAATTAGCTATTACATATGTGTATATGTATGTTTAAATTGCGTCAATACATCTTTGTATACTTAAAACAAACCTTGTCATAGTGCCGTTTAAAAAACCAAGGCACGATGACACATAATCGCATCGCTATTGTCTCGCCGTAGCATTTCGTAACGTATAAAAATAAACTTAACATTTTCTCTGTTCATATTGTACACTTCAAATGTGCGACGGACAGACGCGCAGATATAAAGGCAGAAATAATATACTAATGTCCGTCCATTGTTTTCTGATTTATCACTCGAACGCTTACGTACGGCGCGCCTCGTGTACGGAATGGAGCGTGTTATCATACGCGGACTGATTAATGCCAAAGGTCATACGGATATTATTTATGTGAACTCGAATCGTTTGCTGGAACTTCCTTATCACTATACCAGTCCCTTTTTCAGGTATCTCTACATTTCGAACAACAATTCGGAATCATTTGTTATTTATATTAGTTACTCACGGGTGGAATAATGATGGCTAATTTACAGGTAATCATTACTGGCGGTAGGTCTACGTCGTCGGAGACCATATAGGTAGGTACCACCACAACGCTTATTTAAGCTCTATACGCTATTATATTTTACTATTACTACGCTACTATATATTACGCTTTATAACTCTTAATTTCTTCCGCCAGACAGTAGTGTGCAACCATTATTGAGTTCCAGTTCGAAGGGCGTTGGAGCTATTGAAATTACTGGGGTAACACAACTACATTTAATGAGCAAAGGCAACGAGCATAATATGGTGTATATCATTTTCTTTAACGCCACTTTATTATAGGCAGGAGTATTACTTGCTATCAGGTGAACGTCCTGCATGTTTCATCGTGTCTTTCAATAAAAAAATAGTATGATTACTGTAGTAGTTTAGTATATAATATACATGTTAAAGTCTTGAAGTGTTGTTGTAGTTAATAATATAGATTAAGAAAATAATGTTAGTCTAGTTAAAATTATTCAAAAGCGAAAATTTCGCATACATTGTGGTAAATTTGACAATAAAGTTCATGTACTACTGTCATGGTAATTTAAACCAATGATGTCTTTAGTATCTTGTTATATTGCAGTTTAATTTAAATATGTAAATTTTATTAGGCATAATACAGGCTGAGGACTCTTGAATTGCAAATGAATGTGACGTTACGTTTTATAGGCTAGTAGCCAATTCGCTGTGCCGTTTCCTTAAAGCTGACGGCAAATTTTCACTTGGAAATGCCTTTAATTTTCGTACCTTATAATGAATTGTGCTACCGCTTCATTACTACATATGTCATCATTCAATTATACGATACTCTTTTATAAATACCACATGCAAATACACGCTTAATCGGAAGGAATACCCAAAGAGAGAGCGAACTTATATATACAAGTAACTAACACTAAGTACATTCAAAATATAGACAAATATTTGTATAATCGACAGATCGAAACTACTATGTACTCTTTACGTTTAAACTTAAGGTATCTTTTAAGAAGTGTAACCTACTTAATACTTACGAACAGAGTACCAAAACCTATTACAAATCTATATTAATTGTTATATTAATGAGGTATTAGTATTTAATTAAAATAGATATGTATGTCATGAGCCGTAGACGCATTCAACACTTTACTAGTATTTAATATTTCTTTACAAACTTAATGAAGAAGATACTGTCTTAGAAATCTCCGGAAGTAAAAATCTATTCAAATATATGTAAAATTATAAACAATCATTGTTTTACAAAAAATTAGAAAGGTCTAGAATGTTTTATAAATTACAGAACATTTTAAACATAAAACGTTTTAATCCGATTTCATAAAACAAACGATTTACGGGTCCTGCTTAATACTATCATTAACAGAGACCCAAATTTAACGTGGAAGACGCATAGCGCAGGGGTAAATTGATATTAGATAACTGTATGTTATCTAATGCCGAAGGTCACTTAAGTACTCTTTCCAACACACCCCTTTGATTTAAACTTTTAGTTTAAATTTGGAAAACATGTTAAATTGAATTAAAAAATTTGATTTTAACAGTTTTTTCTAGAAAAGATCATGCATTGCTATATTATAAAAGGAGCGCCGCAGTTGTTGGTTTATTTATGTATTATATGAATGAATGTCCTGCTCTTCTTGTCAATACCCTATACAACAAAAAAAAAGATCACTAAAAGCTATTAGCTGATACATGACTCCAATTGCCTTGAATTTTTAGCTGTTACTGCATCGTTCATTAATAGTCTTTTCCTAATTAGAATAAAATAAATGATGGTTTAAGAATTTGTCTAGGCTATACAAGACGAATAAATTTACATTATAGTAACACCATAATCATCTCGCAAACCTGATTACTATGTTTATATTATATTATTACTCGAAAATAATAGATGCAACATTCAAAAGAGCAAAATTTAATATCTATATTATATTGAATAATTAATTCAAACATGACAAAAAAAAAAAAAAAAAAAACAGCAAATAAAGTCTCTTATTATGTCAGAGGTACTCGGAATAGTGTAGTTCATACACTACTATAAAAAAAAAAAACTTTTGTATTAGGGGTTAAAATTTTTGTTGGATTGAAAAAACTACTACTAAAAAAAAACTTGATGGCTTTTTAAGAACTATTTTGAAAATTATACACAAGCAACGAATTGATTTGTATTATTTTACAAATGTATTGTTTATGTATTTGTATTTTTGTCAAATGACGTCAAGGATAAAGAAGAAATTTTCACCTGTAATATATTTGCATTTCTTATTTTTTAACGTTAGGGTCATAAGAACCTAGAGGTCAATCACCCGTGAGTCACCAGACATAATACTTTGACAGGGCGATTCGTTATGCTCTCTATGATTAAAAAGCTATTCAACCTAATTTCTCACATAATACCGCCGACCGTATCAGATATAAGCCTATAAAACCTATTAGAAGTGGTCACGTTTTTAATATTGCTTATTTATTGCTTTTTTTTTTAATTTTTCCTTCTTTCTTCGATCAGGAAAGGAAGCGGCAATAGCCTATTGATTAAAACTTGAGAATCAAAAACACCCACGTAGTTCTATATCAAAATTATTTCTATTAAATAATCTGATGATGTCGATATAAATATTTTAACTCTGATAACTGATATGGTACTAAGAAATATTTCGATAACAAAACCTCGCAAAACTCTGCTTATATACATCAACAGTTTACGTAGTTCATCGGCCAACCAGTTCCTTTGTAACACGAAAGTCCTATTTCCGATTCCGCGGCCACATGTTGAAGACCGGTTCAATAATGCCTCCAGCAACGGCCCACGACGATCACCAGATTGTTCCCCCTGGTACTGCCAATACAAGGTCTCACATATCTTAGTGCCCCTACTGGCACTTGAGCTTACTAATAAACTAATTTATGAGCTAGATTAACGATATTGTTCTTCTACCCTTTACTACTGGATTCGAACGCGTAGATAAACACAGAGTTGAAATATTTCGTTTTAGTTTCTATTTACGGTCTATCTTGAAGCTGTACGTACTTAAATTAGTGTTAAGATTTTGACAATAAACAAATATGTAATTGTAGAAATGCTGCTGTTTTATTATTTATTCTTTAGAGAACGCCCCAAAAGATGGCTAACGCTATCATTCGCGAGGCACATGTGTCTACAAAAAATCAATTTTGCTTGGCGAACTACGAAGCAGTAACGAGAGGGGTGCATACAAATTTCGTAAACTTATTATGCTACTTCTCTTCTGATAAATGATTGTTATAATGGTGAGAAACGACATTTTATTGCTCAAAATTATGTTTGTATTTACTATTCCTTTATTAACTGTCTTTTAACGAGTTAGTATTCAAATAAATATTCCTTTAATAATCCCTAATCTGCTTCTATAGAAAGTTAAACAATGTTCTTCAACTGACAACATTATACAGTTTGATATAATATATTCGTACGATGCAACTGTTGTGGGTAATAATATTTCGTATATATAATACTAGAAAAATAAATATAGATATTTAAAACGAGTTTTATACGGGCAAATGTGTCGCTTGCCACCGAGCGAGGATTATTTGTGTCGTTTTGTTGTATTTCAAATTACTAAACGAACAATAATTTACTAAATCTAATGCGATTACTAAATAGAATGTCCTTGTGATACCTAACAGTAATGCTGATAACACTTGCTGTTGAATTTCAAAATTGTGTTTAACACCGCATTTTGATACACTTACAAATCACAAAACTAACATAATGCCTGCAGGAGAAAATTATTAATTAAAAAACTAGTGTGTTTGTATATAATTTCTATGTATGTTGCACTTTAATTAGTATTTATGTATTCAAAAACCAAAAATAAAGAGATTTCTGTTGCTAGCTTTGCAAATTACTATCCACACTCTAAAATACAATATTTAGTCTATATATATAATACTTACTACTATACAAATATTGGAGGATTTATAAACGTCTTTAAAGCGTCTTCGAAATATATTTAGAAACTTCACATATTAGTCTTATTCGTATATCTCTTACATCTGTATGCATTAAGTTCTAAGTTTTTTGAATAAAATTTAAATACATATCGCCAATAATCCGTAAATAACACGAATTGATAAAAATTATGTTATACCAATAAAAATGTTGCCTATTCCCCTAGTCCAAATTACAAGCAGACAAAAACCGAAGGGGCGAGCAGAAGGGGAGGAAAATGTGCTGATATCATCAGTCAAATGACGTCAAGAATAAATTTGCTATTTTTAATAAAACAAAGCGTGTATTAACAACCTCTGCAGTTGAAAATACGTTTCATACTATTTATATCAACAAAGATTATGTTAATTATAACGTTGTTATTTACTCAATAAATTAATAATCAATTTGAAGATTCTGTCATTAGTTTTAAAGGTTAATTATCTTCATATTAATGTTTAGTATTAACTGGTTGTTTGGAAATATCCATAGTTCTGGAATATATTAATATATATAGTTAACTATTATCAAATAAACCCCGCAGCATTACAAGGGCGGTCATAACAAATTGTTGTAGCAGCCAGACGGTCAACGAGCGCTTTACGAGGCGTTTCCCAGCGTTGATGATGATTTAGATGCAAGAAATATCGAGCGGAAATGGACAGATAAACCGCGGGAACGGCACTGTTGCCATAGAGACGGACTGAGGGTAAAACTGTGTCCCACCCTTCCGAGTCCTATCTTTGCGGATTCTTATCATCGTTATCCTAATAAATTGGTCTGGAACGCAGGCAATAACTTTGGACGTAATCAAATTGCTTTTCATCAATACAATTTTGTTTATATGATTTTATTATAAATTTAGAATAAAAACTATTGTAAAATTTGTTGAAAATGAAATAAAACGATGTGCAGTAAATACTTTTTTACCTATGTGTAAAAAATTATTATTTTAAGTACAAAAAATCCAGAGTCGAAGCGCTGCTTGATAATCTGTCTCCCACTAAATAAGACGAATTTGATTCCTAGTCTCTTTAGAACAAAAATATACCTCAGTGCGATTCGAGACAAAAAAAATCAAAAGCTATTGATTTTTAGATTCATTGCACTCAATTCTAAGTACCAGACACTTTGAACAAAACGAGAAACTATTTTTTTTAATATTTTTGTATTATTTAAGTCAGTTGTTATTGTATCAGGTTGTTAATAATTATACTTGCTCAGACTCGCTTACAGAGTACAAACGTCCATCAAATTTAAGAGAGCTCGAAGCAAAGAAAAAATTTGTGGTCTGGAAATGCAACGATGTTTTTTGTTGCAGAATTTTTGATTAAATTGTACCGAATTGTATAAATAACTTACCAACAGATATCCAAAATATTGTATCGTCGGAATCATATCGGGCGAGGTTAAAAAGCGTTGCAGCTAAGCCCCGACGACTGTATTATCCCGATAAACCTGGTTTTCGAGTAATAGTTTGTGTATTTTTGATTTTTTTTTTTTTGTGTCAATGAATAAATAAAAAAAGGTAACAGTAATATCAGACTCTCATAAAATACTTTTATAACAAATTTAAGAAAATCCCTATATTGTATGGTAGTTATATTGCGCAATTACATAAACTGATATTGTATAATATGACGTCTAAATAGTACTAGGTAGTTTATTTTAATGATTCATATGTGTTTAATAGGTACTAAATATAAATCCATAATAAAAAAACATCCTGTATTAAATGAAATTACATGCTGTAAAATATATTATTTTGTTTCCTTTATTATAGTAATTCAGTACTTTACATACAAGTTCTTCAAATCTTTTCAAAAGACTCTATCAGAGTTATAGCAGGTATTAGATAATTTAGTATAAATTTTAGATTATCCTGTTACAATGTTTATTTTATTACAGGTATAACTGGAAGATGAGAGGATGAACCATGGAATCACGCAGCGCACCCCCGAGCCCCGACGACTCTGGGGAGGCGGTGTTTCACTCACGACGTGGACGGTATACCCAGCAACCGTCACTACAGCGAACTTTCGCCAGTTGTCGGGAAAACGCTCGTCCTCGACCTCATCACAGGCACGCATCATCCGAACCAGCCCGTTCCGATGACCGCATGCTCACTACGGCAGAGGTTCACGATTACCCTTCATCAGAATCTGGTATCGCAGCAGATTGCTCACACACGCATATGAGTAATAATGACGACAGTCCATGTTACGATCGTTCTGATTTCGAAGGTATTTCTTCCTGCAGTCTGAGACGTACACCTGATTATCACCACGAATGTAAGCATTTATCTGTAGATTACAATCGAAGCCATACGCCTGACTGTAGCCATGGCCATAGTTCTGATTGTGACCGCGGCCATGGACGAAACCAAACTACGCACCGGCTTCATAGGAAACATAGACGAGATGAAGATGATGGCGCACAATCTTTGGATGAACGCTGTGCTCGTGATCTGGATGAAATACTTCCTGCGAGGCTTGGAGCCATTAATTTATCCAGGGAACCCCCGCCTCAAACGTGGAATAGAAACAATATAGCTGCTACTATGGAACGATTCGAACCAGTTGACTATTCATATGCTTATTACGATCATCAACTGTCTATGCCATCGTCTTCAAGAAAAACAAATCGTCAGCGAGGACGAGGTATGCCAAGGGATCGTTCAGCACGCCACAATTATGTAACACGATATGGAACAGAAGAGAATATTTATGAAGAAATAACAGACGGGTCTCGGAGCTGTCCCAAACATCGATATGCTCCTCGACAATCTCTAGTATCGTTAGACAGAAGCGTTGTTGAAGAAGAAGTTCGCCGTGTTGAATCGAGACATAAACGAATTTTGGGCGAACTTAATCTCAGCGTAGAAGCTATGTTGATGCCCGAATGTGAATCTCCAGATTCAGAAAGAGCCGAGGACAGAGATAACATAGAAGAACTAATGAGGGTTGGTCCCACTGATGAACTTCTTTCGCCTGCTAGTTGTAATCCGCCAGATTTAGACAGCGGGTTTAGCGGTAGTAGTAGCGGAGCAAGTTATGTAGGTAGTTTGCGAAGAAAACCAACGGGATCTGTACCCCACTTGCCAGCCGTCGCTTACGGCACTCGCGGCGTAGGTGTGCGCATTTTAGGAGCTGATGATAGTTCTTTGAGATGTCCACGAGAGATGCCTTCGCCGCGCAGTTCCAGTTGCGGCGACGCTAAATCAACAGGCTTTTGGAATAAAAGGACATGGAAAAAGATATCTGGTTTCTCAAGTTCTAATAGCATTAACAAAGCAGGACTGACAGGTAAAAAATCCAGAAAAAAATTATTAGTCTACCAAATATTTTATAACTTCACAACTGCAACAATTTTAATATATAGATTGGATTATAAAGAATCTGTTTATAGGAATCCAGTTTATTTTTAACCAAATTGTACATTAATAACTGCCATGACACACATAACCTGTAACACGAGTATTTTCATAGAAGCTTGTTGATTAATTTGAAGTGTTAGGTTATTTTACGTTATCGAGTCACACGAGCTCTGATAGTTTCTCTTGTTTGCCTGTTTTCATTCGCCTATAGGCGCTTCTCAATTGGACGCGCTTGCTTTGTTTGTTGGTTTCGTTTATTTTGTTAACGGTGCGGCGTTTTACATTGCAGGTCTGCTCGTTAGGTACACTTTCCGGCGTAAGTCCGGCTCGCAGGGCTCTCAAAGTAAGCGGCGAACTGATCCCGTCAAATGCGATGCGTGCCTCTCACAACGATGTTAGCCGCACTATGGTAAGGGACTTCCCGACACTTCATGCCTTGCTACAACTTAACTGTATCACACTTAACACAAATATCTATAGTAAATTGGCAACCATTTCTGTTGTTACGAAGCGCGTCCATCGTTTAACATTTACCTAAAGGTACAATTCCATAACCACCCTTAATTTTAAAAACCCATCATGAGACAAATTACTACATACATATTATCTATAAATTTTCCTTAATGTTCTAACTGTATGGAATGAAATAATAATTTTTTTACTTGCTTAGAAAAGTATCAACATTATTTTAAATGTACATCGACATACATAAAGTGCAAAATCTAAAAAAAAATCCCAAAATAAAATACAAACGTCTTGCTTACAGATGAAGGCTGTAGGCCAAGCAGAGCTAAATCCAGAACAACTACCATACCATACAGGTTAACAATATTTCATTGAAATTAACACATGTATTCATTTCATTATTTTTTTTTTGGCGTTTTATAGATCCATATTATTTCTCATGAACATATAAGTATCAATTGTAGTTCATAGTTTAAATAATATTTTATTTTGGCATTTATTTTTCGTTTTGCTTGTCTAATGTATATGCAAATATAGTTCATACTTAAAATATCGAGTAATGTTTGTTACAGCTACTCAAACGGAAAATTGGTGGTGCCGGTGGATTCCCTAACCCAGAGCTGAGGAGTGGGATCGCCTATCAATCCCCGCCTGAAGCTCCTCCGTAAATCCTCGTAAAACCAAGGAATAACAATGGCGGCTGTTTTCATCGTTTCCAATCAGATTCAGACTCGAACATCAGTCTTAAAAGCTATCATCATTCGAACATTCCAATGAACTATTCTACAATGGACAAGTACGCGATACATTTCCAGTGCGTCTCAAAGACAAACTGTTTTTAGCCTGGCTAAATGGTTTTTTACAGACTTGTGTATATATAGTGTTTAAACAATGGAACGGGACGAGGCGAGTATACGTTGAAGTGATAGAAAAGCCTAAATATAACTAATATTTTGTATTGTGACAACGGTTTCCTAGAAACGTAATCGCTATGTTGATGTTATCAATTTTTAGTAGATGATAGACACTTGAAAAGGCTGACACTGAATCTGATTTTTACATGGAAATTATATGAAAAATATATCATACTTGTATTAATTTTGTGTATTCGACTTCTCTTCATATTTATGTAAGTTACCGGAAATTATTTATCATATACCTTCGTAATGTGAAGCTGCCTGCTGATGTAAAGTAATTTAACAATGAATATTCAAATATTGATGGTCCATTCTACTTTTTTGAAATGTAATTCATGTTTTAACAACGTTATTTAGACAAAGTCATTGTTAACGTTTGCTTGTAGGTATACTGTACAATCTGTAAATAATCTTGGCGTAGTACATAATGCGATTTATGTATATAATTGAATTATTGATGATGCAATACGTAAATGTCACAACTTGTAAATTTTGCTTTGATAAAAATAAATGAAACTTTGCACTAATAGAAATATTAATATTCAGTGTTTGCAGTTAATACTTATTATATATATAAATAAATGTGTATTTCTTTTGAATTGGAAAAATCAAACGAATGCAGTATTGACTACATTTGTTATTTTTAGATGTATCAAGAATTTGATGTCAATCAGCTGTATCTGTCATAGATGTGTAATAAGTGTATACAATTTATAAACTTTAAATACAGATGAAAAAACATGATTAACAAACAAGATAATGCACAATCGTAAAACAAAAAAAAAATTGATTATAATGTAGAATAAATGTGTCTCAGTAAAGATTGTTTAGTATTAATTAAAATAGTCAAAAGGGATACTTTTACTGTTTTAAGAACATACAGATAAAACGCTATATATAGTTCCAACTTAAGTGTGAGGGTTTTGTAATAAAATTATTTATCAATTTTCAATGAATGAAATTGAAATTTTCACAAGTTAATAATTTATCCGCCATTTTATAATGTAAATAGTCTACTTAGTGTTGTTTCATTTGGTCAGCGAGATATTAATTTTGTACGTATTGTTCTAAGCTACTCGACTGATATAAATAGAATAATCAATGTTATAAATTTCTGTCTGTAAAATTAGTGATCGTGTTCAAGTCAAAAGAGATTTATATTAAATAAACCATGAAAAATCAATGTCTTACTTATTTTTTTTTTACAACTACCTAACTTAATCAACTGTACCAAATTCTTATAGTTTTTATGTGAATATCTCTATATAAGTATTACTGCAATATAGCTTGTTTCCTCTATCTAATCATAACACAAACTCCTTAATATTTACTATAAAAATATATTATTCATGCAATAATATAAACATGATCCAAAATCACAATACCTTTTAATAACTATTCATGATCGATCACCATAAAATTTAAGTATGAGTAAAATTCAAAAAGCACAAATAGCTTCCTAAAGTAGCTTCCGGTCTGGTTATAAAAACTAAGCTTCACCATGTAGAATACCTATGTGGAATCGAAAGTTGAAATCGAGGCGATTTTTATTCAGTTCTATTACCAAGTTAACCTTCTTAGTAGTTATTTTTTAAGTATTCTTTATCTATAATTGTCTACTAACAACAATATTCTCAAAGAAAGACTGTTTTCGTTGATAAAAAATAATATATATTTACGTAACTTTAGAAAATCGCAACTCACATCACAACAGTATGCACGACTAGAAGAAAAAGCTTATACGTGTATTAATAACGGCAAATGATTTTATCTTGTGTACCGACAAAATAAACGACCTCAAATTCAGCGCGGCGCACTTTGAATGGGTATAAAATTTCTCTCACTCCGAGGGGAGCCTCAGAAAAGCTCTTTTGTGTGACCGAATGGGTTAATTGTTTAATTACCAATAAAAATAAAAAATGGGACGTTGTACGGGGCCTTTTAATGGACGCGCAAGCAGCTGCTTCGACGAATTTTCTTCAGAAATATGTCATCGTTTCGTTTTACTTTTTACACGCTCTTGGCTTTTGAAATCAGTTTCATTTTAAGCTCAAATACAATGGACTTAATTTGAAAAATGTTTTCATATGGGAATATAACAACAGTAGTGCCAATTACATATCTATAGCATGTAGGACACAATTCACGTAGATACAAACTTCTTTTGTAGTCTAGAGAGAAATCCTTGAAAGATACTTTTTATAATTTCTGACAGCTAATTTACGTCCCCACCACTGTTCTACACAAAAACAAAGTAAACAAAATTCATATTTATTTTTTGAGTAACCTTTCTGTAAACTTGTTATATAAACATTTCTTTATCTTGAACCCGTTCACATCAAGGCATTCAAGGCATATTGACATTTTGGATTATAAACTAATATTAAATTTTTCCTTGTTATTACATCTTTTGTATATTTTGTCTTTGATATTTACCAATATTTCCTTTTCTGTTTAAACTTTGCAATTTCGGAAAATTTTTGTTGCATGTATAATACGTAAAGGTAAAATGATAACGACGTCTTTCTCTCTAGCTATCTACGATCGTAAAATTCTTGAACAACATTCTAATATGTCTATACATTTCTAATAGCTGTCTAGTTGATATAACAATGGGCTGTTATATCCGCCGGGCCGAATTACCACACAAAGACCCCATTCATTACGGGGCGATACGAGATCAAAGTACGGAAACGAAGCTTAACGAAAAATTGTTCCTTGAAGAAAAAAATAGAAGCGGTGAAGTAGAAAGTGCAGCTTATGACCGATAGTGAAGTGATAGAGGTGTCGATCAAATAACCTCATTCAATCTATTGTAGGCGGTATAACATTAGCAGTTAAAAAATCCAATTTATCTATAATATATGAAAGAAATATCTAGTACTTTGGCTTTCAATGGCAAGATGTACCAAAAATAAACATTTAAATAACATTTGTAAAGATAGAGCCAGTTCAATAACTAATAAATTAATGAAGTCAATACGATCTCGTTACACGAACAACTGAATTGTTAAGCGCCTTGAGTCAATTGACAATTTACTCGTGACTTGGCACCGAAATCGAGTATTGATCAAGCTCAAAACTCAAATAGTGCAGTCCGTTAATGAAAGACTCTATTCGTTTTTTATCTGTGGATTGCTGATTACTTCAACTTTAATTAAAAATATATTAGTTGCGAAATTTCGGAATTAGTAATATGAAAGCGGAAAAGTTTATATAATGATGTATTGATGTTCAAGTAAACTCAACATTTGAGACTACGTTTTTCTATACTAGCCAATTCCAATAAATAGTATCCTGCAATACAGATGAGCAATATACTATTTATTTTATCGCTAGATATTTCTATAACCTATAAATTTGATTGTGTATATTAATTTCCATGGATATTGTCTAAATGCTAGCGTAGTTTATACGACGCAAAGCAGTCAGCATTTATAAGTACAAAGAAAAGCATTAATAAAAAACTACTTCATTGAAAAATACATGTAGATAGAATTCTTGAGAATGCAATTTCTATATAATAATATTACTTTTTTTTTCTATAAATGTCTTAAAACATTGTTGATTAGTCAAAACTACTACCTTGACGTTGCGATTCTTCCAACACCTGTTTTGAAACGTTTGGTTGATAAATAATAAATAAACTAATTCAAATTCGTTCAAATCACGACAATCGTATATTTCTTCTCTTCTTGTTAATAGTAAAAAAGCTTCATCGTTTGAATGGTATGTGTTGTCTAGAATAACTTTGTTCATGAGTTATAATATATAACTACGGTTACAGAAAATCAAGATAAATTTAAGTGGTTTTTCACGAGTTGTGAAAAGTTATAAGATCGATTTAATGTACCTCACACTGTCGAAACTGACTCCGAATACAGTCGTCACGAAACAATTTTCATTAGCGAGTATTACGTGACTGCATTATTAAGAGGGGAAACAACCTCAACCACTAGTCGTTTGCGAACAAAACTTTTACGTTTCAAAATGATACTCTTGTAACAACTAAGCTCGCTGTTATTACTAAAATATACTACATTGTAATATTTTTTTACCTAACAAACATTATACAATACATAGTAATAGTTTTTCTTACGGAACCATTGTAGTACCAATGGTAAGAAATAATTATGTTTCTTTTATGTTGATGACGTCGCGAGACTTACGAGTCCTTCGATGGTGTGATGTGAGATAGTGTGCTCTTTGTTTTCACACGTAAGATCCTAAAGTTACCCCAGTAATTTAACTAACGCCTTTCAAACCGGTAAACAATAACATTTGCATACGTGGTACTTACCTAGACGGTTTGTGGCAACAGAGAACTTTTTTTTTTTCAGGGGGAATCATCACAAGATTCTCATGGGATGTTGGGGTTGTATGAGATTTTTAATCACAGATTCCCCTCGAAGTCTGATGAGCTAATACTGATGCATTCGGAGAGGCCCCCGAATATCTTACAGAACACACCGGTGTACCTCTACACCTTGTATTAGCATGTTTTAAAGGAATGACCTCACTTGCCTAGGCTCCGGTAACAGACTTAACACCACCTTTAAAATCTAATAGGTTAGTGCTTTATCACGATTACAAATTGTGTTAACTGAATAGGGGATCGAGAAATTGTATCATGTAACTTCAGAGCATAATCTCCGTAATACAGGTGTAAAAGATCTGGAGGGAATAAAGTACGTAGAACTTGCAGGACTGCTTCCTCTGGATCTTCCGGTCCAAGAAGCGGCCACTTTATTTGAGGTAAAGCGCGGCCACACCCGGGAAGTGCTGGGTGACCGTGAGCTGGAGGCCCCAGTCAGCCACTTGAGGCTACCACACCCGTCTGTGCAGCTTGATGTGGAGTTCTCCTGCCTGAGGGAAAGTGTAGAGGAAGTCCAACTTGCCACCTCGGCTGCCGATTAGGCCATTTATACCGACGGCAGCAGCATCGACGACAAGGTGGGTGTGGCAATCTGCGTTATGCGGAAAGCCGCAAAGGTCACCAAGAAGAAACTCAAGTTGGGCAACTTCCGCACTGTATACCAGGCAGAGCTGCTAGTTCTGGTGAAAGCGACAGGGTACGCGGCCAGCGGCTCCGTGCATTCGTACACCGTACTTAGCGGCTCGAGGTCTACCTTAAAAACAGTCGCTAAACCTGACACTCTTCAACCCCTAGCGATCGCAGTAAAAGAGACTATTATGAAAGCGCGTGGGAAAAGGACGGATGTAAGGCTGTACTGGGTGAAGGCGCATGTGGGAATCGAGAGGAATCATAGGGCGGACCAACTGGCCAAAGAAGCGGCCCTAAAGAACAAACGAAGACCGGAGTACGGGGATTGCCCGGTTTCCTTCGTCAAGCATCGGCTAAGGCTGAGGACGCTTGACGAATGGAACAGGAGGTACGTGGAAGGTGCAACGGCTTCAACAAAAGGGTTTTCTTCTCCAACGTCGCGACAGCATATCGCGTGCTTTGTCGGTTCGAGCTCTACACGGTCTTGGTCCAGATGTTCACTGGGTGCGGGGGATTCTCCGAGTACCTTCACAGGTTTAAGCTCAAGGAGATTCCCGCGTGCCTATGTGACCCGGAGGTGGAGCAGACTGTGGTGCACAGTTTGACTTCCTATCTTTTATTTGGGAGAGAAAGGTCAGAATGTGAAGTGGAGATGAGAAGGAGGATAGATAGTGGAGTCATCGCCTCTCTGATGAGTGAAAACGAAAGTCGGAAAATCTTTTTGGGGTACTGTAGAATAGTTATTGGTAAAATTATAGAAAAGAATAAAGGGAAATATAATAAAACTAGAATAAAGGGGAAAAAAGTAGTACCTTTTTCTCTATATCCTTATTGTCGTGTTTCTTCTAACAGCTGTGTACAAAATACATTAAATAAAATAAATAAGTAAAAAAAATTGAAAGATAGAATGAAATAAAGAAAACTAAAGATAAAATGGTAAATAATAAATCAAATAAAACACGAAGGAGAAAGAAGTACTTAGAGAGTTGACTACAGTGACTACAGGGTATGATCTTTTTCAGGCACCCCCTTCCCCAGAAAGGAGTACGAGGAGGTCTTCACTTCACAGAGAGGAGGAATGAAAGAAGAATGGAATGTGGAACGATAGAGAAGAAATGGGTATGAGAGATAAGTAGAGAGTAAAAGAGAATAGGAATGAAAGATGACAAATAATAAAAAGTGGATATAAAGATAATGGTAAAAATGACAATGAAACAATAAAGATAACGGTAACAATGATAATGAAACAAAAATGTTAATGTAAAAGATGGTAAATGGTATTATGAATTAAGATGGTAAATGAAAAATGAAATAAAAGGCCCTGACCCAACCTACGCGCGGAAAACAATTAAAAAAAAAGGACTGTGGCCTGCAACGTGTCCTGATTTAACACCTTGCGATTATTACTTATGGGGTCACATGAGATCTTTAGTGTACACAACACCAATTAACTCGTTAGAACATTTAATGTCGCGCGTCATCGTCGCTGCTGACACAATAAGTGAACTGCTCACACAGACGGGGCGGGTCACTCGATCTGACTAAGGAAAAATGCTTCGTGCTGTGGCTGTCACTTTGAGCAAAAAAGGGTTTTTTTTCCTAAATTTTAGAAACCTTATTCGGATAGGTAAAGAAGTCAGATACTTATTTATATGCTTTATACGTATGTTTTATAAACAAAATTTTATTTTGAGATTAAATAAAAATGTAAGTACGACGCCTTATTTTTTATTGTCACAACTTCCAAAGAACCAAATATAACAGTTTTTGCCTCTTAGCGATGATTATTTATTTAATTTAATAAAACAACGATTAAATAATAATTATTACATTAAAATTTGTGTAGAAATAAGTAAGAAATAAAATCGTCTATATTTTTTCTTAGAAAATCGGCAATTTTTTGTAAACACTTAAAATCTTAATAACTCCAGAACCATTGCTTTTGTATCGGGTATTCCATACATAGATAGATAGGATACGAGCTATATTGTAGCCCCTCCTAATCTTTCACACCTATTTCTTTTCATCCTGTATATCCTGTAAAATACCGCAAGAGCAAACAAGACATAACATGCGTTTTAAAAACAGTTTTCTGCCACGCACAGTAAATCTCTGGAATTCGTTGCCATCAGCGGTCTTCTCCAACAACTGCGACATTGGGTTATTCAAGAAAAGAGCATATTCTTACCTGTAGGGTAGGCAACGCACTGGCGTCGCTGGTGACCGTGGGCGGCGGTGAATCACTTACCATCAGGTGACCCGTCTTGCTCGTTTGCCTCCTAGCTAAAATTATATAAAAAACAGCCAGCTGACGCTTATGTTCTAGACTTTTCAATTGTGGTAAACTTAAGTTATATCGATTCGACTAAGTTTTGGCTTATTTTATATATAAAGATCAAACCCGTTAATTCAATCTATTACAGTGTCCTTAGTCTTGATCATCTACGTTCAGGGGTTCCAGATTTTGGGTTAGAATATCATTATACTACATAGCTTTATGGCTTGGAGTCCTATCAATTAGTTATTCCATATATTGTAGTTGTTTTACTTTTCTGCTCGTCTAACTTTTATGTTTGAGTTTTCACAAGAAAAAGACATATATACCATGTACGTGTTAATAGTATTTGTTCTTATGTTGCTTAGATAAAAAAATTCTTCACATTTCGTTTTAGTTAACTATCTAATACATTTAACTGTCATTATTAAAATATAATTTTCTCTTAATTATAAATAACGTTAACCACAGAATGATACGCCAATGGCCCGATTAAAATCACTGTACGGTTAAAGGATCCAACATAAATGTGGTTATCTGAATGTTAATGTTGAACGCACAGCGTTATGACTGTCGTTCTAAGAAATATTTGTCATTGAGAATACCTAAAAGGCGGAAATATATGTTTGAGTATCTAGGTTACAAATATTTCGATGCCTAGTATGTTTTCTCTACGGTGAAGACATTTTTTGGCCAGGAGCCAGACCAAATATCAACTCTGAGGTATGAATCTATGTGACGAAATTTGGAGCAACACTTCAATTTGATGTATTCTAGGGAACATGTGTCGACATTTCTCGATTCCGCTTCTATGATTTATATCTTTTTGATCTTAAAAAAATTTACGTTTTATAAATTTAAACCTCTTTATTATATCAACTATAGATCGTAAACATTAACTGCTTCCAAAACGCAGCGACTAGGCGCATGACTTATAAGACCTCTTACGATTTAGGTTCCACATGTTGCAGTTTAGATAGTACCAGGTTGTTTTTTTGAACTCGCTGTGAAGCTTATAATGTAAATAAATCTACCGCTATAACATTATTACTGTGTCAACAACATATGAGGACTAGTGTATTCTGCGTGAGCACGGTTCACCATCTACGGCCTCATTGTTACTTAACATCATGTCAAACTGAGATCAAATATTAGTCCTTTACATATTAAAAATTTAACAGCCTAGAACAATAAAAACTCAAAAGAAAGGAAATAAAAGTTTCTAATAACGCAAAAAGTTTTAAATAACACCTCATTGCAGAAAAAAAATCCAATTGAAGCCAACACCTGTTCTAAGTATATTCATTAAAGTAAGGGCAAAAGTATTTTCAATTAAACACTTCCGCTTAACAACCTGTTACACGTAGTACTTAATGTACAAACACTCAAAGCACATTTAAATGTGGCACGAATTTGTGCGAATCACACAAAGAGTTACCATTATTTGATCTTTTGTTCTTCCCCTTTTCTTGACACCTACGGTTTTACCTATTCGGACAGTATCCCTTCATAGCATTACAGTTTATATCAATAGAAAACTACGTAGGAAATGCTGTTTATAAAGACATAGGATACTACAGTGATAATTATTCCACTAGAATTTCAAAACTGTCACGAAAACTTGAAAAATACGAGACCGTCATGTATTGATAACTTATTAAATGAATTCATTCAATAGGGAACAGCGCCACTTCCTGTAAGTTGCCTGGTGAATGGTTTCCGTCATCGATCGCGGCCGGATACAGCTATTGACCCCTTAACAGTCACGACTCTTACACCAACATCGTTACGGTTTTCGTTATTATTAATATTTGGAAAAAAATATCTTATTCTCAATACAAAAGACTTAAAATCGATGAAAATAGATCGTTCTCCTGTCTGTATGACCATTTCGTAGTTCTATCTCTTCCAATGTTTTCCTTTGTGTCGATAGCAATACATTTTTGTTGCGAATAATATAAAAGTAATTTTGCTTCGGGCGATGTATATGTTGTACATAACTTGATCGAAATACTATAAAAATCAAATATAACATATTATATTACTGCATTACTTAATAATACAAAGGAGCAGGAACCTTTGAAGAACGTTTTGTTTACTATATTTGCTTTACAGTAGATTCTTACGTTTAAAAAATAAGTGTGAGGTAAATAATTTGCTAGAAAATATTCACATAAGGTTAGCACACGTTAAACTTAACAAGGTTTTACAACAGTTTAGTAAATGTTTACAATTGTACACATAATAAAAGGTTAATATACTAATAGAACATCAATAGTCAATATTTTTAATGACAAATTACATATTGTGTTACGTATGGTAACAAACGGACCAAAAATAATTAATTTAGTAAAAGATACGTACACCATAGTCTTAATTATTTATACAGACACAAACGAAACATAGAAACGAATGATTTTATCAAAGAATGCAGTGATAATGTATTTGAGTAAAACTACAACACTACTGTAATTTAGATACAATCAAAAATTTCGAAATAAATTCTTTCTCCTTCTTCCACGTTACAAAGTTACATGACTTTTTGATGTACAAAACATCCATTAATTAAACAGTTGCTATAACAGTTAATTAGGTAAAGTAGAGTAAATTTCTTTAAAGACTACTAACGAAAATAAAGTATTATTAACGAAAAGATCTAAAAACTAACGAAGTACGTTGTTAACTAAGTATCGCCATTTTGTAATATGATTTATATCGCACCACAACTTCATATCAGCGTTCGTTTATAACAGGCAGGGAAGGGCAAGAATGAGTTATAACTTAAGCGTAGACACTAATTATTACAAGGCCTTAATACATTCCAAACATGTAAGGACCGTTGAAGTTACCTACAAGTAATGTTTTATTAGTAATATATATGAGAATTTGAGAAATTAACGTTTATTTGTTGCTTGCGTTCTAGTTAGATTATCTGCTTAACTTACAATGAATAATAATAAAATACGTTATCTTGTTGAATAATATTACTGTTATGTAGATAATTAAAGTATGACTAAGTTAATAACTAAAGTGATCTACAATATAAGCCGAATAAATGGGTTCCACCATAGCTTTTACTGTTTTTTATAGGGCACTGTAGCTAGTGAAATCACGAAGATCCTGTTGTGGTGGTGTATAAACATTCTAAGCAACACCTCATTGTCATGAGAATGATCTTAAGATCCTAATCTTATTTTCGCTTTATCGAAGATGATTATGTATTATACATTAATGACGACTAACCTACAGTGCGTTGTATATATTTTTGTAAAGCTTGACAGTATACTAATGGGCTAATTAGACTTAAGTAGAGCTAATTATCTCATATCTCGAAATTGATGAGCGCGATTTGGTCCAGTTGTAGACATATCTCAAGTTGCCGAATTGTTATATGTAGAGTTTAACACTTGCCTCCTTAATCAATAAAAGTCATAATTGTGAAAGAAAAGCAATACGGAAATATGCAAAGGGTTGTTTGTTATTATAATTTATAAACATTTTTGATATTGATACAATATAAAGAGTTTTTATTAATCCGAATAAGAATGCTTACAACAGTGGGGTTCTTTGGTAGAGACCTATATCCAGTTATGGACGTCTATCGGCTGATGATGATGAAAGAGGTTTCAATTGAAACCGTTCTTCTTTTTTAACTGTAACACGAGAATAAATGAAACTTACTTTGCACTCTATTATCGACATGTTAATAAAGAAATGTTAGGAAAAAAAATCCTCGTAAACATAAAGGCTAACGGAATGTTTTATTTAATAAAGGTCTTTCACAAAACCAAGACAGACTTTGTATTTAATTATATTTGTATACTGAGGCGCGCAACAAGAATTATTAGCATAAGAAAAGTATAAATGTTTTTAATTTCTCCTTTACATTCAGAGATACATCAAGCGCAATGGTTTTTATTTAAAAGTATTGTTTAAATTTTAAATAACAACAATAGAAAAGGAAAAAGTATTGTTTTGACAAATCCTAAACCTATATTCAACTTTAATAAAGTTATCTTTATATATGTTTTATAGTTATTGTATAATTATACTTAAATATGACTAGGTTTTTTTTTTTGTTTATTTCTGAATTTTAAGTTATGGCTTCCTATGAGGCACGCCTTTCAAAAGTGAAGCATTTGATTTTGCGCGTTAATAATGCGTGAAACGGAGCGCACGCGCAGCGCCACATGTCCGCCCATACGCAGGACACGCAATAATTCAAAGCCAACGCGTCTTACACCTCTTTTTGTGCACGCTAATAAATTACACTAAAGCTACAAGCACAGTGAAGCTTTAATATCACTTTACAAATATATCTACATTCATAATTATTATTACTTATTATTACAATTATATAAAACTAATACGAAAATTATATTATTTAACCACATCTATTACGCTAGGTCTCTGATCAGAGATCGTCTAGATAAGTACCACCGCGGCTCCTATTTCTGCCGCCAAACACTAATGTGCAAACACTACTGTGTTCCGGTTTGAATGGCGCTGTCGCCAGTGAAATAACTGCTGCAGCAAGACATATGTCGAAGGCGATGAGCACAATGTGGTGCAGTTCATATCATCTTAACTAGCACCACATTGTTATGGGCAGAGGTACCAACATCTCGCCCCTCGTGTCGCTTCTTTAATTAAAAAAAAACAAATCTCCAAGATAACCAGGTCATTGATGTGAAGACGAGAATCGTAAGTATTGTCACTGTTTATTTAGAATGTTGTCTTTTTAAACCGAAACAGTTATTTTGCGCATTGTTTTTTATATATATAAGTAGGCGATGCGAAGACAAGAACAGAAGCTTACCACCAGTATAATTATTAATAACACAATTTCTTTTAAAGAAATATTATTGGTTTATCTGTCTGACTCAAAAACATTGCACTCATTCGCTATCTGTCACCATTATAGCGTTTTTACCTCATTCTTTCATAAACTAGAATACAAAGTTTCACCTTTACCGCGAGTGCATTAACACTTCCATTTTTCCAAGGCAACTTTCAGGCAAATACCCTTAAGACATACCTCTCGTTGGACCAGTAATTTCACAAGATACTCCGTTTGGGCCCAAGCACATTACCGAT
This sequence comes from Troides aeacus, assembly GCA_033220335.2. Taxonomy (NCBI): domain Eukaryota; kingdom Metazoa; phylum Arthropoda; class Insecta; order Lepidoptera; family Papilionidae; genus Troides; species Troides aeacus. The sequence continues at coordinate 5,177,472 of CM067270.1, forward strand.
TTTACTCTATCTACAGTTTGATTTACTAGTAATAACAACCCATTTACGTCCCCACTGCTGGGGCACAGGCCTACCCTCAATATGAGGGCGATTGGGCCATAGTTGCCACGCTGGCCCAATGCGGGTTGATGAATTCACACATACCTTAGAATAAATTCTAAGTCATGTGCGGGTTTCCTCACGATGTTTTCCTTCACCGTTTGTATCTCGCTGTTGTAACTAAAGTCCACAAATGTAAATAACTTAAATATTAAAGATTCGAACCCGCGTCCTTCGGAATGAAAGCCGCACGCTTTAACCATTAGGCCAGCGAGCTACGTTCATTCCTAAAATTTACACAGTGAAACGCATCCGCATACCTGTATTTCCGTTTCGCGCAAATACGGTTCGAAAAAATATAAATAAAAAAAAACCAAATTAAAACATGTTTGTATGAACTACACGTCTATCATCCGATTTTCTGATTTTCCCATTTACTAGAATATATTAAAATGTTTTTGGTGTACATGAACCTTTACGTGTTCAGTATCAGTGACGCGTGAGCTCACAGCCGACTGGGCGGGCGGCCACACGCCGTGAAGTCAACTGCAGTTATTGAAAAAAAAAAAAAACATTTATTACATACTTTACGTTTTTCCTACACTATACTTCAGAGTAAAATTACAGCAAATGTCAATCATGTTTATAATACAATATCTGCGACAATTATGGCTAATGAACATTTAAAAATAACCGAAATTCTTAAGTTACTTTTGTCATATCGATTTTTGATTATCGTAACGTGACAGGAAAAGCAAAACAGACATATACTACTTCTTCCTGTGCCCCTTCAATTAATGAAGATTGGACCCCAGTTCTGCGAATCCATTCCTGTCGCGCGCTACGTGGATCAGCTGCGCGGCGCTCTTGATCTTAATCCACCCTTTGATGTCCAGCCATGCCTTGTTTCTGCGACCGGTTCTTTCCAGTTACTTTCCCCATTATTCCTATCTGTGGAATACTGTATTTAACATACAAAAAAACAGACAAATGACAAACTGATTGTAATTGGTAAGCTTTACTCGTAAAGCAATGGGCAAAGGATTTCAATCACGGAAATATATAAATAGTAACTTGCCCCTTTCCCGCTATGAATAGCAGCATTGTCATGGAATTTTATTTTGTAAATTTTATATAAAATAAGTACCACCCATCTACACTTATAAATAACTTCATAGAAAAGATTATAGTAAAGTATGTATTAGATAAGATTATGTAGATAATTCATATAACTCCTCGTCGAAACCCTAAAAAGTAAAACTATATTGTTACGATGACACGACTACTTGTGATTTAATATCGTGTAAATTACCCTGGTATATATAAATGCAGCTAAAAGATGGCGTTTCAATTTCAATATAGAAAATCTCATAAATAGTATTAATTAGACATTTCTAGTGATATAAGTTTAAATATTTGTTAAACGGCTATTATGAAAAGTTAGTTTTCCTTTAAAAAGCCTATAGTTTTTATCTATTTTTATCTAAAGGAAGTAAACAAAAAAATATGTTTCAAAGGAATAAACATAACATGGGTGTAGAGGAGCAATAGTTAACTACTGTGGACATTGCTCTTTACGTTAATTAAACTAAATTAGATTCAATTGCATCGATGTAAATATAAACGAAGTAATTAAAATTCTTGATTTAACTAGATCAGTTAATATATAAATATATTAATATTGAGTTTATATTATACTGGTGATAGGTCTCTGTTGCCGGAGACCGTCTAGATAGGTATTACTACAACTCCTGTTCCTGCCACCGAATAGTACTGTGCTACTATTACTGTGTTCTGGATTGAAAGGAGTTAAACTACTGGCGTAACGAGACATCTTATCCTGCTCGTTTCGTCTAATTATATGAAATATTAAAATATATTAATTACTTCATAAATTAAATTAGATAAATAGTGACTTTGGTAACTTTATATCTTCTTTCTCCTGCCCTTTGCCCAGCTATGTGGGGTCGGCTGAGTATGTACTTCTCTTCCATATCCCTCTATCAGCCGTCATATCTCAATTCACACTCTTCTTGCTCATATCGTCTTTCACACAATCCATCCACACTTTCTTAGGTCTTCCTCTAACCTTATAACCTTCCACTTTCATTATCATTACTTTCCTTGCTATATGTCCCTTAACTTTATATGTAAATTTTTAATATACGTATCAAGAAAACTGTAATAGTTTAACTTTATATCTTTATATGATGTGGTTGTAAAATAATGACGTTAACATATGGCTAATATATATATGTTAATACGTTACTGTTATCATATATATCACATATGCTTGCTTATAAAAAGTAAACAAAATTAAATGAAAAGGACATTTGATGCTGACGATAAAAACGAATAAAATAAATGGAAGCCACTCAAACAATAAAGAGGTTATGAAGCAAAGTTATCGATCATAATTTAAGCATTCAGAGAATAACGCCCATTATGCCGTTGCCACTCATGTTTGTTACAGTTATCCTTTGTCCTTTTGTGTTGCTGTAGTAGCCTCGATGTATTATGTATGTGAGATACAAACGTAAGCAGTTTTAGTAGACGTTTATTGATTTCAAGAATACACACAAATAATTCTATATGTGACATAGTATAAAGGACCAGGGCAAATAAATTTTAGCTAAGGATGAAATTAAAGTTTGGAGGTGTGACTAACAAGATCTAAAATACAAACTCTAGGTTAAACTGTTCCAATATGTCGCTAGAGGTCTATATATGGTCACCAGGTGATAGTCGTACTCGTTTCATTACATTGTTATATAAAAAAACATCATGTAACGAGGATTGCCAAATAATGAAGACCTTCATACTGTGATTAATTAACGTACGATAACAGCTTTAGCATTTTAATGAAATTAATTCACAAACAACAAGTTTTAATAAATCAAGCGTGCACTTAATAATGGTAATTTGCTGTTAATTAGCTTTAATATGTTAACGTTTAATAAGCACTTTGTACTTGCTATTCCTTTAATAAGACATTCACACTTATCTAAATATTAATTAATATGATTAATGTGAATAATTATTATAAAATATCATTAATACTGAAGAGCTACGACGACGCTAATATAGAAAATTGTATCTATTTGTATACTTAATCTATAATGATTGAATAGGAAGAAGTTTATGCTCATTTCGGTATAAATTGCGACAAAGTAAAGCGTGACTAGATTGCAATAACATTTTATGTTTATATAAGAAACTGTAAGTGTAATAAAAGCCCAAATCCCGAAACCGAAATGTAATAAAAGTAATATTACATCATAAATCTTTATTACTGTTTTTGAAGACTTCACTTCGCCTATATAACTGAACACTTTGATATATTTCCTACGGTCTTATGAAATCGACCTAATCAATTTGAGTCTTCATTCTTTCATTCGAACGTAGGTCTCCCAATTATAGTGATATCTACAGTTTGTTATGCTAGTTGGGGAGCTCAATATCTTGGTGAATCTCACATGGAAAGCTAGCATCAATTAGTCGCCTAAATACACCGAGGTTGGATGAGAATATTCTAATACATATTCTTAACTGCTTACGAGATATTATCACATACAACACGAATTCTTACAAAATGTCTTTATGCTATATCGTTAACAAAATTTAAACCAAACAAAAAAGATACTTTAAACAGTACTAAAAATATTTATTTTGAATAGAAGGGTTAATGAAATATTAGTTTTATATTAAAGATTTACTTGTGCATAACTAACCTTAGCGAGATAACTGCTATCCCATTCACAGTTCAGCCACTTCTCAGACATATCGCACTCAACAAGTCTAATACATAATTAGAGGCTATTAAAAATGAATTTTCTATGAATCCCGTCTTTTAGTTTCAACGATCTTCATTCTAAGTTACATTGCGGCTTAATTAATATTAAATGTTTAAAGGTTTTCTGCCCTTTTAAATAAATCCCAATTAGGGAAAGAGCGGGGGCTTATTATATTAAGATAAACATTAATTAAGACTCTAACGAAGTCTTAGCCGAGACCTCAAAGTGAGTGTTTTAATTTGTAAGCGTAGGTATTTAATTAGAGCTAACAAGGTAGAACGTGGTAATTATTAAAGTTTTGCACTAGAAGAAATAGTGTGGGCAATGAGCATTTTAGAACTTAGTTTTCGTTCTTGTTTATTTATTATTAACGATGTTAATTAAACTTCGATTAAGTTATACGCGGGGGTATATTTCATTTAATTTGTAAATCCCTGGCCGGGGGTAACAAAATTTTTCATTAGATTTTTAACACCGGAAATATTGCTGTAATGATTTATAACAGATCATTCCAACGTGAGATATTGTTAGTTTTACTAAATTAATATTAATTGTCTTTGTTAATAACTATATTGTTAAAGTATACAATAGTAATTATACGGATATTTCTAGGTTCGCTTTTATTCATTTAAAATATAGAGAATTAAGGGTATTATTGTATAGTTAAAATATGTATGAGTGGAATTTGACTGATGACAACGTCAAGGATAGTTCGAAGTATAGGAAAAGCTGACCCTATCACCATATGAGCAATATTGCAAGAAAGAAAGAGACCATGGAACTAAATTATTAAAGTTTATATTTAGAGGTAAATTCCAGTAGTAGCTGTATTCAATTTCAACACATAATTTTATAAATATACCGACGTTATATACAATTATAAAAAAACAGTGTTTAATGAATATAAGAAAACATATTTTATAGTATCACTACTTTAAGTAGCTCGCTGGCCTAATGGTTAGTGCGTGCGGCTTTCATTCCGAAGGTCGCGGGTTCAAACCTCGGCATGTACCAATGACTTAATATTTAAGTTATGTACATTTGTGGACTTTAGTTACAACAGCGAGATACAAAAACGGTGAAGGAAAACAACGTGAGGAAACCCGCACACTGATATCATCTTTGTGTGTGTGTGTGTGTGGTGGTCCCAATAAAGTGGCAACAGGCTCGCCCCCTGTTACATGGGACCTAATCTGACCACATCTGGCGAAATGTGGGTGGTTTATTCACCTCTGCCTACCCCTACTGGGAAAAAGGCGTGACAATATAAAAAAAAAAAAACTACTTTAATAAAAGCCTTCTCTTTTATTAAAGTAGTTTTTATTTTGAAGAATCCTCTTGTTACTGATTAGTTGGCAGACAGTGAGCACTTTACTTGGTAATCGAATTATAAAAATAACCGTAAAAAATATTGAAAATGGCTTAAATTCCTTTGTTTTTCTTTAAATCATAAATGCTTCATTGAAATGTTGAGCTATTAGAGAAAACACGTTGCTAATTATGCTCCCTTTGAAGAAATTTAAATTCCGTGAAAACTTTCACAAAAGGTTCACAGCGAGAACCTTTCTTTGAGATTATTTTACGTAATTAGAGCCCAAGGCACCTATTATTTCTGGAATATTAACATTTATAACTTAAAACAAAAGTTACCATGTAATGTTACTACGTTATGACTTTCGATTTCTTAAGACTACTGAGACTCCTGTGTCAACAATCCTTTTGTAAATATATGTAATATTGTAGATATGAATAGTTTTTATTTAAGAACTTATTATGAATTACAAAGCTTTATTATAACTGTTTAAAAATCTTATTAAATGGCGATTGTACAAATGTTAAATTTTGACCTTTACATGTTTCATATGTTAATACGTCACAGAAGATAAATCATGAAAATGAGGTCCCAGCGGAACCTACTTCACACCGCTTAGCGACGATTTCCCTTACATCTTAAATGTTCCGAACGCGGATACGTTTTACGACTTTTTTTAATGTATGCACGTCATATTTTATCTGTGGCACGAATGTGAAACGTTTATGTGTTAAAAATCAAATCACATTTTATATTTATTCGATATGTTTTGGCAATAGATAAAAAAAGCGCACTTGACAGTCGAATCCTCGACGACAGACTTATTACCATATCCGGAATAAACTTACTGTATATAACTACTTTTACATTAATAATAAAAATATTTATCAATGAAGGAAAATACGAAATTATACAGAAAAAAATATTTTCTATATACAGTTTGCAATATACAAAAATATAATTTATATATGAAAACCTTTAAGGACAGACTTAAAATGTCCTTTAAACCTAATATTATACTTTATTCACCTTGTAACATAAATTTAAAGAATAAAACATGATATGGTATATTAAAGTTTTTAATGTATGGATTAATTTGTATTTTTATAAGTACTTGTTAAGTTCAAATGATTTGAAGTTAACTTAGGTAACTTTTATGAATATTTAGACCTAGACAGCGTTTGACAAAGGATTTGTCACCTTCCAACGACACTAGTAAATTTCACATTTACTGACCATTCAGTAAGGGAGTTAAAACCATAAAATCTATTATTTATTATTTATTTTACCTATCCCTTTATAAATGGCGGCCACATAATGTAATATATACTGTGACAACACTACGATTTCAATCATATTTCAAGAAATATTAAAGAGATTTCTTGGAGAAAGATACAATCGTATCTGTATCATTGTAAGAGGATGCAAGAGTATTTCCGCTTCGCTACGTTTTATTAAAGAATCAGATTCATCTGTATTGGAAGATGTATTGTAATACAAATAGATTTCTATTCTATAAGAAAAATATTTTTTATCATACAAAGATTCGATATCGAGCATATACCCGTATCCATAAACTAGTTTTCAAGAGCATTCAATAAACTGCTTCCGGTATTTGTTTTTAGTCCATTTTATGTTTATGCTTTACATATTTATTTATTGTGAAATGTTTCTCAAGAATATTAAAATTAGTACTTACTGGTAGTAGGTCTCTGTTTCTAAACATCATCTAGATAGGTACCACCGCAGCACCTATTTTTGTCACCAAATAGTGATGTGCAAACATCACTGTGTTCCGGTTTGATAGCCGTTGTAGCTAGTGTAATTACTGCGGTAATGAGACTCGACATCTTATGTGTCAGACGACGAGCGTGATGTGTTGCAGTATATATCATCCCATCGTCACGTTGTTATAGGCAGACGTATCAATTACCATCAGGTGAAAATCCCTCCCGTCTTGTCGCTTAACTGGAATAAAAAAAAAAATCTATAGATGGCAAATATGTGTTAGAATCGAGTTTTTTTTTTTCATTCCATTTCTGTCAAAGGGAGCACGACTCATAGAGTAAATATTGAAAAAGTATAAAATACCTGATGTAAATATTGACTAGTCTTTCATCACTATAATGAAAACTATAGACGAAATAACAGTGTGATACTATTAATATTTTAAAATAGCAGATATTACGATATTAAAAAAGTATGCCTTGATTTTCAAGACGTGTATTCTTAGAAGTCAGTTCTATTGAACAGGCAGTAAAATGTAAACGTTAAGATATAACCTTAACAGCTTTAAGTAATCCTATGATATACTCGTACATATAATCGATATATACATATCATCTGATTAAATAGTACTTAACTTCAATGACCATTTAGTCATTTTCAATTAGTTTACGAAACTTTATTGGTTTTATTTCAAAACGAATGTCGTTAGAGATAATTGAGCGGGTGAAAATTATCGAGTTCCCTTTGATGTAACGACTTTGAGAAAGTTAAATGCAATTCACCCAATAATACCCTAGTGAATACCGGAGGAGCACACTAATTAAGTTTCAGACTTAATATAGTCAACCATGTGTTATTGCTCCATCACATCACATTTTCATTAAGGTATAAAAATTATATAAAACACCAAACCACTGCGTGAATAATAAGCCTATAAAGAAATCTGTACGGGAGAATACACATATATATATATATATATATATTATCTAAGAGTTTGTTTATGCAACGGATAAATTTGCTATTGTAATATTGTTTACCGTTCAAGATAGTTGCTTATGTTTTGTTACTTTATATATGGTTTAAAAAAATAACCAAATAATTTTTCTATGACTTTACATAGAAATGATTAGACCGTTTCCTAGAAATTAAGTTAAAAAACGAATCGACTATGAAAAAGTGAAATTTCAAAACATGTTTCTTTAATATATTGTATGAATGTTTAGTATTGTTATTGTATGACGAAGTTGATCTATTTGTTTATTAATATCATCTAATAAAACCTTCCATAGTTACAAAGAGAAAAATTAAAACTGAGTTTATGTATTTAGGAACGAAGTATTTCCATTGTATGATTAAATTTCTTTGTCATTAATTTTACGAAAGAAAACTAACTACAGCGCCCTTATAGTAGTGTAAGGGGTCCGGTACAACAACTAACGGGGCCTAAGCCACCCTCAATTTTTTGTGATACACGCTGCTGAACAATATACAAGTCTCTGGCTCCCATCCACCCGCACTGGGCCAGCGTGGTAGTAAATGGCCTAAGTTCCCCTTCATATAAAAAAACGATGGCCCTGGGTGCAATGCGTTGAGAGCACCGCAGGACCGAACGATTTGGGAATCTTTGGGGGTGACATGTTGAGCAGTAGACGTCTATCGGATAATGATGATGAGCGCCCTTTAAACTTTAACACAATAAAGTTTGCACAGTATTGTTTAACGGCAGAAATAAGCGCTGTGATAGTACCTACATAAACGTTCTACGACAAAAAATCTAGATCCAGTAAATCTATTATCCGACGATACACAAATCTATTGACTTCTATCGACATATCTTTTTTCAAACTGTGAGTTTGTAACAATTTTAAAATAAATATGTATTCACCCAAGCTACCAACAGCTAAAAAAGGATCAAAGCTATACCGTAACGTTCAATGAGACCTTTTCCCATTTCCACTTGAGAATGTAATAAGTATATACAGTTTTGTAGGCCCAATACAAATGAGTGCGATAACACCATTCGAAGCAATTTTGTTCCGATTCCCCCTCGCATTATACGAATGACTTTATTATTCTTTACCATCATTGCTTCGAATTGGTGCTAAGCGACGACCATTTTACCCTTTAATAACATATTTTGAATCGCTGGTTAACGCTTGACCTCAATATCATTTAATGTAACGGCGAAAATATATTATATTAGAGTTCAAAAAAACAACCACATACCGATCTCCACTCTGTTAACTTCGTAATCAAACCTCCTCAGAGACTTGTATATTACAAAGCATTGACTTCTATACAGTAGATCCAATCAACATCAAAATTAGTATGTAAATTGAAACACGATAAACGTATTAGCGCTATCTGCTTTACTTATAACTTGTCACCAAGCGGGGTAACAGCATATAAACTTCGAAACGTTTCATGTATTACACTTATCATCCATTTTGCTGTAAAATAAATGATTTACTGGCCTAGATTTAGTATATTTAGGATAGTTTTATATGACATTTTTAATGACTAATACGTACAAAAAATTCAATTTTACTAGTTACCGGTTTAGTGACACGCCTATTTCTACCGCCAAACAATAGTGTACAAACATTACTGTGCTCCGATTTGATAGGCGTTGTAACTAGTTAAATTACTGGGGTAACAAGACTCAATATCTTATATCTGTCAATGAGCACAATGTGACGTAGTGTATATACTAAATAGTGCGGCGTTGTTATGGGTAGGAGTATCTCTAACCATTAAATGAACATTCCGCTCGTTTCACATAGTCCTTGAATAAAAAAAAATAACAATTTTCACTCTTTATTTTTGTTTTAAGAATCTGTATTAATTTACTTCGTAAAATGAACAAAATTACGATCTATGAAAACAATAGAGAAAAATACAACCCTCTAAAAATAAAAATTGAAAGAAACAGGGTTCTTTTAATAGCCCCGAGCAAACTTTAAAATTTCTCGTTGGTTGCTAACTCAATTTGGAAGCTTCTGAAGATTCGTAAGGCGTGTTAAAAATGACCCGGTTTCTGTTCAAAATATAATATAATAATCGTTGTTATAGTATAAAATTGTAGGCTATAGCAACCCCGCAACTTCCGGCGAAATTATTTCGTAAAATTCATTCTTCCCTTATCTATACTCGATAAAAGAAATATTCCTACTAAATCAAGTATCTATGCCATATGATTCTAGAGAAATCGTGATGAGGACTCTACATAGATGGAAATCTCGTTTATGTATAAGATAATAACTTTTGAAGATTACATTAGTCTTTTCTTCTAGTGGTATAGTTTGTGTTTTATTTAGTATTTTAACAATAAGTTCCTAAGGTAGTGATTATCATAACCATTAGATCACATTTGTAAAGCCACATATCCTCCCAAAAGAATCGATTAATACCGAGGATGATTCGCGATTCTATTGAAAATAAAAAATATCTTAATTTCAATAGAAAGGTTGGGTATAACCATCGGTTGGAGATCCTTTCATTAATAAAATGAAATCAAATACCACGCGTACCACTAAAAGACCTCGAGACACAGTGAGTCCATACTGCGTAGATTGAATTATAAACAATAATTTAAAAGCTGTAGCTACTTTGGGATTACTATAAGCTGCAAAGACGCTGTAAAGTGGACAAAACTTTAGTTTAAATAAAGCGATAAAACCATAAAACTTACTTAAGTTGAATATATTATAAAATTCATAAAAAATTTCACAAGAAAGACCAAACGTTTGAAAGAGAGGGACACTATTTGTTACAAGAAAAGCTCGACTTAAAAAGTAAGAATCATCACTTAACATGTGGTTGTAAAAAAAATTGCTTACTTTCAACAAATTATATAGTGTTATATATTAAGTTCAGTTTTATATCCGTATTTATATGAAATGAAGTATCTCACAAAGCTCACTCCAGGGCATAGTTTCCATTATTTATGTTTAGGAACGAGGAAGCTCATGACGATTGCAGCACTGTAAACAGTTATATAATATTTAAAGGAGATTTGCATGGCGCTTTGTTTTGACTGTATAAAATTTTTCTAACATGTATTTAAAAGATTTTCTTTGCTATAAAATTCAAATGAAACATATTCTTTTAAAAAAATAAGAGTTACTCGACTCTATTACTTAAGAAAAGCAACGGAAAATGATAAAAAAACTGTGATTTTGCCTGGAAAGATTGTTATCATTTGTCAACATAAGAGAATTTGATAATAGACAAATGTTATAGCCGCTACAAGCTAGCTTTATATGGATGACGTTAACGAGTTGTGAGACCGAGTGAGATAGTATCATAAAAATATAGAAAACAAACCAGATACCCTAGCTACCACAACCGAGGAAGTTTGTGCGATAATATGGCGTATTAAATTATATATTGTGTATAAGAGTTACCTTCAGTAATAAGGATCTACATATCATCGGTCAACACAACAAAAGACGTCTTAGCCCTTATCATTTTAAACTTTGTTCGCGTAACGTATACATTATCATATTTCAAAAGTTTTAAATACATCTTTGACTAAGTAGCTAACCGTTTACCTTATATTATCCCCCCACAATTTTTTAAACCCTCCGGCTTTTTATTATTGTCATATTGTAAATTTTGCCGTCATTACATTATTGCTGTGTTCCGACTATCAATACATAACAGCCAGTGTAATCTGGACGAACACGTTTCACCATCACACGGCCCCATAAACAATTAAAACCATATGAAATTGAGGTCAAATGTAAACCCCATTGTAGATAAAGAAAAACGGTTAACCCAGTTTAGATCCAAAATGTGTGTGAATCACGAAAGTTTTAAATTATTAAGGAAAAGATCAATTCAACGTGTGTGTATTGCTTAAAAGCTTCATCTGTATTTTCGTGTGTATGACGTATAAATTCGTACTGGATAAATTCTGCAAGATAAGTAACACAAAGCGCTGCGATAAGGTAAGGATGACATATTTTGTCTGTGATATGTGAGCCATTTTGTCATTAGATTAGCATAGCTCGGCGGGATAAACTCATATCTCTGTTTACTTCTCTGTATGCAATATTTTTAAAAGTTATACAAAAACCCTTTCATAAAAACGTTTTTACCTTAGTCTCACACATTTTCAATAAAACAGGACATACATTTGTCATATTATGATATAAAAAAGGTTTCATCTACTACGATATAAGTTAGACATAATTATGGTAAAATTAATGATTAAGTAAAGTTTGCAATTCTCTATCGCTTAGAATGAAAGTTTAATCCAGATAAAAGCATTTCGTTGAAGTTGAAAGGACACGAGAAAGGAAACGTTGTAGGGAACTATTGATTGTACAAAGTGATGCCAAAGATGCAATCAAAAGTAAATACACAAGTTAATTATTATTATTATTAATAATAATTACTTTAGAAGATTATTTAAGTCATAACATACATAACATACACTTTGTTTTTCGTAAACTATACATAGGGTCGGAAGTGGGTGAATGCGAAAAACTGTGGACTGCATTTGGTAGAAGGCATTGGGGATAGACTATGTCCAACAATGGGTCAGTAAACGCTGATGCTGTCGCGCTGTTCACATATAAAACCAAATTGATTATAACTTCTATAAATATATTTCTATATGTATATATATATGACATATCCGGATATCGCTTGACTCATCACGTCATTTTCAAAACTATTAAGTCGTAAATACTCAAAATTTGATAGAAATATTGATTCTGTCATTTTAAGGTTAGCTAAGAATTGATTTTATAAAATTCCTTTCCTAAAGACAGTTAGGGCCAGCAAAGGGAGTTGGAAACAGCTAGTATTTCATATGATAGATTATAGCTCTAAAATAATCCTACATAATTTTGTAACAACCTTTAGGGCGAAGGGACATGAAATGTTACTCTCATACCAGATCTTTTTGTAGTTAAATTCTGCTGATTGATTATCAGTAATATATAAATTATTGAAATAATTTGATAATTGCATAGCATTACAATCTTAACACTTAGGTATTAATCTTTCGACCTGTGCTGCAAGAGCTTTCATTCAAACAAGATTTTTATTCCAAGAAGCTCTTAAAAGTCAGTAGGAAAATACAATCCCTAGAGAAATACGTTCTGTTTTTTATCGCAGTGCAATGCAAATTAATTTAAAATAACAACGACTTGTCTCCTTGTATTTGTGTATTATTTTTTATTTCTTAAGATTATATGGACAGAATAGCTAGTAATTTTGTATATCTAGATAGCTCTTCCCCACAGACTTTAAGCTACCGATGTATATATATTATATCAATAATCTATGGTAAGTAAAAGCTGATGGATCTGTAAGGTATTGTTGGAAGGCTGCTACAATGTGAACTGACGATCTGGTGAACGTTATGAGAAAACACGATGTGGGCAAAGCAGGACCAGTTGACGTGGAGACCTTTGGGGAAGACCTATGTCCATCGGTGGATGTCTATAGGCTGATGATACCTGTTAAACAGTAGCCGCAATGCCAACTGGATACAAGTAACAAAATAAAGCCAGTTTTTTTTACTATGGTCGGTTTTTAAATATTTTTCATACATTCTTCTCATTTTATATCCATGTCAATATTGTATGTATTCTACCCAGAATAATTTATGCTTACAAATCTTAAATCTCAAGTACAAAAAAGGTACAATCGGACTTTGTGAGGTATTTTGGTACACACGTAGCCGCCGAGCCGAAAACACTCGTAGGGAAATTACTGACGTATAAAAAAGTGACTGATGATAGCCACAGAGAGGCAATCAACCCAGTGTAAACACGTCCGAGACATTCACTCGTTCATTTTATTTGAAAAACTCTTGGTACATTTTCATGGCGACATTATGTTATGTTACGGATACTAAAGCATTAATAATTAAATGTTTCTAATAGTTAAAAACATAACGATATGAAGTTACGAATCTTCATTTAACAAGATGAGAAAGTGAAATGCAATTTCCACGGAATACTCTTCTTCTCTACAATAAAACAACAAACATATTATAGAACCGATGAAGAGGTTATTTCACTAAAAAGAATCTACTTTTCATTTGACGTTAACTTATAATAACGTTAATACATTAAATCAATATAAATCTGTATCATTGAAATATATATGTGATATAGCATCATCATCAGACGATAGACGCCCACTGTAGGAAATGGACTTCCTCCAACGATTCCCTCATCGATCGGGTACAGATTCTATTGGGGGTATTGAGCAATTTCCCACCACGCTGGTCAACATGGTTTGTAGGAAGCCACACCCTTGTTTCTTCATTAGCAGGGTGCACTACCAGCAGGTGAGGTTGGCTTGGATCCCACGAGTTGATGTGCGGGAACCCTTACCGCTGTAACAATATTCTATTAAAATGAGATGTATGATTATAAAGAAAATAGTCATTTGTTAAAAAATCTATTTCACTAGACCATCTAGGTGGATACCACCGCAGCGCCTATTGTAGCCTCCAAACAGCAGTGTGTAAACTGCAGACAAAATAATTACTGTGTTCCGGCATAAAAGGCGCTATAGCTAGTGAAATTACTGGAGTAAGAAGTCTTAACATCTTATATCGCAAGGCGACGAGCGCTATATGGTGCAGTGTATATCATCGTAACTAACGTTGTTGTGGCGCGGCCGTATCACTTACCATTAAGTGAACGTCCTGTTTATCTCGTCGCTTAATTGAATTAAAAAAATAACTTAATGGTTATATTATTATACGTTTTTTGATTGAGTTTCGTTGAAGCCGATGTGGGGTTCGTTCTTTTTCATCGCAGGCAAGGATTAACTTTCAATTTCAGGCTGGAAATTACATGCTCGCATCGCTCTCGCTATACGTTCCGTTGCAACTAACTCGTATCTCTACTCATTGAAAATGGGTTTTGTTTATTATCACATCACGTGGAAACTAGTGAATGCACGAGTTAAGAACATGTCCATTCAACTCGGTATGATTTGTAGATGATCATAGGCTATTTTGAATTTCATAGCTCCTTGATTAGTTGATTTTGAAAGTATTCAAAATGCTTAATAAAAATATGAAAAACCAAATATTATTCAATTACATATAATGAAACAATTTTCACGTTAAATTTATTCTAAAATAGCGGAAATTATAAACTTATACAAAGCTTTATTAATGAAAAGTTTTAATCTGGCTAAAAGTTAACTGTTTCCTTTTATTGACAACTACCCGTTCCAGGGCGGTTTTGCTGGCCGTAATATAAAATTAGACTTGAAATTTGTCTAAAATATACCTTGAGAGCAACCGCCACCGCAAATTACTTTCTATAGCAACCGTTACTATAGCAACCGCATAAATAATACAAAATGAAAATGGTTATAAAATTTGTATGGATATTCTGTGATATTCAAAAAATAAATAGCCTTCTAACCTACATGTCATTCCGCGTCAAATGGTCATGTTCCTAACGAAATCCTTTTTCTTTTTAAATATACACATAGATATATAAGAGGATATCCAGAGATTCATTGATTAGTGACGAGATCTTCGAATCTGTTAGACTTTGGTAAAGATATTACTTCTGCCATTTAGAGATCAGCTAAGAATTGATTCTCCAAAAAGAGTTGCAGGTCTGTTAATAATGGAAAGAGCACCGGAATATTTCTGCCAAAGTTCAGGCCTAAATTTCAAATAGAATTTTATGTATATATTGCGGCTACCAAAACGGACGAAGAATAGCTAGTATTATATAGGTATCACATAAACGAGAATGACAAACGGATACTATTAAAAGACTAAACATTTTGGAACAATTATTTTACTAGCGTTAGATGTGTTTCCGGAGACTGTCTAGGCGGCGCCTATTTTTGCTGCCACACAGTAGTGTACAAACATTACTTTGTTCTGGTATGAAGGACGCTATACCTAGTGTAATCACTGGGGTAGTGAGATTCAACATGTTTTAGGCGACAAGCGAAATATGGTGCAGTGTATAACAACCTATCTAGCGCCACGTTGCTTTGGGCGGGCGTATCACTTACCGTTCAGTAAACGTCCCGTTCGTCTAATACCTTAATTATTTCATCATCATCAGCTGACAGACGTTCATTGCTAGACATAGGCCTCACCTAAAGATAATGATATTAATAAATTATATAAAAAAAATCAAGCTTTAAGCTATTTTATTTATAAAGCTCTTAAGAGATATGATGGTAGTTTTCTCATGCAATGCAATTATTTTATATGTCTACTTATATAACTTCGTACTTACTATAGAAATTGATAATTTTGAAAACTATATAAACGATACTCCAATTTGTTTTTCATATCTAATTGCACGGATTCCTCTCCTCTATGTTTGGTATGTGAAAGGATTATGTTTGCCGGCTATAATTCACCCGTGTTCTTCCTAAAGCCTATTATCGGCGCCATGTTGACGCTTCCACACAATCCCCTAACTTTCATGAAGTTAACCCTTGTCGAACTCATTTTAAAGCAAAGGAATGAGAATGATATTTATATCCGTTTCCTTATGAAGAGCACCAAAAGATCTGATTATATGTATATTTATCTCTGCTCATATCTATAAATAAAGTTTTTTTTTATTTATATATGCGACAGGACGAGCAGTACGTTCACCTGATGGTTAGTAACACGCCTGCCCGTAAAAACGAAGCGCTGGTCAGAATGATATATACTAGACCACATTATGCTCGTTAGCTGAGATATAAGATGTTGCGTTTCGTTATCTGTGATGACACTAACCACAACGTCCTTCAGACCGTAACAGAGTAATGTTTGCAAACTACTGTTTATTGGCAGAAATAGTCGCTAAGTTGGTACCTACGTAGATGGTCTCCGGCAACAGAGACCTCCAGTATACCAACATTAATACCAAAAAAGATAAACGCTTTCAAATTGCTAATTAGCCAAATTTAAATTCAAAATGACATTCAAAGGTCGTCGACATTAAACCTCAGTAACTGATGCTGCTATAAAGATCTATAAACATTATCAAAAGATAAACCTACTGTCCAGTTGCTCCAGTGACAGAGAAATTGAGGAGCAAAAGGTTAGCGTGGTACGGCATGTCATGCGGAGGGATGAAGGACATATAACAAAGAAAGTAATGAGAATGAACGTGGATGGTTATAAGGGTAGAGGAAGGTCGAAGAAAGTGTGGATGGATTGTGTGAAAGACGACATATGTAAGAAGAGTGTGAATTCAGATATGACCGCCGATAGAGGGATAAGGAAGAGAAGTACATACCGTGCCGACCTCAAATAACTAGGAAAGGGTTAGGAGGAAGAAGAAAATTACTGTCTACATTCAAAAATAATAAAATACTTTATTAATTAGAAGATTACCGCCATAATTATAGTGAGTTAATATTGGCTAATGATTAAGTCTTAAATCCATGATTATAAAATATAACTTTGTTCCCGTTGTTAAGGTTCAATCTTTCAACGGAAACTAAAATCTACAAATTATAATTTTTTGTATCTGTAATACTTTTATCCTTAATCAATTTTAAGAAACAAACATACCAGGTAAAATTAATCTTTATAATCCTATAATGTATCCACATTTTGGAGAGTATGCGATGGAAATGCACGATATAATTTTTCCAGACCATACACACGGAGAGTTACCATCTTTATGCTGCGGTCATCCTCATTTTGTAAACAAAGAGTATTAGCTCTTTGTTTTTCATCGGAGAAGCAAAGTAGTGGAACAACTTGCCGGTGACGGTGTTCTCGTCCAAATACGAAGTGGGTGCTTTTAAGAAAAGAGTGAATACGCACAAGGTTAGTGCGCTTTACCACCATAGACCACATCGCTTCTTCTCATCAGATGGAATCGTAGTCAAACGCTAACCATATTGTTTAAAAAAAACTGACAAATATGCACCCTAAGGAAAGTTTAAACAAAACTTTATTCTATTGTTATCAAGAACTTGCATCTTATGTTTTGATTAATGTATCTTTCAAAAAGATTGTTTAAAGTTAAATAAGTTAATGAACACCTGAGGATAACTTTAACTTAGTTGAATATATGTTAATATAAATAAATTCTCAGTGAAATAAAACATTAACATATACATTGTAATAAACATTGACCTAAATCTCTCGGAGGAGACAAATTTACGTGTACCGCAGTGTAATCAAGTTGCTTCCTTGTGGTAATGTTATCTTGATCACCTGAAATTAAATGAAACGGCTTCAATGCTCCATATAGTAAAACGCAAGTTTAATTTGGGTAAGAGCTCCGTGTGGAATTTGTAACAACGATGCTCCAGGAGGGAAATATAGGGTGACTGAAAAGGTATTCAATCTTTTAACTTTAGAAGCCACTCTTAAAGGATGTTGTAGACTACTGTCTGTGTTACATATATTGTAGCTAACAATGTAACGCCTATTGTAGCCGACAACCAGTAGCGTGCAAACATTACTGAGTTCCGGTTAGAAGGGCGCTGTAGCTAGTGTAATTACTGGTGTAACAAGGCTCAACATCTTATGTCTTAAGCGACGAGCGCAATATAGTGCAGTACATATCATCCTAACTAGCGCCACGTTATTATTTTTTTTTTTATATTGTCACGCCTTTTTCCCAGTAGGGGTAGGCAGAGGTGAATAAACCACCCACGTTTCGCCAGATGTGGTCAGATTAGGTCCCATGTAACAGGGGGCGAGCCTGTTGCCACTTTATTGGGACCACCACACACACACAAAGATGATATCAGTGTGCGGATTTCCTCACGATGTTTTCCTTCACCGTTTTTGTATCTAGCTGTTGTAACTAAAGTTCACAAATGTACATAACTTAAATATTAAATCATTGGTACATGCCGAGGTTTGAACCCGCGACCTTCGGAATGAAATCCGCACGCTCTAACCATTAGACCAGCGAGCCACGTTATTATGAGCAGGCGTATCACTACCAGGTAAAAGTCCCGCTCGTCTCGACGCTTAATTGTATAAAAAAAATATTAATAGTTTTTTTTGATGCCCGATCTATATCAAATGTTACGCGCTGATGTCACTTGAACCGATCGATTGTCTGTGAACTTCACCAGGTGATAGTAATATAGTCTCCATTCGAGAACTTTATACTGCCATCGGTCGCTTAATTTATTTATTATGGAAATACATAATATTATCGTCAATAACACAGCGTTTTACTATTCACAGGCACAGAAAAGTTGTTTTGATATAACGATGTGAAATTATCTAACTTTTTACGTACGAGTATATCGTTTGCACCCTCGTTGAATACAAATAACTTTTTGGCCGCATAATCTTCAGTGATATCGCTTTAGTTACTATATTTACATTAACGACTCACTAATGAAAACTACTTCACTATTTAATACCTATTAGTGTCTACTGCATAAATATTTATAACGCTCATGAAACTTTAATGAAATTCGTTTGTACGAAACTGCTATACTCGTACATCTTACTGCATGTTACGTCCGAGTTTAGGTGTAAACTTTAATCGAACAATTAGTTAATAATTAATTGGTCTTCAAGTAGCTCATTAATCTCCTTAACGTTTATCAAGGCCATTAATAGTTTCAATTAAATTTGCGTTCAAATTGAACGTTTATGTTTTACAGTTAAGTTTGCAGTCAAAACTAGTCTACGTTTGAGAAATTTATAACAGGTCATAAAAAGTTATTTCATGTACAACTACTTTGATAATTTATTAAACGCTATAATATATAATACTTAGATACTTCTAAAAGCGTTTTTAATTATAATACTTTATAGATTTATTATGTATTTTTTTGTTTCAAATTTATCTGCTGATGATCTTAATACCTTTGCTGAAAGCCTACAAATCCAGTTACTAACCGAAGATCAATACTGATTTCCATTAACGAAACAGAAGAATTTTACTACCGCAGTGTCTATTTTTGCTGCCTGTACACAAACATTACTGTTTAATAGTTTAAGGGCAGTATAGCCATAGTAATTACTGGTGCGATAAGAAATAACAAGTGATGTTATCTGAACATCCATATTTGCTACTCATTGTTATGGACAAGTCTATCGCAAATCACTTTGTATACTGTATTTTCAGAATCTTCGTCGAAAACCAAAAAAGCTGTCATTTAACTCAATGCCGATTTGTTCATGATATGTACCATAGACCATTTTCTAGCCAGAACAAAAATTTCGAGATAGAAACCATGAAATTATATTGTATAAGAATGTTTATAAAGGTAACACTGACCCATAAGTGTTGATAGTATTTTTATAAGAATTTTTTTTTGCGTGATATGAAAATTACTTTTCACATAAAATATCTCACATGGACGGTCACTTAAATGATTGATATAATATAATTTCTATCAGAATATTGCAGTCGAGCAGCAGGTGGAAGGGAAATGATTGATAGCCTATGATAGAAAGCCTGATATAGATTTTTCCCTCATGTCCAAATAGTAAATAACAAAATGTAACCTCAAATACTTTTACTAATAACTAAAATAAATGAAAACCTTTACATTTATATTAAGTTATACAAGTCAATATTTTGCCAATGATATTTTTGTTTCATTAAAACAGGAAGTTTATTATATAACAACTGACCTTTTCCTGCCCATTAGAGTCTCTAGTGTCCTTCTCCTCTTCATAATATTCCCCACCTGCTTCAGGTTTAAAAGTATTAATTTTTTTTATTTTACACACTTCATAAATGACACTGATGAAAACCTGTGATCTTTCTTTTGCATTGCTCTTGTGTTATAAAGAAAATATGTGCTTTACAAGAAAATTCCGAACATTTTCTTAGCGCCTGTTTAATATAGCAGCGACACTGCTGAAACTTCCGCTATAAAATATTTGTACATTTTTAGTTAACAAATTAAGATTTCGCTAGGAAATGGCAACTTAAAAATTAATTAGCATGTTCTGAACATAACTTGAGACTCTGGGGTGCGCTTTTAAATTGGTGTCTGCAGTTGGAGTTTTAATTTATTAAGTAAACTCAGACACGTTTTTGCCGTAATAAAAACCTGCCAATTAGCATTTTTCTGTTTGAGCTTATCCCTTTTAATTTTAAAGTTGCTACATTTTTTGATTTAACGTTACACTTGGCGAAAACATTCAACGAATATAACTGACGTGGAATTGTAACGTCCTGAAACAGTGTTTGTTGTCAACTTTCCATTTTTTAATAACCTAACAACGTAATCAACAACAGCAACTTGATGTTTACACACCCCACCCATAACATGGTAGTGTAACTAGAAATTAATATATTTTCTTTTGTCATTAAATGACAAAAACTACTTGCTAACTCATTCATAGTTAAAATCAAAGTCATTAATTAAAATTCAACATAGTAACATTGATTGACTTAGTGAATATTCGAAAATGACTTACTCGCTTCCTCCCTCGAAAGCTTCGGACCTGAGAACAATAAGCGCAAGAAACTCCGTAGCTTATGTACACATATACACTGTTTTTAAATCCAAAATGTCTTACATACTGAATAACATACTCCTTGAGAATTAACTCGTTTTATTTCACACTTCATTGTTATACAAATACCAATCAAAGTTTTGCTTATTAATACATATACTTTAAAAAATTTTGAGTGGGAAATCTACGATAGTTTGTGGGTTCTTATTATAGACGCGCATCTATATTTAGAACCTTATGAAAGTAGGAAGGAAGGAAGGAACCACAGAGCCTTATGAAGGTTCCATGATTCTGAGTAAACGAAAATAATTATTTGTAAGCAATTTTTATTTCGCTTCAGTACTTTCTTACTGTACTAAACTTACTGAGTTTCAACAAAGTACAACTTTCAGGCATCACGATGGTATCTTCTTGAACAGCCGTAAAAACTTACTACTAGGTAAAGAAATTATGTTCTCACGTGGATTAGAACTTTTTGTTACTTAAATTCCTTGATAGAGTACTAAAAGTACTTACAAACCAGTATATGCTTTTCTTGTCCATAATCGTGATGTGTACTAAAATGAAAAATAAATTAATTCATTAATAACGTGCTAAGTAGGTGACCTAAATGACACGAACGCTTAAGCACGTCGAGCTTTTGTGTTGGCAAAAATGAAGATTTCTGTGAAGTCAAAGTGGCATGTAATGACTATATAATTAAACACAACATTTGTAAATAAAGATGATTATATATGTTATTGTTCATGGGATATTTACTTGGATTAATGATACGCCAATTGATAGCATCATCATCAGCCGATAGACGTTAACTGCTGGACATAGTCCTCTTTTAAAGATCCCCACATCGACCGAGTAAGAATTCATGTAGGGGAATTTAGTCTATTCCCACCACGCTGACCCAATGCGGATTGGTGAGAGCCAGAGCCCCGAATGTTGATTATCAGGGTATACCACGAGCAGGTGAGATTGGCTTGAATCCCGTGAGTTATTGTACGGGAACCCTTACACCCCTAATTTAAATTAATTGATATCAATAAGAAATAAATTACAATGATGTTTAGCATCATGATGCACTCGTCCTGAGAATTAAGATTTTTCTTAATACTAGACACAGACAACCCTCTTTCTCTCAAAAATAGTAACATTTTTATTACACTGGTAGTATTTACTGAATGGTATTAAACCCTTTCTACGTAAATTTTCAAACGCCGCATACTTTTTTATATATTCGTATTTTCTTGTATTCATTTGTACAAGTCAATATTTTATCCTTACATTAATACAGTAACATCAAAAATATTCTCTTATATTTTATATTTCCTGTACAGGTAAATAATAAAGATAGATTACACAGGAAGCATTGCTTAGCTGTATTTTTTCCTGTTATGTTATCCTGTATCCTCTTTGCTAATAACAATTCGAGTGATTTTAACCAAAGACATTAAATATAAATAACGTTAAACCAAAGAGCAACGTAATGATCTGTAAACAATGTAATTTCTTTAGAAAGTCGGTATCAAAAGGAGGATAAGAACAACAATATAATTAAGAACAACGCTACAAACACCGAACAGTAGGAATGAACGAGCATTGAATATTTACAAGCTCCGGACATCCTACTTTATTAACATTTCCACTGAGGTTTGATACTTAATTTCGTTTAAAATAAAACGCAAATTGACTATAACAGAAAAGAAGAAAATATGTATGATAATTCTTTGATCCTACGAGCTAATTACTATTTAGTAAAACTTACTATTACAACTTACTATAATACAATGAAAGAAATAAGGGAATTGATTCATATCATTAGCCAAGTGCGGGTTAGCGGATGTCACATTTCAACGGAAGTTATTGTTCTTGGAATACGTAGGTTTCCTCGCAATGTTTTCCTTCACCGAAAGCTCATGCTCATTAGAAATTCAATTTGAGTCGTTTAACATGTTCGATAGCTTATAATAGTTTGGCAAATATCTCCCTTCCGCCTTTTTGTCTTTTGAATTTCGCGGCTATGTACAAAGCGCTACAGAGCTCGTATCTGGCAATACTATACATAATTTGAAAGGTCTTGACATAACCTACAAAACGACGCTATGCATAATTAGTTTGGATATTGCGTTCAACAGTTATAGACGTGTAAACATGCGAGTTCACTAACGCCGAATTTGCGCTATTTTAAAGTTTTCCTTCGTTAAAAGCAAATCCGCTAGAGAAACGTTCCGTGAGATTAATGGTGTTTTGGGGGATGGTACTCTATCACTTCGAACCGCGGAGGAATGGTTTCGACGATTCAGAGCCGGTGAAAACGACACCATGGATAAGCCAGCCGGCGGAAGACCTGTGACGACAAATACCGATCAAATCATGGACTACATCGAGTTAGACCGGCATGTGGCATCTCGTGACATCGCCCAGGAGATGGGAGTTAGTCACCAAACCATTTTAAACCATCCGCAGAAGGCTGGATACAAAAAAAAGCTTGATGTTTGGGTGCCGCATGATTTGACGCAAAAAAACCTTCTGGACCGAATCAACGCCTGCGATATGCTGCTGAAACGGAACGAACTCGACCCATTCTTGAAGCGGATGGTGACTGGCGACGAAAAATGGATCACATACGACAATATCAAGCGAAAACGGTCGTGGTCGAAGGCCGGTGAATCGTCCCAAACAGTGGCCAAGCCGGCATTGACGGCCAGGAAGGTTTTGCTGTGTGTTTGGTGGGATTGGAAGGGAATCATCCACTATGAGCTGCTCCCATATGGCCAGACGCTTAATTCTACCATCTACTGCGAACAACTAGACCGCTTGAAGCAGGCGATCGACCAGAAGCGTCCAGAATTGGCCAACAGGAAGGGTGTAGTGTTCCACCAGGACAACGCCAGACCACACACTTCGTTGATGACTCGTCAGAAGCTACGGGAGCTCGGATGGGAGGTTTTATCGCATCCGCCATATAGCCCGGACATAGCGCCAAGTGATTACCACCTGTTCCTGTCCATGGTGAACGCCCTTGGTGGTGTAAAGTTGAACTCAAAAGAGGCTTGTGAAAAGTGGCTGTCCGAGTTCTTCGCAAATAAGGAGGGGGGCTTCTACGAGGGAGGTATTATGAAGTTGCCGTCTAGATGGAAACAGATTATCGAACAAAACGGCGCATATTTGAACTAAATCCGATCACTGTAACACTTTTTATAAAACATTGAATAAAGAGCAAAAAAGCGGAAGGGAGATATTTGCCAAACTTATATATCTTAAACTATCACCGCTTCTTTAAATTCTTACTTATCACATAAACCAAAAACCTATTTTGTACACATTTTCATATAGATAAATATAAATCCTTTATCATTCTATCCGCAGAAGAATTTTTTATACTTTGTTTATTTCCTTTTTTCAAACGGTAGCATCGTGTCAGGCTTAGTAGGTCACCTAAATTGCGTACACGGTTACACTCGGCCAGCTTTTAAAACTCTATTAAACGGAAAAGAGTAAATAAACTCGTGTTTATACTAAATATTTTCATTGAAAATTTTACAGAACACGTATAATAATCAACAAATAATAATAATAAACATTATGAAAACAATAATAAAACAACAGCTGCTACGTTTTGTTCGTTCAGTGGATATATTATAGATAAACTTATGGATCAGCAATAGGGATGATAATTAAGTGATGGAGGCGTCTAGTGACTCACTGACATCATTGATGATGGAAATTCACTGATGTCTAGACATCTTATATATCCTCAGTTTATCTTCATTATGATATAGCCTAAAAATGTATCTAAATACCATAATATATGAATCCTTCTAAAAGATGCACCAAATAGTAATGTCGCTGGCAATAGTATAGGGGGCTTTTGTAAATATCTTAACAAGTATTTTGTAGTATAAACACTACGATATTTTTTCTATTCAATAAAGCGACGAGAGGAGAGAAACGTTCACCTAATGATAAGTAATACACCCTATAACAACGTGGGGCTAGTTACAATGGTATACACCATATTACGCTCGTCGCGTGAGACATACGCCTGAGACATAAAATGTTAAGTCTTATTACCCCAGTAATTTCACAAGCGACAACGCCCTTCAATCTGGAACACTGTAACGTTTACACACTACAATTAGGCAGCAGAAATAGGAGCCGCGATGGTTCCTACCTAGACGGTCTCTGATAACATAGACCTATCACCAGTAAAGTATAACAAAGACAAAATTAGTTAACTGTAATTTTCATTTTCTCTTATTACATTATATTATCTAAATTATTACAAACTATTTGCTGTTTTTTTATATATTAAAAAAGTAAATATTGCTTTTATTTACCAAAAGTTAGATAATTACTTTTCAATAATTGCAATTTCACATAGAATACATATACTAGTCATATAGCTTAAGTAATAACATTGCGGTCGACTCCATAACGGAAATCCCCAGTACGATTAATTAAAATATCTTATTTAATGAAGCTATGATAAACCACCTAAAACAGTTAGTAATTCATGTATTTGAACTACCAGTGTAATTAACTTTTAACATAATTAACATTATATTTACTAGTAAAAGCTTTGAGCAAACAAACCCATTAGGTCTTCCGAGCTAATTTGTTTGAGAGTTGGAAAGTTGTTTCTGAGTTTTGAAGGAGCACATATCGCGAAAGCGTCAAGTAATTAACACAGTGAAAGAGAATAATTATATTTGCGTTATGAAATTATATATTCGTCCAACGATAGTCATTCTTGTAATATTTCTAATCATCAAAAACCTTTATGTACTATTTCTTTGTTTCTTCATCATCAGTACGCAGTAAGTTATCAATAGATAATTTAAGTCACTAATTGACAAGGTTAAAGCTTCACCTGCTGGTAAGTGGTGATGTGGTCTGTGGTGGTAAATCACACTAACCTAATATCACTTTGTTCACCCTATTTTTGACGACACACGTCATATTTGGACAAGTTATTCCACTCCTTTGTTGTTATGAAAAACATGAACTCTTTTTCAAACTGAGGGATGTCCACAACATAAGGAAGACTCGCCGCATGTGTGGTCGTTCATTAGTGAAAAGAGAATGGCGGAAAAGGAATTATAACATGTAACTCCATTCCAACCCCTTCATAATGTAATTTTAATATTTAATTAAACAGTCTAAATCATTTTCTAAACTTTTATCAACACTGTAGTTAACTGATAAGTGACAGATTGTCGTAGATCTCTAGCCGGGGACCGTCTTGGTAGATACTACCGCATCTCCCATCTCCGTCGCATCACAGCAGTCAACATATATAGATGTGTTCCGGTTGTAATGGCGTTGTAGCTAATGAAATTACCGGCATAACGGGACTTTACATCTTACGCCGCGAACCGATGAACATAGTGTGATGCTATGGGTATTGTTCCAACTAGTAACATATTGTTATGAGCAAGAGCATCACTTACCATCAGATGCTTAGATGAACAAAGAAACCGTACCTTTGAAAAGTAATACAATTAATTAATAACTTTATTAACACAGTGAAAATGTAATATAGATAATAATAACGATCGTTATTTTATAAAAATTTAATTCAGAATTTCAAAATTTTCTAGATGAGTGAGATTAACGTCGACTTTTGCCCGTTCAGTAAATCTTCAGCGGAAGGCATTTATCAAGCGACATAGAAAGGCTCGCACAGGATTCGGCGGGATTACGACTAAACTTATTGGTCAGCTTATCTTGCCAGCTAATTCGGTCTGTTCTAAAATTTTGTCAATGCAAAAAGGTTTTTTTTTTAATCTACAATCGGTTAACACAACCTCAATTTCACACAGACAAATTACCATTTTAAAAACCGGAAGACAGACTGCTCTTGTGTCTGCCGATTTACAATATGAGCGTTGTCGCTAGCCATGTAGATGCCATAATACATTACTAACAACTTGCTGATTATTATTGTACAATATTAGGTCTGAAATTGAACCTTCGACCTTCGTGTTACAAGAATCTGAAAAAAAAAAAATCTATATTCAGATTATTTATATAGGTCGCATGTCTTTGGAAGCTTGGTTGGTATATGTCAGCTACCTTACACCTGGAATTAACTGGTAATAACTTGAAACAAGTCCAGTGGGAATCGAAGCAACGCCTTTCTTAGAGCTTAAGTACATATTTACAAAGCAATTATTATAATACTTGTTATATATTTACTTTATGGAGACCTACAGCTAATACAAATAATTCAGAATACCAATTACAAGTGCAGAAATGAATATGAGTATGTATAAAAAAGTCGTTTTAGTAGTAAAAAGGTTGAACTTAACAATTTTACTTAAGTAAAATGATTGCTTGTACAAAGAATATATTAGGGGGACCGGAAAGTAATATCGTTTTCTTACGCTAAATACAAACACATACATTTTTAACGAGTCTTTATTTTTAATCAATGATGTATTCCCCATCATTGTCAATAACCTTTTGCCATCTAGTGAGTAAATTTTCAATCCCTGATCGATAAAAATTAATTGGTTTTTCGGCAAAATATCTAGAGATGGCATTTTGGATATCATCCAAATTTGCAAATGTTTTGCCACTTAAAAAGTGTTGCAGCGCTCGGAATAAGTGGAAATCCGATGGTGCAACATCGGGCGAATATGGTGGATGAGGCAGCACCTCCCACCCCAATTCATTAATTTTTTCTAGAGTTCGCCTTGCGCAGTGCGGTCTTGCATTGTCATGTTGGAGAATGACGCCTTTTCGGTTGACAATCGCTGGCCACTTTTCAATTAAAGATTGATTGACTCGCTGCAATTGTTCGCTGTAGAGGTCTGCAGTAACAGTTTCTCCAGGTTTCAGTAATTCAAAATGAACAATGCCGCGAATACTCCACCAAACACACAAAAGCGCTTTTTTGGGGTGTAAACCTGGCTTAGCAGTACTCCGAGGGATTTCATTTGGAGAGAGCCACTGCCTTTTGCGTTTTGGGTTATCATACAGGACCCATTTCTCATCTCCTGTGATCAAGCGATCAAAAAACGCTTCTGTGTTGTGTCGTTGAAGCAATAAGTTGCATGTGATTGATCGGTTAGCCTTATTCTGTTCGGACAGATTATGCGGGACCCAAACACCTGCTCTGCTTACTTTTCCAATCTGCTTCAAATGTTCTTGGATGGTCGACCAAGGTTTGTTGAGACTGTTTGACAATTCCTCGATCGTCTGACACGGATTTGCTTCCACTTCCGCCCTTAACACGTCGTTGTCTAACGCTGATGGTCTTCCTGATCGATACGAGTCGGAAAGATCAAAATTACCCGATTTGAACTTGGAAAACCACCTTTGGCATTTACGAATGTCCAGTGCATTTGGATAAACATCGCAAATGTTTTTGGTAGCAACTGTTGCGTTATTTCCCTTGCGAAACTCAAAGAGCATGCAATGCCGGATGTGTACCTCTTCTGGTATTTGGCTGGCCATTTTACCCAAAATTACAAAAAAAAATTGTAATTCAATTGTCTATAAGTAAAGAAATCACTATAACCTCACAATGTCTTTGGTACGCCTCTGAACAAAACAATGAGCTGACAAATGACAATCAAGTATTGGCATGCGCAGAAACGACATTACTTTCCGGTCCCCCTATTAGTTAGTTTTTTTTCACTAGTGAAGCTGAGTCAATTAAAATATTTATCAACTCCTGAAGTAGCTGTTTTGTCTTTACTTAATTAATCATAGTTTATCACCAAACGGTTAAGTTTTATAAGATTTATCTACGGTAGTAACAGTGACGAAATCGTAAATTTGTGTAACACCAGAATATATATAATATTAAATAGGAAGCTTTTAAAAAGTTTACTACCAAAGAATTATAATATATCTATCAATCAAGTAAAATCGAAATTCTTGGTAATAAGTCCAATTTCTCTCTGAAAGATTAATACACTGTTATCTATTTTTATTCGAGAAAATTTGCAGCGGCATTTTGGTTCAGCAACCTGTATTCAATTTACAAGTGAATTGTGCTTGAAATTGAAAAGCTTATTCAGAATATACATAAAACATAGGGGAGGAAAAAGTTTGTTCAAAGTCATGTGTAATATTGATTATATGCAAATATCTATTATCTTTTCCTTATTTGTATGATTTACGAGTAATAAATGTATATATTATATATGTAATACATCGCAACAAAGTTTATGCATTATCTGAGTTTTGTCATCAAAGCTCTAATTACGACAGTCGATATTAAAATCTTAATACATTAACTAATTACTGTAATTCTATTTTATTATCAATAAATTAATCTATTTTTTTTTTATATAGTCACGCCTTTTTCCCAGTAGGGGTAGGCAGAGGTGAATGAATACCCACATTTCACCAGATGTGGTCAGATTAGTTCCCATGTAACAGGGGGCGAGCCTGTTGCCACTTTATTGGGACCACCACACACACACACACAAAGATGATTTCAGTGTGCGGGTTTCCTCACGATGTTTTCCTTCACCGTTTGTATCTCGCTGTTGTAACTAAAGTTCACAAATGTACATAACTTAAATATTAAGTCATTGGTACATGCCGAGATTCGAACCGGCGACCTTCGGAATGAAAGCCGCACGCTCTAACCATTAGGCCAGTGAGCTACTATAAATGAATCTAAGTTACTTTTATATCTCTTAATCAAGAGTGAAATTGTCAATAACAATAACATTCATGTGGAAACACTTCAAGTAAATTCTAAGTTGTCTTTACCCTGAATGATAATGAAAGACTACCGTCGGATTGCACTTTGTTACTAAGTTTTCTATTAAATTAATCATATATCATTAATAAAATAACACTAATTTTGTATTACAAGCTTGTATTATATTATAAGCCAATAAAGTGAAAAAGTCACTTGTTAGCGTATTTGAAAAGAAAAATCTTTTTAAAAGTTTCTTTCTATAGCAACATTTTCGTATTTATCGGATAACAGATTTAAAAATATCGAAATCTTATTTCATATTACGAGCAATATTCAATGGTTAGATTTTATTAAAAGTCAGTAAATGATAAGCACAGATCACACGGTACGACCGAATATCAGGCGGTATAACCTGACCCCGCTTTATGTAAGACTAAATACCTTACATCGACGAATGAACACCATAGATTCGCGGTTTTTTCCTGCATCATAAAAAAGCAGGTTTTAGTGCGTCAGATGACAATCGGCACTAGACTAATAAAACAAAAACTGTCAAAGCTTTAGAAATGATGAAAAGGTTGCAATGTGGATGTCGTAGTACAGATAGGGCGTCGACACAGAGCGGCGCGCGGACACATCGCCCTACCTCTGCGACAGGTTCACTAGGGCTATTGGATCAAGGACGGGTCCGACTAAAGAAGCTGGTCCCTGAAAACACCAAAAGGGTCCGATTCGCAGCATTGAATGTAGGAACACTATCAGGAAGAACAAAAGAGCTCGCAGACTGATTCAAACGCCGCAACAAATGATATGATAAGCTGCGATCTCAAAGAAAGTGATGTTCCAAACAGAGCGAAGTGGAGTGAGAGAAGTAAGAAAGCAGACCCTGTCTTAAGACGGGACAAATGCTAAGAAGAAGATATTTTATTAAAAGTATTATCTATGCCTACTGTCTGGTTTTCTATCTTAAAAATAAGTGGAATGAATCTTTTATTATAAAAATGAAACATTCACAAACCTATGATGTGTGAATACAGGCGTGTTGATCCCCACACTGATGTATGGTAGAGAATGTTGGTTATGACAGAAGAAACATGAAAGTAGGATTAATGCTGTGGAGATGAGAAGCCTGAGAAGTATAACTGGAGTGAAGCTGATGGACAAAGTGAGGAACAGTGTGATAAGAAAGCGGTGCGGCGTGGTCGAAGATGTAGTGACAAAGATAGAGAAAGGGATGCTTAGATGGTTCGGCTATGTTGAGAGAATGGATGAAAGAAGATGAACGAAAGAGGTATACAAGGTAAGAATGATTGGAAAAATCGGTGCAGGTCGGCCTAGGCGGGCATATTTCGATCAAATCGAAGATGTCCGAAAGATAGGCCGGGTCAAAAGCACTCGCAACCAACGAGCAGACGCTCATGGAAATGGAAGAAGCGAGAGAGGTGTGCCAGGATCGTAGCAAGTGGAGAGAGTTGGTCTCTGCCTGCCCCACTGGGAACGAGGCGTGATATATACGTATGCATGTATGTATGATATGTGTGAAGAGTATGGACGTCACAAATGAAATAAAGCTATCTGTTATTACTTTCTTCATAACTGATAATGTTTGTAATCAATTATTAAATCAGGCTACGGAAACAATTGTTACAACTAAGAAAGTAAGCTATCATTATATTTTATCATGTAGGACCTTTTTTGGTTATTTAATTGCGTTTGACGTCACTAATGTTTTCTGTTTCGGGTAGCAATTACTTTGTTCTTTATCGCAAGTTACCGTAATAAGAACTGATAGATTGTTAATAAAAACAACAATTCGTGTGTGTTTAGTTCAGTTTATATCTAATATAATCAATGTTTGTTCACATTTCATTTACATTCAATAAATATTTATGTGTTCACAAAGGCACGTAAACGCTTTTACGAGTTAACATTCGATTGACGGATTCAATTTGTCCGTAGGAGAACTGAAATAGAAAAAAACTTCGCAGATATAAGCAAAAATAGCTATAATTTTAGTAATGTAAGAAAAATGAAAAAGAACGCTTTTTCTACTGATAGTAAATGAAAAATAAACATGAATCTCTTTTTATTTACCTAAAAGATATAACAGTGTAATAGCTATGGAAGTAATATCATTTCTGAAATATTTCATAATCAACAGACACAAAGGATCTCTACATGGATCACACAGGGATCTACACTGGTAGGTTTCTGATGCCGAAGACTGTGTGGGTAGGTACCACCACAGCACCTATTTCTGCCATCAAACAGTAGTTTGCAAACATTACTGTATCCCAATTTGAAGGGAGCTGTAGGTAATGAAATTATTCAAGTACCGACTCTTAATATCCTATATCTCAAAACGACTTCTACAATGTGGTACAGTATATATAATCCTAACTAGCGCAACGTTGTTATAGGCATAGAACTTATCATCAGGTCTAACTCGTCTAGTCGCTTCGTAAAATAAAAAACAATGAACCGATTGTTAGTAACATTGTAATTCTACAAACACTGTGTTGCCATAACAATGAGGTCTGCTATTATCTAAAAAATCACGGGTTCTTCTCTTCTTCTCTTCATCTTATTGATTAATTAATGTATAACCAGAATATCTGATCGTCTAACTTTAATTTAAATATATATTAGTACCCAACGATTACATATAACCTACTGCCTTTCTAACCTGCTTTGTTGGCTGTAACACTCCCGCAAATCTCTTTGGAGTAGGAATTTTGTAAAATCCGTTCTTAGTTGACCTATACTCGGTAAAGGGGATATTCCTATTGAATCTCAAGTCTTTAGGCTTTACGGTTCCAGAGATATCGTAATGAGTCCTATGTAAAAGAGGAGGAAATCTGATAAATATAGATAGATTATTTAATTTCATAATTTACCCCTTATTACCAAAAATACACAATTGTATGAAATTGTCTTGTATATATATATATTCTACTGTAAAAATCTGTCCCATTCGTAGCAATATATGGAATGGGTTGTTTATTTTGCAAGCAGCAAGACGATTTAAAAAAGTCGTTACAATGAAATATGCGACAAGAGGTGATATCTGGCTGCGATACGACTACGTTTTATTATATTATACATAGTAATATTTCCACTTTTATTAAAGCCAACACCAAAATATTTAAATGAATTCAAATTATATTTATTATATGCATTTAAACTTTTTTGACTTCATAACTTTATGCGTTGAAGACTAAGAAATAGTTAACTTACAGCAAACAAAAAATATGTATCGGTGGTTGGCCTTTATTGCTGGAGACCGTTCAAGTTGGTGCCACGGCAGCACCTATTTCTGCTGCCAAACAGTAGTGTGCAAACATTATTGTGTTCCGGTTTGAAGGGAGCTGTATCTAGCGTAATGATGACGTTGAGCGTGTGATAACGAGAAAAAAAAATCCAATGTTTTGTATGTCGATCTGTTCATTTCGAGTAATCGGCGCGTAGAGAAGAGCGCGACAGAACTAATTTTAATGAAACTTAAATGGCGGGTATCTAAGTCAAGTGTATGTTAAAAATGGGTAATATTTTCGTGTATAACTTAATATATATATAAGATCAAGTCCTAGCGTTTTAGATAAAAATAATTAAATTTATTAAATAAAAAAAAAGCTATGTAAACGTTATACAACTCGAAGAAGGTGCTGCTTCAATAACGCTTGAGTTTCAGCTTCCGATGAAAGAAAACATCATGCAGAAACCGATTTGTACGAAATACAAGAGCTTTGATGAACATGTGACATCCATCAGACTGTTCCTAGGCAGCTGTTGTGAATAAATAGCCTTGATTTTCTTTCTATAAGAGAAAAATCCCTGTTAAAACATTTAGAAGGCTGTTTATTATTAATCAAATCGTTTGTATTATATATTTACGTTTTCACAAATAAGTTGTTTAATGAAAATACTATTTATTAAAACATCCGCTCTCAACTCGCTTTATAAGACAAAGTGAATGGCGTTCTCTTAGAAACTGCATTGATTAAATTTTAAGCCAAAAGACTAAGAGTGAACAGTTGTGCAAGATGCGATTTCGCTAAAATGAATTTATATTCAGTGTTCTTAATATTCAAATATCTTTATTTACTTCCATCCCTTTGTAAGTGAATTTATATAAAGGAATGATTATTTAAAACAATCTTTATATTAGAAAAAAAGGGTATTTGATGAAAACAAAAGTTACATGAGCAGACATTTTAACCGACATGGGAAGGGAAAAAGAAAGATCTCACTCATTTTCCTTCGTAACATCACTATCTAAAATTGATTCGACAGCGAAAAATGGAAATGGAGCAGAACTATGAATAAGTAATATTTTAAAATATCTTCGTCTTTTTATTTACTCAAACAAGTTTTTAGGATTAAGTTGTTAAGCCATTTGATGAAGTTTTACAACGTGTACGTCTTTATTGGTTTTATTAACGTATAAAAACGATAAACGATACTACAAGCCCTGCTACCGAGAAAATATAATAAAATCATCCATTTTATAAATAAAATTTACTTAATCATCATCATCATCAGCCGATAGAATACCACTGTTGGACATAGACCTCCTAAAGATCTCCACATTCATCGGTCCAGCGTTGCCCGCATCCAGTTGCTTCCCGCGATCTCCAATAGATCATCGGACCACCTAGAGGGGAGAGAGTGCTAACACTACGTCTTCTGGTATGCGGTTGCCATTCGAGGACCTTGTCCCATCGGCCGTCAGTCCGAAAATTGACTTAAAATTATTTAAAAAATTAACAATGGCGCGTATTCTGTCAGTTGATGCTGGTAGTGCAAGACCTATTAGTAGGGAGATATTTGAAAGAGGTCTATGTACAGCTGTGCCTTCTAGAGGCTGACGGCAAAACGACCGATACATTCACTCGATGATACGTAATATCCAGACCCATTACAACAGCGCAAGTTAGGATTGTGTCCACTGCATAACGTTGTGCTCGTCACCATAAGACCTAAGTTGTTTAATTTCCTTAATCCACCAACATAATAATATTTGCATACTACTGTTTGACGACAGGAATAGGGGTTGAAGTGGTCGTGCTACCTAGACTGTCTCCGGTAACGAAGACCTACAGTCAATAAAAGTGACCTACCGATAGTTTGTCAACGTATTATCTTATTACCATTAATTTATAGTATACGCAATAGTTTTTTTCGATCACTGGTAAAGAAAGCAACGTTTGATCAACACGCATTATAAAGAACTTACGGTAATAGTAGATCGTTTTAGTCGTGACAGGTCTCTGATGGTGAAAACAGTTAAAAGAGCTTCCGCCTCATATTTCAGCGGTGAGTAAACAGAAAGGAATATAATGTTATATCTCAAATAGTTCCGGTTTGAAATTCTTACAGCTGTTGGAGTTACAGAACTAATATGACTGAAATTTCAAGTTAAGAAATATAGCGTGATGATGTGAACATCTTACTTAGCTATCCATTATTGGGGGAGGTATATTAATTATCATCAAATAATCATTCTACATTACAAGAGCATATGTCCAGCTGCGGACGTCCATCGATAGAAATGAAACGAAACATTCTACTTTGGTAAATTCACAACCTTTGTCATTATTACACCACAAAAGTGAAGCTTTATAATATATCTATTGAAAACTTAGCTAAGTACATTTTCTATAACATTTATTATTCTCCAGCATCTAACATGATAAATAAGACTTTCTAGTCGATTATCTCTTAAACGACTATCTGGCGGTTTCAATTTAAACTAAAAGCTTTTACCTAAATAAGGTGCCCACACTCAAATGGATAGTACATCGGGAAACCATTTCGTGTAATTTGCAACGATCAGACTTACATTACCGCGAATTAACTGGTCCATCCACTTGTGAAATATGCGCAATTTAGTTCACCTGGGACACAAGAAGTTTAAAAATAAATCGTAATATATGAATATACTATATTGTTATTATATATTTAATATGATTTTATGAAAGGGAAAATAGCTGATGGACAGATTACCTTACTTAATAAATATACGGTTATAAACAAAAGCTTTGAAGATAATTCACAAATGACATTATTACCTAAGAGAATATATCATAGCATATATTTCTATATAACTAAATTGTTGACACGGTAATAAAATTACAATTCATAGTAATACGGAAGCATTAGTTTCTGCCATCTTAGAAGTATATACAACCAGCAGCCAAAGAAAATGACGAAGAAAGGGTTCTTTTGTCTGACGACAACTGAAAAGTTTCTGAATTTTCATGTTTTCAGTTTGTTCAAGCTTCTGTTATTCTCATTTTAACATAAAAATCTAATACATGTTGCACTTTGTAAACCGTTCATTTCAAGCAATCATTTTCATGTAGACATAAAATCACATTTCATGAACAAAATGACTACGGGAAAAAACGAAAGGAATAACTTCCCATGACATGGAAAAGCCAACGGAGGATACAGGGCACTCCATGAGGATTACGATAAATTATTGTTCGGATTAACCTCCTGTCCGAAATTCGTGGTAGTAACATATAAAACTCCACTTAACTCTTATGTTACTACCATGGATAGTCAATTACAGACCGTTAAGCTTTACATAAGAACGAATGTTATAAAGATTATACAGCGTTTGTAATTTTTGTATCCATTTAAAATTTAGCTATGCCCCCTTCAGTGACAGGTGGTAATAGAATAGGTCTCAGGTAAGAACTACCGCAGCTCCTTTATCTATCAATCAGTTCGGTGTAAACATTGCTATGTTTTGGTTTAATGCGCTAACGATATTACTGGGATATCGAGACCTAAAATATTGTCATAAACACAAGGTGATGCAGTATATCATTGTAACCATGGTTACGTTGTTATGGGCAGGCGAATTAATGTAGTATATTAGAGTGCTATTCGTTCCGCAGCTTTGTTAAATAAAAAAATAGGAACACAGGTGGGAACATCCATACCGCCCTTCTACTTTCGGTATGTCGTTCAAAGCGCCTCGAAAGAGAAAGAATACTTTAAAAAGAGCAGCTTTCACTATGACCGTTATAAGTATACTGACCTCGCCAATTCGCATGCCAAACGTGGCAAGTCTAGTAAATACTGTCCTTTACAACTTTCCCCTGTGTAATTTTTTTTATAACTTCTTGTAATTTTTCTGATGCCGTGATAAAAAACTCTACTAGTGGTAATTTGTGATGTGGCGACTTTAACATATGTATAATATCACATGGAAGAAATTTGTCTCAAATCACCATGTTCTTGTAAAAGTTAGTTACAAATGTAGGCTCATGACTAAGAAAGATAAAATTCTTCTGACATCTGTAAATAAAAATCTCTCTATGAATTCCCATTTTTGATTCAGGAAAGCAACATTTTTGGGAAATATGCTCGTGGATCACGGCAGCAGGTCTGACTATAACGGCATGGACACATCATTAACAGTCTCACTTAAAAGGAAAAGCTGGAGATTGGAGTTCCATAATCTGATCACCAAAACTTGAGTTTAAAGTATAAACCCCATAATAATGATTAACGGTGATGAGTACCAAAAACGCTCTCTGCTAATTTCTTAATGTACTTAATTTTGTCCTTAAAGAAAACAAGATTATTAATAACAAAATTTAATAGCTCAGCGAAGTAAGCTAAAATTGACTAATAAGCACATTCACCGTTTTACCGGTGCTGAAATGGAAGTAAATTTAATATGCAAAGTACAGTATAAAGTTTGAAATCATAAATAATAGCGCATGAAGGTAACTTAGTAAGGGTAAACAGTTAAGTTTTAACTTCAAGTATTAGTTATCTCAAAACGAATGGGACGACGTCGATTGCGAAACGACAAAACTTTCACAATATCTTAGCCCTTTAATTTTAGTATAATAGTTATTTGTCCGTCTTAAACAGCCTTGTTTTTCGTTCTACCTCCATTTTTTTAAAGATTATTTATAAGCGTTAGAACAGGTTATGAAGCTACATAAAATAATATTTGACATTGTCATCGTATCAGCTAAAATATCTGTACATTGGAGTTCAATTAATTTAACTGGGATGAGATTCGATAAACTGTTTTATGTTTAACATAAAAGCGTATCCAATGGTATGAATGTCCTTTTACGTGTAAATTTCAGAAAGTTTACATTATTACAATATGTTTACTGTAAACAGTACAAAAAGGGATTACTTAGCAGCAATTTGGATGTAAATTTTAATTAAGTAACTTCAAGGCAAGAGGTGTTTCGAGAATGCTTTTAAAATGTATACTTTCGTCTACAAGTTCCAAAGTTCCTTTCATTTGACTTTCTTTGGCTAATTGTACAAAATCTATTTAAAACTAATACCTTTTACTAACAGTCGATTATTAGTTATTTAATGTATTTCACGAGAGTAAAATGCATTGCACTAAAAATATTATAATAGGTTGTCAAATATCTCCCTTCCGCCTTTTTGTCTTTTGAATTTCGCGGCTATGTACAAAGCGCTACAGAGCTCGTATCTGGCAATACTATACATAATTTGAAAGGTCTTGACATAACCTACAAAACGACGCTATGCATAATTAGTTTGGATATTGCGTTCAACAGTTATAGACGTGTAAACATGGAGTTCACTAACGCCGAAATTCGCGCTATTTTAAAGTTTTCTTTCGTTAAAGGCAAATCCGCTAGAGAAACGTTCCGTGAGATTAATGGTGTTTTGGGGGATGGTACTCTATCACTTCGAATCGCGGAGGAATGGTTTCGACGATTCAGAGCCGGTGAAAACGACACCATGGATAAGCCAGCCGGCGGAAGACCTGTGACGACAAATACCGATCAAATCATGGACTACATCGAGTTAGACCGGCATGTGGCATCTCGTGACATCGCCCAGGAGATGGGAGTTAGTCACCAAACCATTTTAAACCATCTGCAGAAGGCTGGATACAAAAAAAAGCTTGATGTTTGGGTGCCGCATGATTTGACGCAAAAAAACCTTCTGGACCGAATCAACGCCTGCGATATGCTGCTGAAACGGAACGAACTCGACCCATTCTTGAAGCGGATGGTGACTGGCGACCAAAAATGGATCACATACGACAATATCAAGCGAAAACGGTCGTGGTCGAAGGCCGGTGCATCGTCCCAAACAGTGGCCAAACCGGGATTGGCGGCCAGGAAGGTTTTGCTGTGTGTTTGGTGGGATTGGAAGGGAATCATCCACTATGAGCTGCTCCCATATGGCCAGACGCTTAATTCTACCATCTACTGCGAACAACTGGACCGCTTGAAGTAGGCGATCGACCACAAGCGTCCAGAATTGGCCAACAGGAAGGGTGTAGTGTTCCACCAGGACAACGCCAGACCACACACTTCGTTGATGACTCGTCAGAAGCTACGGGAGCTCGGATGGGAGGTTTTATCGCATCCACCATATAGCCCAGACATAGCGCCATGTGATTACCACCTGTTCCTGTCCATGGTGAACGCCCTTGGTGGTGTAAAGTTGAACTCAAAAGAGGCTTGTGAAAAGTGGCTGTCCGAGTTCTTCGCAAATAAGGAGGAGGGGGGCTTCTACGAGGGAGGTATTACGAAGTTGCCGTCTAGATGGAAACAGATTATCGAACAAAACGGCGCATATTTGAACTAAATCCGATCACTGTAACACTTTTTATAAAGCATTGAATAAAGAGCAAAAAAGCGGAAGGGAGATATTTGATAACCTTATACTATACTTCAAAGCTTGTTTAGACTATTGAGTATTCTCTTAGATTTCGTTTGTTTTAATAGGGAAATAAAATTTTAAAACTTTCTTTAAATGCTCTACATTCGCTTCAGAATAAAAGGAATTATTTTCTTCGCCCACCTTAATATCTTTTGAATAGATAAATTATTTGAGAATCATTCATTTCTTTTGTGCAGACACAACGTAAATCGATTCACTGGCACGGTGCTCGCCTTTTTGATCTTGTGAATGGAGCGAGAATTGCAAGTTCACATTTACCTTAAAAAAATTTTTTTTTCAATATTTAACTAGTAAAACCTCTAATTGATTCTTCTAATCAAAATACAAATAAAATTATGTAAGGAAAAGAAACTATAAAGCGTGTTTTTTTAATGTGTAATGGAATTATTAACTTGAAGGATAAAAATCCTCTAGACTAGCTAGTACCTTTGTTGTTTGCTATAATATTAATATCAGTCGTGTTTCATAACCCCATATGAAGTTAGTCAAGTATAAGGAAGTATCAGTTTCATTGTACATTAATATTTGATATTGTGGACAAATATAAAATGTAAGCGAATAATTTTATCACGTTTTTTACCGATGTAAACTAGGCGACTAAAGATTACTTGCATGTTAACAAAGTATGGTACTATCTACACTATGCCATGGTTCATTCAATTGTTAGAGATGAAGCCTGGCGTCTGAAACTCCAAATTGATTTGCATTACGCTGCGGATAAAGAGCTGAGATTCCTCGAGAGACTTTGCCGTTCAAGTAATTCTAGGTATTAGACGCTGTGAATAAAGAAAATCCTTAATGCGTTTCTTCAAAGCAAATAAAAAAATACCCTTGGGCATTAAGCGCATATCAGATCTCGTAGTTATTAAGACTGGCTAAAGTTTTATTAATCCAAGACACCACTACATAATAAAAGTTTTACGAGCCAATTCAAATATAACTTTTCATTGTGAAATTTCTCTCCTTCACTTTGTACTTGCTATATATGGACTTGTACATGGACTTATTACAAAGATGTAAGCAAGTCCTTAATCAATACATTCTATAAGGAAAGTTAGAGCTTTTGTTAATTTAACTAAAACATCTCAACTATGTATTAAAATCGCTAGAACTATTTCCTTATACTCAAATTTATTTCGGGATCTTATATTACAATGTATAAGCGATAGTATATTTTAGTTGCTGACAAAATGAATAACGGATGTTGATCTCAAAATCGGTTGCGGTTCGACCGTATTACTATATGTCATAAATGAAACAATTCAAGAAAGTAGATACTTTTTATATGTGAAGCAATTCTTACTGTCGAAGAGGTAGTCGATATAATTATGTCTGAAATCATAGCTGTGAATATGTGGTAGTAGTAGTTTAACCTCTTTCAATTTACCATTAATTATTTACTACTCGAAATAGAAAGGTTTACTAGTTTCTGCTTGCACTGTCTTCACAATAGTCTTCGAATACAAACCTTTATGACAAAGCATGGAGGCGTGATTGTACTTCAAAACAAACAGAATAAGAAAGTATCTTTTTATTCTCCTCCTTTTTTCTTCTTTCTCATTTAATAAGACAACGGAGGGATTATGTTTGTGAACGTCTCCTTACAAGGTAATTGACAATTTACATCGGGTTATTCTAATACGACTTGTCGCCTTCGCTAGCGTGTAAGAGTACGGATCCCGCTGAATACAAAGTATTTTTTTATTCCATACGACGAGCGGGATATTCATCTGATGGTAGATAATGCCACTGCCCATAATAATTTAGCACTATTTATGGTGATGTACACAACACCATATAGTGCTCGTAGCCATGATATACACAACACCATATAGTGTTCGTAGCTTTAAAACATAGGATATGAAGTCTCCTTAGTTCAATAATTTCAATATTTGTAATCCCTTTCAAACCAAAATACTAGTATTTAGATGATCCCCGACAACATACACTATTACCAATATAATTATATATAAAATACTATAGTATACTAAACCAAATATAACTAATTGTTCTTGTTCTCATGTTATAATATGTTGTATAAGTTACTTTGTTTTAAATATCTACTAACTGATATATATGTTACTAAAAAAATATTTTGTAGTTGATCCCGTAGAAATTTGAAAAAAAAACTACTTGAATGATTGCCATTGCAACTTAATTTCTACACAAGCTTTCAGTACTCGTATTTATTTCAGTACCTATCTATCTATTTATTTTTGTCTTGAAATTTGAAAATTAATCAAGACACAAAATATATCTTTGCTGTATTGCGTTTTACGACCTAAGTAAGGTTGCAGCTATATAATTTCGTCATATCACATACATTAGAGTTATGGAGGGTCCAAATTTATAAGGGTCTTCAGTCATACTATATCAATCATTTAGCACACCTGCTGGCCGTCAGTAATATTCTGATAGAAATTACATCATATCAATCATTTCGGTGACCAAAATATCCGGTAGCTGTAATGGCGTGAACGAAAAATAAAAGATGTAGCTCTCCATCAATGTTTTGTTTGGAATAATGTTTTCTTGTGTTAATTACTAAATATTAGAAAAAACCTTAGACTATAATGAAGAGCGACATAGTTGGTCAGAGCAAATCTAATATAAAGCTTCATGAAAACGCAGCCGTTTATTAGATGTTCAGAGTTTTATGGATATCCATAATTTTAAGTTAGATAGTATAACCCAATGAACGTTTTAAATTTCTCATCAAAAAATTACACGAAATATTTAGAGAATAGTTAATCAATTGCCTCTCTAGCTAAACGAAATCATCACATACGTGGACTCCTTTTACCCTCAAAGAATTAAAGATAGTTTTCATCGTAAACATGAATGACGACCATTTACTAGTTTATTAGACATAGCTTGAAATTAATTACCCATATGCGATAGTAAATGGTAAGGAGACGACTAATTGGAGATTTAATTAAAGCCAATTAATTACATTAACGCTGTCTCCGCGTTAGGTTTATAACTAAATTGCCTGTAACAGGACATGTCGCGACAGCATGCAATTTGCACCGTGAAATTGAAAGTTAATCCCTGAACAGGGATGAAGAAGAGCGTATATCATTACAGTTTAAAAAAAAAATTGCGTATTGAAAAATTAAAGGTATTTCCTGACTTCATCCCAATGAGAATATGAAGGGGTAGTCAACCTTTCTCACGACAATTATATCACACAACAATCCTTAACAAATGTTTTGTCAATTGACTACTATTATCACTTTGTACAATAATTTAATAATAAAGAAACCGGATATAATTTTACTTTAATGAACGCACCCTTATATAACTTATCACTGTCTATACATAGTACGAATGTTTATTTTTCTTATATTTGCAAAAGGATATTTAGCACATCTCATTTACCACTACAACAATTAGACACATGAACACTACACTACCAGTTGGTGATAAGTTTTTCTATTTCATTAAAGTTTACTCTTCTTTCTATTATTCTAATTAAAAAGTACTCATACGTTTTTATAGTCTTCAGACTGATAGTTACAGATATGAACCTTAAGAAAAAGGCAGATTTATATCAAGTTGTTCTAGTATAAGCAACATGTAGACATGATAAATTAATTCAAATAGTTTTCTTGTATTTCAGGTATACTTTAGATGAATTTATTTACATATATAGTATAGATGAAGAATGACTTGAATTACAAGAAAAACGTTACGTGAATTTTCAACAAAAGTAATTTCAATTGAATAAAAAATGGATGAACGCTCGGTCATGTTTACATTGGGTTGATTGCCTCAGTCCGACTGGAGCTATCATCTGTCTGTTTTTTAACATCGGTACATTTTCAGCGAGTCTTTTCGGTTCAGCAGATAAATCCAATAGACTGGTAGAAAAATCTGAAATCGAAAAACTTTATTGTAAAACAATTCAT
This sequence comes from Troides aeacus, assembly GCA_033220335.2. Taxonomy (NCBI): domain Eukaryota; kingdom Metazoa; phylum Arthropoda; class Insecta; order Lepidoptera; family Papilionidae; genus Troides; species Troides aeacus. Next base: position 5,221,042 of record CM067270.1, read on the forward strand.
ACTACGTGACAAAACCATAGTGTATGCTGTATTTGCGTTTTCTAAATCTTCTACGGCTGCGTTATAACTTTAAAAAAAGTATTGTATAATATTGTCATATGCTAAGCTTTATTAATAAGCTTTTTATAAAGTATATTTAGCCAATTACTATATGACGAAAGATATAGAAGCTGCGGTGGCATACCTAAATGGTCTTCAGCAGCGGACCTTTTTTTGTTATGGCGAGGGAACCTTCTAAAAAGATGCCTTGCTTCCGGAGAGAAGACAAGGTTATGAGGGATTTTTACCCTCTTGTACTCATCTTAAGTGCGTTACGAAAAATCCCAGGATCTCCTAAAGCACGTCCCAGAGAGAGCTGTAACCCATTTCAGTACTCTTGCATTGGTACGACAAGCATAAGATCATATCCTACTACTACTTCACCACGAGCTCGATTTGTGGGCAATAAGGGCCCTCACCTTCAAATACCGAGAACCGAAACCCCTTTTAGTCGCCTTGTACGATAGTCAGGTCTTACCTTAGTCCTGTTCTTAATAGATCGGGAATACAGGACAAACAGCAATAGAGACCTACCACCAGTGTAGTATATAATCATTACTAGCGCCATACTGTTCCCAACGAGCGAATTAATCTTCATTTGAACGTCTGGTTCGTCTCGTCCCTTCGTCGAATGACAAATTACCTTTGTTTTTATATTACTGAGGTGACAACCAGGAATGCAGTCCACCTGATGCGGTATTGAACATATTGATGCTAGTAACATTAAAGATATTGCCAGCGTTTTGCTGTCCCTGAAAAAACTTTTTAACGGCAATTTTCAAATAATCCATATTGTAATACCTAGCGAAAACCTTAGCAAGGACACGTCTGGAATCAGTTTTTACGAGACCACTGCGGTTCGGGAGTATGAAAATCAACCTCTGGTGGTGGCGACAGAATTGATGATAGAAAGTGTCAGCGGGAATCATGTTAGACAATTCTTTAATACCCATCCCGTTGTAAAGACCGTAAATCAACCACAGAGCAGCAAAAGCGAAAGAGACAAGGATCTTTTTAATGAGTGATGTTTAATTACGAATACTATCCAATGAAAGGTATTTTCAGCAAAAAAAAAATTTATTCCCGGAAATGTCAAATTTAGCCTGTTGATATTTTCTTGCTTGTTTAAAAGAATAAAAGTGAGGTCACGTACAACAGACCCACTTCCACGAGTCACGTTCCACGAACACAGCTTCGTCAGGGAATGTACTGCCGCCGCGGAAGTTTAACCTCATACCGACTTTGTGTTTTAAATGAATCATCATCTTTTACTACCTTCACCACAACCATTTATTTATTTAAAACTGCTATAACAACACCTTAAATTAAGTCTACCAATCAACCCAGGACTTGGAAATATTCAGTAGGTGCAGTAATTCAATAGGAAATAATCAATATTTTACACGTACTAATATAAATATATAATATATCTACATACTTATATACTACATAATATATAAATGTGTCTACGTAATATATACTTAGTCAAGATTATCTATAAATACCTTCTAACCATTCTCTTAAAAACTGGTTTGTTTGGAGCTATTCTAATATCATCCGGGCAAGGAGTTTAAAAATCTACTACAGTGTACGCTAAAGCAAGTTCTTTTTTATTAAAATTTAACGATACGTACAAAAGAGAAGAGATTTTTAAACGCTTGTTACGGCATGACTATAAAAATCGTCAAGGAGGAAAGAAAGAACAAAGGTTAAAATAATAAAAACCGTACAACGGAGAACATAGAAACAAATTAAGAAGAGAGAGAATATATTTGTTGTTTCGGAAAATATAATAAAGAATTATCTATATACAAAAGATACATATAGAGCTACAGATAGTGATAGAAACCATAAAACCCTCTGAGTACATAAACAGAAAAGTCGAATTTTATTACAAAAAAGTAAAGACAACCTAGATGTTTGAAAGTTCGACATGTTATTTTGTTTATCTTGAAATATTGACACTATCGTATTGCAGTGTTGTTGTATTTGCAGGGAGCAGTGTCACAAGTACAGACTCCTTTGTCCGCATTGTTATTGTTAAAGAAGTAAAGGATTTCGATTGTTGATACAACAATATTTTAAAGGTTAGAAAGATTTTAATGGCAAAGATATAAGTCATAATATCATTAAAGGACTTTAATAATACAGTGTAATCAATTTTAAAAGAAACGCAATCGTTAGTTTACTGATAGGTCTCTGTTGCCGGAGACCGTCTAGCTAGGTACCACCGCAGCGTCTATTTCTACCGCCAAACTATAGTATGCAAACATTACTGTTCCGGTTTGAAGAGAGTTGTAGCTAGTGTAATCACTGCGCTAACGAGACTCAATATCTTATGTCTCATGCGAAGGCAATGTGATGCAGTGCATAACATTCCTAACAGCGGTTCCACTCATATCGTCGCTTAATTTTACAAAAAAAAATTATGTATGGACCAAATTAAAATTTAATATGCTTGTAATAATAAAATGTGTCGCATATTAATGTACTCGTAATAAATACAATGTTCATGGTACTACTATTGAAAAAATTGTTTTCAAATTCATTTCTATAATTCTACTCCCTTTTCCCAGCTATATAGGGTCGGCACTTTATGTACTTCTCTTCCATCTCCCTCTATCGGCCGTCATATCTGAATTCACACTCTTCTTACACATGTTATCTTTCACACAATCCATCCACACTTTCTTCGCTCTTCCTCTACTCTTATAACCTTCATTCTCATTACTTTCTTCATCACTTACTGTAGTCCATACTGCAAAAGATTTGGCTATAGTTTTTACGGCCGGCCGCCTGCCTAACACCAACTCTCCTCGGGAATTATTGCTGGTGGAATAGCCGCCATCTTACGGCTAGGGGGATAAAAATATACAAAACACTTATGGTAACGCATTGTGCATCTTTATTGATAAGTTTCCTTAGAATACTGCTTAACAATCCGGGACTTAGTCGGCTCATACGACATCCACGGGATGAGATAGAGCTGCCCTATTTTTAAACCGGAAGCAGCACAGCCGCAAATTAATTTCTATAATTGTCATATATATTTTTCAAATTATATCCTTTTGCAATTTACTTTTTTATAACCTTGGGATTTTCTCTTTAGGTGTATATGATGACAATGTATCCTTTAACCTTTCATATCTACTTACTTTGATCCCCGATATATAGTATCGTATTTTTTTGTCGTAAGTCTTTAAATACTACACAATAAAAAGAATATATAACAAACAGAATTTGCGGTTGGATTTTCATGTAATCGTTTTTCTTTTAGATCCTTTCGCTCTTCTTCTTACTTTTTCTACATCTGCTTTTTACAGTTATCGTTTTTAAAGCTATCTTAACCTCGTGATTAAAGTATGAAAATGTTCATAACTAACTTCATCATTTCATCACATGAACTCATTTAGAAATAGATTAAATACAGACTAACAGGACTTGAACTGTATATAACTACTTGTATATAAAATGAAGTAATTAAAAACCATATATTCGAAAGCTTTGAAAAAATACATCTAATATTAACATATATTTTTACAAACGTATGGGAGAGCTTTGTTTTATTATGCGAGCGTCAGATTTCAGAAGCAACGTGAGAACGTTAGCTTGCACGTGAGCGTTATAATTCAAAAGCTACAACAATATTCAATACCATTTCTGTGTACATCAATAATATATAATAATAACAATTTAATATTTTATAGAGCCTAAAATTAGATAGCAATATACTTTTATAAAAAGCTCTAAAATATTACAAGTAGAAAATGTAACGTTACTGAATTGAATCACTATAAGTAACCTTGCTTATCTGTTTTATTTATCAACATAATATAAAGACGTAATGTTTTCAAAAAATTTAATCATACCGATAATAAACATTAGTACGTTTCGGAATAAAAAGCTCTTTGACACATGAATTATTTAACTAGGTTGATAAGCATGAAATTGCTTTTACAGGTCAAAGACAAAATTTTTCTTATATTATTTCGCATATTAAAAGCGAATTTGTGTACCTCTTCACGGACTCAAATTCGCTTTTATTACCTAATACAATATTTATAAGAGAAAATTTTAAAAGCTTTCATTTTTTTAGTTCTATCTCTACGCATTCTTTAATAAATGACCTTTTATTTTACATATATGTTCACTATAACATAGTGTTTTACGGCTATATTTTTATCTATACAAAATAATAAAGTTTTAATGTTTGTTTACAGCGTCAAAACAACAGCTTCACACCTAATTCATAGAAATGGAAAAATTCAATATAATTCATATACTACTCATAGTATTAATGTCTGTTTAAGTTTATGAGAAATACTTCAGTTTTCCTTAGGTGCTATACAATTAAACTAGCTGCTCCCTGATCGCTTTGCTAGTCGTAACACCCCCGCAGCTCCATTAAGGGAAGGAATTTTGTAAAATCCATTCTTAGTTGATATATATATATATATACATAGTTAGATTTACTGTGTATAACATCCTAATTGAAGCTACATTGTATTATGGAGACTTATCATTTACCATAATGTACAGTTGTCGCTCATCTTGTCCTCATTAAAAATAATTTGATTTCGTTATTTATCTGTACCGTCTTCATTAATATCATATGAGACTAATTTTTAAATTCGACTTGAACTTAACTGTATCCTTTTCTATATGCTTATTACAAAAGTAACATAAATTTTAATTCAATTTTATAACATATTCTAGTTTATATGGTACATTAGGTTTAGTTGAATGTACTTATAAATTTAAAAGCTCATAAAAAGCTAGTTCGCATAAGCTGAACGATGTAAAAACTTTCAACGTAATCCGGAAGTATATGACAGCTTTGGGGAAAGATTGTAAACTAATATATGGTAATATTTCAGTAGTGACAATATTAAAACAAATTTGATATAAATATTATCATATCATATAAAGTTACTTTATTTTTTATACTTAATTAAGTTACTTTTTCGCTTAAATCTTGATAACGGAATTGCTTTCATAATAATAAGAAACTAACTAGTAATTGAAACGATCTGACATGAAAATTGTCACAAGCGGGATGTTCACCCGATAACAACGTGGTGCTAATTAGCATTGGTATGGACAGCACCATATCGCACTAGTCGCCTTGTGACATTTAATGTTAACTCTTGTAAGCCTAGTAATTATACTAGATAAAGTGTCCTTCAAACCGTAACACAGTAATGTTTGTACACCACTGTTTGTCGGCAGAAATAAGAGCTGTGGTAGTAGCCAGATAGATAGTCTCCGACAACAGAGCCTTACGTGTAAAAAACTAATAAAACTTGACAAAACATAAAATTAATATATCTAATATTAACAAAAAAATAGAAAAATAAAAGACTGTGATAAATAATAAAGTGCCAAAGAACATTGCTTAAATTTTAAAAATAAAAGTAAGAGCTAAAATCAAAAATTAAAGAAGAAGCCAAGAAGAAAAATGAATGCTGCAGAGAATGCTTTCATGCTTTTCAGGTCTATCCAGGAAACGCAAAAGAAGAAGACTGTTTTCACTCAGCAGGGAGAGGGATGAAAGAAGGAAATGGAATGCAGAATAATAATCGAGAAGAGACATTAGGAAGAAGAGTACAGTATGAAAGATGAAGAGAATGAATGACGAGAATTAGAAAATAAGTATAAGATATATAATGATGGTAAATGAACTGCAAATAAAGGCCCTGACACACAGAGGGAATAATTTAAAAAAAAAACAGTCTTACTGCAGGTACTTTACATGTGCGATATCATCATTATTATTCTTTCACTATTAAAATTGGTTTTTCATCATGGTCTTTTGTAACTTTTTTGCCAATTATAAAACTTATAACATGTACTGTAACATGTTAACACTGTAAATATTTCGGAAAAAAAAGCCAAACATCAGTAACAAAATATTACTGATGTATTATATACAGCAGTGTTACCTTTTTATTTCGCGTATTCGCATTAATCGCAACACGATACATAATGAATGAATAAATAATGAAGCTCCAAACGAGCAAATATTTAATTAAATGTTATTTGTAAGAGTTAAAAATGCGATAGTGTGTTTACACAACAACATTAAGCGACGAGACGAACGGTATATTCACCTGATGGTAAGTGATACGCCCGCCCATAACAACGTGGCGCTAGTTACCATATATGCTGAACCACATTGCGCTCACCGTCTCAGACATAAGGTGTTAAAGTTCGTTTTATCAGTTATTACACTAGCTACAGCACACTTCAAACCGGAACACAGTAATGTTTGTACACTACTGTTTGGCGGCAGTAATATACACTGTAGTGGTACCTAGACGGTCTCCGGTAACAGAGACCTACCACCAATAATCGTTTCGATATAATCAATGGGTTTCTTTATTTACAACATTCTTATTTTGGAAAGAGGTAACCCTGATGGTAGGTATCTGTTGCCGCAGCCCTATAGTCTAAGGCTAATAGGAATAGGACTAAAGTAATCCCTGCCTGTCGTAGAAAACGACTAAAAGGGTCTGGGTGTTTCGCGAATCTTAAGGGTGGAGGCCTTTATCGCGTGGGACAGCGTATGGCTCAGCGATGGTGCCTAAGAGGGTTAGGCTCCTCCTCAGAGAGGTGCTAACATAAAGTGTAGAGAATGCACTCTGTAAGAAGAGATCCCGAAGCTTCTCCGAATGCTCTGATGCAGACCACCGAGGGCGTTTTAGTGTATAAGAATCTCACATAACCCTGACTTACCCCCATAAGGAAGGTATCTTGCGAAGATTTGCCTCCGAAATCAAAAAAAAAATGTGTCTGTTGCCGGTGACTGTCTAGGTTGATACCACCGCTACTCCTATTTCTACCGTCAAACAGTAGTGCGCAAATATTACCGTATTCAGGTTTGAACGAGGCCATAGTAAAAGAAATTACTGGGATAATAATACTAAATAACTTATGTCTCAAAGCGACGAGGATAATGTGGTGCAGGCATATCACTTACCATCAGATACTCGTCTTATCGTTTCGTAAAATATTATAACAAAAAAAAAAAAAAAATCAATAATGTTGCTTAGTACTGTTGGGTGGTAGAATTACTACTAACCAGTAACAAACAAGTCAATATTAAGAAGAACAACGTATACAACTTTTTCTTTTTGTACATAAATAAACAGTTAGCGAAAGTCAAGTGAAAAAGTTCTCAAAATTAAGTATAGTAAGTGTTCAAGTCACAAAAGCTTTTCGGGAACTTTCAGCGGGTTCATTTAAACTAATTACTTTTATTGAAGCTTTTTTCCCGATCCCCGTTTTATTTATACAATTGTAACAATAAGACAGAAGAAAGTAAACTAGAGAGAACATTTAATCATGTCAATAGTATGTGGTTTCTTCAAAATTTGTAAACGTGTACACAGTTTATTTATAATCATCATCATCATCAGCCGATAGACGTCCAATGCTGGACATAGGCCTCTCTCAAAGATCTCCTCATCGATAGATTAAACATTGTTAAACAAATTGTTTGTTTCATTTGATTTAAATAAAACGAGCGACAAAAGATATCTTGTAACTGACCCTTATAGGTAGGTAGTATTATACGTGACCTTTTAATTAAACAGGCATACATGCGCTAAGGGTTGTAGGGGTTCTTGCTTAACATCTCACGGGATCCAAGCCATCTAACCTGTTCATGGTGCACCTTGTTAATCAATAATTGAAGCTCTGACTTTCGAAATGGCCCAAATCCCTCCACATAAATCACTACCCTATCGTATGGAAATTTTTGAGGGAGGCCGATGTCCAGCCGTGGACGTCTATCGGCTGATAATGATGATGAAGAGATGCTTTCATGGATGTTTAATTAAAATAACTTATTCTTTTAACTTCGTTACTATCTAGATATCCTTTGACTGTATAAATTGTAAGGTTATATTTCATAGATTTTAACTGTCATAGCAACCTTAATGAATGAATTTAGTTTGCTCGGGACTCGCCTGTTTTATTCACCGAATGAAACACTGACAACTGATTATATTTAGTTCAGAGCTTTGCTTATGAATGAGCACTTCATCGTATTTTGTACAATATTAATATTATCTTCAACTAACGATGAGTTGTTGATGAATAACTGTGCTCTTTAATCTTTCATTCTCCACCAAAATAAATATCACAAATCAAGAACAAAAGATGACTAAAATATTATGGTTATAAATTTGCTCCCGACATTACTTTAATATTAAGATTAGATGTAAAGGTTTTATTGTTTACATCCCTTCTAAGTTAGTCTAACTAAATATGCGGTCTAATATAATGCTGCGAACGATTTACTACAAAAACCTGTCCCATTTATGGAAATATATGGAATAAAATGTTTATATTGCGAACAACAAGACGACTTAACAATGTCGTTACAGTGAAATATGAGACAGGAGGCGTTATCTGGATGCAATCTGCTTACTTTTTAGTAAACATACATACTTCAATGTTATTTAAAAAAAAAACTGTAAATGTTCACATTTCATTTTTATATTATCACGCATTTTCCCCATTAGGGGTAGGCAGGAGTGAATAAACTCCCACATTCCGCCAGATGTGGTCAGATTAGATCCCATGTAACAGTGGGCGAGCCTGTTGCCACTTTATTGGCGCCACCACACACACACACAAAGATGATTTCAGTGTGCGGGTTTCCTCACGATGTTTTCCTTCACCGTTTGTATCTCGCTGTTGTAACTAAAGTTCACAAATGTACATAACTTAAATATTAAATCATCGGTACATGGCGAGATTCGAACCCGCGACCTTCGGAATGAAAGCCGCACGCTCTAACCATTAGGACAGCGAGCTACCTCATTCACGTTCATAATAAAATCATATTTGTTAAAAGAATGTTACTGTTACCTTTTAGTAACAAATTTTTCCTTTATTTTTAAACCAGTTTGATTCCTTTGATCTTTTATTACATAGAATATTTCAGCAAACGCGAAGTGCAGAAGATAATTGTTAATATTACTTGATTTATCAGTTAATCTTTTGTTGAGGTATGACGAGAAAATGCAATATCCATAATTCTGAACGGCCTCCAAATATTCTGACTAAATATCCTCTATGGAAAAGTAACGAAGATTTATTTCATAACTTTATGAAGCTCTTCACGAATGTTTTGTTTGTGTAGCCGTACTACTGGTACGAATACCATTTTACATATAGAAACTCCTTCAAACTTATATACTTTGAAGCGCACCCACAGCGAAAACTTAAGACCCTTTTTGCCCTTCAAGTTTTTGGAAGTACGCAATTATGTAAGGATTTATAGGAATATTTACATATATGATGTAAATATATAAATTTTCATAGTAAACATACCTCTGTTATTTTACTTATAAGTCGGGGAAGCCGCATGTTCGTAAGAAAACAGTATCTATCACATAAACATTTACGTTGTACGTAGTAACTGGGCTAGACTGACCACAGTACCTAATTAAAGTGCTAATAGCATCAGCTGGATATCATATCGTTTTTTTTTTTATTAACAGAGATAAAAAGACACTTCGCTTTTTATGCATGCGGTAATTGAAGAAAGTTGTAAACTGATTATCGTCCATTTTAATATAAAAAGAGATTTCTGATGATGGTTTCCGTATATGAGTCATTAAGTTCTGATGTATATTATAGATTCAGCGGCAGTCAATTGGATATTTTAACCATTGTTCGTCTATTATTAACATTGGAAACCGTAGATTTGCAAACTTGAACAGATTTACATTTATTTTACCTGTACAATCACAGTAGCAGATAATGTCCTAAAAACTTTAGTAGGTGTACAAATCTTATCCTAATACAACAAAGACCCTATTCTTTAATACATACATTATATGGGAATAATTAACTTTTTCTAAAATGTAAATTGTAATATCAACATATAAGTAAATATGATCTCATCGTGTCTTTACATATATTCCAAAACATATTTTACGTCCACGAATTCACTAGTTCTGAATTCATATAGGCATTTCTGAATACGTATACCTTTTACGAGTCTGGTAGAATCTTTGAAAGCTTTCAATTTGGTTTCCGAATGGACCTAAAATAGGAAAAATTGCTCCAGACGTTCCAGAAAATACAGATGTGTATTTCTAGTCCTGAATTAGAAGAATTTACGATTTATTTTTGTAATATATCGAAGCTAAATGCTTTGTCGATTTTTTTTTAGATATCATTAAAAGCAAAAATGAATACATGCAGTTTTTCGTATGGGAGAAAGATTAGAAATTTACGAGCGCTGTTCTGCGTACGGTGTGTCGTTGAAAGTGACCAAAAGGATAGACCACTAGGGTGTCCTGGATTCTCCACAGAATGAGGTGTTAATAAATAAGAATCTAAACACCACGTTGTGCTTCACGCTTTGAAATATAACCACGTACCTTGCCATTACTTACAAACACTTTAAATCCATGACATAGATCTGCCACCAGTAGAATTTCTAATTTATTAATTCAGATATAAATCTAAAAAGTTTATAAACTCTTTACTGTTGTTTGTTCCTGTTTTCTCATCACGCAAATGTAATTTTCGTTACAAAACATCTTAAAAATATTTTTTCATTAAACCTTTGAGCGAACAGCCGTAACTGTTTTCCTTTGTCTGTTATAACAACAGACTACATAAAAAGTTTGAGAATAAATATTAGCGTTGCTGAAGTTTTGTTTTTACAAATGATTGAAACCATCAGCGGAGAGCTGATTCACAAAGACTTTCTTTGTCTTCGTTAAATATTTGAAACAGTACGAGAAGAGCAAAAAAACTACTCATTTAAATAAAGAAAGCAGTCACAAGCCGTAATTTATATATTCGCAAGGAAATTTTTACTTTGAAAATACTTTTAATTTTTCTTCATAACTACAATTTCACGTGGGAGCTGAATGCTTGAAAATGTAGATAAAATTATTTATTTTACTAAGTAAAATCGAGATGAACAGGAACTACTTGATAGCAGTCATCTGCCCTGTAATAAAATGGCGCTTTAGGTCACAAAGCGCCATTACGAAAGCTTGGAGGATATGATGGTAAGTTGCCTTAATAATTTTACTAGCCACAGCGACTTTTATGCCGGAATACAGTAATGTTTACACATTACTCCTTAGTAGTAGAAATAGACGGTGAGACCCACCAAGAGAGTCTTCAGCAACAAAAGCGTATATGATAACAAACTAGATATTGCCTTTTTTAGATAACTGTTAATATCTCATTGCGAGATCTAAGTTGCTAGCTCATAATGATTTATTTAAAATAATAACGTTTTGTATAATTAGTATTAATAATGAAATACTACTAACAAGCTAACAGGGTTTTCAATTTAAATAATCAATTATTTCTCTCAATGGTGAGATTAATATAAGCTGACAGAGCCATGAAGATTTAATAGCAAGCTTAATTAATACGTATTACACAACTATATAAGTATTACAGATATTTTTTATTTCATCCACTATCAACCGTATAATTTTTCTAGCTATAGTAATTCTCTTTAATTTAGAAATGGTTGACCATTTTAACCGTATCCCATATTTACGCAGTCGACTGATCAATGTTTTACTAATTGAACATTTGGAAGGCTCGAGACAAAGGGAGATTTTGTTAAAGTTCAATAGAAATTAATTAAGAACTTAAGTTTAAATGTTTTAAGTGTACACAAGAAAATGCTGGAGTAAAAGGGGTATAATATTACATTTCAAAGCGACGTACAGTTTGATACTATGTTTATCGTCCCAGACAGCGTCACGTGAATTTAAAAGCGTACCACTTATCATCATGTGAACGTTTTGCTCATCTCGTCGCTTTATCAAATAAAAAAAAACTGACCGTTCAAAAAGGGATGAATTAATACGAGGCGTATATATTTTTCTCTTTTATGGCCGTGCATAAGTTATTATAGGGTGGATTGATTTTGAGGGACCTTTTTTATTGTTAAAGAATAACTCCAAGTTGATATGTAAATTAGGAGGAAAAATTTTAACTTTGAGAATTTTTCTCCTTCTACTTACAGTAGCGTCGGTATTTTATGAAAAATTATTATACAAGGTCTCATCATATAACAAGTGAAGAAAAACATATGAAGTAGATTTCTTTAATCGTTTTTATCCATCTATATCAGACAGCAGGCGTGGAGAAACGGAGAGGATGCCCGTTTCCCCACGCCTGCTGATCATTTGCCGTCTGCATCCATCCTCCACCAGCTTATCGGCAGATATTATCTTTCCATCTTGCCGGTGGTCTTTTTTCCCCGTATATTGTGGTTCTATTACTCTAAAATAAGTCTGACCCACTGTCATCAATCCGAACAACTTGTCTTCTCTATCTCCACTTCTGCCTCCCTATTTGAAGAGATACTGTTGGAAGCACCACGCTTTATTCTTCCGTTACTCGACGACTCGACTTATTTGATACAGAATTTAGCAAATGTTTATTGGTAGATTAATTGAATTAATATTGGGGGTGTGTAAGTCCTGCGAGTATTTAAGTAGGTATTAAAATAATCAGAAAAGTGCAGGGCAAATTTAATATGCAACGTGAAAATTAATTTTAGCTGACAATTTACTGGCAACGTCGCACACGATCATCCGGAGCTTTGAATGGAGCTTTACAGTCGAACTGTCACAAGATATTTTTAATTTCACTTTAGTAATTTATCATAAGTGAATGTTAGTACATTTAAATTACTTTACATCATATAAATATAACAAAGCGTTATTATATGTATTACTTTATATTAAATCAATAAGCGAAATTTTTTTTATACGTACAATAGGCTAGCACTTGTCCATAATTTCATATGATGCTAATTGCCGACCAGATCCACTACTATTTCACTTAGAGCTAGAGTATAGTGGATCTTATATTAAATAACTACAGAATCACAGCCAGTCCAATCAGCCGGAAGACGTCCACTGCTGGACAAAGGCCTCCCCCAAAGATTTCCACTCAGACCGGTCCTGGGCCACCCGCATCCAATGCAGTCAACCGAATGATGGCGGTATATCCATCCAAGGAAGCGAAGGGAAATCCCGGACGTGGGACGGGCAGCAGCGTTTCACGATAGGGCCTCCGTAACTGCGATCGCCAAGCCGCCTGCTAAGCGTGGCGATTATGGCAATTCCCCCCTAAGATGAGAATCACAGCAATAGTAACAAAATGAGAAGGCGAGTGGTCAAGTGGTTTTATTGTAACAATACAATCTATTACTTTGTACATTTAAATTTTTTTTACGTTCGCGTTATACTAATGTGACTCTCATCTCTTTTCTCGATTTATGCACCATATCTATATCGCACAGATAAAATCCTAATACAAATCCATTTTTTCGTCCATCATGATGTTGCTTACCGATGGTAACCATCCACCCAGACCGCCATCGGCTAAGACGTTTAATGACCTACCACCGACGTATCTATTTCGTTACGTAATAAAAAGTTTCTAGTTCATTCTTTGTTAAACAGCTTTATCTAATACTCGCAGACGAAAGTAAAAGCTTTTAACAAAATAAGCAATTCGAATGGACGCTACATCGAAACGTAATCCTTTTAATTTGCAACGATAAGAAGTCCATATTCCCGCAAATAACCATTTATTTGACAAAGTTTTAGTGTTTTTACGATTCCCTGATACTGAGCTAAAATACTATACCATAACATTAAATCTTGAGTACGATATTCAAATATTAGGTCGTATTATCATTGTCACTATTACGTAAAGGCTAACGGCTTGATTTCTAAAATAGGGATCTATGATAGGATTCCGAAGTTGTGGAGTTTGAATAGCGGTAGAAAGCCGAGATAGCTTTAATACTCCGGTCTCATTAGCACCTAACATCATGTGAAATATAACTGTTTATGCTAGCTGATTTTCTTTAAAAAAAATACAGAAATTTACGTCAAGTTCTGAATAAAATGTAAAGGTTGAAAACAAAAGTTTAACAAGCGAATGATTAATTAAAATATTATTAACAAACTTCCGATTCATGATTAAATTTTGCGAACACGTCAAAATAGGAAGGTATAATAAATATTTGGACGTAGTGTGCCTTACAAAGGGATGAAGCGCATTGTTTAATATAAAATGCTTATTGGTTTTTCCGTCCCGTACGTTTTATAAAATGCAAATATTAACTCCAAACGAATCGGATTGCATTAATGGTTAACTCTCATTGAATTTGAAAAATAATTCAACTCGCATTACATTTTCATGTTGAAACTACATACTAGTGAACTATAATTGAAATTGTCGCTTTACTATTTTGCTTTACAATAATTAAGAAAGTATATTTTGGATTATTTTATTCCTAAAGCTACTTTACGAGATGTAAGTTTACCTAATAGTATACCATACGCTTGCCCTAAACAATGTGGCGCTAGATAGGATGATAAACACTTTATCACAGTGCTAGTTACCTCGTAATTTAACTAGTTACAATGCCCTGTAAATACATAATAACCGTATACCATACTTTTAGCATCAAAAGGAATTCTTGTAAAGATACTTAGCTTCTAAAGTGACGTCATAGTGACGAAGGATTTTCATCTACTAAAATCCCTCGGTAGTCTCTTTCAGTGCATTAGGAGAGGCTATTTAATCCCTTACTAAAGGAACTAGTACCTCTCTGAACTTTGTATAAGTTCGTCCCAAAATTAGCAAAGACCAATAAAATCCTTGCAGTATACAGCAAACAGGAAACCTCTTCACATTTGTCTATCTAGACGGACTTGCTTATCTATCGATATGCTAAGCCTGCGGACTTGAAGACTCTTTTAGTTGCTTATTATGGCACAAAAAACTTATTATACTCCTATTTTTACTAGCCCGAAATTACAGGACTCTCGTTATTTACACAATGTTATGTGAAGTTGTAGGTTATTGCTTTATAGGGACACTAGTTGTTCCTCGCTCCCTTTGCTGCCCGTAAACACCTCGCAATTCCCTTTGGTGCAAGAACTTTGTAAAATCTGTTCTTAGTTGACCTGTACTCTGATGAGTCTCTACATAGTAGGCATACTCTTATATATATCAAAGAAAAAAAAACAACAAAATTCTTTCCTCAAAGGGAGTTGCGAGAGGTTTACAGCCAGCAAAGGGAGAGGGGAACTACTAGTGTCTCTATAAAACAGTAACCTACAACTTCACGTAACATTGTATAAATAACGAGATCAAAACTTTGTCTAGCCCCGAAAATTCTGGATCTATTTTGAGCACTTGAAACAATTCCATATCATTATTGTAATAGATTGAAAATGTAACAGAACTAGTACATTGCTTTACGACAAACGCAACCTTTAAACCAAAATATATATTAATATTTAAGAATAACTCTAAAAACAAGTAAATATAATAACTATGGATATTTAAAAGTATTCATTGTTATTCCCGCAGTAATGTAAACTCTCGGAATACAACAATAGACAAAACTGCAGTAAATCACAAAGCCAAAGCGAATAAACATTAATATTTATCTGACAGCGATTGATCAAACAAAAAGTTTTGTAATAAATTTTAACCTTTTTTTTTTCATATATACTACAAGAGGAATTATATGTAGAGAATAAAAATTAAAAATTTAAAGTCATTAACTTTGATACTATGAACATATAATTTGTATAAATGCTAAGTTTTCTATGTCCATATGTATTACATTTTAATATATTTAACCTATTGGAGATGGATATCTAAAAAGAATTAAAGTGAAACACACATTTCGTTATTTTTTTTTACATTAATGACTATACATTTTTCACAATTCCAGTTCCATTCCAGTCAGTTCCACTGCAAGTGAAATGGAAGCTGTGAATAGATCTGCATTACTCTGTGGGGACAAGGTACATTGAGGTCTCGCTCAGGAATCCTTCCCCATTCACTGTACAAATCAATTTGAAAATCCTGCCTGAATACTGTCACGCAATTACTCTTTGAATTACGTATTATAATTTTAAAATCACAATTTCATTCATATAATATTGCATTGTGAACATAAATATAACTTAAAATAAACTTGATTAGATGGAAAACGATACGTCTCGGAAGAAAACATAAAGTTACTCAGCGAGCTGTGGAGGAGGCTATGCTCGGCGTTTCCTTACACGATCATATCTGAAATGAGAAGATCCATAGAAAAACATGGTGACTTAGTTCAGGTGATTTAAAAGCTGAAGTGGCAATGAATGGGCAACATAGTGCGAAAATCGGTGGTACAATAAGACAGAAACATAGATAATGAATACCACATAATAGAAATCGTGAAGAGCGCCTACTAGATGAACCAAACACCGGAAGAAGATCGCAGAGAATCTTTGGATCTAGATGACATACTGGTTACATTGGAAATCGATTGGAAAAACATATGTTCATCAGTCAACGACAATAAGCGAAAATGATAATTATAAAAATGTGTAAGAAGACAATAATTGTAACTTCGTGTCGTAAATGCAATTACTGCGATACTATTTTTTAACTTGCCCTAACATTACCGACTATTCAATGTTACTTTCTTTTTTACACGCTTTATTCTGACTCGTCGTTTATACTGCTCTCGGCATACGAAATTGAATCTCTTTCACCACAGGCAAACGGTGAAAGGACTAATTAATTCAAAGGAATTTACTCAGATTGCGCTATTCAGTTTTGTAATTCTAAATCTCACGGCTTCATAGATATTAAACGCCATCATTGAAAACTCCATAGTACATTGTGTACAATTATAGTTTCATGCTATAATTTGTAGTTAAGTACTAAAAAAGTATGATGGAAATGATAGTGGCCGTTAGAGACAAAAATTTCAAAATACCATCGGATACTGTTTCCTTCAATTGCAAGAAAAAAAAGCAAACATATAAGAACAATAACATGTAAACGAAAACATATTAGGGGGACCGGAAAGTAATGTCGTTTTCTTACGCTAAATACAAACACATACATTTTTAACGAGTCTTTATTTTTAATCAATGATGTATTCCCCATCATTGTCAATAACCTTTTGCCATCTAGTGAGTAAATTTTCAATCCCTGATCGATAAAAATTAATTGGTTTTTCGGCAAAATATCTAGAGATGGCATTTTGGATATCATCCAAATTTGCAAATGTTTTGCCACTTAAAAAGTGTTGCAGCGCTCGGAATAAGTGGAAATCCGATGGTGCAACATCGGGCGAATATGGTGGATGAGGCAGCACCTCCCACCCCAATTCATTAATTTTTTCTAGAGTTCGCCTTGCGCAGTGCGGTCTTGCATTGTCATGTTGGAGAATGACGCCTTTTCGGTTGACAATCGCTGGCCACTTTTCAATTAAAGATTGATTGACTCGCTGCAATTGTTCGCTGTAGAGGTCTGCAGTAACAGTTTCTCCAGGTTTCAGTAATTCAAAATGAACAATGCCGCGAATACTCCACCAAACACACAAAAGCGCTTTTTTGGGGTGTAAACCTGGCTTAGCAGTACTCCGAGGGATTTCATTTGGAGAGAGCCACTGCCTTTTGCGTTTTGGGTTATCATACAGGACCCATTTCTCATCTCCTGTGATCAAGCGATCAAAAAACGCTTCTGTGTTGTATCGTTGAAGCAATAAGTTGCATGTGATTGATCGGTTAGCCTTATTCTGTTCGGACAGATTATGCGGGACCCAAACACCTGCTCTGCTTACTTTTCCAATCTGCTTCAAATGTTCTTGGATGGTCGACCAAGGTTTGTTGAGACTGTTTGACAATTCCTCGATCGTCTGACACGGATTTGCTTCCACTTCCGCCCTTAACACGTCGTTGTCTAACGCTGATGGTCTTCCTGATCGATACGAGTCGGAAAGATCAAAATTACCCGATTTGAACTTGGAAAACCACCTTTGGCATTTACGAATGTCCAGTGCATTTGGATAAACATCGCAAATGTTTTTGGTAGCAACTGTTGCGTTATTTCCCTTGCGAAACTCAAAGAGCATGCAATGCCGGATGTGTACCTCTTCTGGTATTTGGCTGGCCATTTTACCCAAAATTACAAAAAAAAATTGTAATTCAATTGTCTATAAGTAAAGAAATCACTATAACCTCACAATGTCTTTGGTACGCCTCTGAACAAAACAATGAGCTGACAAATGACAATCAAGTATTGGCATGCGCAGAAACGACATTACTTTCCGGTCCCCCTATTATTACAGAAATTATTGCAGTATATCTTTTAATAGAACAAGATAGATACTCTGTAATGTTAGCTACTACATCACAGTTTACTCTATATTATGACGGTGTTAATATATAACTTATTTCTATAACATAGTTTCTCCGACTTTTTTAAGAAAATTCAATACATATTTTAATATAATTTATTTATATTTAACTAAAGTATGTAGGTACCATTTTGTTTGATAACTTTCTGCCATCTTGTAGGTAGGGACCTGATCCCATTGCTATAGAAATTTTGAGACTTCTGATCAATATACCGCGACAAGTAGTTTTGGCAGTCCTCTCGTGATGTTAACCTGACACCGCCTAAAGAATTCTGAAGAGACCGAAACAGGTGTAAATCAGACCCGAAACAGGGTGCAAGGTCAGACCTATACGGCAGATGCATTAACACCTCCCAGCAAAAATTCTCTTAATTTTTACTAAGTGGCTAAAGATGTGTGAAAGTCTAGCGTTATCATGATGAAAAACCACACCCCTTCTATTGATTAATTCCGGCCGCTTTCTCTCAACTTCTTGCTTTAATCTCATCAGTTGTTCGCAGTAGAATTCAGAATCGATGGTTCTGTATGGTGGTAATAGTTCATAATGAATAATGCCCTTCCAATCCCACCACACACAGCATCACCTTATTGCGAGTCAACCCGGGATTCGCCACAGTCTGTGAAGCATGACTGGCCTTTGACCACGACCTTTTTCGGACGTTGTTGTCGTACGTGATCCACTTTTCATCACCATTTATCAGCTTCTTCAATATTAGTTCGGTTTTATTACGTCGTAGTGAAGAATCACAAACGAGTACACGGTTCATTATTTGGTTTATTACAGTGAGCTCGTGAGGTACCCAAATATGGAACTTTTTTGTGTACCTAGTTTTTTTTAAATGCGCTAAAACTGTTTTGTAGTCAATTCCCAGTTGTTCGGCTATAACGTATACGTATACGTATAAATATACGTAACTACTGATATGCCGATCTTGCCCCACTTTTTCAAAAATGGCATCCATTTTATCCGTAGTAGGGCGACCAGAGCGACGTGCATCTTTGACATCAAAATTTCCGGATTGAAAACGCTTAAACCAAATTTGTGCTACTTTCACAGACAATGCACTAGCTCCATAAACATGGCAAATTTTTTGCCCCTTACGTTGCATTTTACCCTTTTTTTGTAGTAAAATTTTAAAATGTTTCGAATTTCTTTGTTAGATTCACTCATCTTGACTAAATACGAAAAATAAATGAAAATCACACATTTTCCTATTTTGAATTTGGAATTATGTACTTTAAAATTTAAACTTTCAATGATACCAAAACCAGCCTGATACAAATAGTATAGCCAAAGAGATTTTATTATAAGTTCATACATACTATAATGCGAAAAGACTTTTACCCCAACCTAATATTTTTGTACTACCCCTACAAAATTGTAAAGCAGCGGTTTACTTATATCACGAACTTCCTGCTCACGTTTTTCTAAGACTGCACAGAAAGGATCCCTGAAAAAGGTGTGATAATGTTTTCAAGGGTGAGCAATGCATCTATGATTCATCTGGTACTACAGACGTCGTTAAGCTTAAGTAGCTGCTTACCATCAAGCCGCTCGTATGCCTATCTACCGCCCATGTGAAATAAAAATACATAAATAAAAACTATTGGTTATCTAATTTTTTAAAAAGAAGCGTTACCAAATTGTTGGACTTTATATGACCAAATTCATTAATAGACAATATCTTCAAACACTATTCTAATGGGTTTCATCTATCTATAGATAGAGGTTATTTTTTTTAATTGTTCCCATGCGAGTTGCGGGTCAGGGCCTTTATTTGCAGGTTGTTATTGTATTTACAAAATCACTTATCATTATCACTTATCCTTATTCTTACATCCAAGTTCCTCATTCTCTTTCTTTCATCCATCCAATATTTCTTTCCGGAACTTATCTTTAGATAGAGGTTATTATACGGAAAAGGAAAAAAGTGGTTTGCTGCAACTTTGTAATTTAATGATATCGATGCTAATGATAAATTCTATTTAATTAGGTCTTCTGAAAATCAAATTTTATTGAATGATCAATCATTATTATAATCGGCTCATAACCAATTTAGCTATAGGTTTCCCACATAGATCTTCACATTGATTAATCTCGTGCTGTCCATATCCAGCAGCTTTTCATGACCGTCGCCAGATCGTCAGTACATCTTACCCGACCTACCAGCATAATCTATTAATACACGACTGTCATTCGATGATTAAGCTACTCTAACGGCCATTGGACCTTAGGTAAGAGTGTCTATTACCACTAAGTTTACCAATTCTTTATACTGTTTAGTGATATGAATGATTGAATTGGTTTAATTTGTAAATGAGGTTGTATGCGATATGCTTCCCAAAGAGCGAGTTCAATCACAACTAAGATTTACCTTCCGTTGAAGAGAAACATAGCGAGGAAACAGACCTGTAAAAAAAACAACAGCTTTTGTAAAGATGACATCTATCATCCCGGACATGGTCATCGTGGACGGCTTTAAGAACTTTGAGTGAACTGTTTACTATATTTGGCAATGATTTACAATAACGATAATGGTATCGCATGATATAAATAAATATAGCGTATGTTCTACTTTCTCGTAGAGTTTTCATATATTCCCTTTTTTTATGCTCAACACCAAAAAAATCCATACGGGATTTTTCCTAATTAAACAAACCCACTGTGCGGTACTTCCGGGAGAGTTCTGTTGAATAAAATTCTCTTGAATCTTTCTTCCAAATAGCTTCTTAACTTTATTTTTATTTTTTTCGCCTGAAAGCTATTTTATTTAATATAATTAATGAACCTTTTTAAAATGATTAACTTGTTTTTCCCAAATCACAATTTGACATGATGTAACATCTGAACAAACGATCAGAATACTATTGAATTGCATTATCAAGATTAACGGACAGAGCAATTGTAGGCAAATACGGGGAAGAAATTGAATTTAGCCCATCGGCTCTAAGAGGTTCATTTTATGAGCCGTAATAAAAATGTCTGCGGAACGGAATTTCAATATCGGCAAATCTTATTAAAAGGCGATATATCCCGAACTGTTATACCCAACTAAATTTTATAGTTTATATAATAAGCTTTGTAAAGAACTTGCATTAAATAAACATCAACTGATTTATCGTAATTTGCTAAACAATGAAACTGGTAACAAGAACGTAAATGAATTTCTGAAAAGATTGTAAGCAATGTCATCGTTTTAAAGTTAAAAAAATTGGGTGAGAAACGATCCAGCTAGATATTTAACATGGTATAATTTATAACATCCCTGTTTTTAAGTAGAAAGTTACAACTACGCCGATTTAATCTTCACTTGGCAATTAAGTGGTTCATTTGTGGGCAATGTGAGTTAGGTAAAACGGTTTCCGATGCACCGACTAGCAGAGCGCTAGTCTTAATTGAGGTAAAAGCTACTAGTGAGAATTAAAATTACCGAATGTACTAGACTAGGTAATGTGTACTTTATAAGGTAGTATAATGATATATAAAATACGTGTAAATCCAATCCAATCCAATCAGCCGGAAGACGTCCACTGCTGGACAAAGGCCTCCCCAAAGATTTCAAATCAGACCGGTCCTGGGCCACCCGCATCCAATGGTTGCCAGCGACTTTGACCAGGTCGTCGGTACACCTTGTGGGGGGTCTGCCCACGCTACGTCTTCCGGTACGTGGCCGCCACTCGAGAACCTTTCTGCCCCAACGGCCGTCGGTTCTGCGAGCTATGTGCCCTGCCCATTGCCACTTTGTGACGGCGACCCTTCGAGCTATGTCGGTGACCTTGGTTCTCCTGCGGATCTCCTCATTTCTGATTCGATCTCGCAGGGAAACTCCGAGCATAGCTCGCTCCATCGCCCTCTCAGTAATCTTAAGCTTGCGGACTAGGCCCACAGTAAGCGGCCACGTCTCTGCTCCGTATGTCGTACTTGTTAACGTGACGCATTTTCCTCATTTGTCATAACAATGTGGTGTGTAGGTAAGTAGTTAGAATGATGGACACAGCATCACATTGTGCTCGTCAGCTTCAGACATAATGCGTTAAGTGTTATAACCACAGATATTTCACTGCTTACAGTGCCCTTCAAACTGAAACACAGTAATGTTTGCAAATTATTGTTTGCCGGCAGAAATAGGAACAGAACTGCGGTTGTAACTACCAAGATGGTCTCCGACAACAGAGGCCTATCTACCATCAGTATCACCAGTAATTTTATTTCATAATGAAATTTTGTATTGCTGTTACTAACTCTAATATCTGCGGTATATATTTTTTGTATGAAACAGATGAAATTCCAGCATTCCTCTAAACAGAATTAATAGATAACGTAATTAAATTACGGCGGGGGTAAAATTTCCCCAGCGGTCTTTTGAAATGGCAAAGTAAAATGTAACGCTTTGATGACTTGTTTATTTATTACGGCTCTTATACATTTCATAGAAACAAATAAAAGCATTACATACATTTAGGTGAAAACTATAAAATGGAAATAAACCGAAACACAAAGCAATTGTGGTTGGTTTCAATTACTGGAAAACGTCTATCAGACCGTCAAATACAGATATTACTGTGTACAGATAGAAGATATACAGTAGTTTATACATATATACTAGTTAACATACTGACTATTCTGTTGCTAGGTTAAATATATTTAAAAAGAGTTTTAACATTTGTACAATGTAATCTATCCTCGAAACCTTTGAAAGTTGTATACAGAGTAAAACAAAAAAAAACATATAAATCTAGAAAAAAGTGAATACAATGTATCCCTTATAAGTATTTTAAACACTTTTTATATATTATAAAGTTATTTCTGTTGAAAACAATGATTTTCGCATCTGTGTGAAAAAAGTATTTGTCAGCGTTAGAGACACGCGCTCTACGGACCTCCGCGATAAGATAAGGTTGACATATCCTGTCACGTGTAAGCCATTTTACGTCGCGAGATTTATAATATAACCTTCAGAGATTCTCGACCAGCTCCAGATATTTCATTGTGATGATAAACATACATTTGCGTTTAATATAAGGTGAAAATTCTACATTTTTAGTCCCCGCTATGTGGAGTGTTTATACCTATATACAACCTGTCTTAAAATTAAATTATTGATTAGTTTCTTCTTATTTTACTACCACATCTGTATTGTTAATAATTATATAATGTTAATAATAATATATAAAAGAGGCCTTCATTACTAAAAGCACTAGTTTAATTTAGCTAATATCTATTTTAAAAATCCTCT
Organism: Troides aeacus; assembly: GCA_033220335.2. Lineage (NCBI taxonomy): Eukaryota > Metazoa > Arthropoda > Insecta > Lepidoptera > Papilionidae > Troides > Troides aeacus. The sequence continues at coordinate 5,244,553 of CM067270.1, forward strand.
TTTAGTCTGTGATTATACAAGACAAAGGAACAACAGTTTCGGCTATTCGCTTCTAACTTAATGAAAAATGTTTTAAGATGTTTTGGAACGAATATTACTTTTTTCTGATGAGAAAATCAAAAACAAACAACATCAAAGTTGGTAAAGTTTTTTGATTAATATATCAAAGGTATGAAAGAAATCACATACGTGAATTTTGTTAATAAGAGAATTGACTTCATCTGTTGCTCAGCAGCTAAACACCTTGAAACACAAAGGTTTCTGATTTGATTCGGGAAACAATTACAAGGTTTGTTTAAGACACGACAAAGAATCTCATGAATTTGAAATTTTTTTAATTTCTTACTATTTGCTGTTACTATAATAAAGTTTATGGCAGCAAAAGTACTGAAATGGCATTTTTCTGCGGCTTAATTATCTCTTATACATAATTCGAATTAATTGTTTTGAAATGACTACTGTATATTTTACTACAATAAACATTAGGTTCACAGTATGTCTATTCGCAGGAAACGTATAAAATCATATTAAAAATATCAACAAGAGAATACCTTAATCTATTTCTGTATACTATGTTTCAATCATTCAAAGGCTTAAATGGATATACACTGTAATAAATCCTTCTACCACACTTCTAGTTATATTTCATAAAATTCTGGGCATGTGGTTATTTTGGATCATTAATAGAATTGATTAACTTAATCAACTCTTATAAAAGACTAACAATCTTCTCCGCAAATTATTTTCTTTCGTGTTCAATGTCTGTTAAACTGTAATCTGCTCTCTATAGCTCGCTACGGGATTTAACGAACAATACTTGCTGTGAACTATTCACTCGGAATCACAAACAATGGACGAATTCCACAGATTAATAGTTTTTAAAAACATCAAGAACACATTGTATTTTATAATGAGTTATCTTTCTATAAATTTATCTAGTTGTTTCATTGTTATCATCTGCCGATAGACGGTCACTGATGGACATAGACCTTGGCAATAATCCACACTAATCGCTCCTGTGTTACCCAAATTCAGTTGATTAATCTTTCTAATTATTAATAGATATTAAGTAGTATAAAATACTAGGAATACTTGAAACTACTTGACAGTAAAGCACTGTTTTTTTTTAAATTAAAACTTGCACATAAATTAAAGCTTATAAATAACTAACAACAAATCTTAAGATAGCTAAGGTGTCGATCTACGAAAATTCTTCTTGGTTAACTTATATTAACTGATTTATAATTATCTTTAATGTTTTAAAAAAACGGTTTTACTTTAGTCTATTTACGCCGACACAGATTTCCAATGGAGTACCGTCTGTAATTCACCAGTAGCACTCAAATTTCGTGCCGGAAATCGATAGCACTCTATTTCGCTTCCGTAATTACATCCGCACAAAAATCGTTCCAGTACATTGATACTTATTCGATCGACTTTATTGCGTTAAATTACACATGAAGCATATAATAGGTTTTTTTTTTTTAAATAATAATCATATATTCTTAATATTTAGCGTTCGTGAGAAGAATAAAGATGGCTACAAACAAATTTAAAATCGTTAAATTTGATTTTTTTTTTCATACGTCTTTCACTTCGTTGATTTCTCGTAAAATTCGTCTGGGAAATGAGATATTTTTTTCCCGCAAGTGACTTCCGCTTAGAAAAGTAAATCCAAGAAACGAAGCGATAAGCTAACGCCTCGTCCGTGTACCGGATGTATACTAAAAAATATTGGTTTCAGTATAAATTTGATTCGTTATACACAAATACCTTTTATTCAACACTATAATATACCTGTTATAGAGGCTATATCGTGTATTACACAAAGAATTTCTTAATTTATGTTTTGCGCTTTGTAGTTAAGTTAACAGTGCCCTTCATAAAATGCAATTTGGCTATAAATCATTCCCATGCGTGTGATGACAGATGTCCTAAACATAGCGTATGATTAATTGATTCAACTGTGGATATAATAGATTCTATCAAAACTGTCATAGACACTCGCATAGAGAATAGTCAAATTGTTTTGTTTATCTGTATTTACCATGCCGATGACTATTTCGAATATTGTTACAGTCCAAACGGTAGTAGCAAAAGTCTATTTAAACTTTGTCCTGTTGGAACTACACGGAAGAAATATTTAATAATGAAAAACTATTTAAAGCCACAATTGCAAATATCTCAAAATGAAATCAACTTCAACATGAAAAGAAAGAAAAGGTTCTTTACAAACATTGTTGTATCTTGTTGGAAAAGCTTTGTAACTAGAGAAATTAATGGTGAATAATACTTAGATTTAGACTATAAATACCATTTAACAGTAGATAGGTAAAACATAACAGCACAAAGTGGGTTGAACATGAATGGAATATAATAAAATTTAATCCAGACAATAACAAACTACGTCGGTAACTCCAATATTTGAGATATTACTTAGAGAGATACTTATTATTGTCGGCAAGATATATGTGAACTCATTTTCTATCACATTGCTCTACATTGCATTAAAATATTAGAGGGATGAAATGTAGACGAGAACTAAGACTTATTATAACACATTTCATTGGTTTAAAGCTATGAAATTTTTTATGTCCTCTAAAATTGCAAACGTTTCTGCCGTTTACAATTTAAACATTATGAGATCATTAAATAAACCTATTTTCTCATAACTTTGCATTATTCTTCCTGTTTACTTGGCAAAATACTTCATCCAAAGTTTCAACGTTAAAACCTCGTTCTAAACTTTAAAAGCTTGAGGCGCTTTAGAGTGTCATTAAGGTCACCTACGGGAGAAAGTAATTTGGAAATTAAAAAAATTATAAAGTATCATTTATGCTTGTTGATTTTCTAACGCAATTAAAAATAATTACTAAATGTTATCTAATTTAAACTAGTGTGATTTAAAAGCGTAATGAAAGTGGATTTGATAACTGGTGTGCCAGTGTAACCTTTTTTTTTAGTTTCATTTACACTAAAATCTTCTTACAAATAATTACCTTCTTCTTCTTTTTCTTAGCATTTGTCCCGTCTTAAGACAGGGTCTGCTTTCTTACTTCTCTCACTTCACTTCGCTCTATTTGGAACATCACTTTCTAATGGTTCTCGGAGAGTGTGCATTCCATGCGCAATCGGCTGTCTATGACTCTTTCATACAACTTCATAGTATGACATAACAACTTGATACCTCGGTAGCTATTGCATTCATATCTGCATCCTTTGCCTTTGTAGAGTGGGACGATCACACTCATTCTCCAGGCATCGGGCATGCAAGCTCCCTCCAGATGTATCTTGTTGAATAATTTCGCCAACACGATTATTCCTAGGTTACCCAGACACTTCCATACTTACAAATAATTACCTATGAGAGAGAAACAAAACCCATAAAATTGTTCAAAACCGTTTAGATTTTTCGAAGGTACAATACTATTATACAAAAGGACTCAAGGTATTATACATATACATAAATTTACAAACGTTTTAAATTTTCAACTTTACCCCTTTTTGGAGGTTATAAAATATTTCAAATGATATTTTCTTTCTTTAGAAATGTTGCAGTCAACAGTACAAGTTGTTGAAGTATGCATTTCCTTAGAAAAAGTAAAATTTACATGAAAGCTTACAGAATTGAGTCAAAATACTCGTAAAGAGTTCAGCATATTTTTTACGTGAAAAGTTTAAATCGCATCGGGAATAATTTAAGCTGAATATATTTAACTCTTAACTTTACAATATTAGCTATGGTCACCAAGGAAGGTAACGTAGACCAAAGTCTGTCTTTGCAAGGTGAGGGTTTAGCAACTTACAAGGTTTACCTTACAGTCGATGATTATAACCCATGTAGGTTTCTATGATGATAACTGCCTTACTGCGTGTGCGTGGAGTAAGACAGGGAGACATCATATCTCCGAAACTGTTCACCGCTGCATTGGAAGACGTCTTCAAGCAGAAGAATCCAGAAGGATTGAGGAGGATATGGCATCAATATCAACGGCGAGTACATCACGCACCTTAGATTTGCCGACGATATCGTAGTTTTGGTTGAGACCATAGAGGACCTCAACACAATACTCGATGATCATTGTAGAGTTTCACAACGAGTGGGTCTTAAAATGAATATGGACAAGACCAAAATCATGGCAAATGTCCATATTGTACCCACTCCAGTAACAGTTGGAAGCTCTACACTTGAAGTTGTTGACAGATATGTCTACCTCGGACATACAATCCAACTAGGTAAGTCCAAATTCAAGAAAGAGATCTCTCGTCGAATCCAACTCGGATGAGCAACATTCGGGAAGCTAAGACATATCTTCTCGTCCAATATACCGCAGTGTCTCAAGACAAAAGTCTTTGACCAGTGTGTGTTGCCAGTGATGACATACGGAGCAGAGACGTGGCCGCTTACTGTGGGCCTTGTCCGAAAGCTTAAGATTGCTGAGAGGGCGATGGAGCGAGCTATGCTCGGAGTTTTCCTGCGAGATCGAATCAAAAATGAGGAGATCCGCAGGAGAACCAAGATCACCGACATAACTCGAAGCGTCGCCGTCACAAAGTGGCAATGGGCAGGGCACATAGCTCGCAGAACCGACGGCCGTTGGGACAGAAAGGTTCTCGAGTGGCGACCACGTACCGGAAGACGTTGCGTGGACAGACAAGGTGGACCGACGACCTGATCAAGGTCGCTGGCAACCATTGGATGCGGGTGGCCCAGGACCGGTCTGAGTGGAAATCTTTGGGGGAGGCCTTTGTCCAGTAGTGGACGTCTTCCAGCTGATTGGATTGGATTGGATTGGAACTGCCTTACCAATGTTCATTATTAGTGTTATGCGACTATATTGTACGTTCACTGCTGGATGTAGTTCGTGTTAGTTAAACACATTTCTTTCATCATAATTGAAAGGAGTTCTTACTCCATTCAAAAAATTTTTAATCGGAGTAAATACTCCCGCTATAGGTGACAGGCGGATTAGAACAGAAGTATATAAAAGTATTTCCTTCTTATATAAAACCACATTAAGCACAAATCAAATAAAGTATTGAAAGATAGATCTATTGTTATTTTTAAATGCCTAAAACGATCTGACAATAGTACAATGACATAAATTCATTCTTCTTTCTGCTATTTTTAAACTTGCAATCCCGCTTCGTTCCGTGGATCAAAAAGGCGAGTGCCCGGAGTAGTAAATTGATTTGCGTTATGTCTGCACAAAGCACTGTGAGACTTCTGAACAATTTACCCAGTCCAAGGATATTAAGGTACTAAAGCAGTGAATGAAAGTTAATTCCATTGTCTTTCAACAAATGGCCGAGTGCCTTTTTTTATTTTATCAAGTAATTTATATTTAATAACGTTTATTCAACATGATTATATACAGGAATATTAATCCATTACTTTAACAAAGATGATGGATGGACTCAGTTGCCGAAGAACATTTAGACAGTTTCGAACTGCGTTTATTTTTACCAGCAAGCAATATACAGATCACAGTTGTGTTTTCGACGATATTCTGGATTAAAAGGTGTTAAAATCAGTGTAATTATTTAGGTTACTAGACTTACTAACACATGTTTAAAAGCAAAGAGCAAGCCTCACTGTCATATTTAGATACAAATCTTAATTGATTGTTTTGCTCTTCTCACATCGTTGTATATCAAATATATCAAAAGAGAGATCATAGAAATAAATGACTATCAATTTTTCAGCAAAGCATACCCCTGATTTATTTTCTATCAATTTAATAGGAAACCTAAAACATTTAATTACATTTATTTTCAGAAGATTTCCGTTTTAGTATGCTCATGAACATTCATGTTCCAGTTTGCTAGCACTCGAAACTCTTCTCGCGTTTCAGTATAAACGTGCATATAGTAAAGAGCAAACTTTTAAAATTCTAATTACAATTTCATTTGAAACCGACGTCATTCTAACCCTCTCTATATCTAAAATTGAGAATGTACTGGGTTTGTAGAAACGTGTGCAATATATAGCGTTAACAAACAATTTCGATTAATCACACAGTCTAAGATTTCGACGATGAAGAAGATATTAAAGAACAAGTTCCAAGAATAAAAGCTTTCGTGGACCATAGGGTCCGCCAACCCGCACTTGGCTATCATGGTCGATAAATGACATTGTATCTATACTTGTAGTAGAAGTCCTGTGTCCCGATTGGGGGAAGATTGAGAGAGTATTTCATGTTGTTAAATATATTGGATAAGAATTTCGATACCGTGATATTTGTAATAGGTGTTTCTATTGTAAATGAACAAATAACAAATATCTGTTGAACTGTTCAATTAATGAAATTAATATTTTTCATAATGATTTCCATAATTATTACAAAACATTAGACCATGTTTTGAAGCACGGAAAATAACAAGCAAGGATATAGTTTGATTTACGTCTACTAAAAATTATTAAGCAGGATATTGATTTGTAGTAAAATATAAATGTAACAGTCAATTTTAAAGTAAAGTACAATACACTTAAGTTTCTTCAAAGCTTTTTTTATTGTATCATATTTATTACTTTGCATGTATTGCACGTGTAATTAATATAATTTAAAATGTATGTACACAAAAGCAGAGCTTTATTATACGACCTTTACATCAGTTCGTAACGTATTTATGTAATTCATTCGGAATTAGCTTTTCAATTTCAGGCTCAATCCCTCTTGCAAATTCAATACGGGTTTACGGGGCCAAAACCTTGCTTTGTATTTTCTTCAATAAAACAAATAAGTATGTTTGTGTAACAGTTTTATAAATGAATAAAAAAACTTTTGATACACATTATTAAAGTAATTTGTGCTTGCATAGGAAATTTCCAGTACGTAAGAATATTATTGGATTATCTTAGCATAGTTATTATTATATTAAAATTTTCTCGTAGCTCGCTGGCCTAATGATTAGAGCGTGCGGCTTTCATTCTGAAGGTCGCGGGTTCAAACCTCGGCATGTACCAATGACTTAATATTTAAGTTATGTACATTTGTGAACTTTAGTTACAACAGCGAGATACAAAAACGGTGAAGGAAAACATCGTAAGGAAACCCGCACACTGATATCATCTTTGTGTGTGTGTGTGTGTGTGGTGGTCCCAATAAAGTGGCAACAGGCTCGCCCCCTGTTACACTGGACCTAATCTGGCGAAATGTGGGTGTTTATTCACCTCTGCCTACCCCTACTGGGAAAAAGGCGTGACTATATAAAAAAAAAAAAATTCTCATTGCATGCTGAATTAAGTTAGTGTTATAGGCTTTATTGCAAATCACATAACCTTATGTGCTATAATGAAACAAAACTTTTACTTAAATAAATATGTATGTACAATTCGACTAGTAAAAGCAATTTTAAGCTTGTCGGATTGGTTTAACAAAAACGTTCTCTTCTGTTTTAAAGAGTTACTTATTTTGATGTTTTAAATAACTTACATAAATATAAACAAAAATAAGAAAGAAAGATTCATGCACTAGTTGATTCTGCCTTCGGAAGATAAAGTGGATTTAGAATTAGAGTTAGATTTACAAGATAAAGGTAAACTAATGCAGCGGTTCTTTATATAATTTTATATTATCTTCGGATTTAATTATAACGTGTATATATATAAGGATATCCAGAAATTCATGAGATCTCAGAAACTATCAGACGTAAATACTCGAAATGTAGTAAAGATATTGCTTCTGCCATCTAGAGATCAGCTAAGAATGGATTCTACAAAATTCCTTCCCCAATGGGAGTTGACGGGAGTTTAATAACAGGTAAGGGCTCTGGGGAAAGCGGGTTGCCGACGAGCGGAAATATTTCTGACAAATTTCAAATCTAAATTTCAAATATAATTCTATAGGGGCAACAGCAGCACAAAAGTAGCTAACAGCGCTCTTTAAAAGGGAATACAATAGTGTTTGCATACTTCTCTTCGGCAGCAATAATGGGCGCTGCGGTTCTACCTAGACAGTCTCTGGCAACAGAAACCTACAACCAGCTACTGGCTACTATTCTGGTTGTAGATTATATACAGATGTATATATTTTTATATGTCATAATGTAATTTTGTATGCTTTTTTAAGTAGCTCGCTGGCCTAATGGTTAGAGCATGCGGCTTTCGTTCCGAAGGTCGCGGGTTCAAACCTCGCCATGTACCAATGACTTAATATTTAAGTTATGTACATTTGTGAACTTTAGTTACAACAGCGAGATACAAACGGTGAAGGAAAACATCGTGAGGAAACCAGCACATGATTCTAAGGTATGTGTGAAGTCACCAATCCGCATTTGACCAGCGTGGTGACTATGGCCCAATCGCTCTCATATTGAGGGTAGGCCTGTGCCCCAGCAGTGGGGACGGTAAATGCGCTGTTTAAGAAGACTAAGAAGATGCTTTTACATATTATTTTTTTTAAATAAACGTACAAGATCTAAATGAGAACTTTGCTCCGTATCAGTAAAATTTATTATTTCATTAACTTATAAAGAAAAACAATAATACATATAGTTAGAATTTACTTTGAGATTAAGTTTAGAAATGTTTTGTATGATGTTTAATAAATTCTTAGATAATACTAAATCATTAAAGGATAGCAATGCACTGCCGGGGGCGTGTTTTTGATAATACCCTCGTAATAAGGAGCTACACCGTAATCTAATTATGAATGTTGTTCCGCAAACAACGTCTTGATTCAATCACAGTAATTACATCCTTTGTTTGTACAGAAAAACATTATGAAGCTTAATATTAAAGTAAATAAATTAAAAAGCTTCAATGGTGTTTTACCTTTTCATTTATATTCCTTTGGGTCCATGTTTTATATTGCAATTTTTATTTTAGAATATACTTGTACTGGCTCAATTGAATCTTGCTTAAGTGATCATTACTTAAATATAGTAATATAAATATATAAGTGCGCAGGTAAGCTGGTAAAATACTGTGACGATATGATAAGAGTTGAGAGAAGCCTCTAGAGCACTTATAATGATGAAGAGACTTATCCTCTCCGGCAATAACTTCTTTTTTATATTCAACGTAACTATTACTTGCCTATAACAACATGGAGTTAGTCAAGATGACATACATAGGAACATACTGTGATCGCCGCCTTGAGACAAATGATATACTGTTTCCCCAGTAACTTTCCTCGGTGCAACGCCTTTCAAACCGGAACATAATAATATTAGCACACTACTGTTGGACGGCAGACTAATCTACTGCAACAAAAACCTACCACCAGTAACTTACAGATTTCTATCAAGAAGTCTGTATGATAGTAGTAGTAGGTTTACAGACTTGTCGATAGAAGTGTGTACATATTGGTATATATTTATATTAATGTACATATACATATATATTTATATTTACATGAATGGTTTTTAGTTTTGAATTTTGCTGTTTTTCCGGCGGATAAAGGTATTAATGTCGACATTCAGCTATTCAATAAATCTCCAACGAAAGGCATTTGTCAAGCGACATGGAAAGCCTCACAGAACGCGACGGGATTACGACTGAACTTATTGGTCAGCTTAACTTGCCAGCTAATTTTGACGTCAATTAAATTTTTTACATAGCGAAAAAGATTTAATTAACGAATTACTTGTTACTATTCTACTAATGAGTTAAAATTGTTTTAATTTACTCTTGAATGCAGTACAATTTACTGCATTGAATTCCATCGATATCTATGCAAAGCGGTATGTTTGTATGCGAATTGAGAATATATAGACGTCATACAATATTTGACTATGATCAGGATCTTATAAGAAAAACAGTTTAAATGGTTATTGTTGATGAAATTTTAATTACATGTAATTTACTACAAACATCACAGCATCGTTTAGTCGTAGTAGTCAGTAAGTCGATGAAAGTGTAACTGATAATTTCTCTGAACTTTGTTGAAACATTAAACTAGTTAAGTACGGTCATTCCCATTGGTTCAGTGCGCCGTAATGTTATCACTACGGACCGCTGGACGCAACCGACGGGATTGATTCTAATCCCATAAGCGATTGCGCGGATCACGCGCCCGAGGACCTAGCCCACTAACCTGACGAGACTTATAGTACTGCGGAAGCGACAACGGATTATGGATGCTTCATGATCAATGCTTGTATGTAAAGTGAATCCCTCGTCCGAAATTCTACGTATGTGTCGACTGACAACACCAATAATCCAAAATGATAAATAAAAACCTCTGCACGTTGCTTTTTATGAGTTGTCTCACTTATATATTTCACAATTATCATGTTTTACAGTGCAAATTACATATTTTTCTTTTCTTCTTATTATGGTTGTACCATTTTCTTGAAGAAATAATGTTCAGAAAATCCTTTATTTCCGGAAGGCAAATCTTTGTTAATATGGTTGTTCTAATCACTATTACATCTCGGTGGTCTACTTCAGTGCCTAATGAGGGTACCCGAGATTTCATTCGGAACTTAATATTGCACCTCTCCACTAAATCCCAAAACCACCGTCTAGCACCCTCGCTGTACTACGACAAACACGGGACAACCCCGTATTAGCCATCTACCCCAGGATCATTTAGTGGCCGATGAGAAGTTAACCCGAAAACTTCTTTATTCTCTTCTACGAGATATTAGCTTGGTCCTATTTTTAATTACATAAGACAGAGCCTCTGCTCCTATTGTTCCATAAAGAAGGATATGGTGGTGCCTAGTTTAATGGATTCCGACAACAGAGAATTTGCACTAGTTGTTTGCAGTGATAACACGTTTATCACATTGTTAACATGTTTAGTTGAATACAGACTATGATTTTGTCCAACATGAGTAAACAATTAAATGTTTGTTTATTCGCACTATCATCCAATTCATCAGATTTATTTATGTAGTACAGGTTTGCTGTAGTATTCGCGTGTGGGCTGATTCACGAACTCTGACACAGAGCCACTTGTGACGGATGCGATACATATTTATAATGTAATATTAGCGGGGTTATTATTATATGTATATTTCCAACCACTAGCGAAAATCACGCATTTCTAACATTTGAATACAAAGTCGATTGAAAAAACTACTGTTGTCCATTGATTTAAGAGTAGATTATAAGAGGAAATGAATTCGTGTGAGTATTCGATTGCTTAATGTTTTATTATAAAACTGCAGCAATACTGTCAAAGGAACTACTTCATATACCTCCCGATAGTTTTTTCCCAATTTTCTCTACGGGAAACGTTAGTGAAATACAGAATAACCTCGCAGATAATTAATTGTTTGCTACACAATATTCAGCTTTGCGTGTCATCGATTCCTCTTGTTGATATATCAACTGCCGTCACCAAACTGTTGTGTAAAATTTTAAACAGAATCGGAAATATATTAGGTTGGGGAAAAAGAAATCCATTATTTTTTCGGTAGATGGCTGTAGTGATAAATTTCTCGTAAAGTATCGATCAAACAGTTTCAGATTTATGCTCGTTGGAAAGGTGACATTTCGCAGTAAAAAAATTCTTTTGCTGTTTTTTGTTTGGTGCATTCAATTGTGAGTTACAGGGTGTTAAAAATGGAAGTGAACAAAGAGAAAATTCGGTACATTTTACAGTTTTTCTTTGACAAAGGTGAAAATGCAAGCCAGGCGGCTAAAATTGTGAATGCTGTTTATGGACCCGATACTGTAACAGCCAATTATGTGCAATTTTGGTTTCGTAGATTCCGTTCAGGAATTTTTGATGTTAAAGATGCTCCTCGCACTGGTAGGCCGGTCGCCGAAAATATCGATAAAATCGGAGAAATGATCGAAGTTGACCGGCATGTTAGCAGTCGTAACATCGCCCAGGAGCTAAAAATGGACCACAAAACAGTTTTAAACCATTTACACAAAGCTGGATTCAAAAAGAAGCTCGATGTTTGGGTGCCACACCAATTAACAGAAAAAAACATGATGGATCGAATTTCCATCTACGAAGCCTTGGCCAAACGGAATGAGATAGACCCATTTCTTAAACGGATGGTGACTGGAGATGAGAAATGGATCACATACGATAACCCTGTGCGAAAACGATCATAGTCAAAGAGCGGTGAAGCACCTCAAACGGTGGCCAAACCAGGACTAACGGCCAGGAAGGTTCTGCTGTGCATTTGGTGGGACTGGAAGGGGATTATTTATTATGAGTTGTTTCCATATGGCCAAGCTCTAAATTCTGATCTCTACTGTCAACAACTGGACCGTTTGAAGATAGCAATTGACCAGAAACGGCCAGAATTGGCCAACAGGAGAGGTGTCGTGTTCCACCAGGACAACGGTAGGCCACACACGTCTACAGTGACTCGCCAGAAACTTCGGGAGCTTGGTTGGGAAGTTTTAATGCATCCGCCATACAGACCGGACTTGGCACCAAGCGATTACCATCTTTTTCTTGCATTACAAAATTTCTTTAGTGATAAAAAATTGGCATCTAGGGAAGATTGTGAAAATCGGCTACTAGAGTTTTTTGCAAATAGAGACCAGGACTTCTACGCGAGAGGCATTATGAAGTTACCTTTAAAATGGCGACAAATCATAGAACAAAACGGTGCATATTTGACCCAAATCGGACAATCCGAAGCATGTTAAATAAAGTCCTGAAGTTCATATAAAAATAATGGATTTCTTTTTCCCCAACCTATTATAATGTTAATATAAAAATACTAACTGTTCCTCGTCCACTTTGCTGACAGTTACACCCTCGCAATACCCATTGAGAAAGGAAATTTGTAAAATGATATACACTAGGTTATACGAACATTCTTACTAAATTTCAAGTCTCTAGGTCTTATGGTTCCAGAAATATCGTGGTCTCTACATCGTTGGGAATGTCCGATATATTACATATAGGAGATTTTTTTTCTATTTATAGCATCTCATCCGTTCGCTATACACTATAAAGATTTATCTTATATACGCATTTTATTCAGATTAACAAGAAATATGTGAACTAACTTAACTGCCCGATGCACAAAAAAGTAGTACTTCTTCGTAAGCGTCAAACTAATAGTAATTTCCATTCGCATCCTATTAATAAATTGTTAGTTGTATTAAGTATTGTGTTTATTCAACAACCGATTGCATTTGTTGATTTGGTTTGTTGTTTGTTCGTTTATTGACTTAAAACCTTTGTACTAAAATAAAATAACAATAGGTCCAATCATTCATGAGTTTCAACGCCACATATGTTACAGTAATGTTTTAATATGCTTTTAATTAACAACGCAGCTCTCTTCGGAAATGGATTTTATAACCGTCTGAGGGTTTGTAATGCTTATCATACCTACCATTAATACACTTTTGATAATAAAGTTTTTAACCATTATTTTGAAAGTCGTACCTTCTTTACAATTATGATTTTACCACCTAAATATGCGACCAACAAAATCTCACCTACATTTAAATTCGGTAGCTTTCAAATCTTGATTAAATTGAATTTTATTCACAAAGCCCAGAACCGAAAAATTCGGAAAAAGCAAAGTCTGGGCACAACGTTAAAAACGGCTTCGGATTACTGTTTGTGGTGTATTTCGTGGTGGAGGGTATTCACATCCACTCATTCAAAATCTTTCAAAAGGCCAACCTTCGATATCAACCACATCGGAAATATAGTATCAAAAGTAACGAAGTACAAATATTTGATGAATTGGTTTTTGTCAATCATTTAACTTAGTAATAGTATTTTGTTTATAACATAGTAGAAAGCTGTACGTATGAATAAGGTTTATCTATTTGTTTTCTACTTCCTGTTATAGCAGAAATATTATAAAATACACTCCAACGTTGTAATAGTCATAATATGACTTAATTTTTCTTGTATTTCACGTTAAGCTCTTTTCAGAAAGCTAGGATATCCACCACGGTCTAGTCCAGCTTCGGGTCACACATGCATACTGGAATCTCTTTGAGTTTAGACCCGTGAAGGTAGGAAGCGAGGCTTTACTGTGTTATACGCTACTACTTGACTACTCTTTATGTTATGTATTATGTATCTAGTTTTATCTAAATTTGTGGGTTGTAAATTCATGATTTGCCGATTTTAAATAAGTTTCTTAGAATTGCAATAAATGTTTATCGAAACAAAAGCGCCAATCTATTTAGTGAAATACGTGTGCAAAAACCCACTATATCAAACGAGTAGTTCACTGTATATATTCCAGTAGAAATTCGGTTGACGGATAGCGTGAGGTGCGGTGAGTGGAGAATTAATGATATTGTTGCTGTGCGGATGAAACGGATTTATGTCGGAGCTGTCACTGACACATGCGAGGTGCTTTCCGGCGCGCGAACTTTTCTGACGACCCTCTACAAAGTTCCGAAACAACCAGTGACTGTCCATACGATTCGCGAACTTTGTTGACTGTTAGAGAGCTTAGATAACTTTTATAAAATCATAACTCCTAGTTAACAATAAATATCATTACTACATTTATAACGTTAACTCTACTATAAATAATTCATAAAAAATTAATAGTGGCTCCCTTCCCACATAACTTTTATGTACTTCTTTTTTGGTTTTGGTTTTGCACTCTGTGTGCATAAATGAAATAAATTCAAATTATCCTGATTATTTTTGATTGACCAAGGGACTCATTTTAACGAATTATTGATAAAACAACACGAAATACATTTCTATATTACACTAAACAGTTTGAGTTAATGATATTTACTATTTTTTTAATTATACGTACCGACGAAACCTAGAAAACAATCGCATGATAGTAAGTAATAGCTATGCCGACAACGATGCCGATGCCTGTCGCTTTGAGACACAGGACATCAAGTCTTGTTACCCCAATAATATACACAAACCGAGGCTATTGAAGCCGGTTCTTTTTTTATAAACAATTAAACCGCGATTCATATCAACAACCAACAGCACAACATCCTGCGCTGATGGAAAATGATCCGCCTGCTCATAATAATATTCCGCTAACAAAGGTGTTTACACAGCACATTGCGATCGTCGCCATGAGACGCACGGTGTTAAATATAATGATGTTTGCACACTACTAATTAGCGACAAAAACAAAAGGTCTCATTATACACATATATAATACTTATCCACTCTTAAGCCTAAACAAATTACCAGCCAAGAGTAAATAAAAGTAGGAAGGACATAATTTCTCTATATCGTCAAATTCCTTTAAGCAGATATCTTTATAGCTGAAATGAATTAACTTCGCTAATACTTTCTTTGTGTAAAATCATTAGCAATAGCATTACTGATATTTGAAAGTTTTGTTAAATTTATTCAATTCCTACAACAAAAGAAGCACATACAGTTAAATTTCCCCAAGGTCCATTTCCTAATGCCAAAAATCAGATCAACAGAAGGTACGCCAGCCTCGTGATTGACCGCTTTGATCACTACTTTAAGTGAATAATGTATGACTTATATAACTTCTGGATGCTATCTTCTATGTGAGGTTATTATTGTCACAAATTTTACTGGTACGTCTCTGTTACCGGAGATCGTCCAGGTAGGTTCTGACGCCAAACAGTAGTACGCAAACATTATTTTGTTCCGGTTTAATGAGCGCTCTAGCTAGTGTAATTTCTGAAGTAACATCCTAAGTCAAAGACCTAACATCTTAACTCTCAAAGCAACGTGCTTATTGTGTATAACATGTAACACTGTATAACATCCTAACTACTGTTACATTGTTACAGGCACATATATCACTCACCATCAGGTAATGTCCCGGTCGTCTCGTCATGATAACAGAATTATGAAAGCATACCCTTGACAATTTTTAAGTTTTATTTAAATTTGTTACAGCGCCATCTATCTATCATAATGTTTACCCATTATGATATTCTTTGTAATATTATTTTATTCACTAGATGGCAATGTGTAGTATATGTACTAGTTAATTTAAAACACTGCCATCTAGTTAAAATCATTTATTTTATAATCATTGAAAGAAGAAATCTTACCACTATTTACACGTAAATCTCAACAGATGACAATCTGAGTATACGGAATTAACGTTAGAATTTAAATTCAATGTTAAGAATAATATCAAAATAACTACAATCATCTGTTAACGTCTATTATTGTTTCAAGTTTTCGTATAAAACTATTTTGAAAAAATTCCGTGGTATTTTGTTATATACCTTTTTAGCACCATATTGTTTCACGCGTTAAAACACTGCTTCAAAACTTTAGAAATTATTTAATAAATTAACATCACTATAAACAAATTAAGTCAACTAAAGATCAGACTATAAAACGGTAGCTTGATTCTAATCGATAAAAAAAACAAACCTAAAACGTACAACTAACACCTATTTGCAAACACTCTTTCACCAAATTAACTTTATAGTAGCGTTGTAACTCGTAATTGAAATAGAAAGTACACACCGTTTCATTAAAAACCTATTACATGCTTACATGTCGTTATGTCATTAACTTACAAGTAAAAAAATGTATGCCTCTAGGCAATTTTACCGGTAAATCGGAGTAGCGACGGAACAAAGGTGCCGCTGACTCCATGTGGGAGAAAACGTGGAATACTGACACAGATCTTCGATGCGAACCTCAGATTTGACCCCGAGCATTCTTATAAGGAAACCACCCGTTATTCATTCAGCGTTTATTAGGGCTGTTATAAGAATTAGACACGAGCTACTCCGTCGCAACCTAGTTCTGATCCTCTGCAACTTAATCACGGTACTTATTGTATTAAATGTGAAATTAAAGTTACATTTTAGTTTTGTACGGTCAACGAACACAGTATCCTCATTTATTAATAGTACATTAAAAGTATTTAGAAGTAAGATGATCTTATAATGTAATACTAATTCTAATTTCTTTTACAATATAAAGTTATATTGTTTAGACTTTCGTTCAAATCTATCAGTGAATCATCATTCATGATAAGTAACTGTGTAGTGCTAACGATATTTATCACTCACAACTTCTAGAGATGTTTTAGCGCTGTTTCTAAATAGATACAAAATTTTAACAATATATAATGTTTTTAGGATACTTTTTGTTTCGTTAATAATAATTTAAATGCTAAAAACTATGTTTTAAAAAAAATATTCTGCAAATAGTATTGGCTGCTGCCGTATCACCTTAATTCCCAACAAAAGTAAATCTTTTCCAATTTCTTAAATTGGTCTCTGACATATTACATCCGTTTTGACAATAGCTTGAAAGATAATAATACCCGATTATTAAAATTTACTGTTTATATGATAGAGAGAGCAATTTTTAACTTAAGTGTATCAAACACTTTATATGTATGATATATATCATAAATTTAAAGTACAAAAGCAATTGGCGATTTGTTTGTATATCAATCAGTGATCTAGGTCATTGAACGAGAAATTTGAATGGCAGACCCGCATCGGAAAATTATGTCAAATGGTATTCGGGTTAAATACATTAATCACTTGTGAAAACTTTTTCATTTCGGTGCTGATTTCTGACTGACTGACGTTTCTTTACTCAGAACATGTTTTTAATATAATGATCGTACACCCGAATAAGATTCTTAAAAATAACTCGATAGTTTAAATTGTTAATGATTAAGAAGTAAAAAGAAAAGTTTACATTCATCTTGTTTTCCAGTAGATATTCTTTTTAAATTTTTAATCAAACACAATCTAATAGAATGAACAAAACATATCCTGAACGTTAGTAAAAATACTATTTAACTTTAAGCCGCGGCGCCAAAGGAGTAAGTAAGTTTTCAAGTTAATTTAATAGTACTTCAAACGTTTTTGATCAATATGCATATTAGAAAAATCTTTCTGTAAGGCTTAACAATGTTTTTTATTGTTTTGAGTATATTTATTACAGGTAATAGATGAGTAGGTGTAAAAGACATAAAAAGTTTGAATTTACTTGTTAATATGTACAACAAGCTCTCGTATCTAGGAGAGAACGCCTTCCGATGACCAAGCTTGCATCGGCCTTCGACAGTCCGCCCACGTACCAGTATTGAGTCACTGACACCCACCAGCTTTCTGCTAATCCCTGCGTTATTAGCATAATAATTTTTATATTAATATTCACAGCTTTCATGGCCTTCAAACTTTTTTTGGGTATCAGTTAGCGCAGACTGGTTTAACTTCAAGTTTAAACGTCCTTATATAATTTTTATTAATGTTTAAGACTGAATTCAAAAGTATATAAAACAACACAAGTAAGAACTACAGTTTATATTATAATACAGAATCATAAATTGCTGTATAAACTTAGAAATTATTCCATAATTATTCAGCTTTTAAGGTACGTCAATAGTAATATTGCGGTGAGTAAATATAAACTCGTCTCCAACCCAGAAAAAAGCTTCATTGAACTTAGTGAACCCAAATTCTGAGGTCGAAAGCTGACATATCAACACTGTAATTAAAACAACAATTTTTTAAAATTTATTTAAAAAAAAACACTTATTACATAAAAAAAATACAATAAGAGTATAGTAACAGCTATTTACGTCCAGACTGTTGGGGCACAGGCCTACCTTCAACATGAGAGCGATTGGGCCATAGTCACCACGCGGGCCCAATGCGGATTGATGACTTCACACACCTTAGAATAAATTCTAATTCATGTGCAGGTTTCCTCGCGATGTTTTACTTCACCGTTTGTATTTCGCTGTTGTAAGTAAAGTTCACAAATGTACATAACTTAAATATTAAAGTCATTGGTACATGCCGAGATACAATAAGAGTATTCTTCTAAAAACTAATGATATGAATATTGCTTCCAAATTCTTAAACTACGCTAAACGATGTTGTAACTATAATCTCCGGTCACAGCTTTAAGCCGTTGTAAGCACTGTACTTATGGTTTATGTATACAGAGATCCCGTCGGTTTACGACGTCCGGTTGTTAACTACGCGGACGCCACTGGAGCTCCAAAATTAGCCTTCGCAAATGCTGGCCACGCGACCGCCTCACCGCCTGCGCTGATGTGAATGAGATGATAAATATCAATTTGACTCGATAGTGCTACCTTTTTTTAATCTAATATAAACTAACACGACCTCAAATAGTTTAAAAACGTTACTAGTGTCAGATCTTTACAGGTAGTAGGTCTCTGTTGCTAGAGACTGTCTGGATAGGTGCTACCGCAGAGCCTATTTCTGCCACCATACAGTAGTGTACAAACATTACTGTTTTCCGATTTGAAGGGCGCGGTAGTTAGTAAAGTTTCTGGGATAACGAGATTTAATATCTTGTCTCAAGGCGACTCTTAACTAATGCCACGTTGTTAAGGGCAGGCGTATCGCTTAGCATTAGGTGAACGTCCCTCTCGTCTCATCGCTTCGATGAATTAAAAAAAATCCAATGGTATTAATTGACAATAAAGCTGTGGATAGTATCGTACCGTAGATAGATCAAAAGAGTCATAAGTAACATCATTCATCAGACCATCTTTAACATTATACATAGCTACAAGTATTAAGTAATGAAAAAAACTAAATATGGTTCATAAACATTTATTCTTATTGAGTATAATTGTAAAGCAGCATAACTTATGTTTTTCATTTACTTGTAGGTTTAAAGTTAATCATATAGAACAATAAAACAGCATTTTCTTTACATTTTTTTTTATTCAACGAATCGAGGAGCCGAGCGTTATGTTAATCCCATGGTAAATGATACGACTGCCCATAACAACGTAGCGCGAGTTGGTATACACTGCGCCACATTGCGCTCATCGCTTTGACTTGACACATAAAATGTTAAGTCTCGTTACCCCAGTAATTTCACTAGCTATAACTCCCTACAAACCGGAACACAGTACTGTTTAGCGACAGAAATAGGCGCTGCGATGGTACCTAGACGGTCTGTGGTAATAGACACCTACCACCAGTATCCTAATATACTTTGTTTATAATATGATAGGTGAATGATTTATCATAACAGTTATGCATTAACATTTAAACGTAATGTCCGAGAGTTCAAATATATAAAAAACAAATTAGAAGTAACTAGAAGTTTTATTTGTTTAATCCGATTGAAATATTGAAGCTTTATACTGCTAAATTATATTTAAAGAAGCGTAGTGTTACGTGTGAGTCAGAGGAATGGCTACCATGTCATTGCAGCGCCGTTGAACTTGCCATTACACAGTCAGTCGCGCGACTTAATTGGCAGTACAGTTCCGTTGCGCGCGGGTAATAACCGACGCGCCGAATTATTACTTAATTATTTCACAACTGTAACAACGAATATATCTACTTGATAATTTAAGCTGCTGTTGCCACTTATTAAATATTCTAACCGCATTAAATCAATTTATCTGTGGAAGTCTCTGTTGCTGAAGATCGTCTGAGTAGGTACCACCTCAGCTTTTATTGCAGCAGACAAATAGTAATGTGCAAACATTACTGTGTTCCGGTTTGAAAAGCGCTGTAGCTAGTTAAATAACTGAGATAACGAGACGTGACTATATATCTGAAGGCGACGAGCACAGTACGTTGTCGCATCATAGACTAAAATAAAGATATAGATCATTTATATAGATTCTATTAACGTTATACATATAACCTATAAACAAGTAATATTAGATATATAAACAGAACCCTGAAGTACTGATACGATAAAAAATTAATGTAAACATTTCGTTTTTAATTAACAACATTAAGCTTAATTCCTTTCTTATCTCTATCGATGAGATAAACGATTTGATTATCTTTAACCAGCTCGGTAATTCATAAAATTTAAACTAAAACTTAGTAAGCTTACCACATTACTTATACGGTATAACAGTTCCCGCACAAAGACTCACGGGATCCAAGCCAACCTCACCTGCTCGTAGTGCACCCTGCTAAACAACAAACGAAGCTCTGGCTCCAACGAAAACTTATCAGGCCAGCGTGGTGGGAAATGGCCCAAATGCCCCTATATGAATCCAGTCCAGTAGTGGAGCCAATACACTGGCGATGACTAATATTAGGAGACGGAAACAAGCAGGCAGGTCAGGCAACAGAGACCACTAGTATACTTTAGCAGTTTGTACTTGTAATTCATAGACTCGTACATAAACTAAATTCATGTTCCCTCTGGCATCATTTACATTGATAAATCCAGCCACAGATATATGACAAAAACACGCAATGCTGGATCAGTTTTCTAACGAGTCAGCCTGTTACGAAACATCGATGTTATACAACAATTAAAAGGCACGCCGACGAGACAACAACAACAATCGATGACTGACGCCGGCCACGAAACGATGTTTTCTCCACTCCACACCGTGACCGATACTTCGTTAACATTCCTATAGTTGATAAATAAAAACTTAATGAATGAAAGTGTCTACGCAATCGTACCAAATGTAATCATTATTACATGCACTGATGTTATGGCAGAAATCAGTTAATTACGAAAACAAACAACGATTTTCTTTGATTTCTATACACGTTACAACTTTTTTCTATTATCACTTAAATATATTAATATTACCTATTATATGAACCATATAATTGCTTAATAAGAATGTGTTAATATCTGCAATGGTATTGTTGTTAACTACTCGATAAGTAATATAGATCCTTTATTCGATTTACAAACTACTTATTGTGGAGTTTAGTTAATGGTTTTCTTTGACGGTTAACTACCACTCCTATATTGTATATATTCTAGTTTTGCTCTAATAGGAAAGAACCAGGATCATAAAATTTCGTGGCACACAGATTATGGGTGAAAGAGTATTGTTCAAGTGTATTTTACTTCCAGGTGAACGTCCTGCACGCATTGACGTTTAAGTCACAAAAAAAAATTATAAGAAAAAAGTATATTAAAAGCAAACAGTATTAGCCGAACAATATTAGAATAATGAAGCCCGTAATGGCAATCTTTCACCGCGAAAACGTTCACCGGCATTCATTCAAGATCATTTTTTACATCGCCGAATAAAACTTTGCTTTTCTAAAGCTAGAAATTTAAATTTGCCGAACTTAATTGAATCAAATAGCGTAACAGAAACAGTGGTATGGATCGATCATTTTCACCGGAGACGCGTTTAACTTTCATAGATGCACTTTCACGAAACTAATGATGACCGAGATCGTTTGTTCATGTGATACTGACTTTTTTCTCTACAAATAATTAAACCGCTGTCTTTAATGAGATGCTAATAATATAAATCAAACTTCTATATTAAGCTTTTCCATTGTGAAAATCGTACTAATTAATTTCTTAATGTATTAAAATACTCGTTATTTCATCATAATCGTTAAACAGCATTGTTCATTACGTGTCCGTTTATTCAATTAACAGCTCTCATGCCAAATGCGGTTGTTGTTAACATTTAACCTTTTATCGAAAGTGAGAATACGAATGGGTGTACATACTTTGTTTTTACTTTTGTTTAATAATGTGCTTTAACTCGTTGGTGCCATTATTACTTTGACATATTATACAAGTTGCAAATTCTCTCCTTTTACCAATACGTTTATAATCAGCCTTCTTCATATACTCACTTCGACACTTCGACACGTCTAGGGACGTTCTCTCACGCAGAGAGAGTAAAAGCCCATTGTGTAATCTGAAAAAAATCAAACGTTATATATATTTAAAATTTATATGATAACAGACTTTTCCAAACACACTTATGTTAGCAAGTCTATTAAAAGATTACACCTGTTAATGTTATGATTCTGCCACCACAATAGCAGTACTGTACATTATTCTATAATCATACAACTCATTATGGAATGGGGTTAATATAATAAAACGTTTTATTCATTGTACAGTCCAATTAATTGAGAATAATAGAAACACGTCTTTCTCTAACCGCACAAAGAACCTATATAATGAAACGATGTATTTAGCTGATCAAGATAACTTTCCAATTTCAACATGATTTCACTGTTTTCAGGTTAAATTTTATAGAGTTGATTGATTTTAATTTACAAAACTTAACTATTGTTTAGTTCATATGTAATCTTAAGGTAATTGTGACACAAACTGTTATAGTGCAGTATTTGAAATAATTAATTGAATATTACTCCAGAAACATATATATTTTTTCTGATCATGCCGCAGTTTAAGTTCACTTTCATTACAACGGAATACAATAGACGAAAAGAAATTCACATTAATTCCAAACGGATCTAAAACTGTCGCTGTAAATAAAGGAAGGTGTGATGCCGGTTTAAGTTTCTACAGATTTACGTATCTAGTATTTATTTTTATTCTCTTAAATAACCGGATATTCAACTGATGGTAAGTGACACGCCTGCCCATAACGACGTGATGCTAGTTAGAATGTTGAACGCTGCACCGCGCTCGTCCCTTGGGACATAAGACGTTCAGTGGCATTACCCCAGTAATACAGTAGTTACATAGTATATTAAGATACTGATGGTAGGTCGGTTGTCGCACTGTTTAGTCAGATACCACGGTCAAACCGCAACTCTTCAAACAAGAACACAGTAATG
Organism: Troides aeacus; assembly: GCA_033220335.2. Taxonomy (NCBI): domain Eukaryota; kingdom Metazoa; phylum Arthropoda; class Insecta; order Lepidoptera; family Papilionidae; genus Troides; species Troides aeacus. The sequence continues at coordinate 5,267,945 of CM067270.1, forward strand.
CTTGCTGACTACTGTTTGGTGACAGAAATTAGCGCTTCGTTGGTACCTACCTAAACGGTCTCCGGCAACAGAGATCTACCACCTAGTAAAACTTAGTTATTAAGTTAAATAGTTTAAATTACTATACGAAAATTTTAATTACTTATAAAATACAGGTGATATTTTAAGATCTTGATAGTATTTAAGTAAAAGTAAATTAAAAAAATGATTACGGTTTTTAAAAACTATTTCTCAATGAGGACTTTAATGTTAGACACTGAAAGTACAAAAGCTCAATTATATATAAAACTAACGTAAAGATAATATTATTTTCATTTTCCAAGCCAAGTTTTGTATATTCAAATTTTAATTTGAAATTTTGACTAGATGCAGACGTGAAACTAAGTTACTATGTTACATTAAGTGCAAGTAAATGTTTAAATTAAACTTAAAATATTCAAGATTCAAACAATAGTTTTTTTATTGCCTTTGAGCTTAACTCAAACTGAGCTTAAGTTCTACTACTACTAAGGCAGTAGGGTGGCGTGACAATATCAAAAGCCATAACGTGTTTTTTAAATAATAAAATAATTAGGAATATAACCATAAACTTCAATTCAACTTTACACCGAGTCTACTAAATAAAGTTAACGACGTTCTAATGTATCTATAATCTTTCCATAATATTAAGGAACTTAATATTATGGAAGGTATATATCGTTATGGGTTACTCTTAAAGTTAAGTAAAGACGAAGGAAGCTAATTTTTGTTTGTTTAAATGTTCGTTACACAAATTATAACGATGACGAAGACGACGGCGAAGCTTTTTTGCGGAAAGCGCAACACCTTTAGGAGTAAAGATCTATCGGAAAGACCTAGGACCAGGAGTGGACGTCCATCAACAGATGATGATTATTGCAACCAATATATCATTAATACAATAAAATCTAATAACCTGTCATCACGTTCTAGTGGTATCGAATTTTATTAGAAAATTGTTAATGTAACAAATTACTCAACGAAAGTGTATGATTAAAAATGAATTCTCAAACATAAATTTGGATTTTAGTAGTTTTATTTTTGTATGTCCGGGTGCGCGTACCTTTCTTTGCTCGCACCGGAAACCGCAGCTTCGTGGAAACAATCGCGCGTAAATATTACGACAAACCGAGCGCTTCACCCACCCATATGACGTGGTGCAATACAAGCCGCACCACACCAAACGACCCGATACCGCTACACGTCCAACGTTTTCGACTACATTGTGAATGTGTCGAACATATACCTTTCTATGTTAAAACCTATTGTCCTGCCTAAATCTACAATCAAATCCTTCTTGTTTCCCATCATAAAATCTATCCATAAATCACTTATTATCCTCACTGTTTTATCTAAACTTGACTAATACTTGGTCTTATGTTCAAATGGTTGTCTGTGACAATAAGGCCGATAATGGTGAAAAGGGCTCCTCCGAAATCAGGTAGCCAAGCTTAGCCAAATCAGAAAAAACACTACCCTATACCTAACTGCCATCAACTGCAAAAACAAATTAAAAATATCATTCGTCAATCAAAACTTCAAAAGTACATTACTAAGTTAAAACGGTAGTTAAAATTACTTAATTAGCAAATCTAAAGTTTATTGATGTAATATTATCAAACGGATGTTTTTTACTTAAAATGTTTATCGAGTTGTAAATATTTTGATGAGACTTTTCTTTGGAAAGTTATTTCCAAATTTGTTAAAGAATCAAAAGCTTTCAGCCTTAACATATTTGTTAAGTCTAAACTGAATAAGCTTAAAAGACAAGGAGTAACTGTTAACTTCCCGGTTCAGGTAGACAGGACACGGTTTGTGACTTATTCTAACAGAATACAGATTAGAAGGATTTCCAGTTGCCATCTTGTTTGTTCCTGTCAGTCCTAACTTTGTAAGTTCAATTTGCTAATAGTTTAAAATATTTACTTTATCGTTTGTAAGGCGAAAACTATTTTTTACCCATAGCTACCATTTTATTTAACTCATAAATATCTCTAAAAAGTATTATGCAAACATATTTTATACTTTACAAGACACTAATTGCGATCGTAACTTAAATTATATTGAAATTAGCAAAGTGTCATCATTGTTAATTTTACATATATCTGATATAAACATTAATAACTCTACTAATTATTACAGATTCATATTTAAATCACTTCAATAAATAACAAGACATTTCAAAGTACTTGTAAATAATTTAATAAGTCGGCTTTTTATCACTTAATCAATCGTTAGTTGTTAATTTAAGAAAAGAGAATAGAGATAATTGTTTTAGGTGTTATAAGTAGAAACAAATTGCGGCCAGAGTAATTGAAAAGAAAACTTTAAAACGTACAATGGGTTTACAAGCAATTAAAATGGCGATGGACAGATAACAAAGAAAGTAAAAATAAAAAGACGGTAATCAAGACATACCAAAGGTATCTAAGGGAGACAGGATAGAAAATTAGAGTATAATATGAAATATCTGACCTGGAATGGTTTCGGAAAACCAAGGATTGAGACATATGGAAACCTTTGAATGAGGCATTCAGCAAAAAGGAACAGACATTACGAATTATGTCTTAATGTACGTAAGCATAAAGCCATTTTAACGTTTTTGTTGAATGAAGAAATAAGTAACTAAAAATTAATAATGCAGTCGCATGGCTGAATGTCATGACCAATGGCCCAGCAGCAATCACCGGAACAAGCGTGGGCAACGTGGGATACGTTCGCCGACAAAGGCGAGGCGCGGCCGGGGCTATTAGTCAGCCACTCGCACCGGCACCGCGCTGCATGTCAATGAGCAGAACTTTACGCTTCTCTAACATTGTTTGCCGCGTCCAAAGCAACAAACAATTATTACAATATCCTTTTAATTATCAAACTGTTAACTATTTAAAAAAAAACAATAATTTCTTACTTTTATCTCAACATTAAGACTGGTCAAGTTTAAATATATTGATCGATTGTATTCATTTTATTATTCTGCGAAGCGACGAGATCTCCAAATGGTACTGGTAAATGATACGCTAGCCTATAATAAAATGGCGCTAGTTAGTACGTTACACTCTGAACCACATTGTGCTCGTCGTGACATATTAAATCTCCTTAGAGCAGTAATTTCACTAATTTTAATGCCATGCAAACCAGAACACACTGATATTTACGCACTACTGTCCACTACTTATATGATCCTACATAAAAGAAATACTATAAATTTATATACACTGCCAGACTTCGTCGTCTTAAGACAAAAGTTTCTTACCACCGGTAAATATACAACCTTCACTGTTTTAAGTAGTTTGCAAACATTGTTGTGTTTGCACATTACTGGTGGTATCTACATAAATAGACTCCAGTAACTTTACTGTCAATACCTATTTCTTTTTTTTTTTTTTTTTATAAGATCTAGTAGGCAAACGAGCAAGACGGGTCACCTGATGGTAAGTGATTCACCGCCGCCCACGGTCACCAGCGATGCCAGTGCGTTGCCTACCCTTCAGGTAAGAAAATTCATTTCATTTCAGTAATACTTTTCTTTATCATATTATCATCATTATCAGGCTGTAGAAATAAACCAATGGATACGTTATATATCACCTAAAAAAATTATTCCGAGAGCTCATATTCTCGAGTTCCATACGATTCTATTTTTGGACGGAATCGTGATCCATATGCCATTATCCCCGTTTATCTGTTTATACAGCCAGTATAATCGCACATGTGGGCGTATACAAATATCTGTATTGAATGCGTATTATTGAAACATTGTTAAAACAACAGCAATTTTAATAAACTCTACCTGAAACCCTGCAATCGTTCTCCGAAGTAATTTAATTTATCTCTACATATCTGATAATAGGACTTTTAGAACACACCAACGAGCCTAATGAAAATAGCACGGTACATAAGCTGATATATTGCAAGGCAAAATATAAAGTGTAAATATAAGGATGAAATGTTAAAATTTTCGCCATGTAAAAGATATAAAGAGAAAGTCAAATTATAAATAAAAGCTTTTTTTTATAGAAAAAGCCGAACGTCTAACACCATTAAATACGTTCATGTCAAAATAACGTCAAAATCGGTTCCCTCGTTTTACAAATTACCCGGAACAAACAAGCTGGAACAAGCCGGAACAGAGACCGGCCAGAACATTTTGGTGGTCTTTTTAGTATAATTACCATCTATATATATATACACATGGTAATTCATTATATATATATATATAGAAAAAGAAATTCCCTTGTTCACCAATCACGTATTGACATAGGAACATAGCCAATCAACGCAGAATGTTTTGTACACAATTTATTTTTTCAACTTCATAGATCCTTCATCATTTTATTTCTAATTGACCTTTATAAATATTTTCATTTCGTATTGTTTATGCGGTTGCTATAGTAACGGTCGCTATAGAAAGTCATTTGCGGATGCGGTTGCTCTCAAGGAAATAGTCAAATTTTCTGTTACAGCTAAAAGAGGGCGTGTAACTACTAGTACCGATATAAATATATAAATAGTAAAACTATGTAATTTTAGTACTATTATACAAACAGACAATTCAACATTTATTAATAGTAAACATTTCCACAGTATCAAAGCTAAAAAGTGTTGCGTTTCATTATTTTCGATTGACTGATCAACGTTATAATAATGATATCCTCGACAAGTACACGTTATAGCGAAAGTGAAGTTAACGTAAACAGCAAAACATATGTGGTATTTAAAGAGGAAAAAAAACATTTTTCGATCATTGGTAATAAATTTTATCTAAGGGCTTTATTTAAAACAAGTTTCAAGTTAACTTTCTTTTACGCATTCGATCCGAGAGACGTCGCTCTATCTTAATAGTTTCACGGTTTTTATCGTTGAAACGGGTTTCGATTTAAATATAATTTTATGATAAATTAACCGTTGCAATAGGAACGTTATTTAATTTGTTATAAACAACATAAGTCAATTTGTTATTACGAAAGAATTTTTATTAGCTCTGTGAGAGACTTATTAACTATAGCGCTTTTTAAGGTACTAAGTAGTACGTAACGTAATATGTTATATCGTTTATATGCATGCTCTAATACAACATTCAAAAATTATAATGTTAACGTGTTTAAATGATCTATACGTTTAGTAATTTTTTAAAGTTTTCAAATTAAAAAGAAATAAGTATTTGCTTTAACTTTGTTGTATTCTTTTTAAATTTCTTACTGTTATAAATATATATCTTGAATGTCATTGCTTTCTTTGTATATGAATATTGTAATTGTAATGTCGTTAGCTTTATAGCTTAATATAGGGTGTATTCGTGTAAGTTTATTGTTCCATTATGAATTGTACCATAAGAGAATCATAAATAAGCGTTGAGTCCGTCAGTGGAACGATTCACACATAATTATCTGGTAACGACGCGGCTCCGGACGGACTCGGTCTGACTCATCAGACGCTTGGGGTCAAGAGCACGTGGACGACTTGCCTACCTGATGAGGATTGCGCGTGCCACAAGATCATTCCCGTTTAATTGAATAATTATTGAAAAAGTACTTTCCCTCATTAATATACAAACTTTTCGTTTAGTTTTAACAAGCTGTTTAACGCTTTAACACTATTATGTTATTAAAGCTTATAAAGTTTTAGTCTGATTTAATTTGTATTTAGTATGGAAAAACATTATAACAATTTTTTTTAAATATTTAAATAACCAGCTTAAGTTATTATTTAAATAATTTGTACTACAATCCTTTGCCAGTTTTATTATCCTGCACGCTTTTAACTCTTCCTTTGTATCTGTGTTTGTTTTTACGGCACTGTCATAAACTGATGACCCAGAAACGTAAGCGATATAGATAGATAATGGCCACAAGAACTTTGATATACAACACAAACTGCGCATAATATACGTCAAGTGTAAACATGGGAAAACGATTAAGCACATCCACAAACACATGTCGCGTCAAGTTCTCACGATTCTCTATTGGTCTTTATATCAATGGCGACGACGCCCACGCCTCCACTTTCATTTCGGCCCGTCTGCCACACGTGACCATCGGACAGGACCATTCTTCACTTATATTGTGCGAGCACTTCCAACAGAGATCGAGTGCCATTGCCATTCATGGACGGTGGAATGTCCGATGCTTGAAACATCGATGGATTTGCATTATTGTCACTGCTATCCGTCATAGTTACAATGACGCTCGTTGTATTTAAACGGAAAGTTATCTCGATATCATTTATTACAGTGATAAAATGATTAAAGTTATACCCAAAATTTGGTGACACGTTCAGTACTAATACAATGGATTCAGGAGAGGACAAAGCTTAATAACAGAAGAATATAATATCATGAAAATTCTTAGAATTAAAATAACTCTCGACGACAACCACACATGAAATAAGTTACTTTTTCATACAGAGATTTGTTAATATATATTGTTTCAAATGATCCCACAGCAGAGATTTCAGGCATTCTCGTAGACGGAGAAAGTTATCACCATAATCCACAAAACTAACCAAGCACAGCTTGGTCGCTATCACACGTCTTTCTTTGAAAGCTTTTCTTTTCGTAAATATAACTTAACTCACGATGTATTTCTTTAACGAGAGCTGAAACAAAATGAAAGTTACATGCATCTTAAACTTTCTGGTTTAAATGGTCATCATTTCTAATTCAATAATCATATCTGTTTATTTATAATAAATGGATGAAAATCGCAAATATTTGGAAGCATTTGATTGATGCTAGAGATATATTACAGATATTTTTGAGAAGTCCGTCTTCATTTGTAGACGACTCTTGACAGAGATGGCAGTATAACAAATTATATTACATTAACCATCTATACAATTCAAAGTCGTTAATTTTATCATGTTTCATGAAAGCTTTATAAAAGTAGTTTTCATTCACGTATGAGGTTATACAACAGCAACAAGTATCAGTAATGAAAAGCGTACGGTCATATATAATCATTCAAACTACACACCCATCCGGTATTTTCTATTTATCAATACGAATCTCTATTTTCTTAATTTATGTTATTAAAACTTTTTAAAAACATTGATCGTTTCATACAATATAGAACATAAGTCTTATATATCGACATTTCTACCGTATTTTAAACCGTCATAAGCACAACTCAAAAGCTTTATAAAATGTCTTTAGCTTATGGTGGAATTTTATACGCCATATGCTTGATAATACTTGGTAATAATTAATACGTTTTTAGTACCATTTTTAGATTTATATCTGATTAAAGGTGACCTTTATGAAATATGATGTATAAGGAATTAGGCATGCCATTTACTGTTATTTAAATTTTGTATTTGCTTTAATTACATAAATAAGATAAACGCGCGAAGTTTCTGTCATCACTATGTTACTGTTACAGAAAGTGAGGTCCTTGTAAAAGTTACTCGTACATATATATACTAGTTAGCGTAAGTCGTTAAAATTTGAACATATTTTTACGACGTTGCCAATGTCAGACCCGACACCAAACCTGTTTGCGAACCAGCGGCCACACACCTCGCTCCAACATGAGTACTATTGGTGCCCATTAATAACTGCGAGTACGATCGAAGAACGTATAATAATTACGTGAATTATAAAAATTACATAGACGAGTTAGTCGCATGACCAGATTTCAAGTTAATAAAAATAATGTCAGGTTATTATAACATAAAGTTGTGCAACTTTTATACTATTTCAGCCCATATCTGTCACCTAACATAAACCTACCCACTTTTGAAGAAATGTAGCAGCACTCTCTTACAAATTTCAAGATTCTTCTTTATATTATATTTCATGGAAGTAAAAACAATGTTACTAAGGTAATAATTTTAAGCTTGTCGAAAATTTTTGCAACTTGTTACAGGTGTAAATAAAATGGAGGAGATAAGCTTACAGAGCTGATAACATCAGTTTGTTAGAAACTAAACTAGGCCACCAGATAATAACAGATAGTCCAAAATAAACAAGCGCATCGGGAGATAGAAGTAAAAGTTTTTACAAATCTTTGTTTTTAGAAAATTTTACGTAATTTTTCTTATGCACTTAATAGATTTCATGGTTAACGTACATGTGTAATATGTGATAAAAATACTCGATTCAAGATTTACGCAAACGTAACCACAAAACGATTAAAATGCCGCGCCAATGTTTATTTACTGTACACGATTCGATTTTCACGAGACGGCATGTTAAGAATGTTGTGTAAGCCGAACTGCACCACCCACTGCTTGATCACTCGACGGAGTATTCTGATGAATTATAAGAAATTATGCAAAACACAGCGGCGCACGATCTTCGCACACTTTCGCTGAGACAATCTGAACCGTTTGTCCAGCTCATGCATTCTATCCACTGAAGAAAGATCTCTCAAATTACTTATGTTTTATTTTTGCATTTACACACCATGGCCACGAGAGAAGCGTGGGAGTTCTAGTTTAATTGGTTACATGTTCTGTTACTTGTATCACGGACCACCCAGGAAGGTACCCGCTCCGTCTATTCGTTTATTTCCCATAATCTTATCATCCATAATGATCTAGTTGGGTCGCAAAGTTACATAAAAGGGATTATGATGACAGTCCTTTTTATGCCGTAAATGTTTATGTCGGACTAAACGATATTCTGTCTTAATTATTTCAATGACGATGAACGCTCGCAATTGTTTAAATAATATGTTTATATTCATACTAGCTATTACCCGCCCGCTTTGTTCGCCATTATACCCCTGCAAATCTCTGTGGGGAAAGTATTTTGTAAAATCCATTCTCAGCTGACCTATACTCGGTAAAATGAATATTTATACCCAATTTCAAATGTTTACGCCTTATCGATCCAGAAATATCTTGATAAGTCTCTACAAACGTGGATATCTTTTATATATATAAAAATAACTTGAAAAAATATCTAAATAAGAAGACCCAAAAAAAGCGTTACTGAGAATAAAATAAATTATAAGTACTCTTTACTGTAATAAAATGTATTAAAAACCAGTATAAGCAAAACGATTAATACAACTTGTAACCAGCAGCTAGAAATGTAGGTAAGAAGGAGATAAGAGAAGTGTACAAGGATTAGTAAGAGAACATATAAGAAACTGACTACCTCATCACAGATTGCTCCAAAATAAAAAATAATACAATTAAAAACATAATCGTAAAACAAAGGGTTTTACGTGCAAAGTAAACGTCAACATTACTTACTTATTTTGCTTTTAAGTTGATTATTTTAAAATTGTGAAATGTTAATTACCACGCAATTATTATTTGCAGAATAAATGATCTTGCTCTTAAGGAGGTCTTCAACTTACTTTTTTTTTATAATTTGCACCGACATGTAAGTGTTTGGACGCGAAGGCAAAATATTTGTAGAACACTTCGCGAAACCGCAGAGGCGTTCCGTTCTCATGACTTTAAATTACAATTTCATAAGCATTTCAATAACAGTACATATCGAGTGCATCATTATGGTTATTTAAATAACCTAAAGCATTTAAGTGGCTATCATTTTCTGTACGTAATGCTCTTGATCAAGTAACATTTCATATGAATTTTATTGCATCTTTAACGCAACACCTAGACCACCGTGCCAAGGCCAAAGGCGTAATGAATTCCATTCCAAAAAATTAAGATGTTAGTGCGAGTTTCGTCAGTGGAAAACTGACTTATGGATGCCAATCAATTATAAAATTGATATACCCCTAAAGATACAGGACTCGACCATGATACGCGAATTGCTTTGTTCATAAGGTTGCGTAAATACAGCAAATATAACGTTAATAATGCAAAACCTACAAATGAATTGTGTATATGACCTAAGTGGAAATTGTACATGGACAAACTGGCAACCGGTACACGCAAGTTGTAACGAATGCCCACGGATAAGTAAAAAGCAATAAGCAAGTACATAAATGCTCGTAACTATCAAAAAAAAGGATATAATGCTTAGTTATCAAATATTACACTCGTCATAAACCAAACCTTGAGATACCTATTCATGTTAATGACTGTCTGTATGTAGTTAATAATATACCTAAAATCTTTCCGAAGAAGAAAAATATCAACTCCGTTATGTTTCAAGATTAAGATTGATTAAGGAATTTCTTTCTTCTTCTTAAGGTGCCTCTCCGACTAGCGAAGGTTGGCGGTCAGTTCTCCAAATTTAACTCTGTCTCTTACGAGGCGAAATAGTTGTATAGATTAAGGAATAAAAGATTATAATACAAAAAGCAACGTAATTCACTTATTTCTAGGATAATGAAATAAGAATAATTTCGACAATATATACCTTTTTTTTATATACAATTAAACATCGAGACGAACGGAACTTTCACCTGATGATAAGTGATATGCCCGTAACAACGTGCCGTAGCCTTACTTACGGTTTCCTTCTGATTGGATCCCTATATTCTCCGTATAAACGTATAAAATAGCATTAGTTTTGTAGATTACACAATTTAAAGACAGGCACAATATCTTGCAATAGGAAAATACCTTTGCATGTATAAATAAACTATTCATTATTTACGCAGGTGACTGTAAAGTAGACATTAAACAACATTTATTGGTATTAAACAAACGCTATTTTGTTTTACGTAAAGCTGAGTTATTCAGTTGCCATATACAGTGTAATTATAATCAGAAACTTCGTAATCAGTAATAAATAGTAGACCGTTCATTCCTTACTACATTAGCGGAATAACACACGAATGGTCCATAATGAATATGGCGCTAACAATACATTTATTATTTACTGTCATTACTAAAGGTTTTTTATTCTTGACAGAATAAACGTATCATTAAAACATTAAAGACAGCCTTTAAGTCATAATATTTTAAAATAGTGAACACAAAGGACAGGAAAGGAAAGGATTTTCAAATGTAAAGACTCGTTTGTTAACTGTTTTACACAACTTAATGTAATAAATAGAAATAACAAGTAAATATTACTTTATTATATGGTAAAAAGATACCACAAGTAAAATCATAGATATAATGTAAAAATATAGGGCAAATAAGGTAAAAGCAAATGTAAATATATAAATGGTGTAAATAATAGGATAAGATAAAGTCCTGAAAAATATTATCAGGGTGAAACAGCAGAAAAAAAACTTAATATAATATAAGGAATAATTTGAAAGTACTGTTAAATGAATCTTCTTATATCTCTATAGATTATTTCATCTTTTACTGTATGTTGTATCGAAGTGATTGCTTCAAGAGTTCATAATTTATGTTTCAATTAATAATTACTGTATTGAATCGTCTATCAAGAAGTACTAATTAGAAACGATAACATTACACCGGTTTGGTACGATCATACTTAACAGTAACCTTAACGGAGTGAGAGGTGCGTTGAACGTTGTTTGCTGTATTGAAATGTCTTACGGCGTCTGACGCAATAATCACCTGCAATATATGGAACAAAATAACTTGATAGCTACTGCATTCCATCGCCATACTGAGCCACTTGATTTTCTAACAGCTTTTATATCACGATAATACTATAAATCTCTAAATATATGCTTCATTATCGATTATAAAACAAAGCTCAGTTCCTTATTGAAATTATTTTATTATAATGATGCCGTTATCGATTGCGGGCTTGCAATCATGTGAAGGACTACAACTGTGCCGTTTGAGTCACAATTATTATTTATAAAATCTACTTTATTATTACCTTTAATAGTAAGAAAATTCAGGTTTATTCTCTTTGTTTAAAATGAATAAGAAGTTCAATACCTAATGAACTTTCATTTTAACTCTCATCGCAATATTATAATTTTAAATACATAGTAATCCATTAACACTTAACCATGTTATAAAAATGTAAGTAAAAAAAAGTAGTTAAAAAGATAAATTTATGATTGATATGGAGATTTAAAAATGATATGAAGAGCTAAAAATATACGTATTACGTTACTAATTAATTAACACTCCACACGAAGCTCATGACCATATTAATATGCTCGGATCGTGTGGGTTTTACTACAGAAAATACTAGATATTTATCATTTAACATCATCTCAATAACATTCGCATTAATTATTTATTTTATTAGAGTAAATATTACTTGCTCATTATACGTATTATTAATACATGGTATTAATCACATATTCGTCATCATCATCAGACGTCCACGGCTCAACATATGCCTCCCCAAAGGTCTCCATATTGATCGAGACAGCGGCTTCCCGCGACCTTCGATATTCTACATGGCCTTCGGTACCGCCATGTTCCTATGGGATGATTGGGCCATTAACCACTACGCTGGCCCAATGCGGATTGGTGGAAGCCAAAGTCTCGTTTGTTGATTAGCAGGGTGCACCACGAGCAGGTGAGGTTGGCCTGGAGCCATTACACCCAATCGTATATTAATAATACTAAACCGAATTAACTCATTGCCATTTCCTTCAATGAAATCTGAGTTTTGTTTATACTGCACAATGTCAACACCGACGAAAAATAAACATGCCACTCGGTTTGTTTTGCCAATTAAGAGCAAATATTGTATTCGCAATAAACCTACAGCCTCTCGCTAGTGACTACTTAGCACTTCTGTAATGTGTTCGAATGAGCTAACAAAGTTGTTTGTACTGCCATGTACAACACATGAAAAGTAAGTTTGATGTCGTGTAATATAATCCCAAGTAAAGAAACATTATTTATTAAAAATATTTTGGGATCAAGAGTCTTACGCGATTTTTTTGTTTACTGAAAGACATGCTGAATTTTAAATTGTTGTTAATGATTATGAGTGATCCAATAAACTAGAAACAAAAATCCCAAAGTAAAACGGAGTGGAGTATCGGAACAAGCCTTTTTTTTTGTGGGAAGACAAGGTTATATGGAATATTTACTTACTAAAATCCCGTTGGTGGTGATCCTCAGTGCATTGTGGGAGACCCCGAGATCTACGCGACGCAAAAGTGCCTCCCAGCACTACGCCTAAAGTACAGCAGATCGTGCAGCACCTAATCGCTAACTGTCTCGTAAATGGAGCGCAGCGAGCGGAGTTAGAGATGGTTATAGGACAGGAAGTAAAAGGTAGTACTATCGCCTCTTTGATGAGGGAGAACCACAGCCGTCCGATCTTTTTGCAGTTCTGCAAAACATAAATGAAAGAATAGCAGAGTAGGAAAAAGAGGAAATGTAATGTAATAAACAGAATATTGTATTAGAATAAAAAAGAAAGAATGTAAAACCCTTAAACCTAAAACCCTAAAACCCTTTTTCCCTCTTTTAACGATAGGCAAGGCCTCTTTTTAATAACCCGAGATTACAAGACAATACTGAAAAAAGCCTAGCCTCATCCATAGTAGTAACTATAGAGCCCAAAATGGTAATGATGCCACAATAAATAAAAAAAAAAAAAACAATATTTATTACACATCGATATGTTAACTATTAAAAAACACATAAAATTTTTATAAATAAAATGAATTATAAGAAATAGGAATACGTAGTTTTTTGTAAAACACTTTGTAATTGATCGATATATTGGAAAGGTGAGTTAAACGAAAGTGTGAAAGTGATATTTCTTAATTGATCGGTGCAAGATACGCTATTAATAATTTAATTTAGCATACTAATTTGCTTGTAACAGTTAGAACCGTTAATCAAGACCCTTGTTTGCGATGGAACTGAATACGAGTTAAAATCTTGATATTTTTTATCGACATAGATATAAAAAATTAAACTGACGAACCATTACACTCACGTGATTGATTGATTATATTTACATTAAGAGGCTTGTATTGATTGATTTATGATCACAAATATGTTATCGCGTGCCATTAAAGTAATTTAAATAAATAAAATTAAATAATTAACAGAATTCCTGGTCTACCACAGCGATGTTCGAAATCCGTAGTGTGGACTTGTATACAACAGTTTGCGCAACAAGTCGACAGTTACGATAACTCTTCGACGCGATGCCCTCGACCTTGCCGCACTCGTGCACCCACGGATTACTGAACTGTTACAGAATACGAAAAATAAACCGCCATCTTGACGCACCCACGACAGCCATTTTGTGAATCCGCGAATTGGGACACGCACGATGTTAATTCAGACGACCTTTAAATCTTTATTGCCGGAGTTTTAGTTTAAGGTCGGCTTGCTTTAATTTATGTACTTTTACTGCGTCGAAAAAAACATTTTTGCAAATTGGGTTACATTTAAAATTTTGAGGTTAGATACCTTAAAATTTATAGGCTATTTTTATATATATTACTCCGAAGGGCAATAGTAATCATAAATGTATATATATATACACACACGTTTTTTATACGTTATAAATCAATCTATATCAATTCTTGAGACAACCAAAAATTTTTACGGTACATTTTTTTGACGAATAGCTAAAATAAAAGATCGTACGGTTAAATCTTCAAAACTTCTGCCATAAACTGGCTACTATACTAGTAAGCTTCTTTGTTTTGATGTAATAAATTCCTAAAAATAACATGGCACTTGACATACTGCTGCAAAAGAATGCACAGACGCATGTTTAATAAAATGCAGTCAATATAAACAGAAATTGTAAACAAACATAGCGTTTCACATTGATGATGATATAGTAGACATGTATTATTGACATTCTAAACACCTTTATAACTACAAAAGTATTGTGAGAGTAAGTCTGAAGATGATTATTGCCGGAACACAGAAATGCCATTATGGTAGCATATTGGTAACGTAACGATATTAGTAATATTAATCAATATAAAACGTTAGTCAGCAAATAACGGTAATGAAAACCGCTGCAAAAAATAACAATATCCAAGTTTATTAATTTATTACATAATAATCAAAATTAGTTGGTTGAAAATGTATGTATTAGGTATGTATGATGAATGTTGTATGTACGTACGAGTAATTTGATTCACACGATTTAATTTCGTTAAAGTTATATATCTAAAAGAATATAAGTTGTTGTAGTTGTAAGAATATAATCAATCATGATAATATCAAGATAGGTGCAACTCCCACTTTGGACCGTCTACCGAATAACCTAATTGCTGTGTCTAAATTAAATGTTATTGTGCCAAGGCTACAAATGGACCGAAAGCTTATAACTACAATAATTTTTACAATTGCTGATACATATTTGCATTCTATGAATTTTGATTTCATTTGAAATAGGATGAATTATTTTCAATCCTCTGTCATTATAACTTAACTCTTTCTAATAAGTTATGATGACTTTAAGAAAATACAAATTTTTAAGTTATGAGTTGATATGTAGTAAAAAATTGTGACACGTAATAACTTTAGTATTTTTTTTCATCAATTAAGCGATGAGACATGCGGGACGTTCACCCGATGGCAAGTGGTACGCCTTCCATAACAACGAGACGCTAGTTGAATGGTATATACTGCACCACATTATGCTCGTCGCCTGTGACGTAAAATGTTGAGTCTCGATACTCTAGTACTTACATTAGCAACAGCGCCTTTTAATCCGGAACACAGCAATGTTTGCACACTATTAGGCGACAGAAATAGGCACTGCGGTGGTCCTTACCTAGACGGTCTCCGGCAACAGAGACCTACCACTAGTAAATATTAATGTATATATTCACTTTGCTTTGTAAAATACTACAGATTTTTTTATTACTAATATAGTATAACATAAAAAAAAAATATGTTGAATAAATTAAAGATTAATTTATGAATTATTTTATTAAGTCCATCAATAAACACAAGTATTAATACCATACTTATTCAAAACTTAACTTATTGAAAATAAAACAAAAGCAGACGGATTACAAAAAAATTATTTATCATCTGCCGCCAATAAGAATGTACACAAATTGTTGATTTGCTTTATACATACATACGTAGCCATGAAAAAAAAAAAAATTTATTTATTCTTACTGTTATTTTTATTAGCGAGATGTCTCTGTTGCTGGAGACCGTCCAGGTGGTTACCGCCACAGCTCCTATTTCTGCTGCTATCAGTACTACGCTGACATTCGGGATCCAGTTTGAACGACGTTGCAGCAAGTGAAATTACTGATGTAACGAGACTTAACATATTAGGTTGGGGAAAAAGAAATCCATTATTTTTTCGGTAGATGGCTGTAGTGATAAATTTCTCGTAAAGTATCGATCAAACAGTTTCAGATTTATGCTCGTTGGAAAGGTGACATTTCGCAGTAAAAAAATTCTTTTGCTGTTTTTTGTTTGGTGCATTCAATTGTGAGTTACAGGGTGTTAAAAATGGAAGTGAACAAAGTGAAAATTCCGTACATTTTACAGTTTTTCTTTGACAAAGGCGAAAATGCAAGCCAGGCGGCTAAAATTGTGAATGGTGTTTATGGACCCGATACTGTAACAGCCAATTATGTGCAATTTTGGTTTCGTAGATTCCGTTCAGGAATTTTTGATGTTAAAGATGCACCTCGCACAGGTAGGCCGGTCGCCGAAAATGTCGATAAAATCGGAGAAATGATCGAAGTTGACCGGCATGTTAGCAGTCGTAACATCGCCCAGGAGCTAAAAATGGACCACAAAACAGTTTTAAACCATTTACACAAAGCTGGATTCAAAAAGAAGCTCGATGTTTGGGTGCCACACCAATTAACAGAAAAAAACATGATGGATCGAATTTCCATCTGCGAAGCCTTGGCCAAACGGAATGAGATAGACCCATTTCTTAAACGGATGGTGACTGGAGATGAGAAATGGATCACATACGATAACCCTGTGCGAAAACGATCATGGTCAAAGAGCGGTGAAGCACCTCAAACTGTGGCCAAACCAGGACTAACGGCCGGGAAGGTTCTGCTGTGCATTTGGTGGGACTGGAAGGGGATTATTTATTATGAGTTGTTTCCATATGGCCAAGCACTAAATTCTGATCTCTACTGTCAACAACTGGACCGTTTGAAGATAGCAATTGACCAGAAACGGCCAGAATTGGCCAACAGGAGAGGTGTCGTGTTCCACCAGGACAACGCTAGGCCACACACGTCTACAGTGACTCGCCAGAAACTCCGGGAGCTTGGTTGGGAAGTTTTAATGCATCCGCCA